>ML675616.1:18322746-18360427 GCA_007922155.1 Mesoclemmys tuberculata
GTCCCTTCTGACCTATGAGTCTATGAGTCTATGAGTCTATGAGATTCAGGGTTTACAGTTTTGTTCAGTGGCTTTCAGCACCCCTTTATAAAAATTGTTCCAACAACCCTGTCAGTAAATATTATCAGCCAGCATCTAAGATGGGGAACACAGGCAGACAGAGAGGTAGTAACTTGCCCCAAGACACAAAGAAAGATATTGTCAGAAGTAGTATTAGAACTGGGGCGTGCCTATTGCCTGTCTGATTCTTCAAACACTAGCTCACCCTTCTGTCACACTCACTGTTGACTATCTGGGGTTCACTCCCAACAGGCAGAATCAATCTATAATGAAACCATGTGTTGAAGACAGACTTCATGCTTGCCAGCTAAAATGCACTCAGGTTCCAAAAAGCAGAGACATCCAGCAGCAATTGAATACTATTAGCGCAGTAGTAGAGGCCTGTATATTTGACATGGAAGTTGGCTGAATTCTGTCCATAGTATGGCAAGTGCTGTTGACAATATATTATTTGTGGCCAGGTAACCCACAGCAATATCATTTTTCACAGTGGGGCTAGAAATCAGGAACTTTTCCCTCCAAAACCCAAGACCTATTACCTCTCAAAAATGCTCAGCACTTTCTAGGATCATGCCCTTAGTTTAACTACAAACACATGTTCACTGGAGTATGCTATGCCAGAAGGAGCTTTAACCTTGTTAGTCAGTGTTTATTGAATGAATGACATTTTTTCTTTCATTGGTTCCTTTTAGGTCTTGTGGTAATTCCCACACCTATCTAATCCACACAGTTCAACCAACACAATGCTATAGAAATGTAAACAATTTACTTTGCCCACTACATCTCATTAACAAAAGTACTCATCAGTCAGGCAAGTTAATTGGTTGAAAATCTCCAGAACGACATGAGTTTTCAAAGGATTATCAGTTCTATAACAATAATTTGTTACAGATGCAAATAAGGTGACCTACAAAGGTAAAAATGTGTGTCTATGCCATTTTCTGTTTGTATATGATGAACAAAGAACAACTGGAAGTCTTTGGCAAAAGCAAGGTTTTTTCCTGGTTGGGTTTTTTTGTTTTTTGGGTTTTTTTTTTGTTAACCCTACAAATGTCAGGTTGTCATTCCTGTTCTGGTGAAGCATTCCATGGATGGGAAGAGAACTAGTGGGTTTATGACATCACACGGAACACAATACTGAAAATGTACTGACTGAGAAAAGAGGAGATTTGTAGTCAAAGTCTTTGGGTTTGTTTTTATTAATATTGATTTAACTCAACTTCCTGCAAATCACTTGGAGAAAAACTTTCTTTAAAAAATGCAAATCCATCCGCTCCTGTTCAGCTAAGATCTCCAAAAAATCCTCCAGTGAAAACTGGGAAGACTTGATATTCCTGGTATATTGAAAGTAAAAACCAAAGCAGAAAGGAAAATCATTGAGGGCTTTTTATATACACATTATTAAGAAGCAAAAAGGCGGAACAAAAACAGTTGCATTTTCCTTGGGACTCTTTAAAGTCAAGGAACCAAGGCCAGATCCTCATCTGTGGTAAGTCAGCATAGTTTACTTAAATCAGCTGAGCATCTGGCCACAATTCATAAAGTACAGTGTCTAGGACAAGGAGGACCTTGTCTCTGGCTGAGGATCATAAGTGCCAGTACAATGCAGTTAATAATACTGTTTAGTATTTATATAGTATTTAATATATCAGAGTGCTGTTCAAACATTAATAGGCAAATCCTCACATTATTATTATTCCTTGCGAAAGGGATCACTCACCTAGTGGTTGGGCCGGGCATGGCAGTTTCTCTTCTTTCCTGGCACCCCTCCTCCATTGGCAGCCACTCTGGTCCTGTGGTGATCTGCCTGTCCAGCCCTCCACCCAGGTCACGTTTTATGTCTTCTCTTTTCAGGGTATATAAAGAGCCCAGCAACTGGCTTAGGCAAGAGGGTCCAGGTGTTCCCTTGGGTTTAGGTCTCAAGATCTGGACGCATCTGACCTCAGGACCTCCTCTCCCCTGGACTCATTGTATCAGAGGTTAGCTTCTGCCTTTGGTACCCCCTAGCAGTTGTCAGGGGATCTGGGGCCACCCTCTCCACCAGATCCCAATCCAGAGCCCACTGAAACCCGCTAAGTCAAAATGCGATACTGCTGCCTCTGTGGATCATCATCTAGCCGACCCGTCGTTCCCACCAGGTAAAGACAAGACATTAAATAACTGGAGTCAAAGATAAAGTCTCACACCTTCAGTGACTCACAGGTTGCTCCCCTCTGAGTCTGGCAACATCGCGACAGCCAGGCCTCAAGGTAGCAGAGGCTCCTACAGCACTCATTCACGGGAGTGCAGCTCCGTTCACCTCTGTTGTTTGCTGCCCTCCTGAGCTGGGCTGCTGTCCTCCAAGCCAGGCATCCTTTGCAAGTGTGGTGAGTGGGGGCTGCCTGGGCCCAGGCAACTGCTTAACCCCTTCCTTATTGGTGTGGGGTTTGTAGGTCAGGTGCTGCCTCCTGATAGTCATGCCTAGTGGTTGGAGCAGAAGTCAAGGGCCGGACATAGGGTCAGGACTGGGCTGGGGATAGTGCTGGAATCAAGATCAGAGTCTGGGGACAAGCCAAAAACCAGTGCCACAGCTGGAATCCAGGTGCAGAGCAGAGGTCAAAGCTGGGTAGTCAGAGTCCATGCACACGCCAAATCAGTCCTGGCCAAAAGCCAAAGCCAGGGATCAGTGTCCAAGGGGGTCAGCAGTGGAGGCAGGGCTGGAGCAGGTCGGTGACAGGGCTGGAGCAAGGTCAGAGTAAGGACTGGAACAGGGCTTGGGTTTGGGCAAGGCTGGGGCAGGAACAGGATCTAGAGTTGCAGTAGGCTGGGAGCTAGGAGAATCTGATATGCTGAGAGACAGCCAGAGGGTTCCTGGCCAGACAGAGCCGCTGCACAGACTGATCTGCAGCTCGGGTGGCTTGGGCAAATACCTGATAGGGACAGGCTGTGGCCACAGGCCTGAAGGCTGAGTCACTGCACGGGCTGTGGGTAGCATAAATTCGTGCAGCCTAGTTACTGCTGTGTGCCTGAGAGCTGACTCACCACAGCTCTGCTGGAGGGGAGCGAGCAAGGAGCCCTGGCATGCTGGGGGTTTGCCTCACAGTACTCCTTGTCCCGTTCCCATGCTACAGATCATGGTAGCAGGCAACTGGCAATGCAGAGGTTAAGTTTCTTGCCCAAGGACACACAATGAGTCGGTTCCATAGCCAGGATCAGAATTCAGGACATTCTTCACAGTCCACTGGGGCACTGGAGCTGCTCAGTGCAATGGTCCTTTAGAAAGGGCTCCCCTAGGCCCTTCACGAGGTGACAAGCCCAACAGTGAGAGAGAGAGAGAGAGAGAGCATGCACTAGGTCAGCGGTTGTCAGCCTTCCCAACTGAAATCTGCCACTGCCCTTTCATTAGAGTGAGACGATGTGCCTCAGTTTCCCAGACTAACGGAGACACTAGATTGCTGAGTGTGTGACTTGTTCAGCTTACCTTTTACCACAGCACTTAGTAGCTTGTACTTCATTAACCAGACCCACAGCAGCAGCATCCTTTCACTGCTGCCATCTTCACCATATTTTTCTTTCTCCTTCGGTTTCTCTTCTGCTTTTATCTCCAGCAGTCCATCAGCTGCCTGTGGAGCCCTTTACATTGATGGGTGACCAGGGTGACCAGATTCCTGATTTTATAGGGACAGTCCTAATATTCAGGACTTTTTCTTATATGGGTGCCTATTACCTCCCAGCTCCTGTCCTGATTTTTCACACTTGCTAACTGGTCACCCTATGCAGGACAGAACCTTTAAAAAAAAAAAAGAGCAAGAGAGAGATCTGAGCATGTAAATCTAAACCACTTGAGCAACTGCCAGACAGATAGAATGCCCCACCAGCCATCTGAACAGTGCTGTTCTGCTTTGTAATTTGCTCTGAAGTATGCAATCCCCAATGCTAACGACTGGCCAGCATGCTGTCTTGTTAGCCATCAGCACTAAGGGGAAAAAGAACCCCACAAGTGTGACTGAACTTTGGGCATGAACCATTTAAATCAGAAGGATATGGAAATAGAGCAAGAGTGTTAAAGGGAAGCAAGAAAAGGAGTTAGGATAAGCAAAATACCATTAAGGTTTTGCTCAGATGGGAAGGGTGTTTTCTTTTCTGTCTCTCTTTTTTTTGGCTTCTATTACTGTATACTTGCCTTGTCCAAAGGACTGAAGATGAATTCTATGATCTGGCAATGAAACAGCATAGCGCTACTGCACGCCCCAACAATAACTCCCAGGGCAGCATCTCATTAAACTTGCTCGATTGCACTGCACATATACTCACAGAGCACATCTGAATGGCATAGTCAGTCACACACGGCTGCATTTTAATTGTCTTGATGCCAGTGTTTGTAAAATTTGGCTGCAAAATATCCCTTCAGACTGGAGCGGTAGGGCCACCAGGCCATGGCCTGGCCACTTTTTGGCCTACCCCCGGCTCCAGGTCACAATGCCATTCACTTGAATTTGGATAGGATTGGTGTAGGGACTCCTGGGTCAGGAAGTCAGGCTGTTGGGTGGCGTGTTGGAGAGGGGAAATGGAGGCTCAGGGGGACCAAATCTGTGCCCACCCACCAACTTTAAATGGTGGTACGCAGCTCCTCTTTTTTTTTTTTGCATTATTCAAGAAAGCATTTAAGTTCATACTTAAGTGTCTCCCTATTAGAACAGCATTTAAGCACATGCTTAAAATTAATCGTGTGTTTAAGTGCCTATCTGAGCAGGTATGCTTTCCTGGATCAGGCCTAAAATGCTAAATTATCAGTCAGTTCAATCTGGCTCCAAATGCACTAAAAATTAACATTACACATAGGGACAAGAAACACTCTCGGCACAGGCAGGATAGGCAGTTGCATAGAATGCCAGATTCGGTGGGGGGGAAGGAAGGCCCTCCAAAAATCTACAATGAATTGACACCATTTTACTTCTGAGGGAGAGCCTCTAATAGAGGGTTTACTGTGTATTACCTTCACCCCTTTCATTAATGCGTCATATCTTTCCTGAGTGTCCCCAAGTAGACCAGCCCTGAAAGGTAAAATAACTTTCCAAGGGCACTGTGTTTTAAAGTATTAGACAGAAGACTGGGTGTCAAGAAGCTTCATTTATTTTTATCCTGGTTAAGACACCGATTACGGGATGACCTTGGCCATGACATTTAGCCTCTACAAGCTTTCCTATCTATAGAAGGGAGGGGTAATAATATTTTCCTACTAACTAAAGTTCTTTACCCCAGACTAGCTACATTTTGTCAAAAGTAATATATTTCAAATATTTCACCCAGCTCTATGCCAAGGTTACTCAAATAGTCAGAATTAAGGAGAATGGGAGCTTCTGATTAGACTATTCTTTGTATTTCATCTTGAAATGCTATGAAAGCTGCCTTTGAGCTAGAGTTTAGGATTTTTCCAGTCCCAGAATGTGTGTTGTGCATTGGGGGATATTATGGAAAATGATGACTGAGAAAATGAGTTTCCAGCTTAAATGATGCCATCCTCTCAAAGTGAGCACTATGCTATTAGAACAGCACAGGAGAAACTCGCATTCATTTGACCTTTTGATACTGTATATTAACTGCTTAATCAGATGAAAAAGTGGCTCAGCATCTCTTGAAAATATTGTATAAAGAACATTGATTGACCAATCATCATATATTTACATATTCTCCGGCAGCTACTCGAGGGACGTTCAAGTATTTACCCATTAGCAAGGTAGCTTCCTCTTTCCTGCTACATGAAAAGGACTTAAAAGTTTTCAATTTACTAAAGAACATCTCTCAATATTAAATTTTCCAATAATATGTTTTAAAATTGCTTTTTTCCTATCAACTAAAATATGCTGCTTGTTCAAAATTAGAGCAAATTAGAGCAAGGTGGCAAATATCAGACCTTGTTTTGAATGTTGACAATTGTTTGCCTTCTCGAAACATCTGTAACCCTTTCCGAAACAAACCAACAAACCAAGCCTTTCCCACCTCTTCTAATTCTTAGCTTTGGAGTCTGAATCTGGAAGGCGAGCATGAAGTGTTGAGTGAATGGCATACGTTGTGTGTCCCTGTGAGCTGACTACACGTGAGGGAATGCAATAGCAACAACTACAACCCATCAATCTGATCTGCTGTCATTGCAATTATTGGGAGAGACCACGCACCACGGAAAGGAACAGGATTTTTGGCACCGATTTCACTGGGAGCAGGAATACACACCTGAAAGATTTATGATTATAATGACCTTTTTCACTCACTCGTGAACTTTCTGAAACTGGCAACTTTCATGACATCACAGTAGCATCTCTTCTAAAGACTTTTCGACAATCAGCCCGACGTGACCACCAGGTGCCATTTTAGCTACAGTCAGCACACATCAGGGAAGGGATCATGTAAAGTTCTCTTTCCCATCAGTAAGCAAATAAAGGAAGACAAATAAAGACAAACGTGCCCTACTGGAAAAAATTTCTTAGGGAATAGAATCTGAGTTTAAGAGCTGCCAAAGATATACTTATAGAGTAGGCACTGCTGCTGACATTGCAATTCTCCTAACTCTTATACGGTACTCCAACCCTCATTACCATCCCTGCTGACATATGGCTGCACTATCAGTTATCATAGACTGCCATCAAAAATACCTAGGTAGTGAACAGTAAGGTCATCCTTTAAACGGATGCACCGGTTTAATACATTTCTAGTATAATTGATATTAAAGACTATAGGTCAGTGATGTCTATTGAAGAAAGCCAGTGCACACCTTTTTTGAAGCTTTGTTTTCTGCAAATAAAAGGCCTTAGCAGTGCTATATGTCTTTAGATTTCTCATCCACAGCCCCTTTTAAAATATAGATTATATGATTTAATCAAATTTCTAATGGCCTCATTGGAATAATTTGTGTCAAAACTGTACATGTATGTGCAAATTAACAGCAAAGATTATAGACCTGTCTTTATAATACAAAGAATTTTTCAGTGAACAAAGAATGAACAAACAGGTTAGACAGTCACCTTTGTACTAGACTGAGAGCACACCAACACAAGAAAGAACCAAAGTAAAGTCCCACACATGAGCATATAGTATAAGATTCCTTTGTGGCACTATTGAGTAAACTGAATACGAAGTGGCTGCCTGCCTCCATGCACAGCCGGGTACACAGAGATTGAAAGATGTTTAAATGTAAAGACTTAAAGTCCTAAAGATCTAAAGACACTATTGTGTATACTTTGCCATTCACATTGCTAAAGCTTCACTGTGCGATGCTACACAGTGCAACATCAGAGTTTACTAGTGTTACCTTAAATAAGTAACTATAAATGTGCATGTCTTCTTAATGGTATATTTACTGGCATAAAGGATCAGATCAGCAGAGCTGCAACAGCCTTCTGTCACTCCACATTCCACAACAGCTGTCCCTGGCACTTCCTTTTGGACTGTCACATATGTTAATTGGATGATGGATGTCTTGAATTTCTGCTCCTGTTTTTGCAACAGATATCTACAGATGGGAGATGGCCCATCTAAGCAGAACGTGGCATGAACAGCAGCACACGAACAGAAACAGTTTTGCCAAGGTTTCCCTGTATGTAGATTACACATATTTCAACAGACACTGGTGGTGCCTGCTGTAAAATTAAGTAACAGTTTCTTCTCTAAGACCTTGTTTCCAGATGCTCATAATTTTTCCAAACATCCATTTTGGGTGCTAAAGCGGTCCATGCTGGAAGATAAGTTGTGTGTGTAATGGTGGTTCTCAGAGCACCCAGGACTGTCAGTCACCTCGTTACCCTGTGCCTCCAGGAGAAGGGAGTCTTTCTTGTGGTAGCTGGGTGTCCACTCCCTAATACCACCAGCCTTTCAGCCACACAAGGACTGTCCTCTGGGCTGTGCCAGCCCTATCTTCACTTTGCAGGTTACCAAAAGGTACACCCCAATCTCAGAGTCCCTTTGAATCATTTCCCTGTGATACCCAGCCTCTGAAACTGGCTACTGACAGGAATTCCAGATCCTCTGCAGCCAAAGGCAAAGAGTATCCCAGTTTTACCTTAAAACACCACACTCCAGTAAATCACACAGCACTTATCATAAAACAAATGAAGGTTTATTTAAGAACAAATAATGATTTATCGAGAAACAAGAGACTGATGGAAAGAAATGGTTAGAATACAAAACTAGATCATAAAACACAAATCTGGGTCTATGCTTAATAGTTAATTTTTCTACATAATAAAGTAGGTTTCCCCCTAAAGTTCAGTCTGTTGAAAAGAGAGCTGTTTTCACAAGAATCAGGATCCAATTATTCATGAAAGCTCCGTGCTTCTTAAGAAATAAACTCAGTGAATAGAGAATACTCCCTCCTCTGTGTTATACTGAAAACAGCATTTTATCTCTCTTCACAAACATGGCAAGCGCCTATGTTGTTATTACGTATATTTTATCTTTAAGTGGTTTTGATTGATTGTCATCACTTATGATGGTTTCCCATTCAGAGACTTAGCATTGTTCAAGGCTGAAGAATTGAGCCTTGCATTGCATCACCAGCCAGAAAGAGCATGGTGACAGCTCCCCTTCCTTGAATGGGCCATGACCAAGATACATTATATCCTAGTGACTAATTTATATTTTGAGCCCACAAAGCAGACTTTCAGTATAAATACATTATTCCTTAAATATTACAAAATATTACAAAATTCCCTCAGATATTTCTGAATGATGGGAGCATGGTGGGGGAAACAACTTTTTCTCATAATCAGATAATCCTAACTGGTAATTTCTAGCTATTAAACTGTTTTTTCAGCAGAGCTGCAACAAAAATGACTGAAGTTTGAAAACTGGTAGAGATAACGCTCTTAGAAGACCACTGGACTCCTGGCCTTGATTTGTTTGGAATAAAAGTGGTCTTGAAAACCGAGTACTTATCTTGTGCAGAAAGTGACCATGTTTATGAAAGAGCATACTGAAATATATTCCTGGGCTCAGTCAAAATCCTGTCTGTCAGTCAAACTGTAATTTCTACAGGCCAAATAACTGCAGGTTATTGAAATCCTTTTCAGTTTCATTTTTGAAAAAAAAAAATTCTTTCAAAAAAGAAAAAGCGTTCTTCTTGGGAATGCAACCAGAAAAAACAAACTGAAATGCCACTGTCATATCTGTCATCGGAGCATTAACAGTTCCTTCACTCAGCTAGACTCTGTGAAAGGGATGCAAGGTGTGAGCCCATACCCCATGGTCGTGTTCAACCTGCACAGAATAACCAACCCAAATTCTACATTGCACAATACACTACATCATTCTGCACTTCATATACTATTACACAGCTGCTGGCAGCACCTGACATAATCAAGGTTATAGTCTAACATCTTGTTCTCTGGAGGTTTTGTTTTTTGAGCCTGGGAGTTGAAGCAACTTCCACTCTAATCCATATTACTTTGGATATGTTTGACTGGGGAGTGGTACACAGTGGTGCGTAAAGCCCAAGAGATCTCTGTTTGATGAAGTGTCACAACTGCCTATAATGATTTTGGAATTATTGATCTAGATGATGGCCAGATTTCACTTCCAGCCCATTAATGAAGGAAAGAAGGAATGACACATTGTAGGAACTTGGGCCACCTTGATCAGACTGCATACAGCTGGTGTCTAGATAGTGTGCTCAATGTACTTGACTGTCTGTATTGCAGATCCTGGCTCAAAACCACGTAAGCCAAAGGTGGAAAGGCACCAGGGCATCAGAATATAATTCCCCAGTAGGATAAAATACCTAAAGGTTTAGCACAAGCGGTAATCTCTGTTCAGGAATGGTGGTTCTGATCAGGGTAAAAAAGCAATTGCATCTGTGTATGAGGAAGCTTTTACCTGCCTGCACAGCCCTTAAATGTTCTGGGCCAGATCATCTCCCCCATATCTGTGCAGGAATCTGTCTTGTGCACTGACCTTTCCTTTCTTCTACATAGAAAGGTGGTTCAGCTGTCTTAATTGCACCATCTCACCCCCCTACACCTCAACCTGACAGAGCCCACTCTGTGCAGCCTGGGGTCTACGCTGTGGGATGCTGCATTGGCATAGATCATCCTACAGATCCCCAGGGATTCACCACATTTGAGGGTGCACCTCACACACTCTTTACCAACAAACAGGGGGGAACCCAACAGGCCAATGAGGGAGAAACTCCACAAGGGATTTGCTCTATAGATTCCACCACAAGCCCCTTCCGTAGACTTTAATGAAGAAGGTGCTCATTACAATGGCTATTTATTTTGTTTTATTCTAGCACCCCCAAAGATCCAAGTGCTATCCACTCATAGGAAGACACTGTCTCTGCCCTGGAGAGTTTGCCAGCCAATGCTATTAAGCCTTAACTGTAGCTCCGAGTTAACAAATCTTTTAGAGTTCTGGTAGCCTTTTTCCTGATAAGGACAGAGTACACATGGCACATTAGTTTCCCTCCTTCTCACACAGAAAAACCCTTAGGTACAGCCTCATGCTTCCCCTACAAACATGTAACTCACCATATACCTAGCCTATGCACATATGACAACGATGACTATTTGCTGACGTTGCTGAGGCTGTAGGGGGGTTTGTGTCGCACTCTGAGGAAGGTTAAAATGTGGTGATGTTCGGAAGTTCCTTGTGACGATGTGTCTGTTGCTATTGGTGGAAATAAGCTGCTGGGGTCAGTAGGTTATGGTTAAAAGGTGTTCTAGGCCATGTCCTTGCTTCCTAGGGATTGTGTTGGGAGATGTCACTTTTACACTCATTTTAGTCCCTTTTAAAGAGATTGAGGAGAAAAAACCCCATGATGTTTGTATATTTCACTCTACAGCAGGGGCATCCACAAAGGAGGACAAGCAGGCGCACCCCTCCCCACAAATCATCTCCCCGTGTCCCTGCCGCCCCAGGAAGGGAGGAAGCAGCAGAGCAGCTGGCTGCCGACTGAGCTTCTCCTCTCCCACCACTACAGATGCTGCTTCTCCTTTCCTGCCCCGGGAGTCCCCCGCATTGCGTCTGCCTCCACCCCCCGACTCACCTCAGTGGGCAGTCTGCAAAGCAGGCAGTAGCGCTGGGACTCCAGTGGCAGCGAAGGAGAAGCAGCAGGCTTCAGTGGTAGTGGGGGAGGGAGAAGGCGCTCAGCCAGCAGCCAGCCACCCTGCTGCTTCTTACCACCCCGGGTGGCAGGGACACGAGGAATGCTGCTGCCAGGGGGTGGGTGGCTCAAACCAGCCTTTCATTTGTGTGTGTTTAATGTGCCCCTCCAAAAGCAGACACATTTCAATTCCTGCGCACACCCCGGCTATCCAGGTCCCTCATCCTTCAGATTAGTTTTCAAAAATCTTTACTACATCTCACTACTTCAAATTCATCCACTTGCCATGTTTTCAAATATTCTGAGAACTGCACTGCTCTGATCTTCTGGCTCATGTTACATCAGTTCTGTGCTATCTGGGCTCTTGGCATTTTTCTTTCCAGTGATAAGGATGTTTCTTTTCAAATCAACACATTTCTTTCCAGATTTCAACAGAAGAGGTGCTGGCTCCATTGACGTTCTTAAATCTTACCGTGTTTTTAGGTGTTGAAATAAATATAGTACTTCAAAAGAGTATCTTATTCCTGCCACTGAACATACCCATGTGGCCGAAGCAAAATTATGTAAAATATCTTTTTTTATGCTTCATTATGGGATCATTTGAAATGTTACATTTATTTAGTGACCAAAGTTATGCGGGTGATTTGGCAGATCAATATTAGTGGGTCTAACTGCAGTCATTTTTTATCCTTTAGAAATAGCTCTCAGAAACTGAAGGAGTGCACTCAGGTTCACAAGTATCCTAAGTATTTGATCATTCATTTTCACTGCCAAGAACAGCTTTTGCTCCAGCTCTCCAAAGACTTTTCTTCACAATGTGACATGATTAACTACTTTTGCCTTTATACTTCTCATTTAATAGGGTCATCATGAAGCAGTACCTGGTCCTCTTCATAATTATGTCAATGCATGGAAAAAACAAAGTGGAGCAATCAGGCAACAAATTTAGCATAGGAGATGTGCTTGCACCAGAATAAGCTATAAAGTGTTGACAAGAGTTCAACAGCAGGTGAGAGAAGCCCAGAAGCTAGTAAAATTTAGGTTCAACATACACACCAGCAAAAGAAACAGGTTTGACAAAAGATCACAGAGCTAGAGTGAAATCCAAAACAGGACCAACTGAAGTGAATGGACCTATGCCAATTTACCCCAGCTGAGGAACTAGCCCATGATATGGAAAAGAACAAGTAATAAGAAATCCAGAAAAAGCTGATCCTAGCCAGCAGCAGCTAGAACCCCCTCTAAGATAGTTTATTACAAGGACAGAAATGTAAAGCCAAGTTCTGCTCTCATTGATATTAGTGTTAATTTAGATTCCCACTGAGACAAATATTGCTGTGGTGGGACAGCTGCCCCACACTAGCCCGGAAAAGGTTAATAAAAGCCTAGGTACACCCAATCAGGGCTGAGGAGGCCCTGTATCGGAAGTCACAGCCCACAGAAGAGACAGTCACGCCCAGGAGCTTGGGGAGGGAAGGAAGGCTGGCTGCATTGCAAGCTGAGGGAGGTCAGCACTTTGAACAGAGCAGTGGCTGGCTCCAGAAAAGGAGCAGCTGACAGCCCTGACATAAGGGCTGGACAGTGGACTGCAGCTGCCACTGGAGGAAGTGGCTAGACTGGGACCGCAGAATCCCCCAGAAGGGGGGAGAGCACAGATTGTGGCATGGCCGGAGGGCGGTGTCATGAAGTGGACGCCATGGGCTTTGAAGAAACCTGGGTCCTAAGGCGGAGGTAACAGCAGGCGAGACTCAACTGTGTGGGGGTGCTGGGACCTGCAGAGCTTTCCCCAGAAAATTCTGTCACTTCTGCTTCTGGCCGATGGACTGTACTACTTGCTCTGTGTGCAGATGTCTGTACTCAAAAATGGAGACTGGAAGAAGCTCCAGTGAAAGTTAGCCCTGGGGCCTGTTTATGAATATGGTCCAATTACTTAAGATGCTTCCACAGAGTTGGTACAACCCTACGTTGCCTACAATACAAGTCAATGAATAAGTGGCAAAACCTGATTCTAAGTGTTGGCAGCTTCAACAATACCCGGACTGATCAGACTGCAAGGATCCATGCTGCTCCTAATACTGTGGCCCTGTTGGTCTAATTGAAACCTCTCTCCCTGATTCGTCTCCAGATTACTGCAGGCCAGTGTTTTCTCACTATGCCCATGGTACTACTACATGGCCTCTTCAGATAACTTGCTCATTCCTTTCAAACAACAAAAGGACCCTAATCCTTTGTGATGGAGTATAGACACTATACATTGGACAACATGGGGTTAATGAGCCAGTGTGGGCTCAGGTTGTTCCACCTTGTCATGCTCGTGAGAAGGGTCAAGACTGGAGCATATGTGTTGAAATTAGGGAGGCTAGGGGCGGGGCTGGAAGTGGTTTCCATCATATACAGGGTTTACTGTTTGGTTCAATGGCCCTCAGTGCCCGACTAGCTTAAGAGAGAAATGCAGCTCAGCTGAGGGCAAACTTTCAGTCTTCAGGCCTTGGAGAGAGGGCTGACTAGACATAGGAACTCACCAGACGACCACTGCCTGACAAACACTCCCTGAGGTAAGGGAGGGCTAGATACTGACTTGCCTTGAGAGGGAACTATTCCTTTCTATTACCTGTGAACTAAGTTTAAGGCCACAGCCCAACCAGCTGAAGGAGGCCTTCAGCATCCTCTGAAGGAAGAGAGTCTTGCCCTAAATCCAAATCGGGGATACATTATTTCTGTTAATTCCTCTTCTTTCTGTTTTAAGCCTCTCCCCCCTCCTTCAGGAATAGTCAACAAAGTGACCTCGCTGGCACACTAAGCCACAGAAAGAGGGTGGAGCGACTATGGGCAAGAGATACAAAATGGAGAGGAGAGCTGCTATGCCACACCTGCCCACAAGGAGGCACTTTCAGTGATTCAACAACTTCACACCTTGCTTCTTAAAAGTTTCCATTGCAAAGCAAAATGTAGCAGAAGGAAAGCCATCCATACAGCTGTTAACATAATAAGAACACAAGAACAGCCATACTGGGTCAGACCAATGGTCCATCCAGCCCAGTATCCTGTCTTCTGACAGTGGTCAATGCCAGAAGCTTCAGAGGGAATAAACAGAGCAGGCAATCATTAAGTGATTCATCCTGTCAGCCATTCCCAGCCTCTGGCAAACAACAATCCCTGCCTACCCTGGCTAATAGCCATCAATGGACCTATCCTCCATGAACTTATTTAGTTCTTTTTTGAACCCCATTATGGTCTTGGTCTTCAGAATATTCTCTGGCAAGGAGTTCCACAGGTTGACTACGTTGTGTGAAGAAATACTTCCTTTTGTTAGTTTTTAAACCTGCTGCCTATTAATTTCATTTGGTGACCCATTGTGTTATGAGAAGGAGTAAATAACACTTCCGTATTTACTTTCTCCACACCAGTCATGATTTTATAGACCTCTATCATGTCACATCTTAGGCTGTCTCTTTTCCAAGCTGAAAAGTCCCAATCTTATTAATCTCTCCTCATATGGAAGCTGTACCATACCCCTAATAATTTGTTGCCCTTTTCTGTACCTTTTCAAACTCCAATATATCTTTTTTGTGATGGGGCGACCAGATCTGCACACAGTATGCAAGATGTGGCCATGGCAGGGATTTATACACAGGCAATATATTTTGTCTTCTTATCTATCCCTTTCATAGTGATTCCCAACATTCTGTTAGCTTTTTTGTCTGCTGCTGCACATCGAGTGGAAGTTTTCACAGAACTATCCACAATGACTCCAAGATCTTTCTTGAGTGGTAACAGCTAATTTAATTTGTATGTATTTGTATGTAATTTAATATGTATAGTTGCGATTTATGTTTTCCAATGTGCATGTACATTATGTTGCATTTATCAGCATTGAATTTCATCTGCCATTTCGTTGCCCAGTCACCCAGTTTTGTGAGATCCCTTTATAACTCTTCAGTATGCTTTGGACTTAACTATTTTGAGCAGTTTTGTATCATCTGCAAATTTTGCCACCACACTGTTTACCCCTTTTTCCAGATCACTTATGAATATGTTGAACAGTATTGGTCCCAGTACAGACCTGTAGGGGACACCACTATTTACTCTCTCTATTCTGAAAACTGACCATTTATTCTTACCTTTTGCTTCCTACCTTTTAACCACTTACTGATCCAGAAGAGAACCTTCCCTCTCATCCCCTGACTGCTTACTTTGCTCAAGAGACTTTGGTGAGGGACCTTATAAAAGGCTTTCTGGAAATCTAAGTACACTATATGCACTGGATCATCACCCTTGCCTTGTCCACATACTTGTTGACCCCCTCAAAGAATTCTAGTAGATTGGTGAGGCATGATTTCTCTTTACAAAAACCATATTGACTCTTCCCCCAACAAATTGTACTCATCTGTCTGTCTGATAATTCTGTCCTTTACTATTGTTTTCAATCAATTTGGTAACTAAGTTAGACTTACTAGCCTGTAATTGTCAGGATCACCTTTGGAGCCTTTTAAAAAAATTGGCATCGTATTAGCTATCCTCCAGTCATCTGTATGGAAGCTGATTTAAATGATAGGTTACATACCACAGTTAGTAGTTCTGCACTTTCCACACCCTTGTTTCTGAGATACTAGAGTCACTTTTAGATGGTGATTGACACAAGGAAAAATAATTCACATAGTCATGTATGATGCAGGCATCAAGCCAGAAGTTTTGTCAGATTTTCACTCCATGCATCATGTGTACTGAGAACTCTGAAAAAGAAGGAAAGAAGCAGAAGTAGGAGATGGGGAAATTCCTTTCTACTAAGAAGGAAGTGGTTAAATACCAAATACTTCCACAAATATAAGCAACTGTTAATCTCATGTAACCATGGAGTTAAGTTGGGCATATGGAAGTATGCAAAATATAACATATGGGAACTAAAAACAGTTTGGGAGTACAGCACCCATAGCATTAATGACAACATTCTTGGTTACAGAAACTATGGTCTGTAATTCAGTGGTTAGAGTTCATTCTGAGTTCAAAAGCTCAGCTCCTCATTGGTCGGACACAGCTGAAGTTTGAAAAGCTTTGGGGCATTTGGCAAAACCTATCTAGTCAGCAAGGGGCAAGATATGCCCATCAGCTGAGGGGATGCGGGACAGAGCATAGCCCCCCACTCCTGTCTTCTTGCACAATTGGCTCTAACACTTCCAGTTTGTAGGACATAACTACGTGTTTGTGTGTCATTGTCAATGCCATTATCCCCTTTTGCAAGAGGGAAGATCTCCATACAGAGATCTCCCTTTACGTTGGCACTGCCAGCACTCCTTCTTTCTCTTGCTCATTTTCCTTTTGCACTTCCTTCCTGTGTGCCTTGCTGCTCTTTCAGCTAATGGGTTAACTAGCTTGTTGGCTCCTCCAGCTCAGACTGTCTAGTAATTAGCCCCAGCTTTCATCAGTCAGGCCATTTTCCAGAGAAGCTAATTGGATTTACAGCGACCAGCGTGCTGTTTCAGCGGCTGCTTCTCAGCCCATATATAACACCAGGAGGAGGATGCTAGACAAAGAGGTGCTCTGCGACTGTGGGGCTTATTTCCATTCCTCCCTTGGTTCATGTATCCAGACAGAGGTCCCCTGAGCTGCATCTGCTGGCTGTCTAGACACCTATGAGGAGCAGTGGGCACTGTACAAGGTTCTCTGCTCGGTGTCCCCTTCATGTTCCCTGATTTTAAACCTGTGACCCTAACCCCTGCTCCTGTTTTCTATTAGTCGTCCCCAGAATTTATTTGGGCCCTGGGCTTAGTCGTTCTTCCCGTAGGTTGAGGGAGAGAACTTCAGATGCAGGCGGGCACAAGCCCACCCACCCCTTGAATTCAATAGGTGCTGCTTCTCCTCATTCAGGCACAGGACACAACTCCTACAGTGAAAAGGAGGGGATTTTTGCTAGCTAAGCCCCGTTCTCAGCTCTCTAACTCTACTTATAGTGTAGTTTTAAACCAAACTCTCCAGTCTAAGACTAATTTGCTTTATTTTCCTGGAAGTCACAGGAAGACAGACAAGACAGCAAATTTAACAAGGCTGCAACTTTTTCAACTTGACACAGATGGGAAATTATTGGGCAACAACGTGTTCAGAGCAGGTCAACATTTTTTTCTTTAATCTGTAGGAGGACTAGCACTGGGCACTTGCCAAGCTGTGACAACATGAACATATTATGACCCACCTCCCCAGGTCCCTGAGCTGCTGAGAGGAAAGTGAAAAAACCACAGTGCCCAGGCCAACTTTGTAGTGAGTGAAAGTTTCCTTCCCCGTCCCCAGAAGGGGACTAGCACGATGTCTGCAGTAAGGCCCCAAAACCCAACCCTACTCCAAATCCAAGGGGTGGAGTGAGTCCACATGGCATCCTGGGCAAAGAAGGGCTTATAAATTGGGTGTTCGGGAGCCTATGGGCTTTTGCTGAACCCTTCTATCCAGCCATTCAATTAAGGAATCAAGATCAGGAGAAGACTGAGAGCCCACAAGGAAGGAAGGAAAAAAGGGAGAGGGTCTCAAACATTTTCTTTCCTCTGTTGGCCTAGATGAAGTCTCCTCATGTCTAAGGTTGTGGGTGAGTGGGGATGTTATGTTTTCTGCTATGTTAAATTATATTGCATTCACACAATGCAATGTCTACCTTCATTGGGGGGTGCATTAATCATTATTAATGATTTGTATGTGGGATTTTTGATTCCTCTGCACAGGGAGGAAACATCATCAGGAGGATGCCAAATCTGCTTCAAGAGTGATGAGAAAAGAATGAGCATGAAAGCAAAGCTTGTTTAAAAAAATATATCCTTGAGCGGGGAAGTGGCTTTGGCCAGTTGAACAACATTTATATTCTGTGTCTGTTTTTCTGCCCTTCATTCAGACTGCACGTTGAAATCAAGACTATCACAAGTCTACTAAAGTGTCGCATATCTCATCCTCTGGAAGGATGAGAAGATCCCAAATGACTATGGATAATCATATGAAGAAAGATAATATCAGTATAGCCTCTTCCATCCAGTAGCATCTGCAAATCTTTTGAATACTGAAATCACTTTCGCTATTAATTCAATGCAGCTGATTCTTGTGGACTTAGCCAGGACACTGGTGCTACTACATTTAGTCTTGCAAAAAATAAAAATCCATAGGCTTGTCTTTAATTATCACAATAGGCAAGAGTTCTGTTTATGAGTCAGTTGAAAAATGGCACCTCCAGTGCCATAGTTTTCCAATACTATTCTGTGGCCCTTATTCATTACTGAGCCGGAAAGAAGAGTGCCACCTAATAAATTTCTAAGGAAATGCTGCAATAAGAGATCTTAGTAGTCTCCTATTCAATATCAGAGCAGCTACAACTCTGCATAATGCGGAGACCTCAGAAGATTGCTGCCTAACATGTTGTGGCTGCAACCATAAAAAATAACAAACAAGGTTGCATTTTAGAAGTATAAACTGCTACTCTGCCATTTTGTACTTTGAAAGAAGCCAAAAATATTTTGGAGGTGACAAAAATATAGCTTCTTGAGCAAGATCATGAAGATTTTCAGCGCTGTTTGCTTTTCTTAAACTACCCGACACAAGACTGAGAGACTCATGAAAGACAGACAATAGGTTTAAAGAGGAAAATTAACTTTTATTCCGTTAGGACAGTTATAAATTGGAGGTATTCATTTAACCCATTAAGAAACCCCTGAATCAAAATGTTTGTGAAGCATCAAGGAAAGTGCTATTCTCAAAGAAGCTGTTATTGTCTCTTGATTCTCAATCATGGGCAAAAGGTTTTAGCCTGACACCTTTTCCCTACAAAACCACATTTCACTGATGTCCTTCGCTCTGATTTTAAGTGTTTCTTGCATTTTCTCATTTTAATCAATCAAGTACTTCCAAAGCCCAGTGATGAAACATGACAGCATTAGAATTACCTTACTACAGCTATTTTCTTCTCTTCCATTTTTCTATTTTTTAGGTATTTTATTAAAACACGAATAAGTCCACACTTGCTCTACCCTAGAATAGTAAGTTTTTCTAATATTCTTCAAAACATCAATAAGTGATGCATTGAAAAATAACCACATTAATTCAAAATGTTTATAATGAATTTTTTATATTGAGATTTTAAATAGCATATTAATTATTTATGGGTAACATTGATGAATTCCCCAATAAGAAAATACATCAAATAGATCTACTGAGTAAGAAAAAAAATACAGTAAATATTTTGCAGGAAGGGTTTTATTTGTTCCATGCCCACAAGTTAATCAATAACTTATCCATCACAGGCCACCATGAATGTCATTATATAAGATTTTAACTATGAGATATGTATTTATAGTGTCATCTAATTCATTACTGCCCTCCAGTACATCACAGCATTTGCTACCAAAGAAGTGAGTGTGCTGTAGATTAAAAAGAACCTAACAGCTATAAGGGTAGGTAGCTAATATCTTAAGAGAAAACAATAGTAAGGCTCAGATCCGTATGGGTGTCAATCATCTGAAAACTTCTTCTAATAATCTTCTCAGTGTGTCTGACAATCCAGATGACATTGTGGAATGATTATTCATTTTTAGCTATTTTTCTCTCTATCGATACTGTAAATAAAATATGTAAAGCAAAGCAAGGACATTCAAGGAAATTCCAATAAGAAGAACATACTACAGGATACTTCAAATCCTACAAGATCCTTTCAGAACTCATTACATTATGGGAACTAAGGGACTTCCAAGTCAGAAGGAAAACAATGATAAGAAACATGACCGAGCCTTGCCACTGAATGGGCAAACTGTGGCCCTGGCAATGTTCCCTCCACGGGAGTACAGTGGAGTAAGAGCTGCTAATTCCCCACCCACACAGCTGGGAGGAGAGTTGGTGGATAGGGAATGAGCAGAGCCATCTCTCACCAGCCAGCACAGCTGACTTTGGTGGGAGTTGGGCAGATACAGGGCTGGCACAGGGTGAAACCAGGTACCAGATTGAGATTCTCTGAGACAGTCTGTTTTCCTGCTCTGCTCCTGGGGCAGTGCATTTATGCAATGTAATTTACTTAGGGCTTATGGCAAAGTTGCAGTTTAGCTCTAAGGATTTTTGAGGGAAACGAAGAAAGGAGCAAAAAATTTATCATCATCTTTCAGAGCGCAAATAATTCTAAAGGGTCTTCTTCCAGTTGTCCCCTTGGGTTGGAGGGGCTGTTTTGTTTGCTATGAATAGAACAGGTCATAAATACTTTATGAACAGTTTTGTCAAAAATATTTCTTTTAGTCATGATGTTTTCTCAGTGAAACTTTTGAGAACCAACAGTGAGAGAGATGGCATGTTGGTACCAGAAGGTCCTTCAGCAGTTGCACATGTCAGTTGTGTAATAGATGTGTAGACCTGTTGCTTAACACATTACCGGAAGGCTACAGATGCTAGGTGATGAGTGTAGTATAAGAACCTGAACAAAATAGAATAGTCAGGAAACAGTTCATCCCGACAGAAAGCCTTCCATATTTCAAAACTAGCTTCCATTCCAAATTGGAGCAGAATATCAACAAAAATATTAAAAAACTTTTGCTGGATGAAAAAAATTGACATTTTCAATTGAAATGACATTATTCAAAATGTTGAAGCCACATTTATCATTTTGAAGTGTTATTTTTCCTTCAAAATGAAATTTCATAACAAAAACATCATTTTGTTCTGAAATGTCAACTTAAAATAATTTTTTTCATTTCAGTTCTCCCAATTGGAAAGGGTTGTGTTTGTTTGTTTTCAAAATAAACATTTTCCTGTGGAACATGCACATTTTCATTTGAAAAATTTCAGCCACCTTTATTTAAAACTCTCCCTTTACATGAGATTGGTTTCTTAACAGTTATATTTCATATCTAACTTGATTTCTACTAAGTCTCACAAGAGTGAACCCTTTATGAAATAAATCACATTCAAATTTATGAAACTATGAATCTATTCTCATGGTATTCCATACTACGTAAGATGTGAACGGGTTTTCAAAATGATTCAACTGAAAGTATGTTTCAAACCTCATTTATGGTATATTTTTGTTGTGGCTTTTTCCTAATTTATTCGCTATGATAGCAATATCAATGCCCTTTACATATTTTATCTGAGTATCTCAAAGAACATAGCATACTGATAAATTAAGCCTCGCAACTATTGTAGATAGAGTGCGCAGTGATTTCTATTTTTATGTCCGGTCTTAATAAAGAAAAACCAACGATAACAATTACACATCTTAACAAGCCAAGTCCAAGAGAGTCACAGCAGGAAAAAATGGGACCCATTCTGCTTATGAAGGCTTATCGGGCCTGCAGTTTATTTAGTGAAACTGATTATATTAAATGCAATCAATAGCTGCATACCTTTTTAGCACAGAGGTCAGCTGTAGAGCGAATTCTACACTTATTACTGAGTGATGAGAGTGTTTTACTAATATATGTATATAATAAAGGACTATTTGTTGCTTTCTGGAGATTATTAATCAATGATTTAGGACTCAGCCATTTTTCTTCTTCATCTAGCAGATTATATGATCTGCGGAGGTGTTTAATTAAAGATTAAATCACTTTTTTTTACCTTAGTGTCAGATTTAAAGAAGGTTTTTGCTTATTATCTATTCTTCCAGGTTCACAGCAATTTCAGCTTAGGCCTTAGGAAGGTTTTCAATATGGATTGATCTATTGATTTTAGACTTGAGGCAAATTCTGCTCTGTTACACTGGTGCAGAAATGGAGTAGAATGTGTTCTTTGGGTTCAAGGTTGAAGGTTGTAGACGCTTAGGCACAAGAATATCAACTGTTGGTTGTGCTAAAACCAATTGTTTTTGGTGGGAGGCATTGCTAAAAGCCTTGCTAAGCCAAACAAGGTAAAAGTTTGCATAAGGTTATCTTATCCTGTGTCATAGCCTGGCTGGCCCTGTGAGGGCAATCAGACTCAGCCTTGCCTATGACAATCCACTACTCTCCAAACTTAGCCTAACCAGATGAGAATTAAGTGGCCTTGATAACGATTGGACCCAACTGAGTAGATAAGAGGGTTTGCACAAAGGCCAAGAATGCTCAGTTAGTGGAGAAGCTTAAGGAGGCAAATGACACCTGGGACAAGCCCTGATAGAAGAGGGCAGCAAAGGTGAAGGAGATTCCTGGTGTGGGTCTCTGAGAAGGCCAACTAATGGACAGAAGGCCTTGGGGTAGATTGGAGTTGAGGTTCCAGTGTAGTGGAAGAATGTCCATGGAAGAAGCCCTTTAGTAGGAGCTGGACTTCCAGGGAGAAAGCCCAGAGAGGCAGTGTACTAAAGGATAGTGGGAAAGGACTCTGTAGATCCTGGCAGGGGGTTAAGAATCTGTGGAGGGATGAGCCTTTGAATGGGATGGAGAAAGGCCTAGAAATAGATCAAGGTAGGAAGTGGTCTAGGGAGGCAGCCAGGAAGTCTGAGTTGATTGGCCTTGATCCATCTACAGCATCCCTGGACTGTAACCCAGAGGAGAGGGGAGGCCTAGATTCCTCCACCAGCCACTGGAAAAGGTTGTAGTGAAGACTCAGGGGACCAGTGATGAAGAGACTATTTAACTGGAACTTGACCAAAGACTTAGCTTGAGGCTGTGGGTGTCACTGACTAGTCTTGGGTGGTCGGGCAGATGTTGGGCCCAGTGGTTACAGACAATATTAGGAATCAGTGCTCAGGGCCAGGGTCAGATTACCTGAAGTGACGCAAGGCAAGAGTAGGGCTGGACTAAGCCTGGAACAAAGGATCAAGGCTGGGAACAAGTAAGCACAGGAGCTACCCCAGTCATTGGCAAATACTTTCAGCTGCTGCTGGACTTTGGAGCCCATCTGCTGACTCTTCCAACCAATCAGGCTGCATACTAAAGGTCAGTTGGGCTTCTTCGATTGCCAGAGACTGCATGCCCTGCTTCCTGATGGTGGGATTATTGTTGGTTGGACTTTGTTACCCTTCCAAGTGACCTGGCTGGGGTTCTCAAGAAGAGACAGACCACCACAGAGCTGGAGCAGTTGCTGGCACAGGGTGCTAGATGAGGAGAGTCTGCTACACAATGCCCCCACCATGAGAGGGTGTGCCATCAAAGAGTCCACTCTTCTACATCCTGTAAAAAATATGTGTTTATTACTGTTGTCTAATGCAGCATGGCCCCACTCAGGATTGAGGCCCCATTGAATTGTGCTGTACAAACACATAGAAAGATATGATCCCTGCCCCCAAAAGCTTACACTCTCAGCTTGGATGATAGCAAGCAAAAATGGAGTCAAAGTGAATTGAGTTGGCTTACTAAAAATCTAGTGGTAAGATGACCTCTGAGGATTTTCATGTGGTGTCAAGTTGGCACAACAATGGGCTAGAAATTGCTTAAAATGGGAAGAAAATGTAGATATTTGGTATACTGGAAACTCTCTTGATTGCACATTTTTAGTGAGATAGTGATAGCTGTCCATGCTTCTTCTGGATATTTTAGAGTGAGAAACACAGGGCCCTTTCAGGTCTTCCAGGGTTCCAATCTCATTGGCTCATTTCAGCATCCAAACAATAAAATTTTTTCTTCAGATCTCAACAAATAGACCATGGAGGAGCTCAGAAGACCAGCCACAAGACTTGGGGGCAGATATCAGGAATATGCTATGGACCGGCTGGAACCTAAGCCATCTTTTTAGATGCAAGATTTAAGATTCTTGGTATTCCCCTCTCCTCTTTCATATATGTAATTTAACTGGGCCTTTTTTTTCTGTCTTTCTTTTTGTCTCCAGTCTAATGGATTCTAAATCTGGCCAGCTTTGAAATTACCTTAACTCCATGATGCCATCAGAAGGGCAAGCTAATATATTAGAAATAGTCTTGTACCAATGTAAGAGAAAAATGGAAGGACCATATCAGAGAGTGTGAGCTAGTTGCTGGGCCCAACCAAAGAAGTATGCTGAGGTTCAGAAGATACATCATGCCTAATTGTAGCAGATCTAGCACATTGTGTCCTGTCCACAGCCTGTGAATGAAAGCAAGCATAAATGAGACAGAAGTTTTCCATTCTTGAGTGTCCCTCCTGTGTTTGTCTAAAGAAAAGGCTTAATTAATACAACTGTTGAACTAAAAAGCTGACAAGCGATCAATGCTCTTTCATTTCCCCCAAAGAAAGATATCTAGGGTAAAATTTCCAAAATCACCTACATGACTTAGGCTACTAAGTCTCACTGACTTGAGGGAAGGAAATGAAAGAGAGTTAACCAATTGTCAGATTTTGGTTCAACAGTTAGAGTTGTTAGGGTTATTCCTGCCTTTAAAGCAAACATAATGAGCGCCCACAGAAGGGAAGCAGCAAAGAAAACATCTGTCTCAGTGATGCACCAGCAAGAGACTTTTTAAAAATCTATTTTTTTCTAAAAAAAAGAACTGTCCCATAAAGAATGATTACTTAATTCCAGACTCCCATACTGTTGGTAGGCTAAAGTCCCCGTACACAAGCAACATTAGTGGGTATGGTATAAAATCAAAAACCTTATTGAAACAAATACTTGAAAAGAAACACCATCCTAATGGGAAAAAAATAAGCTTCATTAACAAAAGCCCGCTCATAGAACATGATTGAACAACTGACAATGAATAATGTATCTAACAAATTCAGGACACTTTCAGCCTCTGGATTTCTCATGAAGGCCTTCATCTAAAGCCAACTGAAATCAATGGAAAAATTCATTTACTTCAATGGGCTCTTTGGATTGGACCTTAATTTGTCAGTGTAAATGTTCATGTGTGTCCATGAGATTGGTCCTCTAAGTCATGTGACATCCATTTGTTTTCCTAACAATGCCCTAAGCTCTATGAATAGGAAGACTTTCTGAACAAACCATATTAGGGTTTGGCGCTCTCAAAAAGAGGATGGACTGGAGAAGAGAACATTTTAGTGAGTTACAGAGAGCAGCATTCCTAGCAAGGACTGATGGGGATGTTGGAAATTCCCTCGCTGCTTTCTGTAACAAAAACAGCAGAGGAGACATGATCCAATGCCCACTGAAGTCATTGGAAGCTTTTTTATTTATTTCAATTGTGCTTCATCAAACCAGGAAAGAACAAAGGGTAGGGGTCACATTTAAGGTGGTTTGTATTACAGTAGTAATAGTGCATAGAGGTAATGACTGAGATGTGGGATCCATTGTGCTAGTTTCTGAGATACAGTCTTGGCCATGAAGACCTCACAGGCTAATGAAAGAAAACAAAAAGTAGGAGGATGACCAGAGATTAAATAAGTGGCCCACGATTAGTGGAAGAGCTGGGAGTAGGACCTAATGTCCTAATTGCTGGTCCAGTAGCCAGAGCTTAAATTGTAATGACAGAGGAGCTGGGATTCAAGCAATTTTTTTTACATTCATAAGGTTACTGAACCTCTCAAGTTTTCCCAACTGGGATGGAAATCCTTACACAGCATAAATCAGTTTCAGTCAGTTGAAGATCTGTCCCAAAAGTCTTTATTTTGTCTTAGAGTAAAAAATTCATTTGCAAATTTTAAATGCTTTACCAACTGGAACTTATCAGTTCCTCTCTGACAAATGTAACTCTTATTATCCCCCTTGTATCATTGATAAAACTGAGGCATGGAGCAACGTGACAAAGGCTAGAGGGTGAGTTTATATCAGAGCCAAGATTAACACTTACCACTTCCTGTCCTAAACTGGGTCTAGATTACCAGTACCAGGCATGAGAGCCTGCAGAAATACAACACAACCCACCTCTAGACAACCTAATAAGCACAGCTGATATATATATGTATATAGTAGGTTGCCTCATTGGCTACACCACCTGATTGAGTGGAACAGTCAGTGGACTGGCTCTTAAGCCCAACAGCAGCCATTCAGTAACTGCTCAAAGCATTTGCTTATGGGCCAATCTCATGATTTGGGGGTGGGGGTGTCTGATGCATGATTTTTGATCTCTGGAGGTTGGCAATATTAGCTCCAGCCAGAGCTGGAAGTCAAAACCCAGGGTCAGAACTGACGTTAGAGTCCTGGAGTCAGAGACTACATTACCTGCAATGATCCAAGGCAGGAGCAAAGCTAGATGGAAGGCACAGGCATTATCGCAACCATGGGCAAATTCTCTGAAAAACTACTGACTTACTGCTGTTGGGATAAAAGCCAGACCATGTAGTGGATAAGGTGATTTTGGCCCCTGCTGCAGGAGTTCTCACCACCACATCTGTCTGTCTCCTGCCCAGCAGTTAATCCTGTCCTCCGGTCCCCCATCAGTTCTGTCCCTACCCAACCTGCCCAATTCAGCCCCCTCTCAGTTCAGTCTCCCAGCCCCACTGACCCCTCCCTTGTCCTCAGTTCACCCTCACAGTACTCACCCCATCTGCTCAGAACCCACTATCCCATCCCCCCTAACCCTACCCTCCTCACATCAGCCTCCCTGCATCCCCAAGGCCATAGTTCAGCCCTCCCAGCCTCACTGCTGCTCCGCTTAGGGTTCTTCACCTCCCCAGCTTTGGCAAGTTGCAGTGGGGTCCCCTGTCCCACTTGCCAGGCAGGCAGGGAAACAGCCACCCCAGGCTAACAGCTGGAGTCCCACCTCCTGGGGTTGAAAGCCAGAAGGAGGGGGCTCCCACTGTCTGCCTCATGAGGAGGGGCAAGGGGCAGCGGACAGCGGGAGACTCAGCCGCCTGGGACTGACAGCAATTTCTAAGTAAAATTAAGTCTCACTCATGATCTCATAAGAACATAAGAATAGCCATAGTGGGTCAGACCAATGGTCCACCTAGCCAAGTATCCTCTCTTCTGAGAGTGGACAATAACAGGTGTTTCAGAGGGACTGAATAGATCAGGTAATCATCAAGTGATCCAGGCCATCCGCCATTTCCAGCTTCTGGCAAACAGAGGCTAGGACACTTCAGAGCATTTGTTTTGCACCCCTGCCCTTCCGGGCTAATAGCCATTGATAGACCTATCCTCCATGAATTTATCTAGTTCTTTTTTTAACCCTTTTGTTATCTTTGCCTTCACAACATCCTCTGGCAAGGAGTTCCACAGGTTGACTGTGCAACATGTGAAGAAATACTTCCTTCTGTTCATTTTAAACCTACTGCATATTAATTTCATTTGGTGACCCTTGTGTTATGAGAAGAAGTAAATAACACTTCCTTATTTACTTTCTCCACACCAGTCATGATTTTATAGACTGTTATCATGTCACCCTTGGGTCATCTCTTTTCCAAGCTGAAAAGTCCCAGTCTTATTAATCTCTCCTCATAGGGAAGCTGTTCCATACTCCTAATCATTTGTGTTGCCCTTTTCTGTACCTTTTCCAATTCCAATACATCTTTTTTGAGCTAGAGCGACCAGATCCGTACACAGCATTCAAGATGTAGCCATGCCATGGATTTATACAGAGGCAATACAATATTTTCTGTCTTATTATCTATTTCTTTCCTAATGATTCCCAACATTCTGTTAGCTTTTTTGCCTGCTGCTGCACATCGAGAGGCTGTTTTCAGAAAACTATCCAGGATGACTCCACGATCTCTTTCCTGAGAGGGAACGGCTAATTTAGACTCCATCGTTTTATATGTATAGTTGCAATTATGTTTTCCAATGTGCATTACTTAGCATTTATCAGCATTTGGCAACAAAATGGCAGATGAAATTCAGTCACCCAGTTTTGTGAACACCCTTTGCAACACTTCGCGGTCTGCTTTGGACTTAGCTATCTTTAGTAATTTTGTGTCGTCTGCAGATTTTGCTACCTCACCGTTTACCCCTTTTTCCAGATCACTTATGAATATGTTGAACAGTACTAGTCCCAGTACAGACCCCCAGGAGACACCACTATTTACCTCTATCCATTCTGAAAACTGACCATTTATTCTCACCTTTTGTTTCCTATCTTTTAACCAGTTACTGATCCAGAAGAGGACCTTCCTTCTCATCCCATGACCACTTACATTGCTTAAGAGCCTTTGGTGAGGGAACTTGTCAAAGCTTTCTGAAAATCTAAGTACACTATATGCACTGGATCACCCTTGTCTACATGCTTGTTACCCCCTCAAAGATTGGTGAGGCATGATTTTCCTTTACAAAAGCCATTTTTACTCTTCCCCAACAAATCATGTTCATCTATGTGTCTGATGATTCTGGTTTTTACCATAGTTTCAACCAATTTGCTTGGTACTAAAGTTAGGCTTACCACTATCTCACCTGGAGCCTTTTTAAAAAATTGGCATCACATTTGCTATTCTCCAGTCATCTGATACAAAAGCTGATTTAAATGATAAGTTACATACCACAGTTAGTAGTTCTGCAATATTACATTTAAGTTCCTTCAGATCTCTTGGGTGAATACTATCAGGTCCTGGTGATTTATTACTGTTTATCAATTTTTTCCAAAACCTCTTCTAATGACACCTCAATCTGGAACAGTTGCTCAGATTTGTCACCTAAAAAAGAATGGCTTGGGTGTTAGGATCTCCCCATACCCTCAACCATGAAGACCAATGCAAAGAATTCATTTAGTTTCCTGTATTAACTTTTTCTTCCTTTAGTGTTCCTTTAGCACTGGTTATTTAGCAGGCTTTCAGCTTCTGATGTAACAGCAACAAAAAAATTTTAAGTATCTTTTGAGTCTTTGGGTAGCTGCTCTTCAAATTCTTTTTTGGCCTTCCTAATTAAATGTTTACACTTCACTTGCCTGAGTTTATGCTCCTTTCTATTTTCCGCAATAGGAATTAATTTCCACTTTTTAAAGGATGCCTTTTTGCCTCTAACAGCTTCTTTTACTTTGTTATTTAGCAAAAGTGGAACTTTTTAGGTCCTCTGACTCTGTTTTCTAATTTGGGCTATAAATTTAAATTGAGCCTCTATTATAATGTCTTTAAAAAATTTCCATGCAGCTCGCAGAGATTTCATTTGTGACACTGTAATTTTTAATTTCGGTTTAACTAACTTTCTCCTTCTTGTATAATTCTACAATTAAATGCTACCATAGTGGGCTGCTTTGGGATCGAACTCAGGCTAGTACTCCCAAATGTCAGGATTTGTTTTTTTCAGCCAGCATTAAGCAATACAGTTTTGCTATGGGTTTCTTGAAATAACAATCAGTGCTGAAAACCATGGTGGGCAAGATCCTCATCTGGTGTAAATTGGCCTAGCTTCCCTGAAATCAATGGAAGTTGCACCAACTGATATCAGCTGAAGATCTGGCCCACAGTGTTTACACATAATGCATTGCCTAAGGTTCAAATTCTGCCTTCAATTACACTCATGCAACCTCAATTGATTTAAAAATCCCACATTACCCTGTGGGGTCCAGTTAACATCTAAAGAATCTAATGAAATTTTAGTTGACTTCACTGCAAACACACTTTTACCCCATTATCTGAATAAACGAGAGTATTCAGCAGATTATCTGGCTATTTAGGTGTAGTACATACAGTCACTTTGGGAATGACCTTTCAGATTATTGGTAATTCAGGGCACGACAGACATGCTGGCCAGAATTTGCAATTTCTACTTCAGTTCTTCTTAGCCTTTCAGCAATTTATTCAGCTGATGATGTGAAAATTGGCACCAACCAAATACTATCACCACTAGTTAACAGCACGATTGCTTTGTTACCTTGGGCTGGTAGTGGGCAATATGTGCTGCTGAAGTGGGTTTTTTTGTGTGTGCGCTTGTTTTTAGGACAAATGGGCTGGAAAAGTCACAATAGCAGCCGGCGTGGCAGCATGCTCTTCTATAACTCCAGTTTATTGGATGGATTAGAAAACCCACAAAACTTCTGAAAGTGGGACCAATACTAACGGCTCTGGGCAACACTTCCTTTCATTAGCTTTCCTATTCCATTATGTTGGAGTCTCTGCTCAGTCAATGAGATTTGTTCGTGACTCTGAATCAATGGGTTTCTCTTTTCTGGGCTCCCCCAATCAATGTCCTATATTGTGTGTTTATGTGTATATACAAACCAATAAAGCTCCGATATTGTTGCTAATAACTTCCATTTTGGGAATGGATCTTATGGATGGCTTCTGACAGTTTACCTCTATGCAGTTTTTAAGGCCAGCCAAGCTTTGAGTGGACTTAACTGTTAAATGGAGTCTCCTACGCAGTAGATGAGGTGTCTGTGTGAACAGCTCTGATCCATTACCATCTCAGTCTGAAAGCCACCTTGCAAATGCTGCAGGTAACTGCTCTACTACAGTCCCGATCCAATGTCCACTGAAGTCAATGGAAAGCCTCCCATTGACTTCATTAGGCTTGGGAACAGCCTCCTCGTGAGTCCCAAAGAAGCCTAACCCAGTGAGAGATCTTTTAAGCATGGCCTAGCTGGAAGTCACTCTTGGCATATTTTACAAGTGGCCACAACGTTTGATCACGTCAGAGATGCAGCTACAATGAGATGTGAGCCCTGTGGCTGAACAGCGGTATGTCTTGCTCACCGGAGTTCCTCAACAATGCGTATTGTTAGTATAACTGCATGTAATCAGTAATGTGCTAGTATGGTGCGTGATTAGTAGTAATGCTCTTTTATTATACAATCCAATGATGGTGCTTTTGTGACCCTAATCCTAACCCTATAAGCATTTGGCTTTACCCGCTTGTAACAGCTAGGATTTGATCCTGACAAATGCAGCTGTCTAAGCAAATACCAGGTTTAAAAAAAAAAGGTGAGGAGCAGGACATGGTGCACAAGGGAACCTAATCTGAAATAAATTAGGGCTGCAGCATGGCCCAGTGGAAGGAGTAATATAGCAATGCATTACTACCACCTCCACACAAGGGCTGTGCTTAAGCGCACATCACCTTCAAACCCTGTTCTCCACCCCCATACTGCCTCTCTAGCTCACTTTGCACTTGCAAGCAAAGGAATGGGGAACCAGGGGACTCAGGATGTGTCATTGCACAGCTTGTGTCCAGCACTGAACCACACCTATGCCAGGTGATAAGCTCCATTTACACCTATGCTGGCTCAAAGCCTTGTGCTCCCTGGTATAAACGGTGCAAAGACTTGCAGGGTGAAGACAATAGGATATCAAGGGCTTGTTGAAAGTTGATCTGATGGTAGTACGGGAGACTTGGGCATAGGGGTCACGCACCACCCATTGTGGAACTCCTGCTGGAGGCAGTGGCTCTAGCTTTGTGCTTCTGGGCTGTAGCCCAAGGTTTGTATTATTATCTCAGCTCTTTTTGGACAGGATGGATATGTCTGAGATTGAATTTCTTAATGAAGGCATTGTACAGACAAATGTGAAGCTACACAAAACTACAGCAACCCGTTTAAACAGCTTACCTGTGGAAATGGATTTATACTCTGAGATTTCTCATACTGCAACCATTTGGATTTTAAGAATGCTGTACATGTTCCCTGTGCTGTCAGGTTCAAGCAAATGCTGTGATCAGCATGAAACTGTCACAGTCGCAGGGTGACTGCACCTGTGTTCCCCCTCTGTGGTCTCTCAAGGGCACTCATTTAAGGTTTCTGACTCTCAGCCATCAGCTGTCTTCAGGGAGAGAGACACAGGAGAGAGACCTGTCTCACTGGAGTTTTAAGGCTGCACAGCTCCTGGCCTTAAATTGCAATATCTGACTGTCTAAAGGCCAACACCTGTACTTCACTTTCTCTGAGAGTTATGAACAGTTTAGTGCTAGCAGTTAGCAAGTTACATGCAGCTCTCTCTCAGTAAGCACCTTTATTCTTAAGGTAAAAGCATTACAGAGTCAACACGTAGGAATTTTCATTGTTAAAATTTAAGCATGCATATAAAACAGAGGTTACTCATCAGTCTTATGGAGCCCTGGTAAGCCAAAGTCTTTACACCTGTTCTGTGAGGGGGTTGGGGTTCTTGGCCTGTCTATTTGCTGGATGAGAAAGAAGGCCCTGAGTCAGTTTAAATGCAATCTTTTTTATGCAAAAAGCCTTTATCTGTCGGTCTTCGTAAAATCCAGTTTGAACCAGTATATTCAAGCCTCCTCAAGGGGTGAAACCTCTCTGGAGCTGTTTACAACCTGAGTTATTCATCTTCATCACCCCCTGCTGTTCCTGGTTCCAGAAGGAGCTGTGGTAACACTCCTCCATGGAGTACAACACAATCACACATACAATCCTGGCCCCCACTTAATTAATTAATTACACATTGAAATTAATGCAATGTGTTTCCCCAAAAATACTGCTTGTGACTACAATATCTGTCAGAGAAAATAACTGTGGCTCATGTTAAATTCTCCGTAGGATGTTTTTTGTGCATCCACTTATATTCCTAGTGTAATGAGTAATTCTATTCTTTCTGCAGTACCTCAATATCCGCTGCAGTTTCATTGATATTCCTGCCTAAGTTTTTGTGCAGTGTTTAATAGTGCTGTTGAACAGTTGACATATTTCACTCCAGGGGTAGCTGACAGCAATAAAATGATCCTGGCATTCTTTCAAAAGAAAAGGTTCTAAATCAGTATGAAATTTTTTACTGTATTACTTATGAAATTTTTTAAATAAACCACTTAAATAACAGTGCATGGGTTCTGGGGGATGTTTTTGCTACTCACTGCTGTAATTACTTCTGATCAAAAGACAGTATGAGATATGTAGTACCCTTTTAACTCAAACATCTTGCTTCAGAAAAGCATCACATTGGATATCAGAATGGTGTCAGAAGTTAATAAAAACCATCTCCTCTTGACTGAGAGTAATGCTTTCAAACACTTTAGCCTGTCCTTCAATTCCTATCAGCTACGTTGCTGACAGGAATTAATTTACTGTTTCCCTGGTCTTTAATAATGAATGAAAAACTAATTTAAACATTGGCTGATTGGATTAATGTGGTAAGGCATTCATGCTAGACTCTCTCTAATTTAATGATATTACTTAGCTTTGAACAAGATAATGCTACAGTTAAGTTCCTGTCAGCATTTCCCTAATCATGGTAATAGTAATATTCCATGCTATTTGTGTACAATAAACACTCTTTGCCCCATATTCAGCAGGCATATAACCCTGTGATAAAAATCCATTGAGCTGAAATCTTTGGCAGCACTCAAAAAATAACAGCAGTGCTGGATTGACCTCAAAGTTTGCGAGCTTGACTTTCATTCAGACAGGAACTCTTTTGAAATATCAGGTCTGCACTATCTGTCTTTAGTCTGAAAATTAGCATCAGCAACTTTATGATAAGAGGAGATCAGTCCCAGCTGGAAATCCCGAAAGAACAGCTTTTGTCATGTCTTGGAACTTCTGCTTCTTATCCTAGCCAGGTAGTGGTTGTACAAACGGGGGGAGAAATAAAAGTATAGTTGACCCTTTCAGACCTTTAAATGGATTTATTTCGAGTTTGACTCTACAAATAAGGCCGGTTGAGATACTTACTTGTCCCAGGTAAGTATTCACCTCTGGCAGAATCCCAGCCATAAAGTTGAGACATGATTGTGTGGGGTCTTTTCTTTGTTTTTTGATTCTTTGGTTTCTTAGACAGTTTGAAGTTTGAATTAAAAATTGTTTTGGCATTCAAGTGTAAGGATAAGATCTGCAGGGCTGCACACTGCTCCTGAACAGACTGTCTTGGAAATGCATTCCAAATAGCAATATGAGTCGGTTTGATAAAAAAAATCTTTGTGCATATTAATGATTAATTTATTATACTACTTTGGAGTCTTTATAAGCATTTTATGAATCAAGCTGATGGGGCTGGGAATGGAGAGAGCTTGTAATTAATAAGTTCTTCCACTGAATCCTTTCAGAAAATCAATAAGGCAAAGCTTTTAATATGGTAAACATTCTATGTCCGATGCAGAGCACAGACTTCTGGGTCTTATCTCTTGCTGCTTTCTTAACCCAGTGACTGCTGCCCTGTGTACTAAATACATCCCACTAGAATGCACTGGCTCTGCTGCCAAATGTACCAGCTATGCTCCGATGGTCTTAATTTCAGTAGAACAAAGGCAACCCAATGGGAGGAACAAAAGTAACGGAAGAAGCAAAGAGCTCAAAGGGAAATAGGCTTGATTTAAATGTGTTCATTGCACCTTATCCAGAGGCAGATAATCAGTGTATGCTTAAAACTTGCCATCCCAGAGACTGTTCTTAAGCCCATTTAAACCAATACAAAGTCTCCTCTTGACTTTAATAGAAACAGAGTTAGGACACGTGTGGTCATGGCTATTTGCTCTTTTGGAGGAAAGGCTAACAATGTTAGAACAAACATGGGTGTGTTTGGTTTTTTGAAAGTACATCAGACGCAGGAAGCTGGAAAAGAATTCCTGGATCAGCAGAGATAAAGGGAGCAATTAAGAAAGATATGGTTATTGCTGAGATGCTAAATGGCTTCTTTGCCTTCATCCTCACCACCGAAATGGCTGAGGAAATTCCTGTCCCAGACCTGCTGTTTTCTGGTTAAAAGGTGAAGTGGTCTCAGACTAAGGTGTCTGAAAAGTAAATTCTTCATTTAAAAAGCAATAAATCACCAGGCTCATATCATACACATTCCTAAATTTGGTGCCAACTTAAGTTAGAAGTGGGTTAGCTGCTGATAAAATATACAATTGCTCATTAAAATGACCATAGTTCCCTAGGGCTAAAGAGTAGCAAATATTGTACTAATATTTTTAAAAGGCTCTAGGGTCTTCTGGGAAATTATAAAGTAATTAGCCTTATATCTGTCCCGGGCAAATGAGTTGAAAATGCAATTAAAAACAGACTAATAAAACAGTTAGAAGATCATGATAGGGTATAATCAGTACATATTTTGCAATGGAGACGGGTGGGGGGAAGAATTAAAAAGAAAAAATCACATCTTACCAAACCCTTAGATTTCCTTGAACATGTTAATAAAGTGAGAGATGACGGAGAACCAGTAGACAATTCATTTAAACTTCCAAAAGGCATCTGCCAATGTTCTGCGCAAGAAGCTACTACAGGAATGAAGTAATCATGGGGTTCCAAGCAAAGTGTATTCACAGGTCGGGTATTGACATTGGTTAGGAGAAAGAAAACAAAGTAAGATTAAATGATGAATTTTCACCATACCAAAAGCTTGACAGCAGGGTGTGTCAAGGGATCTGTACTAGGTCCACTGTTTAATTAATGTATTAACAAACTGGAAATTAGTGAAGTAGCCAGATTTGCTGAGGACGAAAGTAAATAACTATGTCAGGATTAGAGAGCACTTTGGAGAACCTGGCTGTCCTACACCCCACCTGAGTGTGCTAGCCACAGGACTAGAAGATAAGTGTGGCCAGAGCAAGTACCTCCTGATTTTGTGAATATCAGTTCCAAATTTTCTTTGCTTTTATATAAAAAGCAATTAAAAGGCCTGCATTCTTTGTTTTTATTTCACCAAGAAAACAATTAATTTTGTATGCATGAATCTCCAGATCTTTTTCCAGTTTCGCCAGCAAACCACAAAGAACCTTGATTATTTGCACAGTTCTAATGTGGATCTCAGAAAAGTCCAATGAGGCTATTCAAAGAATATCTAGTCAAAAAGTAAATAGGCATCTTCTAAACTATAGTTTCTTTGTGAAAAAGGATGACTTGCAGTATCTCAGCATCTACTCAACCAGGGACCTGTAACTAAGCCATTGTATAGACTCTTCTTTGTTCTCTGCAACAGTATTAGTCTATTCAAGTCCAGTACACGGGTAATTTAATTTTACATGACAAATGGTTTTTTGTTCTATGTACAAGCCAGATCTGGGACTATCCTTCAAGAAGCTGAGTTTAACTAATATTAGCAATTCCACTAATTCAACTCCAGACCCTTCAACTGGATTCATGAACGGTATTACCTTTAAAAGCCAATTCTATTGGATTACTATACTGGCTTTCTTGGTTACGTATCATAATCATCATTATTCAAGTTCACTCTGTATTCTTTGTGAGACTTCCATAACCTTCATTAAATGTCCTTTCTTTCTGATGAGAGTGCATATAAAGTGTTCTGCTTTGCTAGCTTTATTGTATATAGCATATGCCATTAGGACTCTTCCTCTCAGCATTTCGATGAACTGCCAGTGGAATTCTGGGGTTTTCTTCCCCTCTGTGGTCAAGAAGATCTTCCCATTATATTTAAAAGCTAAAAATCAATCCAAAACGTATTACTTTGTCTTAAGTTTCATCGTGCGAAATAAATCTCTTTCTGAAATTATTGGACAGTTACCATCTGAAGTCAATATTAATATTTAATGGAATGACAACTTCCCTGATAAGATTTTTTGATTTTTCTCAATAGCTGTTTCTCCACTAATATTTTCTGTTTGGCATTTTTTTCCTGAGAACTTTTAGGAAAAGAGTTAGCTTCACTTTAAACCAGTTCATTTTTCATGTAATTTCAAATCAAGAACAAGATATTAATTTATTGCTGTTCATGAACTTATAGTGAAATTCTAGTCAAAGAAAAAAGTACAGGGAGAAGAATGAATTTCTAGCTGAACTACGATGAGAACTAGATTTTTTTTTGACACTTTTCTTCTATACAAAGAAAGTTATATTTATTACTTGGCAAAGTTACACTACTGGAACTTATGCGAGTCCTGTTCCTATGAATATTAGAAGAAGAATACAGTAAGATCTATTTGCCATACCAATACCACACTCTACATACTACTGCTTCTGTTGATCACCATGATGTTAGTACTTTTGATGCCCCAAAATTGATGTCTCATCTGCTGATGTCTGCTTAATATACTTGGACAACAGGCAAATCCTGGTTTCTGCTTTACACATACTGGGCCAAATTTAACCTTGCTTTAGATCCCCTATAGTCAATGAACTAACACCAAGGATAAACTTGGCCCAGTACATTCCTTATTAGGTAAGTTCATTTATGGTGAATTCAATACTCTTTAAAAACGGGATTTAAAAAAAAAAAAAAGCTTATTTTGCTTGATTGACATTCTGTAAGTACTGCTTCACTTCAAGGGGCCTGTATCCAACTAGTGGTGTGTCTGTTTGTTCTTTCAAAACCTAGGTTAACTTATTTTTAATGTTTTAATCATGCTTAAATTGACACTGCAGCTTTTTCCCCATAGCGTGGCTTCTGTTTGCTTGCATAGTTTAGTCTATTTTAGGCACAGTTTCCTCATATTGGTGTATAGCTTTGACATGAAATAGCACTGCAAGTGATGCCCCTGAGGTCTTATGCTCAGCCAACCACATTAAATAATGGATTCTTATCCCTAGATTGAAACATACATACAAATCTGCAAGATTCTCAGCCCTACTGTTTTCTACAGAACATCTATATTTTTAACAAAACTTTCCACAGACTCACCACTGTAAATAATTTAACTGGGGAAAGCTTGCTTTATTTTTGCAGCATAGCATAAAGTATGTTGTTCCTTTTTAACACACAGTATTAAACAGATGGGCCAAATTATGCACTGCCCTTGTTCGGCCATGCAGGGATGTTAAAGGAATCTCTCCCATCCTCTGTTCAAGCACTCACTGCTGACTCCTACTCTCCTTAACATGGGGATTCAAAGATTCCAAGGCCAGAAGAGACCATTGTGATCATCTAGCCTGACCATCTGTATAACTGTATATGCTGAAGGGTGAACTGTCAGGCTGGAAGGAGGTTACTAGCGGAG
>ML675616.1:18360827-18375367 GCA_007922155.1 Mesoclemmys tuberculata
ATCATATTGGTCCCTTCTGACCTATGAGTCTATGAGTCTATAACAGAGGCCATAGAACTTTCCCAAAATAATTCTTAGCGCAGATCTTTTAGAAAAACATCCAATCTTGATTTAAAAAATTAACAATTTTAACAATTTTAAAAATTGAGCGTCTATACAGACCGCTCAGTCGATCCAGAGCAATCGATGTGAAGGCGGCGAATTTGCCGCCGTCAGTGTAGGCCCAGCCTCAGTTGCTGCTTCATCCTTCATCCTGTAAGCATGGCCTATGTTTTTTGTTCCTAGATGTATATATACACTTAGTGGTATTAAAATGCATGTTGTTTGCTTTTGCCCAGTTTATTAAGCAATACAGAGCACTCTGAATCAGTGACCTGTCCTCTTTGTTATTTATCATTCCCCCAACTTTTGGGTCATCTGTAAACTTCAGTTTGTTTTCTTTCAGGTCACTGAAAAATGTTAAATAGCATAGGGCCAATAATCTATCCTTGAGGGATGGGAACACCTGCTCAGTGATGATTTCCCCATTCTTAGTTACACTGAAACCCATCAGTTAGTCAGTTTTAATCAATTTAATGCATGCCATGTTAACCTTATATCATTCTAGTTTTTTAATCAAAATGTTGTACAGTACCACTCAAATGCCTCAGAGAAGCAAAGCTTATTATATCAACACTATTACTTTTATCAACCAAACTTGTAATATCATTAAAAAAAATATCAGGTGAGTTTGATAGGATCCATTTTGCATAAACTCATCTTGATTTGCATTAACTACATTACCCTCCTGTACTTTATTGAATCCCATATCAGCCCCTACGTTATTTTTTGCCTGGGATTGATGTCAGGCTGACAGGCATATAATTACGTAGATCATCAGTTTTCAAAACTTGGCACAGCATTAGTTTTCTTCCAGTTTTCTGGAACGTTCCCAGTGCTCCAAGACTTATTGAAGGGGGAAAAAAACAACATTAACAGTCCAACATGATCCCTATCCAGCTCTTTTAAAACTCTTGGGTACAAGCTATCTGGGCCTGCTCATTTAAACTGACCTTAATAGCTTCTGTTTAAAATCCTCCTTAGGTACTGTAGTAGGGAGAGAGGGAGCCTGGAGCACAGGGCCTGATATAAGATCTAAGGCCTGAACCAGAGGCTGTGAACCAAAGTCAGGCCATGTATTGTAAGCATATGCTTATAAGGTCGCTGTTCAATACGTGAACTTGGCAAAGATGCTGGTTGCTGGTGTATTAGGTACTGACTAGATAGATACATAATTATATTTCAAGGCAGTACAGATATGCCCTTGTCTAGTACAAGACAAGATGGTTTGACAGAATAAGGAATAAGGATGTTTTTGTTCAAGGTGTCAGGAACAAGGGAGGTAACAGACAGATATCATGAAATATGTACAATGGCATGTAAGCTGTGTATTCTAGTTGTTTGTCTTAGCCTATAAATGTAACTCAATAATTCTTAGTGAGGCCTATAGGACAGCAGAAATTCCTGCTGCTGATTGAGCCCTCCCTTGCTTATAGGCACTCATGTGCCAGGACACTGATACTGTGCGTAAGGGGCAATAAACCTAGCCGCGTGCCTTTGTCACTGAACCACATCTGTGGTTTTGTTTATAAGTAAGACTGAGATCAGCTTAATGAGCAGGCTGCCTTATCTGCTGTTAATAGTAACGACATTGGTGCTTCAAGGACAGAACCACTGGGCAGCCTAAACAGCATTACAGAGGCAACCACATTCCAGCCTCCAGCAGTTAACACTGGCTAGTGCCACTGAGGTCTGTTGACCCAGCTATCTGCACAGAGCCGGGACAGCACATGGAAAGAGCACACACACACACACACAAGCCAACTGACAACAGATACTAGTGGAATGGGAACAATGTTATCACCATATGATGAGATTATGATGCCGCCCCGCCCCTTCCCCAACTATAGAAAATAAATATTTATTGAACACTTCTGCCTTGTTATTGATAATTCTACCATTTATGTTCAATAATAGGCCAGTACCATTGCCAGGATATTTTTCCTAATGTTTTTAGTAACTCTGTTAGCCATAAAATTCTCTTTGTGTCCCTTGGCTTCCCTTAACAATTTTCTATAATTCCTAACTTCTGATTTATATTTATTACTGCCAACTTCCCCTTTCTTCCATTTATTTTTATTTGTATTTTTATAGCTACCTTCACTTAGCTGATAGGGTTAGAGATAAGTCAGAGCCCTGGACCCTTAATCCCGAAACCAGCTAATAAAGGGCTTAGGAATTTGTCCATTGACTTCCCTGGGCACCGAATCAGTTCCTGAGTACAAAGAGAAGCATTATGTGCCATCCTAATGGCTGGTGCAAAATGTTCCCCCTATGCACAGAGAGAAGCTCCAGGGGAGACTGTCTGCCTGAGATGACATTTCACAATCTACCCAGTGTGTTTATGATGCTATTAAAGCCTGTGGCTGCAGTCAGCTAATCATTTAGAGATAATCTGCATAAATATTGCACCAAGATCAGCTGAGGTAGCTATGGAAAATTTGCATAACATTCCCTATCCTTGCTACAGCTTCCAGTAACTGTAAACCCAAGTCCTTTGTATAAGAGGAGGAGATTTAAGAGTGAATGTGAGAATGATTAACACCGGGGGCCTGATTTACCACTGCGTTACTCCAGTTACATACTGGTATAACTATGGAAACCAATGCAGTTACACTGCCATGAAACTGGATTACTGTAGTGGTGAAAGGGGCTCTTAGGGTTCAGGCCTACAGCCATTATCCAGGCAAAACTCCCACTGAATTATATATCTGCAGCACTCAACTGCAATATGTGTGCCAAATCACTTTTTGGCTAATCCTGTAAAACCTTCCTCTCACACAAGTGTCCTTTCTCACCATCTTTGGTGAAATGACAGTAAGAATTATTTGTGTGAGTAAAGGCGTGCCTGTGATAATCTGCATACCTGTGTTCACCTTTTTTCACACAACCATAATGGACTTTGAACAAAGTGTGCCTTGTGAGGTGTCATTTGAAAACTCATAATTTGCTGATCATTATTATCCTGGTAAAATATGTGTGGCAACATTGTGTGTAAAATTATAAGATTCTACTGTGTAACAGTCCTGAGATGTGTTCCAGGTTTCGAAAAGCAAGCACAAACCAGTTCCTCAAAGACAAAAGGCAAACCTCAGTCAGATGTCAGAAAAATCAAATGGATTATTACTCAGTTAAGTGGCCATTCTTAAGAAGGAAAAGGGTGTGTGAATGAGAATCTACATTTTGCCAAAGGAACAGCTAGAGGTTCCCATCCCTACAGATTTTCTGTCTCCTGGACTCATAAGGAAGCGGAACGGACACCCACAAAACAGTCCTTTCTTTCTCTCTGCTCACACATCAATACCACCTGAAGGACAAGAAAATTAACACTGAACTGGGGGAAGGATCCTGGCTGAAAGGATTCCAGCCAGTAAGACTGCTAAAGCATAGTGATGGGGCTCACTCACCACATTGGCACCTCCTGGTGTCCTTCTTGGGGATTAACTGGCTTTGAAATTTGTTTCCCTCCTTGGCAGGCAATAGCCTGAAACTGATCATCGGAAAGGTCCGTTTGAAAAATCATCTTCCCCCGCCCAGGGGAAAGGCAATGTGGAAACTAAAAGTGTAAGGGCTAGAGAGTGGGGAGCTCACTACTGATGCCTGTTGGTGAAATAGGATGTACTCTGGATGTCCAGCAGCTTGGTAGGGGAGGGATCATCTATTGGTAAACAAGGGAAAATGGCTAGGCCAGACCTGCATTTCAGTTATATCAGTTGGGGGCATTTTGTTTAAAATACAGTTGTTTTGTGTTGGGCGGTAATAAAATGCTGTTGTCGGTGTTGGGGAAAGAAGGGACAAGAGCTCCACACTGAATGTGCCTGGGGTCACCCTGACCAACACAACAGTTAGGCACAGTTGGGTAAGACAGCCTGGACAGAGCTGAGAAGAGGAAGAGAGGGTCAGGGTCTCTGACTTTTCGCTAGGAGTGTCTTTTTGGTGGTAGGGACATTCCCAAGGAATACCATTGATTCCTCTCCAAAGACCTAGCACTGAATCAGCGTCAAGATGGCATGTAGAGCTGAAATGGCTTCCAGGCAATGCATGGAGCTGAGCTGCAGTGGACAGCGCAGAGCTGAGGTGGCTTTGAGGCAGCACTGATGCGAGTAGCATGGGCTGAAGATGCAGGAATTCCAGCCTACGTGAGGGACTCCAGCGTGAGCCTCCTTACTCAGCAATCAAAGTTGAAATCAGCTCGTTGGGTCAAGTGGTAGAGCCCTTGAAGCTGCCTGGGCAGCACCTTCTGCAGGAGCTGAAAACCCACCTGCCAGAATTCTTGGTGTCTGCCAACTGAGGACAACAAATTGTGAGTGGGGGGAAGGAGGAAGTGTCTAGAATGCATTAGCTACTCACAACTGGTAGAAGGGTTACATAAGGATGGGGCATGGAGGCAGACATGTTGGAAGCAGAAGTGAAGTTGAGCTCTAGAGTTGCTCAGTTTTCATGCAGAGGAGTATAAAAAATTGTACTGCTCCCCTTTATGTTAAGGTGTTAATTTTACTGTATTTTTTCAGTTAAGTCATGGGTGCCTAAGGCATTTGGATAATGCTCCTTTTTTTTTTTTTTAAGTGTGCATATATCAAATAAAACTCCTGCTTTTATTTTTATTTTTTTAAAACCAGTGTCAAGTTGATCTAGTGGTTGTACACTGGGATGAGGCATGAAGCTTATAAGCAAAGAATAAAGTCTTGTTTTCATGCATCCCACAATGCACACCTTTGTGTTTTTATTTGAAGTATGTCTGTAACGATGATGCCATACTGGGGAGGCAGAAATCATTTATATAATTGCAAAATCACGACGGTGTGAGATTTCCGTGACAAAGTAGTTCCATTCCAAGTGTGGAGAAATCATTCGAGCACTGTTGTGGTGGGCAGCTAGTAATGTATGGAGTCTCTTGAGATGTCGACGAATGAGTTGCATCAGTAACTCTTTGTGACTACGTTTATTTGTATGTAAGTTTGTGCAAAATAATGATCCGCAGATGCGACCAGAGATGTTGCAGGTACAGCCCGCAGTTGATGGACTTACTGAGATGGCCTTTCTCTTTTATCCTCCCTTATATTTGTTTGATTCTGAAGTTTTTAAGAGCTAAATGCAGCACTTCCTGCAACTGACTCTGTCGAGGGTCAAATCCTCCCAATTGTTGGTACTGATGTTAGAGGCCTTAAGATTTTGATTCCGGGTGTCCTTATATCGCAGATGTGGCCTTCCCTGTGATCTTTATCCACTTTTCAATTGGCTGTAAAGCACAGCTTTAGGGATTCTGGTGTCCTCCATCCTTCTAACATGTCCAGCCCACCAAAACTGGGCTCTCAGCACCATGCCTTTCATACTTGAAACCTGGCACCCTTCAAGAACCTCTGTATTGGAGATTGTCATGCCATTGAATGTTACAAATGGATCTTTGGTGGAACTGCATAGGTTGCTTGAGGTGCCTACGGTAGAGCGCCCATGATTCACATCCGTACAGCAGTGTAGACAGCACAATTGCCTGATACAGCTTGATCTCTGTGATCAGTCTGACCCCTCTTTCATTCCACAAATGGTGACATAGTCTCCTGAAGAAGGAACTTGCCTTGGCAATGTGATGAATGACCTTAGAGTCAACGCTGGCAGTGTTGGAAATAGACTTCCAAGATAACAGAATTGGTCAACTTCACTAAGTTGGGTGTCTTCAATAGCAGTTGCAGGTTCAGCATGGTCCTTGACTGGAGATGACTGGTACATGACCTCTGGGTTTTTTTAAGCTGATAGTGAGTCCAAAGCACCTAGCTGTCCATGCAAACCCATTGGTGATAAAATGGATGTCTCTAGTGAGTGAGTTACCAGTGTGCAATCGTTTGCAAAGGTACCTAATCACTAGTTCCACCACCTTAATATGGGCCTGCAGATGTCATAGATTGAACAGCTCTCCATCTGTACAAGACAGGATGCAGATGCCACAGTCCATATCGTGGAAGGTATCCAGGAGCATCATGGAGAAAAATGAAAAAAAATTGTGTTGGTGCTAATACACAGCCTTGTTTTGTGCCATTTGAGACTGGGAAGGGGTCAGAGGATTCCCCACATTCCTGCACCCTGGCCATCATCCCTTCATGGAAGGATCTCATGAGAGATACAAACTTCTAGGGGCAGCCAAGTTTGTGGAGGTTTTTCCACAGACCATCGTGATTAATTGTTTGAAGGTCTTTATCAGGTCTATAAAGACCCTGTGTAGATCTTGGTTTTTGCTCCAGGCATTTCTCCTGAATCTGTCTGTCTGGCTGTGACTATCTATAGTTCCTAGACCAACTCTGAACTGACACTGTGATTCTGGGAATATATTGTCTATGAGTTGTTCAATCATTCTGTTGGGCATTACTCTTGCCAATATCTTCCCAGCAATGAATAGAAGGGAAATCCCACAGTGAGATTGCTGCAGCTGGCTCTGTCACCCTTCCTTTTATACAAATGGGCAATCGATGCAGCTGTTAAATCCTGGGGCACTGAACCCTGTTTCCAAATACAATGGAATAGTATTGTCTATGCCTTGCTGTGGCAGGACATCTTGCATGCCCTAATGATCTCCAGAGTCTGTATCAGATGGGGGGCCTTTTGATCCTGGTAGGTTCCATGCCAATCCAGGCCAGACTGGTCTGTGGGGGAGTTGCCAGACAAAAACAGACATTTTGGTGCTCCACGTTGGGGGTTAGGTACAGGATTAACAACAGATTTTAATATGCAAATTATATATAGGCAAGCATTCAGCCATCCTGACATGTCATTAAAATGTCAAAGCAAGTCTACTGAGACCCCCAGAGAATATTATGACGCCATCAAAATGTAAGATTACTGAGAAACCATTTCAATGTACCCTTAAATAAATTGACTTCTACTGTATTATACTGTCAGACCATGCTGCAGATAATGTTAAAGCTGATTTCTGGATCTTGTTTGGGGTTCTGGTGTTCTGCTATCAGCTAGCAACTCTCTTCTCGTTACACATTCTATTTTTCCTTTTCTTTAAAAAACAAACAAACCCAGCCCACATTTTTTAATTGCATTCAGGGCCACTTCTCTAAAAAGACTTGAAATGCTGCATGCGCATTTCAGCTTTACTGCATGGGTTGTTTGAACACTTTATTGGAACATTAGCTCATTTCACTTGAGAATTACTGTACTGAGGTAGGAAATTAATTTTTTTTAGTGTAGAATTATATGACAAATTAGGCTTTTTACCATTAACCTAATTATTCTTGTTTTAAGCTATTATTTGATTTTTTTGCTACAGATTTGCATTGCAGATTTTAAACACTCATGTAAACCAGAGATTAAGAAGGTTTGAGGTACCGCGTGGCCAGTTTTTGCATGCACTACAGCATAGCTATCTCAGATACACATAAATTGTATTTCTGTGTTCCCTACTGGGAAAAACTATTATTTTTAATTTTTTAAAAAATTTTTTTTGCTGATCTTTGTTTAAAGCTGATTCCTTTCCTTTGTGTTTTCTCTATCTCTTTTTTTCCTTGCTCCCCTATGATGTTTTTCTGTTTACCCCTCAAGCTCAATCAGGAACAATCTCTTTTTGTAGCCCTGTTATTGGCAACATCTTTTCTGCCTTCTGAATGTAGTTCCTTTTGTAAGAATGGAGTGAGAAGTTTAGAGTTAAACAAGACTTAGTTAAGCTATCGTACAACTAGTTATTCATGTTTGTGCTTGTGTTCCAGAACCCAAGCCTTCACTGATAAAACCTTCAAAACCTAGAGGGTGTGGGCCAAGTCCCATCCTTTGCTACAGCCCCTTTCCATTGCTCCAGAGGTGCACACGGGCCATGAAGCTGACCTAACTGGGCACCTAAGGATTACAATGGTGTGACTATGCTACTGGCCTTTTGCAGCTCAATTTTAGGAGCATCACTGGAGAATTGAGTTGCTCTGGCTGATTCCCAGCATTCTGCCAACCCCAGGACTGTGTGAGAACTGATAGGGTACAAAGCCATCTTATTAGTCTTTCCTCCCTTAAGTCCTGTGCCACATTCGTTCTCACCAGACCTGAAGACTTGGGTCTGATTTTCCATTGCTTTATGTCATCATTTAAACCTGTATAAAGTGGATGTAAAATGCTACCAAATTGGAATTCTCCACCTCCCATCAGCAAAGCATTTTACACCCACCTACTACTCACTTCCCACAGTGTAAATAAATCTGATGTTTGGGAAAAATCAGATATCGTGGATATGTCGACACAGCAATCAAACGTCTGCGGCTGACCTTTGTCAGCTGACTCAGGCTCGTGGGACTTAGGCTGCAGGGCTTTTAAATTCATAACTTGCAATACAAGAAGAGAAAATAAATCAGTTCATTCACTGACATTCTTACTCCTTGAAATCTTTCAATAAAAATTTCCTGTGCCTCAAATCATTTTCATGGTTCTTCTCTGGACTCTTCTATTTGTACCATCTCCTAGGTTAGATATCAAGATGCAAGCTAATCAACTATTTAAGGTAAAGATATGGTACAATTGTGATAAGCATGTAATTACCCCTTTCAAAAGTGACTTAGGCCCAGTTTTGGAAAGTACTCAGCTGATACGCCACTCAGTGCTTCGTTGCGTAATTCACTTAGGGATAAAGCCACAATGCGGACTTACAATGCTGAGTCTAGGACCTAACATTTAGGGGTCCTGTCACTCCTGAGTTAGGGACTCAGCTGGGCCCTACAAAGTACGAGGAGAGTTAGGCACCTAAGAAAGGGGTCCACAAAAGGCAGCACACTGAACGGGCAGCTGCCTAAGTTGCCAGAAGGAAATGCTGAGGAGAGGGTTATGCCCTAAGCGCCGCCCCTCAGAGGGATTTAGGGTATGTCTATACTTTTAAACTGGGCGTATCATTCCCAGTCTCAGGGGACATAACTCCACTAGCTCTCATTTAGCGAGCGTACTAAAAATAGACTGTAGCCACAGCAGCGCAAGCAGTGGGACAGGCTAACCATCCTACTTTTGTACCTAGCATCCCTGATGATGGGCACATACTTGGGGCAGCTAGTCCCACCCGCTGCTCACACTGCCATGGCTGTGTTCTATTTTGAGTGTGCTAGCTCAATGACAGCCAGCACAAGTATGTCTACTTGAGCTGGGAATCTCGCCCCAGCTCCAAGTGTAGACTTATCCTTAGGTGTCTAACTCCACCCAGACGGAGGTGCCTCCCTGTGCTTGGCATTCAAAGCCATAGGCCCTGTCCTGCAGCTCAGTTCATGAGCTAGGTCAGCCTTTTCTAATACAAAGCTGAGGAGGAAGATGACGCATTCACCCAGCATGTGGAAGACTTGTGTTGCAATCCACACTCTGTCTAATGTGGAGCGGATCTCTCACCGCCCCGTCACCAGACCATGGGTTACTCAGGAGTGGATGGTTCTCAAGCTCTCTTGTAGGAACTCTTCCACTCTGTATAAAATACTTACACTGTCGTTGGAATGGGGACTTTGATCTCCCAAAGCCCAGGAGTGCATGATAGCCACTAGGCTATAGAGACAGTCTCACTCCTTCTGGCCCATGAGTGCATCCACCAGCAGAAACAGGTGGACTTTACCATCGAGACTTTGGTGTCTAGAGAATTTTAGGCTTTACAGGGTTAGGCGGCAACTAAGCAGGCATTTAGAGAATCTAAAGTTGGACTCAGGTGTCTAAATCCCTTTGTGGATCTAGCCCTTAGGTGCTTAAGTTCCACTGAGCATCAATGAGACTTAAGCTCCTAAGTCACTTCTTAAAGTGAGATTTAGGTCCCGAAGACATTTAGGCACTTGACAACTTTACCCTATACCTATTTTATATGCATTAATGCTGTACAAATATCTCCTTGCTTGTTTAATGCACCTTAGCACCTAATTTGCTTTTTCAGCTGCCCCGATATATTGAGCAGACCTTTCTAATGAGCTATTTACAATAATACCTAGCTCTGTATCCTAAGAGAGTGCATCTAATTCAGGGCCCATCTGTGTGTGTATGTAATTTAAATTGTTCCTTTCAATGTGCATTACATTGTAGTTGTCTCAGTTTCATTTCATCTGCAACTGGGTTATGTTCACCTAGTTTTGTTTGGATCCCAGAGGAGTTCCTCACAGTCCTTCCTAATCTTGACTAACATAACACTGCACTAGCCACATATTTTACAGGTTTTCTTCATTTTGGTCGAGTACACTAAAACCAGAGCAGCTTCTCCACTGTAACAGTGCAAAAGATGCCATCTGGGACTGCAGTGCACACTCCTTCATTGTCCTCACACACAGGGTCACACATCAAGTGATGCTATATGCAGATGTGAACATGAATTTGCCCACTGCGTACGCAGACTATGGGCCAAACCCTGCCCCCCGTTTATAATGAGGCAATCCTACTTCAAATCAATGGAGGTTGCAGGGGTGTAAGTGAGCCCAAACTTCAAATATTCCACTGAAGAGCCACGTCTCACCACCCAGAGCAGAGGAAATCTCTGATAGGTGACAATGTGCTGCGGCCCTTATGCACAAGGCATCTGTGGCTGGCTTCTTTGAGTGCATGGCTCAACTTTAACGTAGGGTTTTTTTTGCATGTTTTATATATTGTGACAGGGTCAGGCCGGACGGCTATGAGAAAGTATTAGAAGGCATGTATATTAGCCCCAGGCTCAACAAAGCCCTATTCCCTGGGTAATCCAGCTCTGGGCTGATTAGGCAAATAGGGCACCTGGGGCTGTTTAACTAATTAGGCCACCTGGGGCAGTTTAGGCAATTAGGACACCTGGAGCCAATTAAGGAGCCCCGCCCCAAACACTTAAAAGCCTGCAGGGGCGGGCAGGCAGTGTGGGTTGTGGAGTTTGGAGAGAGGAGGTGTGGAGGACGGAGGTTGGAGTTATAGTTTGGAGTTACAGTTTACAGCTTTGGAGGTTTGCAGCTCGAAAGCCTGCATTTGGAGTTGGCGGCTTGGAGCTGGCAGGCTGCAGCCTGCGGCCTGCAGCCTGCAGTCTACAGAGGCTTGCAGCTTCCACGGTTGCTACCGCAGCCCCGAAGGGCAGAATACCTGGCTGGGGAAGCAGGAAGCGGACCACGGACTACCCCGAGGGAAGGTAGCAGTACACAGGGGCAGAGCGGGTCCCAGCCCCTCCCTTGACCCTTCCCCAGCTGCACCACCAGCCAGGCCGGGAGAGCACGAGACCCACGAGGGCGGAATATCTCTCCCCCCCCCCCGCCCCACCTTGTCACAATATTTACAGTGAAAACTGTTTGTTATTAGGGACATAACCTGGGAAATGAAAGGAACATGTGTTCCTCACAACATCTTGCTCTAGAATTTCCCCAACCAACTATGTCTGGCTGCAACTGCTGCTCCCTTTCTGCTCAGCTAAGTGTTGCCAACTCTCACAGTTGTTTCAGGACTTGTGCAACATCTGGTGTTTTTTCTTAAAACCCCAGCTCCAGGAGTCATGTGATCACATGACTCTCAACTTTCCTTTTCTAATCCTCACAGTTGCAGAGGAATGCTTGAAAACATGAAACCCAATAACTCAGAAACCAGAAGGCCAAAAAAAAAAGGGGCAGTATTTATTATTTTTTGAAGTCACGTGATTTTCATGATTTTGAATGGCTGGCATTGGCAACAGTGGCTAGCCCCAAATCAGGAAGTGGGGCAGCTGAGCAGAACTAGGCCCACATGCACCAGCACTACAATCATTTGGCACAGCTGGGCCAGCTGATGACTTCCCACAACCCCTATCTCTTGGAGCACAGAGCCGGCAGGAGACCTGAGGAGACTGCCTGAAGACTTTCCTCACACCACAAGAGGCACCAGATGGAGAAGCCCCTGAGGAAGCAGAATGACATGGAGTTGGGAGTAGAGAGCAGAGAGATGAGTGATCAAAGGGCAGCACAGAGGGAGTTCTGGGCATGGGAGGAAGGAGGTAGTGATTGTGGCATTGGGGGGATAGAATGGGAGGCCGAGGGCAGGCGAGGCCATGTGTGTACTTGCCTTTTAAACACTTCCACTAACTGGACTGGATTCTTCTTGTTGCTTTTCCTCTAAAAGACAGCCATGCCAGACCTGAATCTGGGCTATGGGATGGGCATGCCAGGAGAACATGACACTGGAGGAGAAATGCCAGAGCATTCGGAATCTGGCTAGAGGTGAAGGGAGAAAGTGGGATGAAGGAAGAAAGCTGAGGAACAAAATTAAACGTATCATTACCTGGAATATTGCTTGTCTATCCTGTACATTTAGACTGTAAATTCCTTGAGACAGGCTCTACCCAGTTGCACAATGCCGAGCAGATTCTAGGTTCTACTACAATTTTAATAATTAAGATGATGAATGGGAGAGGTGGAGGGCCAAACTTGTGGGGTTTTGGTCTGAAAAGCATCCTATGGAAAAAACAATCCTGATTTATCTGAGTTCCTAGGGAGTGATTCCCAGGCTGATGTATTTCCTGGGTGGCTTTAGTGACCCTAAAACAAGTTGGTGACTGCATGCAACAGAGGTTTTTGTTTTTAAAGTGTAGTTTAAACATATTCCTGTGATGAAACTTTCCTTCCTGTGAACTGGTTAGTTGGGACACTTCATTTGGTTTGTTTAGATTTTCCTTTTCTGATGACTGAAGAACAACTGTCATAGGCAAGCAGTCAAAGCCAAAAGGAAGGGATAGAAAAAAAGAAAGGAAGAAAATAAATACCAGCATGCATAATGGAAAGAGAGAGAGAGAGGTATGAGGAAGGAAACTTAAGACCCTGATCCAGCAAAGCACTTATTTTCAAGGGAACAACTCATTCATTTATAGTTAAGCTGATGTACTTTACTGGATAACTACCTAAGCCTCACTTCTAATAAGTTTTAAGAAAATTATGCAATAATTTTACATGCAGAAAATTGCATCTGTTATATCACTCTTTTCTGGGAAGCGCTACAACGCCCACACTATCATTTTGTTCCTCATTCCTGTCACTTCAACTCCATTTTTAATAATATAAAATATTAATATTATGTATGACATCATGTAACTATTCGCAATAGCTGAGAATTGTGGTGGTGGTGTTTTCTTCAGTATTTTAAGGCTGCAATCTAGTTTTTTGTCTTCAAAGTAAAATTAGAACTGGACTGTGGAATTTGGTGTGTGATAAAATACATTTGTCTGCATATATAATGCACATTTGGCAGCCCACTGTCATCATGTTCAGTGTACTAATCTATTGCGAATTCTGCTTCCCCAATATGGCATCTGTTTTTCTCAGTTACCACATGGGAAAGAAAGGACCAATTAAGCCTTCATTAAGATTTCTCAGCATCATAACGGCTTCTAAAGACATCTAAGTGGTAAATCATAGGAGATCATTGCAACTCCTTCACTTGTGTGAAAAATGGGGATAACAGTAAAAGGGAGAGTTGAGAACACCTTATTAGGTTATTCAAGATGTCTCTCTGCCAGTGCAGCACTTGTAACTTTAAAATCAAATTTCTAGGTCTTTATCCAGTTCAGTGTTAAGAATCAGTGTGGACTGAGTGCTAATCTGGGCAGCAAGAAGCCACAGTTCTAGTCTCTGATCTGACACTGATATGAGTGTAACATTAGGAAAGTCTTCAACTTTTTGTCTGTCTTACCTATTTAGGTTGTAAATTCTTCAGGGCTCAGACTATCTCTCAGGCTCTCTGTTCACACTTACCTCGGAGATTCAGCGGCAGTTGAGTGGAGTTACGCAAGCTATGCAAAAACTTGCGTAATTCTCTTCAACTTCTCTGGTTCTGTTCTAGGCACCATCACCCTTGCACTGCGTTGACAGTGTCAACACAGTTGTCCTGTCAACACAGCGCTACGCCACTTGAGAAGGTGGTCTTAATATGTCAATTTCTGGATTGACTGAGCAGGTCTTCACTGACCGCTCAGTCGATCCAGAGAAGTCGATCTGACGGCAGCGAATTTGCTGCCGTCAGTGAAGACATAGCCTCACTGTGTGATTGTGCACAGTGTGACCTTGCTCTCATTTAGGGTACCTGCTGTCGTATAAATTATACAGCCTGATACATCTCACTGTCCGGAATTTTTTGCTGATATTCTGTTTGTCAGTGTCATCCCATTTCTCCTAGCTCTATTTCCCTACGTGCACTATGTTGCTGTGTACTACCCTAAAAAAGCTTTCTATACCCTTTGAGTTTGCACTCTGCAAATATTTATAGGTTGGCTTCATGTCTCACCACCTCTTAGGTAAATGATACATCCGTCTCTCTGAATCTTTCCTAATAAGTCAGCTTCTCAAGCCTTCTGATCATTTTTTGTGGCTCATGGTTGGCCACTCAAAATGTAATGAGATGCTATATTTTGCACACAAGCAACAAGAAATCTTCACTGATTTAACCACCCTGCTTATTAATTGAGGGCTTTAAGAACGCTTTGATGTAAGAGTAGATCTGATTTACCTCGATTTCAGTAAGGCGTTTGACACGGTTCC
>ML675616.1:18380367-18397906 GCA_007922155.1 Mesoclemmys tuberculata
CCGGGGCGGATTGGCAGAGGCCATGGAGGTTTTTCGCCTTCCTCTGCAGCGTGGGGCATGGGTCGCTTGCTGGTGGATTCCCTGCAGCTTGAGGTCTTCAAATCTCAGTTTTGAGGATTTCAATAACTCAGTCGTGGGTTCGGGGTTGTTATAAATGTGTATGGGTAGGGTTTTGTGGCCTGCCTTGTGCGGGAGGTCAGACTAGATGATCATATTGGTCCCTTCTGACCTATGAGTCTATGAGTCTATGAGTCTACATAAGTGCAAAGCACAGTTATTCTTCGTGGTGGTAGTGAACTTGAGACCAATGACAAGGGCTCCACTGACAGAACATAAATCATGTTTCCACCTGCTTTAATACTGTTTTGATAACTGTTTTGATAACCAGAAGAACTGCTTCACTGTTCAATATTTATATAAACTGCTCAATATTTAAAGAGTGAAGGCTCTTTCTTTTCCTCTTCTGATTCTGAACGAGTTCTAAGGCACTCTGGGAACTCCTTTACCAGCACTGACATCAGGCCCTCATGCTGCTGGTGCCACAAATGATTACACATAACACAAACATGGTGACCACCAACCGCAGGTTCAGAAAGGCTGATCTTTGCCTGTGCTCTTTTGAAAATCTGGCCCCAGTTGGGAGTGCTGAGCACTGAATACCTAGCCCTTGGCAATGCCATGTTTAAAGGCTCCTGGCACTGTGTTGGTATTCGATATGGTCTCTTAAATTGGGGGGAGGATGCAAACAAGTTTTAAACTCTAAGTGCTAGTGGAATCTATAATTCTTCTAGGGTATATAGAGTGAGCAACACCCCCTTTGTATCTAAGTAAGTTAAGAACAGTACAGGCAGCACATTCAAAGTAGACTCTGCCCTCGTTCTCCTAGGGATCAGTCATCTTCATGCTCTTGGTGTTTTTCCTTTCTCCATCCTTCTCCTCTGTCTTTCCCCTTTCCTTCTATTCCTCCTATCTCCTATTTGTTCTCCTTAATGTCTGATAGGAGGGATATGCTCCTGCTAAATAATAGTTTGCATCCAGCTCTAAAGGCTGGAGCCTGTTCTGATGTCCTTGGATATTATTAGATATTTCTTAACTCTTGTTCTGGATAAGTTTACCAGGAGAGTTTCCATATTCCCAGTGGCTGCTGTGGTCCAGGAAGGTTAAAAATGGATAGGCTCAACCCATTAAGAGCTCTGAAGCTTTGGATCAGGACCTTGTATGGGACACAGGAGTGTGCTGGGAGAAGCACTAAAGATCAGGGGCACTGGTGTGATGATATAAGTCGATGATATAAGTCTTTTGTCCCAGTCAGGGGTTTTATGTTCTATGTTATACAAGTTTAAGTTCTGACTGGCCTTGACTGACAGCTCCACATACAGGAAGTTACATTCTTAAGGTAACTACCATGTGGATCACACTCTTTAGGCCTCTATTCATTAGGCAGGAACATACAGTTTGGCTATTACTGGGTGTACTACAGTCATTGTCATCTATTAATTTTTCCTAGAGATTTCATATATATTTTAAAGAACCAGGGGATAAGAGTGACCTTAAAGAAACTCCACATGTGAGAGCTTCTGATGATGAAAAGCACCTGCCTATCACTAATTCCTGAGCTCTGATGGAGAAAAATGATGGTCATTGGGTTAGGGCTAGACCACCTAGAACACACCTCATGTGGAAAGTTATGCAGACAATGAGTAGGCTGAGCACTGAGAAGTGGCCTGGATCCAAAGTCATACTGATGTCATCCGTCAGAGCTACCAAAAATGTGTCTGTGTCATGGCCAGGTCGGAATCCTAATTGTGAGTGGTCTGGAATAGTGGCAGAGATAAAATGCTGCTAAAGTCATTACCATTTTTATTATGTAAGCAAAATTATTCCCATTATCTCCTTCAGAGATGCATGGAGATGTTCTCTGAAGGTAGTCTTAATGATTTCAACCAGTAGTGGCTGGCTGACCGGTCAGTTTAGTCAAATCCTGGCACAAAAGTTTTGGTACCATGCAGTTAGTAGAGCATAACAGAGCCTGTTTGGAAACACTGCGTTCTGTCGAAGCAACAGTGCTGGAAAAAACAGTACTGTAACTAATGTTGTTTTTCAAGAGAAGACAAGCATTAACTGCAGTTAATAGCAATGAGGCAAGAAACCCCTGATGAACATCAAAATGGATTCACAGTTGAACTTTCCACTCCTGTTAGGGGATCAAACTGTTACAGATACCAGAAAGGTCACAGGGCACAACTGCTTCATGTAGTTTCCTACAATACGTTCCTCTGTGACTCCAAGGGTTAATGTTGCGCTACGCTCCTCAGTTTATGTTCTTGATCCTACAAGGCGCTGAGCAATCTCAACTCCTGCTGAAATCAACAGCAGCTGAAGTTACTCAAAATCTCTTCTGGTACTGATTTTCCTACTCCAGACATCGGAAGAAAGGCCACATTACAAATCGTGCCTATGCAAGACAATTGAAAAAGATTCAAGGAATCAAAAACACATGGCAGTGAATGTTTTCACAGGGTGTAGAAGGGGCTCATCACAGGGTATAATCCACTGGGTCCATTCAGGATTCAAAAGCAGCTTTTTTGCCTCAACCCGTTCAATTGGCGTATGGGTCAGTGTGGTAGCCTGGCTGGAGAGCCACCTCACCTCCAGTGAGTATGATCCTTGGTGGTGTGTTCAGTTCCTCTCTTCACAGTTCAGTAGTGTCACGGATAAAGAAAACCAATCTGCACACTACTTGGGCAACAGCCATCAGTAAGTTTGGATGTTTCAAGAACGGGAAGCAAATGCCTCATGTGTTATTGACTAACAGTGTAGGTGGTTTTGGTACATGACGTGCAGCATTTCAACCAACTAGTGAAATGACATTTATAATGGTTGATGCCCTGGATATTATATTAAATGCATATTTCTGATGGCAGAAAAACATATAGTAACTGGAGTTCTTTGGGCCTGATTTTGATCTTATACCACTGTAAGTCTGAAGTTACACCACTGCAGCCAATAGTTACATTGGTGTAAAGCAGATCAGAGCTCAGAATCATGCCCGTATTTAAATGGTCTTTAAAATCAATGCAAATGCTATTGTAGTTCTGTCTACCCAGTGCTGTTACAGCCTTCCTTTCATGAACCTTGCTTTCACCCAGATAATGTTGATCAATAGCTCCATTTTGAGTTACAAAGGAAAGTAACACTTAGATTATTTGCTATGATACTTGCATGCAAGTTCTATTTCCAGCACTGTCAGCAGAACTGGCTCCCAGCAAATACAACAATTAAATTATAATATGTTGTTCCGTTAGACCTCCACACTATGGAGAACGTTATCAGCACTCTTTCAGTTTTATCAGATAACTTACAGGAGAGTGGGGGAAAATGGAGAAATAGTTAATACAGAAAATGAGATAATGAATTCACAAGCATAGTTACTGTAGTGAAATTCTGTATCACAACTTCATTCTGGTTCTTGATAACTGATAGTGATAAGTTTGCAAATATGTTGATGTTTCAAATTATAGTCTTACCAAACAAGAGGGAACCAAAAGCCACTGGGTGCTGCAGGGTGTTTCTCTATTTTAATATGATGATGGGACCAGAAGAAGGGCTTTGATATTTGGTGTTTTCAGTCCACTGATGACACCCAACCATATGTCTCCACCTCATCCAGCTTGGATGATGTCTAACTGAAACTTGGGCACAGATGAGAATGAGCTGGCTAAAACTCATTCCAGACACAAGTGACATGAAGGTGGTGAGTTGGGAAAAGCAGCCTAAAAGCATAGAGGCAACATCAACTGCTCTGGCTGCAGAGACCTTGTATCCATCCATCCTTTGTCTACATAGTACACACAGCAGGAGTCATATTAGAGCACCAGGTGCTGTTAGATGATCATGTTACAGCAGTAACCAGTTGGGTGCTTTTTGACTGTCTAGAGCTCTTTGTATGGTCACTTTTATTGTAATTTATATCTAAAGAACTATGTTAATTGTCTTGACTGTGGAGTTAGGTATGGCCCGCAGTTAAGTTCACATCATGGCTTCCTTTGTATTCTGTATCAAAGCAAGGTCACTCAGGTGAGAGTCAAAGAAAGAGGCATGTAGGAAAAAGTGTTTTTTCTCAACAATACATTCAGCATGAAAATATAGAGATGAAGCATAGGATTCATATAAGAAATGTTTAATTCATCTTAGATTTAATACACAGCAAATAGATATATGGAAAATGATTTTTTAACAAGGTCAAAGACATATGTAGCAGTTGCAGCCATTTTCGGTATAAAAATCCATCACATAAGAATATAAGAACTACTATGCTGGGTCAGCCCTATGGTTCATCAAGCCCAGCATCCTATCTCTGACAGTGACCAGTACCGGAGCTCAGGGGAGTGTCCAGAACAAGCCAGTTGGAGTAATCCACCTGTCTTCCCCTCCTGGCTTCTGTGAGTCTGAGGCTTAGGGTTGCCCGAAGCATGGTGTTGCATTTCTGACTATCTTAGCTAATAGCTGGGGATAGACTAGCCTCCATTAATTTATCTAGTTCTTTTTTTTAAAACTCAATTATACTGTTGTCCTTCAAAACAATTCATAGCCATGAGTTCCCCAAGTCAATAGTGTGCTGTGTGAAAAAGTACTTCCTCTTGTTTGTATTAAACCTGCCATCTATTAGTGTCAATGGGTGACCATTGTAGGAGAGGGTCAATAATACTTCTCTAGTCCCTTTTTTCAAACCATTCATGATTTTATAGACCTCTATCATATTCCCCACTACCCCATAGCTGTCCCTTTTCTAAGATGAGCAGCCCTACCCTTTTTTTGTCTTTCCTTGTATGAAAGCCATTCCAAGCCCTTGATCAAAATTGTTTTCTTTCTCTGGACCTTTTCCTGTGTGGGCCACACTATGGATTTATATAGTGGCATTATAATATTTTCTATCCTTTTCCTAATAATTGCTAACATTCTGTTTAGCCTTGTTTATTAAAGGTGATCTCTATCTATCTACCTATCCACCTTTGCTGACACATTTTTGGAAGGAATATTATGGCATTTATTTACTAGTACTGTTGAAAACCCTTATTGCATTAATTAATCCCCAGAAAAATGATAGAGGAACATCATTGTCTCACCCTCATTACTGCCGAAATATCTGTCAGCGGGGTTACACAACTAGTTAGCATGAACCATTAGTGCTCTCCCTTGCAACACTGATAAAATGGTGAGTTGCCATATCTTCAATCTTCCTGTTTCTGTGTTTCACATTCTTTGTTGTGACAGCTGAGCTTTGACTTTCAATTGAGAGGGAAATATCCTGCTAATCACATCACTCCATTGGCCTAGCTATGTTATAAAACTCTTTTGATGACTAATCACTCTTATTGTACTAAAGTGAATCCTATTCTGTTTGAAAAAATATTGTGCATAATGGATTGAAATTGAATGTGACTAATGACTAAACTTTAAAAAACTCCAGAAAGATCTGCACATTCTATTATTCTTCACCCCTTCTCCCCCCACGCCTGCACGTGCGCACAGACACACAAATATAAAGATATACAATATACATGTCTTTGTGTTTGTGTTTGTATGCCGCGGTGGAAAAGTTCCAAATAGGCCACACAAGTGACTCGCTTGCACTTTAACTTAGCATGGCGCTGTTGTCAGTTGTTGGCTGTGTATGTGTTCCCCCTGTGCGTATGCTCTCTCAGCTCTGCACAGGTAACCGAGATGCCACTCCACGATTGAATGATTCAATATGACCACAGATCCGTTTAGCAACCAAGGAACCCGGCCAGGTTTATTGCCAAACGAGCACAGCAGAAAGCACCCTATACATGCTTCAAGTACGCTTAATATTGTGTGCCCCTCACAATGAACCAGCTCAGCAAATGGTGGGACTTTCCGTTCCCCACTCAGCCAGACAAAGATGCTTCCTCTGAGACCCTCTTTTATACATTGATACAAATAAGTTGCATATTGCCCCTCTGACGTGTAGTTGCCATCCCCTGATGTGGCAAGATACCACCTTTTGATTTGGTAAGATACCACCCACCTTGGCCTGGTTGGTTTGGTCAGAACATCTTTATTCATCATATTAACAAGACATTTCTACCCATTATGGGTCATTTGGAGAGGTCAACGAGCTCTTGTTATGTCTGGGGTATTAGTATGTCTTGGCACCTTTCTGGAATGTGCTTGTGGCTAGCACTTCTTTGGAATGTGTGTTTGTTATACCCGCTCTGCTCTCGTTAGTTGCTGTGAGCCTGCCAGCATTCACAGCACGACTTCTGCTAATTTTACTTTATAACAGACTTGACCATTACTTTAGCTCAGGCCCAATATCTGGCCTGTTACACTAGGCCTCAGGTTTTTACTTTCTACTACATTCCCCCAATTTTTATCTTTTTGTGGGGAGGATGTTTACCCATCGTCCCGGGAAAGCATGCATGGGCTAAAGGTGACCCAGTGGGCTAAACGCTGTTATATGGTTACCTTTTATTGCCAGCTATACACTCATGCCCCATATGTCCCTGAGTCTGCACATTCCCCTTGTACGACTGGTGGACAGATTTTATTTTCCAATTAATTTTAGTCCCGTATGGTGGGCCTGGGAATGTCAGTGCTGGGATTTTTCTTGAATCATAGAATATTAGAGTTGGAAGGGACCTCAGGAGGTCATCTAGACCTACCCCCTGATCAAAGCAGGAGTAACCTCAGCTAAATCATCCCAGCCAGGGCTTTGTCAAGCCACAGTTTAAAAACCTCTAAAGATGGAGATGCCACCACCTCCCTAGGTAACCCATTCCAATGTTTCACCACCCTCCTAGTGAAAAACTTTTTCCTAATGTCCAACCTAGATCTCCCCACTGCAACTTGAGACCATTGCTCCTTGTTCTGTCATCTGCCACCACTGAAAACAGCCTAGCTCCATCCTCCCTGGAATCCCCTTTCAGGTAGTTAAAGGCTGCTATCAAATCTCCCCTCTCCTTTAGCAGACTAAACAAAGCTAGTTCCCTCAGGCTCTCCTCATAAGTCTTGTGCTCCAGCCCTCTTATCATTTTTGTTGCCCTCCGCTGGCCTCTCTGCAACTTGTCCACATCCTTTTTGTAGTGGGGGGCCCAAAACTGGACACAATACTCCAAATGTGGCCTCATCAATGCCAAATACAGGGAGATAATAACTTCCCGTGATCTGCTGGCAATGCTCTTACTAATACAGCCCAATATGCCATTAGCTTTCTTGGCAACAAGGGCACACTGCTGACTCATATCTAGCTTCTTATCCACTGTAACACCCAGATCCTTTTCTGCAGAACTGCTGCCTAGCTCGTCGGTCCCCTGTCTGTAACTGTGCATGGGATTCTTCTGTCCTAAGTGCAGGACTCTGCACTTGTCCTTGTTAAATCTCATCAAATTTCTTTTGGCTCAATCCTCCAATTTGTTTAGGTCCTTCTGTATCCTATCCCTCCCTTCCAGGGTATCTACCACTCCCCCTAGCTTAGTGTCATCTGCAAACTTGCTGAGGGTGCAATCTACCCCCTCTTCCAGATCATTAATGAAGATGTTGAACGAAACCGGAGGAATTTTGAGGAATGTAGTTTTATGATTTACCCTTGGGGCACTCCCAAATAATTAATATATTTGATTAATTAATTAATTAATATGGATAATATGGTGTGTATAAATATGTGCACGTATGATACCACCTCATATTTAAGCATCATGATCCTTTTCAGTCTAGTGTTGTAGTTTGGCCCTGCACTTTGGTACTGCAGATAAGAACATACTTTTATTAGGACAATTACAGTTGCCACCTGTATTATCATGAGCAGTAGGATGAATAATTTGAAGTGGAGGGATAGGCATTATTACAGTGTGCACTACAGTGCTATGTTCATAAGAAGTAAAACAGAAATTTGAAGTAGTGGCATTACAAATGAGGCCTTTAGATATTAATTTCTTGTGATTAGTTACTTCACTGTACTAGCCATCCATGTTATAGGTTACCCTTCCTGCTGGCTATCACCCGCTGGTACACTTTGCTGGGCAGAAACAGGAATGACTAGCTTCTATTTCATGCGTTGTGTTGTTCTGTGAGTCGACGTAAAGCCAATTGTTTCTAATAGATGCTGTCTTCCAGATAGCCTACTGAATAGACAGTAACCAATTTATTAAATTGCTGTGTCAGGCTTTCATATTTGGTACCTGAACAAGATTGCTCTGAGTAACATGCCTCACTTAAGATGCAGTGGCACTGACCCCAAATTGTGACCACTACTAACTGGGGGGGTTGTTTACACAATTTGTAGTTGTGGCTTTTTTTTTTTTTCCCCCTCTGCCTTTATGTTGTTTGCTGCTATTGGTTTGTTAAATTTTGCTTGTGTGCTGGCAAAACAGTTTAGCAATGCTATGCACATTATAAATAATGTACAGCAATATTATAGCAATGCAGCAAAATAATACAGTAATAATATAGTTGTTTTTACACAGTAGCCAAATTCAAATTAAATAACTGATTAACTTGGTCCAGGTACTGATTTTCTAGCTGATTGCCAACTTAATTGTCTATACATGGTATACTGAGGTGTACACCATACCAGTCTGTTATTTATAAAGTACTTCATTTTTCTTTTCTTGATGCCTGGGGTTTTCTTCACTGTGTATTGATATCGCCTGGTGGCTTTAGGTATGATGTTTTCTGGTATCTTTGGTCTCTGGGATGCAACCTTAAACAGGTTAAGTTAGTTAACATAATAAAATTTTTGCATGTTTGTTTTACATTTCTTAATACTTAATTAAGTAAACTTAATACACAGATTAAGTTTGTTTGTTTACAGTGTTTCAGGGACAAAGTCTTTTATAACACAAGTTATACTTTTACTATTTTTATACAAACATTCAGTTTTATTTGAGGGGTATTATTAATATTTTGTACTAAATATACTTTACTACCAAAATAGATACTCACAATCTTCTATGAGAAGATGTATTGCTTTTCCCTACTGAGCACTCTGTTTGAGCAAAGGAGTTAGTAATAGAATTTTTACCTCAGCTTGTAAGAGTTAATGTGCTTGTAATACCAATTCCACTTTTGTTAACTGTTTAGAGGCACAAATTTTAACAACTACTTCCCTTTAACATAGCGTAAAAGAAAAGTTAAATTAAAATTAAATCCAATTCAAATCAGAATTATATCAAATCAAAATAAAATCAAGATCAATTTTAGATACAGATCTATGCAAATACTTTGAGAGTATTACATTTTTATAATGCTTAGTTGTATTTGGGGAAACAAAGGTGGAAACGTTGAAACTGTTTGGTTAGCTTTAACTTTTTGCAACATAACCAGACATAGTATATATTATTATACATTTTAGCATTTTTGCTATAGCATTCTTATAACTATATTTCAATATTTAATAAAGGTGCAAACAAGTTTATAAAAAGCCAAACAAGAAACTGATATTTTGCTAATATGACCTTTGCATTACTGTTGAGGTTTCCCCTTACATTTGTAACTTTGAATATCAAAACTGTGATTAATAAATAATTTTTTGTTTGCAATTGTTTTATTTCTGGCAGCAAAAATATACATGTACATATATTTGTAAATGAGGCCTTGTTGAAGTTTTCAGATAAAGATTGATATTATGATGGTTATGCCCCAAACATAACATCAAAATAGTGTGGTACCACATATTTTAAAAAGTATAAAATTGACTTTTTTTGCAACACATTTTCTTTTAAAAAGTAGTCACATAACACATACAACAAAAACAACACAAACATATATGGTGAAAAGTTCCAGAGGGGTAGCCATGTTAGTCTGTATACAGAAAAAACTACGTATTGTAGCACTTTAAAGACTAACAAATTTCTGCAGAGTGGGTTGCAGCCCATGAAAGCTCATGTGTTTTATTTGTTATTTGTTATTCTTTAAAGTGCTACAGGACTTGCATTGTTTTTACAAACATATATGTGGGAAAAATTTAGAATTAAAAACAAATGGTGCCAGACTTATATTTATAACTATACAAGATAAGGTATTAAGAGCTAAAATTATTAAGGCAATGCATTTTAAAAAATAGACAGTAAACCAAAGAGTTAAACATTTAAATAAGCAAGTTATTACCATTTTATTTTAAAAAAAATATTAATGAGAATTGATAAAAAATATCATACCAAGTTATGTCAAATGTGTTGTATTTAGTAATTTAAGACATTTTCTTTATTTTAAAACATTTCTCTATGGAATAAGGAATACCCATATTTCAAATATTAGTCGGTGGAGTCATCAGTTGTTTTCTGCGTGTGTTCTCCCGTGCTCTACCTGCTCTAATGCAGGTAACCGAGACACCACTCCATGATCGAACAACTCAACAGGACCACAGATCCATTTAGAGTGAAGGCACCCAGCCAGGTTTATTGCCAAATGAGCACAGTAGAAAGTGCCCTATACATGCAGCAAGTACACTTAATATTGTGTGCCCCTGCCAATGGACTAGCTCAGTAAATGGTGGGTCTTTCTGTTCCCCACTCGGCCAGACAAAGATGCTTCCTCTGAGACCCTCTTTTATACATTGATACAAATAAGTTGCATATTGCCCCTCTGACATGTGTAGTTGCCACCCCGTGATGTGGCAAGGCACCACCCTTTGATGTGGTAAGATACCACCCACCTTGTCCTGGATGTTTTGGTCAGAGCATCTCTATTCATCGTATTAACAAGACATTTCTATCCATTATGGTGTCATTTGGAGAAGTCAGTGAGCCTTCGTTATCTCTGGGGTATTACAAAGTCCTGGTACCTTTCTGGAATGTACTCGTGCCTAGCACTTCTTTGGAACGTGTTTGATATACCCGCTCTGTTATTGCTAGTTACTGTGAACCTGCCAGCCTTCACAGCATGACTTCTGCTAATTTTACTTTATAACACATTTGACCATTACTTTAGCTCAGGCCTCATACCTGGCCTGTTATACTAGGCCTCAGGTCTGAGGATTTTACTTTCTACTACAGGCACCTCTCAGATTTGCCCTGGCAGCCATTGTAACAAATTTGAGTGAGTGGTGGTGCAAGCCAGTCCGCCATATCATAATGCCACTTGGTTTCACTGGGTTTTTAAAAGGACTAAGAGACTTGGGTGCCTAACTTGTATTGGATTTTATTGGGATTTGAGTGCCTAACTGCCTTAATCTCCTTTGAAAATTCCAGTTTTACTGCCTGAGTCGATGTGCTGCATACAAAACATGGGGCAGAGGGGGAAAATCAGATATGTGCATTCCATTTTTTGCTCAACCTTTAAAAGAAAATCACCATTGAGAAAAGACCAAACCAGGAAACATTTAGATCAAAAGCCCCAGGGGGTAAGGACTGAAACACTTCTGCTTCCTTAACTATAATGTGCATTTGATTTAAGAAAATCTGACTTTGAACAAAACCAAATCATGAGGCACTCAAGTACATACAATTAAAAGTGATTGCTTTCTTAGTGAATATCTTCACTATTCCAGACACAGACAGCTATTTCAATAATTTTGTCAGTTTAAATAAGTTCACAAGCAGCTGTCACATCTTTAGTCAATTTCTTCTAGTCATGTGCAAAGACCTGTGTCACCACAGCAGGAATAAATGTCATTAGCAGTTATGAAAACCACATGGGTTTCTTGTACTTTTTTTTACACAAGACACTTCTAAAATATTTTTTGCGCTCATAAAAGGTGACAGCCTGACACACTGAGATGCTCTGTTAATAAACCTTTCCCATACTTGAAGAAGAGCTCTGTGTAGTTCAAATGCTCATCTCTTTCACCAACAGAAGTTGGTCCAATAAAAGATATTACCTCACCCACCTTGTCTCTCTAATATTCCAGGATTAACACAGCTACAACTACACCACGTGAACTTCCTCAGGCAGTCTCCCCAACCAATGAGCTTCAGCTTCATACTGGGGGAAACATCACTGGGTAGGAAGAAAAGGCTTGTGGCTAAAGTACTGGACTAGGCCTGAGAAGTTCAGAGTTCAGCCCCTAGCTCTATGATGTGTTTCCTGTGACCATGGTCAAATTATTTAATCTTCCTGAGCCATGTCTGCCTCTGTCAAATGGGAATGATAACACTTCCCCACCTCAGATGTGCTGTGAAAGTACATTCATTAATGATGAGGCCCATATGAATACCCGGAAAGAGAGGGTTCAAAGGGCATTTCTCTCTCCACACTCATTGAGGCCTTCTCTGCACTTAAAGGCTTTGCTACTTCAATTATGCTGGCAGGGTGAAAGCTGCAAAACTCCCCCAGGGTAGACACAAATATACTGGACTTAAACTGCTTATGCCAGAACAGATGATTCTGGTCTGCTGAAATAAAATGAAATATACTAGTATAAAGTTTACGCTGGTATAATAACAACTACTATAGGCCTTCTACAGGCATAACGATGGCTATGTCTACACTACAGAAGCTACAGCAACACAGTTGTGCTGCAGGAAGGCAATGGAAGGGTGTTCTCTATGTAAGAGGGGTAGCTAATACACCTCTCCGAGAGGTGGTAACTAGATCAATGGAAGAATTCTTCCATCGACCTAGTGGTATCGACACAGGGGCTTAAATTGGCTTAACTACATCTCGCAGAGGAGTGAATTTTTCAGACCCCTGAGCGACATAGCTAGGTTGACCTACCTTTTAGGTGTAGACCAGGCCTGCATCAATTAAAAAAAAAATCACACTCCTTAACCAACATAGTTCTGCTGGTATAACTTTCAAAGTATAGGCCAGGCTAATTCATTTATGTCCGGACGCCAGCAAAAAGTCCTGATTGGTACCAAATGATGTGTGGACCCTTGCCCCTTGGAAGTGTAGTGAGACCACAACTTCTCTCATGTAACAATGGGTAGTTGTTGGAGGGAATAACGTTTCAGTAACAGTTATACTCTAACTGAGATTTTCATAAACATCTGAGGGAGTTAGGAACCCAATTCCCATGCACTTTACTGCTGCCCTCTGTCTGTTGTGAAAGTGGATTCCCTGTGCCTTACCTCTGATCCTTCTTGCCCTCCTTTATCATGGGTCTTTTCTTTTTGGTGGGGGTGGGCAGAGGAATGGAAACAGGACAGAATAGCCTTTTTGAGCTGGTAGAGGTTAATAGGTATCAACATTTCAAAAATAGCCTCTCTCTGCTCCTGAAAATATAAATGATGTACTACTTGAACACTGCAATCCATGTGCGGATGCTGTAATTACAGTGCAATTGATTGTATGGATCAAAATCATACTGATCTTTGGCAAAGTGTTTTCAGTGGCACTGTCATAAAGTTTTAAGACTTCAGGCAGGAAAAAGCTGTGAGAACCAGTTTATTTTGGATATAAATTTCCCCTAAGGTTTGTTTAAAGAGCAGTAATTAGGCTTACTGTATGTCATCATTTGCATCTTGAATCTTGCATCTTGAATCTTGCATCCCAGCAATGTGCTCTCTGCTGGTATTTGATCTTTTCTTTTCCTACTCTGAGCATGATTAACCATTCTAGGCAGGGGATAAAATCCCTCTATACTACAGATTACAAACTTGAGGAAAGATTCCTAAAGAGGCTATTAAAGGGAAGCAATGTATGCTAGTGATCAGGGCTGAGTAGAAGTGAGAGAATTTTCCTGCATTCTGTTCCTGGCACTACCAGTGACTTGCTCTGTAAGGCACTTTGCCACTTCTGCCTCAGTTTGCCCATCAGTATCAGTGGCAAGATCATTCTTATCTCATATGGTGTGCTGTGAGCCTTAGCTAATCACAGTGCATGAAGTGCTTTATGAGTCTAGCATGCAAAGAGCTATGGATCCACAACATGCTATAATTCAAGTGTATGAGAAATTCAGAGACTGAACATTGCATGACAATTTTTTATGTATCTTGAGATTAAAACAAAATTCACAACAGACTGGTGAAATTAGAGATTTAGACTGAGATTTTCAAAGGAACTCAAGAGAGTTCCTTAGGAATCCAAATTCTATTGAATTTCAAAGGGAATTTGGCATCTAATGCCCAAAGGCTCCTTTGAAAACCCCAGTCTTAATCAGTACTATAAATTCATTGCACTATTTTTGTTACATTTCATACAATCACATGATTCTGCTTTAATTTATGGCTGCCATAAACCACAAAAAGTCTGATACTCTGACCATGTCTTCACTGCCAGAAATATGTTTTCACAGCAAGATAACTAATGGAGGTTATTCAGCCCATTGTAAAGTCATAGTGGAGACAAGGCATTGTCGTTTTTACCGCTGTGTAGCTAGGAAAGTTCAACAGGCAGAAATATAGTGCTGACTTCACCCAGCATCATTGCAGTAAAAGCTTTATTTCCACTAGGATTTATTTCCACTGGTACAATAAACTGGGTTAACCCATGTTAGTTTTCATACTGCGATTTAAAAAAAAAAAACTTTCGGGGGGGAATGAAGACATAGCCTTAATCTTCCTGTCCAGCAGTTAAAGCAGATAGATGATGAAGCAGAGACTGTGAGGGAGCACTGCTTGTCCCAGGCAGGGAGAGAAGTGGAAGCTTTTCTCTGCTTTAGTTAGAAGACCAGGTTTCTGTTTCCCACTTTGTGCTGGACTTCCCTTTGCCTATTCATGTTTGTTTGCTCCTCTCTATAAAGGGGTTACTTACCTTTTAAAAAAGCCCATTGAGATAAAGGGATGAAGAAAGCTATACAAGAAAGAAATCTTACGTTATTCTTGCCAATTGTCCTAGTGGAACTGGAACATAGTCCCTCTTGTAACACAAAGAAAAATACAAAAGCCACCCCTGCAGAGTGGAAAAAACAGGCCAAGGTATCCTAGGATCCATCCTCCACTATTAAGTAGTTTATACATTCTCCCTCTTGCACTGAGGAAGATGTACAAGATAAAACAAAGGGCTATGAATCTTTTTATCTATCATTAATGTATCAGCCTCTGATTGGCTACTCAAATGATGGCCTCTCCCCTTCTGGGAACTAGAAGGATGGATAACTGAAGAATTCTGTGAATGTGCACTTTCAGTCTGAGGCACCCAGGAAATCTCTCTCTCTCTGTCTCTCATTGCTGCCCTGATCATAAATTCATGAGTGGTATAAAAACCCATGTCTGAGCTTTATTAACCCCCCTATGACACACAGGAACTCAGGAGAGAATAATTTAAGCATCCCATTTCATTTTTCCTTCATGAAGCCAAAATCTATATCTGATTCAAGTTCATTTCAGCTTTCTTGTGTGCTTCAGCAAAAAAGGAAAGTGCATGCACACTTTAGCTTCACCAAAATAATATTTACCTCGATAGTATTTCATAATGCATCTAAGAACAGGAATTTATTTCCTGGCATATACTGAAATGGAACTTACTGTGGCAAAAGAAATATAACATGTATAAGAAAAAATACTCCTGCAACTTTGGAACTTTGGTAACAAACCTTTACAAAGAGTTGAAAGCATTACAGAGCCTTTGAGAAGAAAACTCATCTTAAACAGCAGGCACTTGACAAACATCTTTGTGTGAAATTACATTAGATGAGATCAAGCACCACACCTGAGCTGATTACACCCAGATTTAAACAGGAGAGGACTGCTGGCAGGAATTTTTGAGGAAAGGATCACTGGATCTGGCATTCTGTCTCCTTTGCAGTGGTTTTGACTATTTGCTTAGGAATAGCTTATAGGCAGAAGCTTGACACCAAAGAAGTTATTCCAGTCAGACACTTTGGAGTATATAGCTAAAATTCAAAGGCAGCTTAATAATTTGGAGAACTGAGCTATAGATGACAAAATGAAATCCAGCAACGACAAATGTATGGAGCTACACTTCGGAAAGAAAAACCAAATGCACAGTTACAGAATGGGGGCTAACTGGGTTGGCAGCAGCACTGCTGAGGAGTATCTGGGAGTTGTGGTGGATCACAACATCAACATGAGTCAACCTTGTGATGCTGTTGCAAAAAAACCAAACGCAATTTTAGGTTGTATTAGCAGAGGCGTAGCATGCAAATCACGGGAGGTGATAGTTCTGCTCTATTCGATGCAGGGTAGGTCTCAGCTAGTGTACTGTGTCCAATTTTGGTCTCCACGGTATAAAAAGGATGAAGAGAAATTGGCAAGGATCCAGAGGAGAGCAACAAAGATGATCAAAGGGATGGAATGCAGACTGAAGGAACTGAGTATGTTTAATCTGGAAAAGAGGAGATAAAGGCAGGTGTGACAGGGCCTTCTAGCTCCTGCCTCTGCTCCGGTCCACAAACTGCTCAGAGACTGCAGATGAAACACTTTCTGTAGTTCATTTACAATATGGGCTCCCTATACACAGGTCTGCTCCAACAGTCCTAGAGAGCCCCAGCTCCTGTAACAAACAGAGAAGAGCAATCTCTCTTCCCCCTGCTGCCTGCTGTGCCTATTTGTGGCCTCTGCCTAATGGCTTACTTAGCTTCCCAGTTCAGCTGCACCCACAAATTAGGTCCAGCTCTGTTTAACAAACTCCATTCTGTTTTGTCTGATTGGTGCTGCTCTGACCAGAGGGTTGACTTAGATGTTCTTGCCTAGCACTCTGTCACACAATTCGCCCCCCCTTACCTAACCATAAGGTTTTCCTTTTTCCATGCCCTCCTCTTACCAGAGGAGTCACCCTGTGGGAATCTCCCTCTATCCATAGGGTGATCCCCTGGGTCTTTCTTGTGGGGTCTGCCCATCCTCCACCCAGGGAAATCACATGTAGGGGGTGGATGACCCCATAGTTCAGTCACAGCCCACAGGTCTTCACACCATCCCTCATTTCCTCCTTTTGTATCCAGCAGAGGAATGAGGTTACTTCCTTCAACCCCCTGATCACCAGGGCCTCAGGTTCTCCTAACCCTCCAAACTGTGCATCGGTTTCTTCTCCTGTGGGGTCATATTGCACAGAGCTTCATAGGTCCCTTGATCTCTGCTAAGGAGCTTGGGCTGTTCACATCCCGCATACCCTCTTCCTTACTTCCTATACTCCCCTTTCTTCTCCCCCCCCTACAATTTCCTGGAGAAATCTCTCTTTTCCTCCTGACTTGGGCTTCATTGTCTAGGGGTTTCTTCTGCTTCTCTTTTGGGTTCACTCCTCTCTGGTTTCCTTTTCCCCGACGTGGATTCCTCCCATCATTTCCCAATTGGAAAGAGGCACCAGTCTGTGTCCAACACCACCAGATAAGGCAGCCCCTCCAGTACCCTGACCTGTTTCCAACAAAACACCCCCCAGACCTCAGGGCAACATCACTTAGCCCCATGGATGCGTTTTATGTTGATAGTTACTCCTGGAATCAGCCAGTGAGTCTTCAGCAGCTCGCTATGGACAAGAGAGCAAGCTGAGGCGCCTCTGCACTTTCCTTTCCAGCTTGGACAGCTTCTGTCCTTGTTTTTTTCCCCTCCAGCCCTGGCCCAGCCACAACAAGTAGCAAAACCACAATCCATGTATGGCCAGTCCCCTTTTTTGTGTCCCAGTCACCCACACTGGTACATATACGTTGGGGATGCATCAGTTGGAAACGACGGAGGAGGAG
>ML675616.1:18402906-18429552 GCA_007922155.1 Mesoclemmys tuberculata
ATTGGTCCCTTCTGACCTATGAGTCTATGAGTCTATGAGTCTAATAACAGGTCAGGCTCCAGCAGGAGCTCCTGAGGGTTCTTCCGTCTTTCTTTCTATGTCCTTTCCTGGTGTGGGTTCTCAAGTCTTCCACCCCATTTCTAGATTCTTATATGGGCGCCCCTCTTTCCTGGGATTGTCTGCCCCTGCATACTCCTCAGTCAATTTCACAGCTGAATCCACTGTGCCTAGTTGATGCCACCTGACCCAGACTCGTGTGTTCTCAGAACAGTTCCTTCAGGGCCTCCTTAACACGAGAGTGTCCATTATCTCCCCCACTTCTTGAGCGTGTGGTCTCAATCAGCAGGTGATCCAGTCCATCAACCTCTGGGCAAATGCCCAGGACCATAAACCCGCTGCCCACCTTGCTGATTGGAACGTTTGGTGGTACTATTTAGTAGGTGGAGCCACCTGACCCAAGATGGCTGCCCTCATTGCCTCGTAATTCCAGACCTGATGCTCACTCAGGATGCTTGGGCTTCCCCTGACAGACAGGGAGCCAGCCGCAGGACTCAGGTTGCCCCATCCCATCCAGCACCCATGGTTACCTTTTCAAAAGTGTCCAGGAACACATTTGGGTCTTCTGCAGGGCCCATTTTGCATAGTCCTAGACTCTGTGCCCAGGCACCATCCCCCAGCACGGGGTTCACCATTTTCTGCTGGAGCTGCTGCTGCTACATGTTGGTTTGTTCCCTTGTTAAATCCTGCCGGTTCCTCTGCTGCTCTGCCTGCCGGGTAAGCAAAGCCTGCCTCTCCATGTGGTGGAATTGTTGAAAACTTTGCAGAGCATTCTGTAATTTTTCTCACTGCTTTACCCGCCATTGCAGGGTCTCTTCCATTGCCCACACCACCAAACCCTTGCACTAGCTCAAATCCTGGAGGGATATCCCCTTGTGTGATAGGGCCCTCTGGCTCCTGTCTCTGCTCCAATGCTCAGAGATCCTTGTACTGGTCAAACACCTTCATACTATATACAGGTCTGCTCCAACAGTCCTAGGGAACCCTAGTCTCTATAGCAAACGATTGCTCTTCCCTCTCCTGCCTATGTACCTATTTGTTGCCTCTGCCTAATGGCTTAATGAGCTTTCCACCCACAAATTAGGCCCAGCTTTATTTAACCAGCTCTATTCTGTAGTGTTTGATTGGAGCTGCTGTGACCAGAAGGGTGGCTCAGATGTTCTTGCCTAGCTCAATGTCGCAGGGGGACACGATAGCCGTCTTCAAATACTTGAAAGGCTGCCATAAAAAAAGACAGAGAAAAGTTGTTCCTTCTTTCCACAGAGGGTAGGACAAGAAGCAACGGGTTCAAACTACAGCCTAGACGATTTAAGTTAAATCTCAGAAAAAACTTCCTAACTGTAAGAACAGTAGGACAATGGAACAGACTGCCTAGGGAAGTCATGGAAGCTCCTTCACTGGAAGTTTTCAAAAGGGGGCTGGACAGCCATCTGTCTTAGATGGTGTAGACACAACAAATCCTGCAATTTGGCAAGGGGTTAAACTAGATGATCCTTGAAGTCCCTTCTAGCCCTATGATTCTATGATTCTATTCCATACCTAGAGCAATGGACAAGCTCAATTTAATAGGTAGTAACAGGGGCATGCACAGTAATAAAACATTTGGCCACTTTTGAAGGGGCACTATCTGTGCTTCCCTGCGGCCGGAGGAGCAGACCCTTCTCTGCCCCCACCCCCATCCCCTCCACCCCCCGCCACAGCCCCAGGACTGGAGGAGCTGTCACCTCCCGGTCCCAGCCTAGAGGAGTTCTGTTCCCTCTCCTACTGGGGGGCCTGTGTCCCTGCTTACCCCCACCTCCTTGTGCACCCGCCTGTGTAGTAATAAAGTTGTAGCAATTGAATTTATCCGTTTTGCCTGATAAAGTACTGCTGGATTAGCCTCATATATTTTAATAGGTTGGGAATCTTAGCACTCTAAAAATCACCTCCTGATGACCGCAAGTCACCGCAATCTCATGGTGGGTAATTAAGGGAGACTTTGAACAGAAAACCAGGGGGCGAGGGAAGCTTTAACTTTTGGGTGACCTTTTCAAAAATGTATGTCTAAGTTATATGTCCAAAATCGCCATTTGTTTATTTCCCATTGTTTGGTTCTCTAGCTGTTTGTGTCGTGCAACTGAGATGCTCGTGTCAGAACACTTAACATGTTAAAAATCTCTTGTGGTTGCCAAGTGCTCTAGGAATGTTTCCTCTAGGCCAGCAGGGACAATGCCCTCCCCAGGAATGGCTTATAAACACAGACTTGAGGGGTTTGCAAAATGGATTTCAGACCCAGAGTATTTTGAGCCCTCTTCCCCTCTTGCTTGGCCTACTTGGATGTTGGGTCCAGGATGGGTTCAGAGTGCTGCTCTTTGTTCTTCAGATACCACCCCCCCACTCCAAGAACAAGTGGGGGCAGAGAGGGGTGAGTGGGCAGGGGAAGCAGTCAGGAGGGAGAAGGAAGCTGCATCCTTTCAAGGGCTACAGCTAATTATATCCCACACCCCAGAGCAAGAGGGCAGCAGAGGGATTTCCCAGGTTCCTTTAATCAGGGCTGAGCCATTAGACTTAGCCCTAACTCTTCTAAAACGTTAGTTTGATACTGACTTGTTAAATCAAGTGTTATCACTTTGTTGCTACCAAGAAAATTATGCTTTGAATAGAGTACGGTTACTTTATCCAAGCGATGCACATGCACACAAAGTCCCACATTCTCAGGGACCATTTTATATACATTTACTTTTGTAGGTGAGACAAAATCGCCATGAAATGTTTGCAAATTAAATCACTGGCCTTTAATCACACCGCTGATAAAAGGAAAATGCTTACACAAATGCCTAGCACGTGATAACGGTTTTACCAAGCATGCAGCTGCTGAGAACATTCGGATCTGAGCATTTATAGGATGTTTGCCGTGTCGACAAGGAAATATTTCTCCTTCAAGATTTAAAGATTGGGCATCATGCAATATTTTGACAAGGAGTTGGCACAGAAATAGACTTAACGACATGCCAAAAAGTCAAGAGAGAGAACCTACTTGTGTTTAATGCCAATTATTCTCTCTGTAAGAACGCACCCCTAAATGTAAAATTCATGGAAGTTTTGCGATTCATCAACACTTTCATGAGTAAGAGTTTCTGTCTCATTCACAGACAATGAATGACATAACACCCTGAATCCCAGTGAATCAAACACAGCTTTTATTCACAGCAGTATTTGTCAATCGGTTTTATTTACCCAGCGCCAGACTAATGCAACCAAACCCCAAACATATCTATGTCCTGTGTAGATCTTGCTGATCTCGGCCAGATGTGTGAGAGGTCTGTCCCTTTTTTTACTCTTTGGCCCCATTTATGTAGCTTGTCACACCGATAAGTTTCATAGAATTGAACTGACAGGGTATCCATTTAGTTGGCAGATTATCACATTTCCTACTTTGATTCAGTAGGTAACCTTTCTGCCAGCAATTAGGACAAGGTTCAACTAGGGGATGCTTTTCAACAGTGCAACACAGAACTGGCCTGAGTAACCTGGGACAATCACACATCACACCTAGGCAGGATGGGTGTGTCCATGCAAACAAGGTCAGCTCCTGAAGTTCTCTTCCACAGCTCATCACTAGATGTCAGGGGAGAGCTCTTTCAGATCCTGCTTACAAGTATATTTCTGAGGTAAATCAGGAGCAAGCGCACTGTACTGTGCAAGCACAGGAGAGTGGAGTATCCGACCTGCAGAAGCAGTAATGATCCATGAGTTGCAAGAGCAGATGAGTAAGCTTGGTTATTTTAGAGACAGGTAGTTTTAAATAATCAAGGGTTGGTGTCTTTGATCTGCAGATAGTGTTTACTTGCTCTCAGTGGAGGCAAAATTTCCTGGCTAATCCTGTATGATAGGAATCGAGGAAATGTTAGGCTATTGTCCTGAATGTACGTGTCTCTTGACAAGAGATTTCAAGCTACTCTCATATATATCACAAAATCATTCTAAAGGGATGAATAGTTCAGCATCTCTCCCCTGTCTATGTGCACAGAGCTTTCTCTTTACATGTTTTATTTGGATGTTTTAGTTTCTTAAAGAAAATATTTTTATTAATAACAAACACAGTGAGTTGGTGAGGGCTTGCTTGAATTTCCCATCTCATCTAGCATCACACTAGTCTTCTGGTGCCATGACAGTATGTCGTAACTCTGCCCTTCTTTCAGATGTAACACATAGGGGCAGGGAGACAATGTGATACCACGGCGAGGTAGCACTGTGTATCCAACACGTCAGTAGTAAGCAATGAGCATAAGGCCTGTAAAACAAGCTAAGGCCTAAGTGGAAAAAGCCAAGTGAACAGGAGTATAAGTGGAAAAAAACAAGTTAACTGAAGCTGGCACAGGAAAGTGCTGATACTGCAAGTATACACATTGCCAAAATATTAAAAATATGCAAATTATGTAGCAGGTACAGAAGGCCCCAAGATACCAAAGAGAACTAACTCCCTAAAATGACACTTCGATGAACGGAAATGACTAAAAGGTGATAAATGGAGTTGTTTTGTCCAAATCAGCCAATTAACAGAAAAGGGTGGTATTAGCCTCCGTCAAGAGGGTGGCAACTACCTACATTGAAAGGGGCAGAACGAAATTGTATGTAACAATGTATAAAAGCGGGTGTCAGAGGGAACAATGTCGTCTGGTCTAGGGGATAATGGAAAGTCCCTCCACTGAGCCATGTCCCTTGTAACGCCGCATATAGGAAGCTGACCCAGAGTTACTCTGTAGGTCATTTCTCAGTGTGCCACACTCAATAAACCTGGCTTAGGTGCCTTTGTTGCTCAGCTAATCTGTGGTCATGTCGATTCTTTCAATCATGAGAGCTGTCCTGGACATCTGCAAAGCTAAGACAGCACCTACACGGGGACACACGCATGCAGCCTATACTGATAAACACCAGTAGTCAACACTATACCACAACTTCTACTCTTCTAACTACCATGATAATGGCACTCAACAATATTGCTGCATGTGTATGTCAACACTGATGTGTTATTTGGATGGATCTGAAAAAAATGTAATGTGTTTTCAGCTTCACATTATTATTAGCAGTGTTGTTATGGTAGAACCTTCAGGCCTCAGCTGAAATCAGGACAGCATTGTGCTAGATGCTGTACAAACACATAGAAAGAATCGGTTCCTGCATTGAAGAGTTTACAGTCTAACTAGTGAAGAAAGAGGCACAGAAATGTAAAAGGACCGAAGTCAACTAGCAGAGCACCCAAGTGTCAATCCACTAGACTATGAAATTCTCTAATGAAAATAGCGTAATATCTTCCTTACCATGCACACCCAGTATTTGCTGCAATGCTGGCCCAGCAAGGAATTTAATTATTTGAGTGGATTTAATTGCTGTTACCTGGGGTTATGTTTACTTTCTCAGCAGTATTAGAAATGTGGTATGAATAATGCACTGGTGTGGTAAGAAACGTTATCTCAATGTTAACGGTCTTGAAGAAGTGGATATTCTTTTATAAGTAAATGTGTCATTGTTTTAGAAAAATGGTTTTGCATTGCTTCTAGTAACAAACATCATGCAGCATCGCAGGGGGCTGTCAATGGTTGGTGCAAGTTCCTATCGGCATCATGCTCGCTGATGAGATAGTCAAATACTACTAGTCTCTGTGGTCTGTAAACATCCAAGCCAAGGGCACTGCTTTGACATCCCCTGATCATTCACGCAGTGGAGTGCAGCAGAACAGAACAAACAAGCTCCATGGAACTCTAGCAGCAATAACAAAGATTTAACAGATTAGCTGAGTCTGTGGGAAGGTGAGAAGAGGTGCCTTAGTTTTGTCTAAGTTGTAAATTTTTTCTGCTGGTGGAATTTCTGATTGTGTCAAATCTTGCTCATGACTAAGCAATGCAGAACTCTTGTCCTCTAGCCTCTCTCATGACCCTGCATGACATTATCAGGCAGCAGCATTCAGCATTTCATTATCCTTCGATCTTCTCTGTTTTTATTTGTCCAAATAGCTGTAGCACATGTTAAATCCTATGGGTCACATACTGTGTTGCCTTGTATTTTGGGCAGTCTGTTACACCAGTGCAAAGGGGGTGTAAAAGGCTACTAACTCGGAACAGGAATGATTTTCATTCAGTTTGCACTCATTTTAATGACTTAGCAAAGTGCAGGGTAATGGATAATGAAGGCCTATGAGATTGTAATGTTAAGGGTGAGATTCTGGGCTACGCTTTTTATTCACATAGCACAGAACTCATAGCCAAAGGTGAGGGGGGGAATGTAGTGAAGCCCCACCCTTGACATACTCTTCCCAGCCCCCTCACAACATATCCTCTATACCAGAGCTTGCAAAGGGGTCCATGGAGGGCAGCCTTATGAATGTTCTCCACATTGCCTGCATCAAGTGGATCCGCCTATGGCCAGCACCAGGGATTTTAGGGATGTTAACATCATTCTAGGCCTAAAGGGGACAAAAAGGGAGTGAGGATCTTCCCCTAAGAAAATGCTGAAGTCCAGGAAAATAAGGTTAATAAAATATATTAAATTGGTTAAACTCCTCTAATCAATTTTGGTAAACTGACTGCTCAGTGCACAAGACATGCTTTACTGCAGGCTGGGAACATATTTGTTCAGCTACAGAGCGGGTGGGGGAAAGACACTAACTAAACAAGAAGCGAAGGTGGGATGGACCATGGCTCCCACCTATAATACTGAGCATAACCCAGTTAACTTCATGAGGACAAGTTCACCACATCAGGATCATTTCATTATCATTTTTATTTTGGGGGTTCAAAAGCAAATGTGTAAACTTTTACACGCCTTTCTTTATTCCAGTATGAATCTGATATCACTACCGGCAGTCAAAAAATAAAGTGTCTCTTTTCATTCTCACAGCTCCTGACAACATTTACATTCTTGAACACAGCTTATCCAAACACCATTATTTCGGCTTTGATATATTCCAATCATTTACCAGCTATGGTATGTTTGCAGCTTCTGGAAAAATGAGTCTAGCTTTTAACTGATCCTAACTTATTAAAGCTAAGTAGCAAATTCTTCTTAGCTCCAAAAGTAAACACCTAAATCTACATCCCTTTCCTTCACATTGGAAGCCCTGATAAGAACAATAAGTCAGATGTAAAGAGGAACTTGTTAATTAAGTATTTTTCCTACAGAATAATGATTGGCTCATTAAGTCCTGGGGCACCTACAGTTTTTTTCTTTTTGCTTTTGTGACAATACCTCTTTAACAATTTCCCAAAGCCAATGTTTGGAGGAAGCAAAATCTCAGATCTTATCTTTCAGCTCTTCCTGCAGTCAAATGGCCAATATTTTTCCATTTGTTTGAACCTGTTTTTCTTGTAAATCAAGAAGGTCATCTTTTGTTTGGTTACATAAACTTAAAGAAAATTAGAATAGATATATAAGCAACTGTGTAATACTGGGCTATATCCACTTGGGAATTCTTGTGCTATTATAAACTATAGGATCAGGCTCAAGTAGCTTTGTTATTGGCCAGAATGTCAAGAAAGAATTTCCTTCCATTACACCATTTCCTAGCTGCTATTTCTTAGTTAGTATGTAGATTTTGAATGTGACTGTTTCAAATATTATGGGCTATGTGATCCAATGCGCCTAGGGCAGCCCACACTGGAAATGCCAAGGTCAGGGCAGGCTGCAAAAAGGAGAGCAAATTCTCCCAAAACAGGTGGTTAACGCTACAGTTAGATTCATCAACCAGTCACAGAACTGTGCTCCTGATCCCCCACACTGGTTATGAAGAAGCTAGAAAAAGAGAAATCATACAACCCCTTTTATTGCATTTTAGTCTCTGGCTCCAATTAGTGAATAGGACTAGTAAAGTGAGAAATTACTTAAAACTCTACTCACTTTACAAAAGATTCTTCTAATCCCCAAAGGACCAGCACATTACCAGATCAATACTAATCTGGATCTTGCCCAAAATACCATGCTGCCAGCCAATCCTTTAATTTCTAAAACTAAAAGTTTCATTACAAAAGAAAAAAAATGAAGAAGAGTTGTTAAATGCTCAAAGCAATCAAATACGTACAAAAGCAAAAATATAGGCAGTATGTCAAGAAACCACCCTGCCTTAACCAGGAGATATGAAACTCAAATAAGAGCCCTACAAATGTGGATACTAGATCATATAAACAAATAGAACAAGTATGTAGGGACAAAATTGGAAAGGCCAAGACACAAAACAAGTTTCTACAGAAAGGGTAACAAGAAAATATTTTACAAACACATTAGAAGAAAGAGGAAGACTAAGGACAGGGTAGGCCGTCAATGAGGAGGAAAAAACAATAACAGAAAATGTAAAAATGGCATGTAGCCCGTCCTGTCTGCTAGCACAGCATGAGGGTGCTCAAGATAGGAAATGTCTGCCTTGTGATTTTTTGCACAACTTTGGGAAACTGGGCATGAGCCTCCTCTATGAACTCTGCATTGTGCATCAGTGTGTATTCACCTCAAACCAGACACCCTCAGACCAATCACCAGGAACAAGGTTTTAATCTGCAAAGAACAGGATTACAGTCCATCGGCCTTCTCTCTGCTTGCCTGCCATATGCTCCCAGCCTCACTGAGTGCTGAATCTTCATGCTGGGAGGGCAGAGGGTACTTCCTGGAAGCAGCCAGGAATTTCTCCCAACATGCTGCAGTTTGTAGTCCACAACTTGTAGTTCCCACTGCTGCTGTTGAAGCACGCTGGATCTTGGACTATAACCTTCCCCCACTTATTGAAAGGGCAACCTCATCCTTTTCCCTAGTCAACAACCTCTCAGGTTGAATATTGTAAGAGAACCCTTTTTAAGTGTTTCCGAGAGCTTTATGTTGCATGTGGCCCCACAGCAGCACAGGCAAAACCCCCAGTCTCTGGCCTTTTAACATCAGGCAGCCCACTGTTCAAGATCAAGCCGGACAGGTGCCCTTCGCAGTTTGGTTCAGTGCTGAAGAGCTGGGAAACTGTCTCTGACCACGTCTCCAGACTGGTCCCACTTTGTCTGCCATTCTCTAGTCCAATTAGGTTCGTTCAGACTCTCTTCTATCTGGTCAGTCTGCTCTGTGGTCCCCATGATCTGGTCAGGCTCCTCCAGGTCAGAGTGATGAGGTTCTGAGTCAAAATGGACTGGGTTTGGCTCTGAGTCTGGTGACTCAATACACTGCGGCCCTGGCTTCCCTTCATTGTACTGCCCATCCCTCAAGTTCCATGTACTCCCTGTGTGTGTCATTCCCCTAGTGGTTTGCTTTCCCTTAGAGCAGCCTAGTTTATCTATACAAGCTCTGGTAAGTTCTTTCTCTGCCCCTTACCCCGATGGGAAATTTCTCTCAAATTCTGGTTTGGCTTACCCAAGAGGTAGGAGCATATATGGTTATGGTGTATCACCCATTTCCCTCCTCCTGATTCCAACTTTACAGCATAGAGAGGTTGGTCCCCTTGTCCTCTAATCACAATATAGTGAATGGGTTCCCATATGTCTCCCAGTTTCTGTCTCCCTGGCCACGAGCACCCTATTTCCAGGAGCCAGTGGGGCTTCCCGTGTCTTGCAGTCATAGTACTGTTTCAGGTGAAGTTTAGCAGCTTCAGATGCTTGTGCAGCTTGACAATAAGCTCTCTCTAGGCATTCCCTCATTTGGAAGATGTAGTCTTCCTCCTCTACATCCTCATCGCCTCGGTGGAGGAAGTCCAGGGCCAGGTCTACTTTCAGCCTTGGGTGCCGGCCAAACATTAAGAAGAATGAGGAAAACCCACTGGATTCATGCTGGGTGCAGTTATAGGCATTGGTCATGGGCTAAACATATTCCTTCCAGTTTATCTTTTGGCCTGGATGCAGGGTGCCCAGCATATTCATGAGTGTTTGATTGAACTGCTCAGTGGTCCCATCTCCTTGAGGATGATAAGGTGTAGATCTACTCTTTGAAGTCTCCAACAGTTTCCACAGCTGGTCCAGGAGATTACCTTCAAAATTTCTTCCCTGATCCTTGTGTGTCCTCTCAGGGATGCCTCAGTGGCAGATAAATTGTTTCCACATCATCTTGGCTGCAGTAGATGCACGTTGGTCATAGAATCATAGAAAATTAGAGTTGGAAGGGATCTCAGGAGGTCATCTAGTCCAACCCCCAGCTCAAAGAAGGACTAACCTCAGCTAAATCATCCCAGCGAGGGTTTTGTCAAGTCTCAGCTTAAATACCTCTAAAGATTCCACCACCTCCCTAGGTAACCCATTCCAGTGCTTCACCACCCTCCTAGTGAAAAACCTTTTTCCTAATATCCAACCTAGACATCCCCCATTGCAACTTGAGACCATTGCTCCTTGTTCTGTCATCTACTACCATTGAGAACAGCCTAGCTCCATCCTCCCTGGAATCCCCTTTCAGGTAGTTAAAGGCTGCTATCAAATCTCCCCTCTCCTTTTGCAGACTAAACAAGCCTAGTTCCCTCATCCTCTCCTCATAAGTCTTGTGCTCAGCCCCCTAATCATTTTTATTGCCCTCCACTAGACTCTCTCCAACTTGTTCACGTTCTTTTTATGCTGGGGGGGCCCAAAACTGGACACAATACTCCAAATGCAGCCTCACCAATGCCAAATAGAGAGGACTAATCACTTCCATTGATCTGCTGGCACTGCTCCTATTAATGCAACCCAATATGCTATTAACCTTCTTGGCAACCAGGGCACACTGCTGACTCACATCCAGCTTCTTATCCACTGTAACCCCCAGGTCCTTTTCTGCAGAACTGCTGCTTAGCACAGTTTGTAGCTGTGCATGGGATTCTTCAGTCCTAAGTGCAGGATTCTGCACTTGTCCTTGTTGAACTTGATCAGATGAGTAGGGTATGCCTGAGCTTAGTGGGTGCAGTGGCTAGTGACTACAAGAATATTCTCAATGCCCCCTGGGATGGTTCCAGGGTGAGAAAGTCAATTCACACTAGCTCCAAGAGCTTTGTAGTATGAATTAAGGTAAGCAGAGCTCAGACTTCAGAGATGCTTCTCTTTCTTAGGCAGCACCTTTCACAAGAGAGGCACCACCCCTGGATGTTAGATTGCATGCCTGGCCAATAGCAGCAAGTACGGATGAGCTCCACCGTACGATCAATGCCTATGTGTCCCATGTCTGTGTGCATGGCTTCAAATACTTCTCTCTGGAGTTTCTCTGGCAGCACCATCTGATCCTCTCCCAGGATTATTGTTCTCCTGTAAAGGTTCCCCTCTACCAAGCAATAGCAATCGCTTCCACTATTTCAGTAATGTCTGTTCTGCTGTTTCCTCCTTCTGCCTCTCTCGGGCACTGGGTATCCGTTGCCTAGGTAGCAATGTCCTTACTTGGGAGATGACTTCATCCTTTTCCTGCAGTCCCCTCCGTTCTTCCTTAGGCAGGCCTGGAATTAATTCTACGCCTGGCCTGTGGAGTGGCCCAGCTTTCCCCATTGCATCCAGCATTCAGAACTGTAGTCACCTCCTCTCGAAGTAACATTCACCTGGTCTACACTTACCTTCCAGATTTGGTGGCAGTCAATGGCAGATACACAAGTGAGGTAAATCACTTGTGTATCTCCCATCGACTTCACTGCGTCTGCTCCACGTGCCATCCACACTGTGCTGCGTCGATTGCCGGATCGACTGAGCGGGTCTACACAGACCGCTCAGTCAATCCAGAGCAATCAATCTAATGGTGGCAAATTTGCCTCCGTCAGTGTAGACCCAGCCTGAGACAAGCTATCAGCAATGACATTACTTCTTCCAGGCCAGTACTTTATGTTGAAGTTGAACTCTGCCAGTTTTGCCATTCACCTTTGATTAGCTGCATACAATTTGGCAGTAGTGGTAAAATAGGTCAGTGGATTGTTGTCAGTCAGCATTGTAAAATGGTGTCCTAGTAGATGGTCTCTAAATTTATCCATTTTAATGACAAGAACTCCAGTTAATGAACAGGATATTTTTTTCTGAGGAACTTAAGCCCCTGCTGGCATCGGCTATGACTCTGTCCTTCCCCAACTGAACCTGCACCAACACAGCTCCTAGCCTGTCTATGGATGCATCTGTCTGGAGTATGAATGGTAAGCTATAATCAACATATCCCAGCTTTTTCAGCTTTGTCTTCAGCTCTGTGAAAGCCTGGTCACAGTCCTCTGTCCAAGCAAAACTGGGTATCTTAGTGGGAATTCTCTGATTTCTCCTTCTGGTCCAGGCTGAACAATGGAGCTGCCAATTTGGAGTAGCCTTTGATGTATGTCCTTTAATAATAGGGGGCAGAGAAAATGAATCTTGAGTGGTCTTGGCATTCAGCTCTCTGTAGTCAATGCACACTCCCATAGAACCATCTTTCTTCCCTGCCACCACCATCGGTGAAACATATAGGCTTTGATTTGATCTGATTGCTCCTGCCTCCACCATCCCCTGCAAGTGTTTGTAGACCTCCTGGTATTGCGATAGAGGTATTCTTCGATAGTGTTGCCTCACTGGAATAGTATCACTCAGGGGTATCTCATGCCTGACTGTGGAAGTGCAGTCCAAGTTGAGGGCCTGCTGGGGCTGCCCCTCATGGTTTATCCTGAGGAGATGGACAACAACCTGGGCCACAGGCACAGGGGCACAGTGGTGGAGGACGTAGCCCAAGGATAGCCAATCTCAATCCAGCTGTGCTCAAGCCTGAGCACTACTCAGTGAGTTTCAGCTGGAGCCCCACTGACCCCGTGACAGAATGCTCCTCCAGTGTTAGGGCTTTGGGCTGGGACACGTTGGGTTCAAGATAGCCTGCTTCCCCCTCGCCGCCCCGACACTGGAGTGACAGCCTCACCAGGCCTGTGAAGCCTCACAGGACTGTAAACTATTTGCCTGCCCCGCCCTGCCTGAGGCTTGGGTCTCCAGACTGCTTGCTTACCCTGCCCTGCCTGAAGGCCAGGGATATAGACTATTTACTTGCCCCCCTTGCCTTAGGGCTTAGGTTCTAGACTGTTAGCCACCCCATCCTGCCTGAGGGCCTAAACTCATTGACCCCTTGAGAGACTGCCTTGATACAGGCTAGTCCCTAAGAATTTACTGCGCTGTCCCACTGAGGACCTGAGCATATATACCTTTGAGGGGCTATGTAGCAAAGCGCTGTGGCCTCCCTCCGAGGCCAACTCCAACACTGAGGGTTGACCCCAATCTGTTACACGCAACCAAAAATATGCAGTAGTAGAGCTTAGGAGTCCTTAGGGACAAACTGTGTTTTAAACTTCCATAAGCTGCACAGATAAGATGGAGGTGGACCCATTAAAATGGGAAGAGTGAGATTTAAACCAAAGGTGGCCAAAACGTGGCCACTGGCCAGGCTAGCGCAGCAGTGTAGGGGCATAAGGGGCTGCCCACTTATTGCCTTGTATCAACTCCCTACATCATGGGTAAGAGCACAAACATAGAAGCAGGCTCTGCAAAGCTACTACATTCCTCCATGAACATGTTGGTGGGGAATGGCTGGAGCCTTGTCTCTGCCCACACAGTACTTCTGGTGGTGTAGTTTGTTTGCAGATTGGAGAATATACACTGTACCATTTGTAGACCCAGAACAGTTTGCTGTCTTCCAAAAGCAGTGAAGCCAGAGAAACTGGGGTGAAATCCTGGCTACAAAGAACTCAACTGCAAAATTCCCATAGACCTCAGGCCAGGATTTCAGCCCAGAAGAGACAGTGTGGCTCCTTGAGTCATCCTCTCCCTCTCGGCCTGCTCCGGGGCAACGTGGTGTGCTCTATATGCTGGGCAGATTATAATGGCATGATCTAACCCTTAGGAGTGTAAGTAAATCAGCCCAGTGTTGTACCCTAACCAACCTTTGTTCTTTTCTTCCTTTCTTCACTTTTTAAATTGAGATATAAACCTCAGAAGTCATGGTTTTTATACAAATGCGGAAACCCACAACAAGAGCAGATGTTGCAAGACACTATTGTAGGGAGTATTGATGTGTTCTGTAACAACAACCAGAGAAAATAATCATGGTGGTGTTCTGGAGAGCTCCCAACAGCAAATTAAAACTCCTGTGTTTTGTATCACTGCTTGCTAAGCAGTGCCGGCAACATCTGATGCAAGGGGAAGCTTTTTCTCTGATTAAAATGAAGTCTCACTATCATTACTGCAAGCATAAAAAAAAATAATAGAAACATCTTCTCCAGTCAAAAATGAGCACCCAAAGCATTTGTAGAGGAAGAACCAGCAATCATATCTGTGAGGATGACGCACTGTAAAATAAGAAATAGAATCACAGTGTAATGAAAATGAAAATGTGCATCCCTGCAGCCCAACACTCTTTTAAATTTTCTGGAATACCAAATCTAATTTGCTATTTATTGAGCAGTCATAGCTCTTTTAGGACGCAAACTTCTCTCAGGTTTATAATGCAGTTGTTTTGCATAGAATATGCAGCTGTCATTTGCCTCTCACAGAAGCCCTCACGTTCCCATTTTCTCCATTAATTCTATTCCCTTTTCAGTGTGCTGTGTTTTATAAAACCATAAAATAATCATTTTTGGTGTAACAGCCAAATATTACCAGTTAGAAAGAAGCAGACTGAACAGATCGCTAGACTAAAAAGAATTTAAATTTTTCCGCATTAATTTGTGCCTTTGAGAGTTTCAGGTTTTAAACCACAGGCCTAATTGCCTATGCAGATTAGGTTTTTAAAGTAAAAGCCAGCTGGAAACTTGTTTACCTGTATGTCTAAAATGAGCTTATTGTTTTGAAAAAATTATTTCTAAACATTAAGGGTCAAAATTATGAAGTCCTGGATAGTGGAAGGGAGTCCCTTTGGGGACTGACCAATGTGGTTGGAAGCATTATGACTCCAAAGTGCTGGGGGAGCACAGAACAAATGCCTTTTGATGTAGCTTGCCTTCCTTCCTATCCTCCCATTGCTTGCTGGCAAACAACAGAGGTAAGACTGACTCCCAGGTGACTCCCTTTTACACTCAGCCGCTTTTGCAGCCTGAACCCATTTCTGCCTCCAGCAGAGTGCCCTAGGGCTAGCCATAATCTGGCCATAAAATGGTTCTGAAAACTTCTGTCAGCTATCAGGTTATGTACTGTGAATGTACTGCATAACAGTTTGCCCCCAAGCAGAACTAGAGAACAATAAAAAACTTGTCAGTTCTATATGGATTGAAAAATTCGCACAGCTTTATTTACTGGTATTTGGATCAGAACTCAGAATACTTAGGCTTTGGTTACAGAATTACTCCAGGCTGTTTTGGCAGTAGCATAGGCTGTGCATAGTGTCACAGTAAAACATGATTTGGTTATTTGAAGAGAGCTGTTGAGTTTCTATTCAATTAGACATCTGAAACTGATAGTTTAATGATGCCCAGTGGGATCCAATATTTTTGCTGTACCATGGTGACCTGTTACTGTCAAATGAATTGGGTAGTCTGGACACCGCAAATGCTTTGGCTTTTTGGCAGTATAAAGCTGGCTCAAGTAGCTGAGCGGTACTCAAGATGAGTGTGTTTTAGCAGTATCCAGGCAAGTTTGGCAGTAAGACAGTACCCAGAGAATATCACTTTTTTCACCCTTACACTGACACTCAGATAGCAAGGTGATTACTATTATTATTTGTAGTGCCTAAGAGTCTCAGTTATGGTGCAGGACCCACTTGTTCTTGAGACTGTGCAAACTCACAACAACAACAAAAATGGTCCATGACCCAAGGAGCTTACAATCTAAGTAATGGTAGGTGTATATAAGAACCTGAATGGACTAGAATGTCCTTAAGTATTGTGGATGTGCCAAGAGACCTAAGTCACTTCATCCTAGATCAACTATTTTTGAGAACTCACAGGGGTTATAGAGTCTAAAAGATAAAAGGCTAAGTTGGAACTCTGCATGATCTCGATATATGTTGTTATAATATCTTTTCAACTTGTCAACTGCTTCTACTAGAAAGGATGATCCTAACATAAAAAAGTAATTTTTGTTAATCAAGAACACAGAAACAATCAGTGACCTTACAAGAGACAGGTGGTGTAATTCACTGATGTCACCCTCGACAGCTGAACAAGGGAAAGGCAGGGGTTGCAACATGTAATGAAGATTGAAAGATCCTTTTGCGGTAAAGATGAGCACATTTGACATCAATTTAAAGAACATGAGAGCAGTGTATTAAAAGCAGGTAAAACAAAGATACAAGAGAAAATGTAGTGTAGCCGGGAGGTGTGGCCTCCATCAGAGATTGACAGCGAGGGAAAGCCAAACCCTGGAACCCGGGAGTACACCACCTGACTGGAAGCAGGTGGGCGGGGCTAGGAGTATAAAAGCCAGGCCTGCCCGCTCAGTGAGACCTGAGCGGTTGAGGGAGAAGGATGCTTCTCCCTTGTGCCTGGGCCATAACCAACTACTCCATGGAGGAGAGGCTGCCGGAGCTACCCTGAAGATCTGGAGGAGCTACCTGAACGTGATGAGCTGGAGGAGACCCCCTGGATCCTACTACCCAGAGGAGAGACTGCTGGAGCTGCCCACTGCCTGGGGCCCTGAAGACCTGGAGGAGCTACCAGAGCTGCCAGCCCCAGGTGAGCCAGAGGGGACACCCAGACCCTGTGACCTAGAGGAGCTGCTCTCCACAGCTGCTGTCAAGCGATGAGGCTGAGGGCTTCTGGAACGTCCCTTGGGCAGAGTCCCCCGAAGAATAGGGGTACAGCTCGGGAGAACAGGCACTACAGGGGGAGGGTAGGAGGAGGTAGCCCAGGGGAGCCGACTACAGTCTGGCTGAGCTTGCACTCGCTCTGAGTCAGTGTGTTTTGGCCAGAGCCCCGCTGACCCACTGATGGGACACCCTGTCACTGACAGGGCCCTGGGCTGGGACGTGGTGGAGATGGGTGGGCCTGCGTCCTCCTCCCCCATTCATACCCCGACCTAGGGGTGATCACCTGCTGCCTGCCATGCCCTGCCGAAGGGCTGGGGTGGAATTTGCTACTTGCCCTGCTGAGGGCTAGAGACTGCTCCCCTTCTGCCTGCCCTGCCCTGCCCTGCCTAAGGGCTGGGCTTTGGACCATTTCCTCACCCCTCTGGGGGCTAGAGACTGTTTTCTCCATTGCCAGCCTGCCCTGCGGGGGGCTAGGACTGCGACTATTGCCTCACCCTGCTGAGGGCTGTTCCCCTGCGACCTGCCCATCCCACTGAGGCCCGGGCCGCAGACTGTTTATTTGCCCTGTGAGGACTGGAGACTGCCTGTGGCAGTGCCTGCCCTGCCTAAAGGCCAGGGCATCAGAACTGTCTACTCGCCCTACCCAGGGCTCAGACAGTTCCCCTTTGCCAGCCTGCCCTGCCTAAGGGTCAGGACCCTGAGCTATGTGATAGCCCTATTAAAGGGCTAGAGACTACTATCCCTAAGGGGCAGGACCTAAAACCAAGGCTCTCCCTGCTAAGGGCTAGAGGTGGCCCCTTTGTTTTGGACTTCCCACAGGGCGCAGGCACCAGGAGGTGTGGCCTCCCTTAGAGATTGACAGCAAGGGAGAGCCACCAACACAGCCCACAGTAGGAGATCCTCTACCATACCTAAATAAAAAATAATAGCCATGAGGTTAAAGTAGCAGAACATAAGCTAAAATCAGGCGGTTGAACAGTTGACAATAGAAAATACTGAATTACATTAATAAATATGCATGAGAAAAGAACATGATATATTTCAAATAGTAGATCTGAAACATTATCTTATGTGGAAGCCAGCTTTAGAACATAGTAGAGCAGCAGTTCCCAAACATTTTCCCTGCATGACCCCATTTTCAGGTGTGTTGTTTCCCATTACCCTAGACGGCATGAAGTTGCCGTTTAAAAATGGTGTCCTCCATGCAGTGTGACCTCACTCACTGTATACGCAAGGTCACGCCACAAGGAGGATGCCAACATGGGGCATGTGACGTCATGCTGCATGGAGGGCACCATTTAGTAGAGCAAACTAGCTTCCCCTATGCAACATGATCTCGTGTATACGATGCATGTGAGATCATTTTGTAAAATGGCATCCTCTGTATGCCTGGGATTGCCATGACCCCATCTGCTGATGAAATGATCTCACCTGGGGTCATGCCACACAGTTTGCGAACTGCTGCAGTAGAGAGAAGCAGAGTATTTTGCTGATTCATCCTTGCTGGCAGAACAAGAGAGATTTTTATTAGCTCTACCCTGATACATAAAAAGCCTGAGTCTTTCTCTGAGGCAAGAGAGAGGAGAGACAGGTACAGGAGACCATCCAAGGAGAAAATCTGATGAGCTTATTGAGAAGAGAGACAGGAAAGGTTTGTGAATGAAGTCCTATTTTAGAGCCTTGTTGCTTTAATTAAAAATAAAAGTAAGCCACAGGAACTGAATGAATTTGGATGGTGTGTGTGTGTGTGTGAGAGAGATCTATGCTGGGAGTGGATTAAGGAAGCCATCCATTTACAGTGATATATCTTAATGAGCTGTGATGCTGTCTGGCTGGGTACCAGTTCATGCCAAGGCCCCAGGCCTCACTGAACGCTGACAAATACATAGCTGGAAACAAGTCTGATTCACGGTATTCATACAGATAAAAGATAATAGTTTTAAGAATATGTTTAGTATCTAGGCTTGAGGAACAGCTTGTAGGATGCTGCATGTACTGATCTCCCTTCTAACATCTGTAGCCCATCGTATAAAGTTATATTCATAGCAGATGATCCCTCACTCGCTCAAGCCATGGGAGGCAGGCCTATCCTTGCTTACAAACAGCCCCCCAACCTGAAGCAAACACTCACCAGCAAGCGTACACCATACAGCAAGAACAATAACCCAGGAACCTATCCCTGCAGCAAACCCCATTGCCAGCTCTGCCCACACATAGACTCTAGTGACACCATCACAGGTCCTAAACACATCAGCCACACCATCAGGAGCTCATCCACCTACACATCTCCTAATGTAATATATGCCAGCAATGCCCCTCTGCCATGTATATTGGCCAAACCAGACTGTCACTACACAAAAGAATAAATGGATACAAATCAGACATAAAAAATGGTAATATTCATAAACCAGTTGAAGAGCACTTCAATCTCCCAGGACATTATGTAGCCGACTTGAAAGTTGCCATAATTCTACAAAAAAACTTCAAAAATAGACTTCAGAGAGAAACTGCAGAGCTGGAACTCATATGCAAACTTGACACGATCAGATTGGGTCTGAATAAGGACTTGGAATGGCTATCTCATTACATGAAGTAATTGTCACTGTTCACACATTCTCGCCTTCTAATCAATGGTTGTGAATAGGCTTCGTCTACTCTAACTGAAATGACTTTGTTAATGCTTGCCCTCCCCATTATTGTTTCTTACCCTTGGATGTATATGTATACCTCCTATGTGATTTCCATTTCATGCATCTGAAGAAGTAGGCTGCAGTCCACGAAAGCTCATGCCCACAGAAATTTTAGTCTTTAAGGTGCTCCAAGCCTCTCATTTTTGCTGTATACAGACTAACTCAGCAACCCCTCTATTACCTTTTGAACTTCAGATTGTACCTAATTTGTGTGGTGTGTGTGTTTTCCTGATTTAACCTTGTAAATAATTCTCATTTCTTTTTCCTTGTTAAAAGTTAGTTTGTTACCGGATGGGCTAGTTGTCTGTGGTTTGAGATGTGACTACAAATTAAACTGGGGCAAGTGACTAGTCCTTTGGACTGAGAGTGACCTGGATATTGTTATGATTTTTGGTGTAAAGCAACCATCTATCACAAAGTCAAGCTTGCCTGTATGCCAACACAGACTGGAACACCCAAGGGAACTGTCTGTGACTCCATGTGAAGGGTGTTACCGTGTTTGATGAGTTCATGCTTGCTCCTTGGTTGATTAATCTAATTATAGAACATACACCCAGTTTGGGGGTTTTGTCCTGCTTCTTGACAGCCTACCCTGAGGTTGGCACTCGCAGTCATGAGCCATAGCATGACATGAACTAGTTGTGGAATTCAAATACTGACTCCAGGCACCTACATCTACAGATTAGTTTAATTTGGGATCAGGAGTTCAAATCCCAGTATGGGAGTGTTCAGCGCTCAGCTCTGCTCTCCCCCTTCACTATAGAGAGAGAAAGCACAGGTCTGAAGTCTGGGCTTTGGCTTCTCTCTAATTTCAGGGCCAAATCCCCAACTAGTGTAAACTAGTTTAGCTCCATTCAAGTTCATGTGGCACTGCTGATTGACACTAGCAGGTGAGCTAGGCCTCAAGAATATAATGCTTTTCATTTCATGAATATGAACAGTAATATATATATATATAGCAGAAGTCAAGGCAATGGAGGATTTTATGCTGAGGACTGACAGTGAGGTTTAATGTAGGGCAAAGCAAGCCCTCGAGGACGCATTTCACAATGGATTTCACATGCAGAACTGGCAGTTTGGTTCAGTGGGATTAGCATCTTCAATTAATTGGAACCTTGAGAGGGAACGTCTCACAGTTGGCACTATCCTATCCCTTCAGTAAGTTACAGGACCATCTTCTTGTCTTGTGTGGCTTCAGGAGGCATCCTTGGGCTCACTGGAGTGGGGAACCACTACTGGGCTGGGCTCACTGGGGAGACTGGCTAGGAGAAGGGAGGGTCACTCAGTTTTCCAACAGCACGAATAACCCCATCTTATTTTCTCTGACCTTTCATATACATGGGAAAACACATCATCCCTCATGGTGTGGTGCTGAGTGGGCGTGAATTTCATTGCAGTTATTCTACCCAGAGTTTTAATACAGTGATAATGCTTGTGGGAATTAACAAGTGTAAATGCTGGGCAGCATCACAAAACTGTTGCTACCTAGGAATTCATGGTTGCAAACCATGTCTGCTTAGGTAGCTATCCAGACCGAATTCCTTCTCCAAAAGCACAAGCCGTCACCTCCTGAACCAAGGCAGGATCTGGCTGTTAGCTGTATAAAGTCTATGACACACAGATAAGCAGCTCAGATGCCACCAACAGCGTGCCTATCTCCCCTCCCCGCCTTCCGCCCCCCCCATGACCAACACACACCAGTTAATTTTAGCATTAGCGTTGTACTTTGTAGGTGGTCTTTTAAAAAATCCCACATGTTTACAGCTGGTGTATCTTGTTTGGCAAGTTAAAATGAATAGCAGACACTTGCCTGCGTGTGTTCATGAGCTAACCATCCTGGTACCGTGCAACCTATATTGTCAGTGAACTGCTCGACCTGTCTCTTGGGAATTGAACATACAATTATACTGTCTTGAGTATCAACCAGTAATTTCTCTGGAAAGCTCGTCAAACTTCATCTTAATTAAAGGACGTCCAAAATTAGACTGATAAAAACATAATACTTCCACTGCTGTGTGTGTCTCAGCTGCCCTAATGTATCCTGAAACTCTCATCCACTTTCATACTTTTTCCTGCTAATTATCATGTGGCTGTTATTGTAAAATGTCTGAACATTACCTTATGAAGCGTCAGCAAAGAAGGTCCATGCATAGATATTGTTTCAGTATGAAAATGCTACTTAAGAAATAATATTTTGCAAATCTAAATGTCTTAAATTCTTGGAAGAATTTTTCTCCTTAGGTAATATATATGCAAACATTTAAATGGAACTAGGAATAGTAACACCTGGTTTGGAGTCAGTTCCCTTTATTTTGACCTTCAAGATGGAAAATAGCGTATAGTAAATAGTTTTAAAATATTGTATTTGGGGAAGCAAACATCCAGAGAACCTGTGATTTTTTTCCTGTGTGCTGAATTAAAATGCTGCACCAGATTTAGAACTGGGGGAGGAAAGGAACTATCAGTGCCCGATTTTCATATCTGTTACTGGAATAAATCAGGAGGAACTCCACTAACATGAATTTGCAGTAATGTGAGATCAGAATTGGGCTCCTTCTGTCTTGTGTATTTGTCTATAGCTACCTAAGGCTTTTACATAGTTTCTGTTACCTTGATAGTCAGGTAATTCACATCAAAGAGCACAAAACTCCAGGAGGTTGTGCTTCTCATTCCATTCCTCCAAGGAAAAATAGTGTTACTTGATGGGAGGGGAATTTTGTTGTTGTTCCAGGAAAAGATTTTCTCAAAAAGGTGTTGCTAGTTCTTTTACAGCTTGATCTGAACAGAACCAGACCCAAGCTCACAGTTAACTTCACAGGCAGGCCTTACATCCTTAGAACGGAGTATTCTCTGTGGTAGAAGCCTACATCTTTAAACGGTAATCACCTGTTTAAATGTTTGAAACAGCTGATTACCATTTAAACTGGGGGGAGGGGAAGGGAAGCCACAGCTGGGCTCGGCTCCCTGCAAGTGAGAGATGCTGGGCAGTCCAGCATGGCTCCCCTCCCCCCCATGCATTTAACCATTTTAATGTTCTAAAAATAGAAAGTTTACAGGGGCTATTAATTAAACTAATTTTTACATTCCCTACTCCATTCCCAGTGCCTGATAACTGGATTTGTAGTTATGCATCGCTCCAAAGAGCTCAGTTATCTGGCTCTTGGGGAATCATGGAAGTGACAAACTCTTTTAGGCAACTAGGTACCAGTCCATAAAGTGCCTTGTAGCTCAGGGCCATGACTTTGCACTCTGGCTTGAAAAACACAGAGAAACGGTGAAACTTGTGAATCACAGGTCTGCTGTGTGTGTTCGTGGCATACTGCTGCATGCTGCACCAGCTTCAGGTTATTTATGCCAGTGCCATCCAAGCCCTAAAAAAGGTGGTGAGTTCCAGTAGTCCAACATGGAGGTTACGACAGCATGGATTGCTGTGACGGTGTCCTTATCTAAAGCATACTGGATAGTTTACAGACTGGAAGATGGGGTGGACGATGGGAAGATGGGGGAGCAGAGGGAAGGAGAGTGAATGCTGCTATTTTGTGAAACAATAATGAACATGTTGTCCCAGCTTATCTCTTGAGCCTTCTTGCCCTACATCAGGATGACAACTCTGGCCCTCTCAGAAGCTCCCCCTCCTTTCCCCACTACCCATTTAGAGTAAAATTTTCCAAAGTTCCTAAATCCCACTAGGATATAAGTTAAGTCACTTAGGTATTTTTAAACATGTTACCCTTAGTGAGTTAGGGCAGGATTCTTCCAGGAACTTTTTGAGCTTCTCTGAAACAGATGCAACACTGAAATGCCTTTGATCTGATGTTTTCTCAGAGTAATAATTATAACTAGCTCCTTTCCAATGTTCTCCTTTTACTTCAGTGCCGCTAAGGCTGGGATGGGGGGAGAGGGGGGAAGGCTGGAAACTGGTGCCAGACACCGTTGGGAACCCCTCTGGAGTTTTAAGTCAATTCCTAACCACACCCATCTTTGTAGTATGCATGAAAAATGTGTGAATTCAAACAGCTTTTGTGATGATCTGCTAAGGTAGTAGAACTTTACTGTTATGGAACAAGCTTGACTGCATGGAGAAAGAACTGCACCTAGAAACTGCAGTGAGGGGCTTATTAGATAAGCTCCTGATCTCCTAATTTCCCTGACACCACTCTTATCCCCTCCCTTTCCTCAGGTCCTTCATTCACAGTGCAAGTGTGCCTTGGGGTATGTCTACACAGGAAAAGCTGTGCACTATATAGCCTACCTGACCTAGCTTGAATCCAGCTAGTGCAGTCACTTGTAAATTGATAAATCAATGGATTAACAATAACATGAAATGGGATCAACAATGGATCAAATCAAGTCAACACAATCAGTAATCAAATCATGAGGTCAAGATAATACATAATGAACTTTACACGGTATAACCATGAACACTTGAGGAAGCATAGTTCCTTTCTCAGCCTTGACATATTTCTACACTCCTTCAAAGTACCATTTATTGACTGAGATATTCTGTTTCATTCCCTGGCAGCTAAACTTCTCTACTTTCTTTAAAGTGATGAGGTGATCAGCAATGCAGGTCCCCCCCTTGTGGGCAGAGTAGTTAACACCGACACCTTTAAGAAGCCAGCGTGACAATGATTTGGGGAATGACTTACTTAAATTTGGGCTAGTATCAAATAGTTTTTAATATAGATTTACACATGTGTTACTACTGAAATATCTACACATTCACCCCCTTTAAAAAGTTAGAAAAAGAATCAATAAATTGGCAGGTATCCCTTTACAATATTCTATTCAAAATAAAGAAACAAAAAAAAAAGGATCTGCTCTCTTCAACTTGCTTCATTTTAGAAGTATCAGAATCAGGAACTGTAGTTGATTCTGACTTCAGTACCTTATAGTGTACAGCAGGCTTCCTCTAGGCCATTGGCTGATCAGGCATGGCCTACCCCAGGGAAAGTAGGAGCATCAGCTGACCTTGGCGTTGCCATGATGGCCTGCGAGAGAGAGAAACACTACTTCTGTGTTTCCTGCAACCTTTAAGTTTGTAATTTGAGTTGTGTGCGCCCCATGGGACCTCCCAGGAAATCTTCTGAGTCAATCAGGGGATCAGATCTCTTATCCCAACAGCACAGTCCAATCCTGGCTGTGTGTGGACAAGCTTAACCTTTGGTCTGTGTTAGAGGCTCTCCCCTGCAACTGAAAGTTCTTTTGTTCTAGACCACAATCACGTGCTTAATTTCATAATAGAGAGGCATGAGATCAAGAGGAGATGATGCCACAAAACAGCTTCAACCTCCCTTGCCCTGTTACTGGTAACTCTGGGGTACACCTGAGTCAGTCTACTGAGGCCATGGACTTGATTTATGACCTACAGAGAACTAGCATTGTTTCTAGGCCACTTACATGTCCACTCATTCAGAATATTCTTGAAATCTCTCTTTAAGGACTCAGCAAGCAAGAAATGGGGAACTGGGCATTTGTGACTTAAGTAAAAGGTTGCTTTTACTTTTGACCAACTATAAAGGCAGGTTGCTTTTATAATCCTGTTAATCTAAATAAAGCACATTAAAATTTACACACACTACTATAGGCCCATATGGCTTATCCTCAGGGCTGTCCAGCCATTATACCCAGATGAAGCTTTAAATCTTTTTCCCTCATACTCTCCCACTCTTTTCTTTCTCATTCACCATGGACACCACCACCACTCTCCCTATCATTCAGGCCCATAACCTGGGCATCATCTTTGACTATGCCGTCACTAAACTCTACATCAAAGTCAACTCAGTCTTGTTGCGTCCTGTATAATGGATCTAAAACCTAACCTTTCTTTCCCACCCATGTAGTCATATAAGTAGAACTGAAGAAAGGTGGTAAGTGGTCAGACCTAGTTTAATGACACAAGGTACTGAGGAATACAAAATGGGTTTAGGCTGCTACCAGACAAACAGACCTCTCATCATATAACAATGGCATCTATGTATACTCAGTATAAATTCTTCCTCCATCATTTATCGCAAATGAAACAATCCACGGGTAAATTTCTCATCGATGCCCTCATTATCATTAATTACTGCAACATCCTTCTGGCTTTGACAAATCTCACTTATATCCACTCAGCATACACATTTATCCAGACTGATCATTTTGAGCACCCCACCTCTCTGCATACAATCCAGGACCTTCAGATTTAAATATATGAACCTCTGCTGTCTGAGCTAAATGGTTCAGATCTCTTAGCCAAGACTGTAGCAACCTCTTTATATATATATATGTAGCAGCCACTAGAGGGAGACAGAACATCACACTGAGTAAGCATGGGTTACAGCCCCACAAAAGTTACTGAAATAACAAAAGAATAGGATGTAGTGAGGAATGAGGAAAGGGAAAGGCAAAGTGAAGATTTTCTACATTCATAAAGTCTTTAGCCCTGATGAGGCAGTGTCTGTGGGGCAGTTGGGGGATGAGACAGATCATTATTTATAACGCAGGTTTTAGAACAGGACTGTAGATCCTTTTCAGATGTTTCATCTCAGGTTTCAGTTAAATTAACATCTGCTCTAACCAAAAATATCTGTAAAGAAAAATGCCTTAGGAACCATTCTGATTGTTGATGGAAGTTAAGAAGAGGCATTTAAAAGTTGCAAGATCTCCACACGCTATTATATTTGAGGCAGACATAATGTTTCCATCTCAGATTACACTTCTGGGGCCTCATTTATACTGGTGCAATTCATTAATCATTCCAGTAAAAATCACTGGAGTTACGCCATCATGGACCAGTGTCAGTAAGAGGAGACCCTGTTCTTTCAGGGCCAAATCATGTAAATCAGCACATGGCCCAAGTAGTAATGGTGCAATGGCACCAGTTGAGAGGAATCCTCTCTCAAGCTGAATAGCAGCTACAAAGCCTATTCACAGCTGCTTCTGCTGTCTTCAAACTCCAGTAGCCCCATAGGTTGCCTGTGACCCCAGTACACCCCTAGGCCCATCTCACACCAACCTACCCATGCACAGCAACCCAGGGTTGAATTGATGCCACACTCAGGGTGTGTACATCTCCTGCAGTTGCTACCCAATCCTGCCCCTTGCATGGTGGATCTACACAGTTACTGCTATATGTGGTGCCTTCTGCACCACAGGAGTGTAGCTTTCTCCTTAAAGGAGAGGAAAGCAGTTACTCTTGGGAAGTTACAGTCTGTGGGATTATTTTCTGCCAAGCTCTGTGAAGATGCTAATCAATCATATATATATATATATATATATATATATATATATATATATATAT
>ML675616.1:18429562-18487046 GCA_007922155.1 Mesoclemmys tuberculata
ATATATATATATATATATATATATATATATATATATATATATATCCCCAAAAGAAGTTTGTTTGCAAATGAGGATTAGTGGAGGTAGTTTGTACGCAAGAGAACTGGTGACAGACTGTGGGTTAGAACTTTGAGTTCTTGCTCTTCACACGTTTCCTGTGACATCGGACTCTCAAATTATGATGGCCCTGGATCTGTTTCCAGATATTATACTGTAGGTGGGGATGGAAACGGGGAAGCATCTAGATGAATATTCTATACAGTGTAATCATTTCCCCCACTTCCCCTTCTCACCATTGTTCTTCACACACATTTCCGGGTGTAAAGTTGTTTTACTATTAGTTTTCACATTCCTACAGATCATGTTACACGGAGTCAGAAAGGTGCTGGGGGCTAAAAGGGGCCTGATCCAAAGCAGTTAGTGAATAAATTCCCATTAACTTAAACGAGCTTTAGATCAGAACCTAAGTGAGAATTTTGGACTCTAGCAAGGAATTAGTTTAGTTCTATATGCAGATATTGCTCAATACCCCTTCATATGTGCTGGTTTTGACTGGAGATTGTACAGTTACAAAATTTTGCCTTGTTTGCTTAGATGAAGGGGACCATATACAAGATGAAAAGGTAAGCAACTCTGATCTGTGTATTTTTGTTATTACTATATTCAATGCCCTACTCAAGTTTTGCCATTCTATTGGATTCCTTCAAAGTAAGCCAGGCTGAGCTAGAAATGATGCCTGATTTCATTCTCTCTTTAATATTCAGTTTATTTGGAAAGATAGCTTATTTCTGATTCTGACTTTGTCAAAATGATACAGTGGGCTGCACACTTTTGTACTGGGTACTTTGACTCAAGACTGTTCAATTCTAAAGTATCTTTGTTAATATATTCTATGCTGATAGTGAGTGAGCCAAGCTCAGCTCTCAAACTGGTGTAAATCTGGAGTAACTGTTGGCATCAGTAGTTACTCTGAATTTACATCTCTGAAACTGGGAGTAGAGTTTGACCCAGTAAATCTAAAACTAAGTTTTGGAAAAAAAGTGTGGAGTAAACCTCCCAGAGCTTGAATATCTGGAGGAGGAGAGTGGAGGAAAAAACTACATAAATTTTACATTATTTGCTATTTCAGCTAGATCCACCAAAACATCTCCCTAATGTAGTTGCTTGAACATGGCATGAGAAAAATTTGGGAAATGACACATTTCCCTGGTGCAATTTAACTGTCATTTGAACAAATATTATATATATTTAATCTGCTCTGTACATTTTCCCTTGTGTACCTGTGTGTGTTACAATGAAGTCTCAGATACGTTTGACATATGCTACCAGACAGCGTGGGAGTTTTAGATATGTATTTTAACCAATTTTTAAAGAACATATTCAAATTTGAAATTTTAGACATATAGGGCCAGATTCTCCAGTCTGATAAAGCTATTTTGTGTCACCCACAGTTATGCAGCACAAACCAGTCTTAAAACTGTCAGAGTAACTGATGAAGAATGCCCTTAGTGTTGGGAATGGTCTATCAGCAGAAGCACCTCTGTCACCTCTTATACCAGCTGCATTGCACCCCCAGCATAAGGAGATGGAAGGGAATGACGGGCATTTGATTGGTAGGGCGTGGATGGGCATATAATTTGCTTCACTAGAGTACGAAATTCCTGAGAAACTGGAACATTATATGAAAATCTGGAACATGTAGTCACTTTAGCGATAGAAGTAGGAAAAGGGAGCATTTGGGATTTGGAATAGAATAGTGTTAGTGTGGTTTGCAATAGTGCGTTTGAATATTTTGGGTCTTTTGCCATGTACTTGTAACATTCGGGTGTGTCTGATGGAGAAAACACTGGTATTTGAGACCTGTGGAGTAAAAGCACCAGACATTTTCAAATGGAACACAGCTTGCCCCCAGCAAGCTAGTCTTCTTTTAAAAGTGAAAGTTCACTGGATATAATTTGTGGGGCACAAATATTAGTTTTGAAATATCTTTAAATCTTCTGAAATGCAAGATGTTGCATCTAATATTATACAATTTCTGGGGGGAGAATAAGCCATATCCCTTTTTCAGGGCCTGATCTAAAATACTTTGAAGTCACGAACAGTCTTTCTATTGACTTTAGTGGGCTTTGGATCAGGTTCTTAGTTTTCTTCTTTCTTGTCCTCGCTTCTCCGATTATTTCTAACGTGGTTGCACCATAGGATATGCCAGTGTTTACTAAGGCCTTGTCTACATGGGAAAGTTGTACCCATATAACCAGTTTGGTTGAACCAATGCAAATCTTTGTGTGGATGTTCTTATTTCAGCATGAGTGGCTTATTTTGGTTTAACATAATCCTTTTTCCAATTGGCTTAAGTGAATTGGAAGAAAAAATTGTGAAACGGAAAGAAGTGTGTCGAAATAGGGGTTTGTGCAGATTTAACTAACTATAGGTAAATTCACACCTTAGGTTAAACTGGTACAAATTTCCTATTTAGACAAGGCCTTGCACTGACTGGATATGGATATATAAAGCATTAGCTTTTAGAGACAATACTTCCTCAAAGAAGCCTGGGCAGTTGTGAAAACAAATTAAAAAATGGTTTTCATGGTTAGCAACAGCACATTCTCCTGGCCGCCAGCTGAAATGTACTATGCCCCCAATATATGGCCCACACAATGGGCTGTGATGGTTTATAGGAGCTGCAGGCACTGACTTCTGAAAAAAATCAGACAGCTTTATATAGGCACCTCTTTGGTGCCCCAGAGAGTTTTTCATTTTAAAAATGTTTTGGCAATTTTGAAAGATTTTTTTCCCCTCAACATCTTTTCAAATCAGAAGATTTGTTGAATCCAAAAATTTCACAGCCTTGGTTTTGGTAAATTAGCTTTTAAAAAAAAAACGTTTCATCAAAAAAATTCCAGACCAGCTGTCCTGTGCTCCTGCTGGCAGGGAATCATGGCCAGTGGATCTATGTAGAGGAAACCCAGCTCAGAAGGGACACAGTCAGAAGTCCCCTACAGAGCTGGGCTCTGACACACACAGTTGAGGAAGAAGGCTGTGTTGATTAAAAAACACAACCAGGGTTTGAGAAGAAGTGAAGGGAGCTGTAAAATATTTTTTTAGAAGTTATATATGGCAAATAGAAGAAAGGGGAAGTTGATCATAATGAACCTAAATAAGTAGTTAGGAATTGTAGAAAATTGATATTACTAGATGGAAATGGTCGAATGATCAGTAATAATGAGAAAAGGCAGAAGTGTTCACTAAATATTTCTGTTCTGTATTTGGGGAAAAACTGATATCATATAGTTATAAAACTCTTTCCATTCCACTAGTATTTCTGAAGGATGTTAAACAGAAGTTACTAAAGTCAGACTTCTAAAAAAAAAATCAGTAGATTCAGATAACTTGTATCCAAAAGTTTTAAAAGAGCTGGCTGAAGAGTTCTCTGGATCACTAATGTTGATTTTCAATACATCTTGGAGCACTGGGGAAGTTCCAGAAGGTTTGAAGAAAGCTAATGTGACAATTTTTAGAAAGGGTAAACAGAATGACCCCGGTAATTATAGGCCTGTCAGATAGACATCGATCCTAGGTTAGATAATGGAGCGACTGATATATGACTCAAATAAAGAAATAAAGGAAAGTAATGTAATTAATGCAAATCCACATGGGTTTATGGAAAATAGATCCTTCATACTATTTTTTATGAGATTACAATAGTGTTGACATAATAGATTAGGCATTTGACTTGATACCACATGAAATTTTGATTAAAAACTAGAATGATGTAAAATTAACATGGTATACATTAAATGGATTAAAAACTGGTTAACTGATTGGTCTCAAAATGTAACTGTTAACAGGGAATCATCATCATGAGGGAATTTTGCAGTGGAGTCCTGCAAGAATTGGTTCTTGGCTCTACACTATTTAATATTTTTATTAATGACCTACAACAAAACATAAGATCATCACTGATAAAGTTTGCAGATGACACAAAAATTGGAGTGGTAAATAACAGTCATTGATCGCTTTGAATCACTTGGTAAACTGGGCACAAGCAAACAGTGTGTTTTCAGACAGATAAATATAAAGATATACATCCAGGAACAAATAACGTAGGCCATACTTCCAGGATGGACTATAACCTGGGAAGCAGAGTGTCTGAATAAAATATTTAGGGGCCTGTAGTGAGGAGGCATGGCCTCCCTTTGAGATTGACAGGGAGGGATCACCACCTGTCTCCTTGCGGGAGGAGCCAGGAGGGCCACACCCACCACACTGGAAGCAGAGGGGCAGAACAGGAAGTACAAAAGGCAAGCCTTGCAGCTCAGGCTCGGACTGGAGCTTCCTACCTGCTGCCAGAGCGGGAGTCCAAAGGAGAACTCTGCTGTCCTGAGGATCTACCTCAGCTGCCAGACACTTAGGAGCTGCTGGGGCTATCACAAGTGGTATACCGTAGGGAGATTGAGGAGGGCCTCAGGACTTAGGTAGCACACAAAAGGAGGGTAGGAAGTAGCCCAGGGATAGCTGACTATAGTCTAGCTGCATTGCTGCCTGCATATGGGTCATTGTGTGATGGCTGGATCCCTGTTGACCCTGTGGCAAATCCTTCCATCACTGTTAGGGCTCTGGGCTGGGACATGGTGGAGTAGGATGGGCCTAGATCCCCTTATCCCCTGCTGCCAAACCCACCTGTGGGGTGAAAGCCTCCCCACCTTAAACCAGGAGCCTGCAGGAGCCTCTTCCTGTCTTGAGGGCCTGGACCCTGAGACTATTTACAGCTCAGCCTTTCCCAGAGAGCCTGAGCTCTGGAGACAGCTGATTTTCCTTTTTTATAGACCGCCATTATAAGTGTGGGACAGGAAAGAGGCATGACCTCCTCTCAAGATTGACAGGGAAAGATGGCCATGCATTCCTACAGGGTCGTGGTGGATAATCAGCTGAACATGAGCTCCCAGTGTGACATTGTGGCTAAAACTGCTAATGCAATCCTAGGAAGCATAAACAGGGGAATCTCAAGAAGAAAAGAGGTTATTTGGCCTCGGTCTTTAGCACTGGTGAGACCGCTGCTGGAGTATTGTTTCCAGTTCTGCTGTCCACAATTCAAGAAGGATGCTGATAAATTACAGAGGGTTCAGAGGACCGCCATGAGAATGATTAAAGGATTAGAAAACATGCCTTATAGCGACAAGCTAAATAGATTGAGCTCCTTGAGTCTAACAAAAAGAAGGTTAAGGGATGACTTGATTGCAGTCTATAAGTACTTAAATGGGGAACAAATATTTGAATGGGCTCTTCAGTCTGGTAGAGAAAGGTATAACATGATCCAGTGGCTGGAAGGTAAGCTAGACAAATTCAGATGGGAAATAAGGCAGAATTTAACAGTGAGTAACTAACCAATGGTACAGTTTACCAAGTGATGTGGTGGATTCTCCACCCGTGACAATTTTTAAATCAAGATTGGATGTTTTTCTGAAAGATCTGCTCTACAAATTATTTTGAGGACGTTCTATAGCCTGTCACAATACAGGAGGTCAGACTAGATGATCACAATGGTCCCTTCTTGCCTTAGAATCTATAAATGCATAATCTGTCCCCTGGTCTCAGAATTTCCCTTGCCCCTCCCCTGTGCAATGGAATCATATCTGTTTCACTGGTGACAGGATCCTACGTAGCTGTAGCAAAGGAGGCTGCATTTGCCTCAAGAGTTTCTTATCAGTTCCCCAGAGAGTATATTGGTATTCAGTGGAAAAACACAGATCGCTTGGTTTGCTTTATTATCAATGTTTGTGTTCTCTACATTGCAGTGGCAATCTGCTAAAACAGTGAAACTCCAGCAGAGAGATATTTCTGGAATAATTAGCTCCTGCCACAGTCTGATCAGAGTAAAGTAGAGTTCATCACTGGGTCAAGGCTATGGAGCTTAAGATAAGATCCATACAATGATATATTTGTGTGTCTAATGTGTTACAATAAGATGTAAAAGAAAACTAATTGCAGAGGGAGATTTTATTATTCTCGAGACTGTAACTTGTCATCCTCAGTGAGTCAAATGCCAAATATTAGCTGAAATCCAGTTCTGCAAATGAAATCCTTTAGTCATGCTAATTTCAATTTCAAAACTGATTGTCTCTACTTTACTGCTCTTACTACTAGCGTGGAAGTCAGTTATAACCATTGGCTCTTTGTTTCAAAGTTTGCTTTTACTTTCCAATGGTTGCAAACACAAAAGATGTCACTGCTACATACAGTCCACAGATGTGTATAAATATGATACAATCAAACATTATATTGTTCGTATATTATACACAGGACTGGCAGCCATGCCTATTAAATTTGCCTGACACCTCCCATTTTAAAACATTGCTTTCAGTTGCTTATAACTTTGCCAAATTTGAAGCATTTGTGCTGAAATTTTACATGCTATCCCAAAGCAGTTCATCCATGTCTGAGAATGTTAGGATAAATACATTGTTTTGTCACTGTTAAACTTCTGGTAAACCTTTTCCTTGAAAGACTCTAAGTTTCCCCCATCTTTAGCACTGGACATGACATTTGACAGGGAGGTGGTCTTTGTGTCTCCAATTTACTTGCTACCGCCCCCTGAAAATCCACCTACTCTGGGACCAAGTATAGGCCTCTGGAAAAATTTTATTTTCCATACAACTAGTAAAGACATTAGAGTTTAACAACTACATTTTCTGAAGAGTCCACATGCACTGTGCATGCTTCAGCCTAGGACTAAGCAGAAATTTACCTGCAGTTGCTCTGTTGTTGAAGTTGTGGGCTGCTCCTAGTCCAGGAATGGGTACCTGAACTGAGAGCAGGGAGCCTGTCTTACCCATCACTCCTGGATCCAGGTAGCAAGCATGAGGAAACTGCCTGATTTTAATGTAGAGGGAACAAGAACCAGTCCAGTGGGATGGAATGAGGGGAGTGGGAAGTGAAAGTCTGGGATTAGCAGTTGACCAGGGAAGGGAGAGAAACTGGGACTGGGAGTTGGGACGAGGAGAGAGATTGGAAGGCAGAGGTCCGATGGAAAGAACAGTATGTGACTAAAGGCAGTATCTCAATGCGTATGCGCAAGGGACCCAATTAAGGTTGCAGAGGCAATTTTACTGTAATGTAGGCTTTTGTGCGTAATATATATCGGGCTTAACATCCCAAAGGGTTCCAAAGCACTTCACAAAACTACAAACACTAAAAGATTCATTTCTCCCCTCACCGAAATGCCTCTGGGATGAGATACAGCTAATTTTAAACAGCACAAAACAATAAGCAACATTTTAGGGCAGGAAGTGAAGAAGACCACCATAGCTAGGTGACACTTCAGGGGGAATTTTAATCAAACTGAAATTTGGTCAAGATGTGAATTTAGGATAGTAATAGATTATATTTTCCAAATGAGGAAAAATGCAGTAGGAACACCATCTGCAATCAAGAAAGATTCTATAACTGGTGGATATTTAAAATACATGCAAATGTTTTAGCACTTTTTAAAGTCTATCAATATGAGGTTAAGGCTCCAATCCAACAGTGCTAGAAGTCTAAATACTAATGTGGGTGATCTTGGGTGTGTGGTATTAAATGAGGATATTGACATAATAGGCCACAGAATATAACTACAGAACATAACCACAGAAACTTGCTGAAATTAAGATGCTCAATGGGACATGATAATACGAGGGTAAAAATATATAGAAATGACAGAATAAGTCACACTGGAGGGGTTGTGGCACTATATGTGAAAAAAAGTCAAATATAATAAAACTCTTAAATGAATTAAACCGCACTATAGGATGTCGGTAGATAGAAATTTTATCTTGAGTAATGAGAATAGCAGCAGGAATATATTATTGACCACCTGACCAACATGGTGACAGTGATTGTGAAATGCCCAAGGGAAATAGAAATGCTCCAAAAAACAAAAACACAAAAAACCCAGAAAACCTAATAATAGTGGGGGGGGTTTCAACTATACCCATACTGACTGATAACATGTCAACTCAGGACAGGATGCAAAAATTAATGGTAATTTTTTGACTGCTTCTTTGAGAAATTAGTCCTAAAACCAACAAGGAGGGGGGCAATTCTTATTTAGTCCTAAGTGAAGCACACAATCTGGTCCAACAGATGAATATATGTGAACCGCTCAGTAATAGCAACCATAATTACATATAACATCCCTGTAGGGGGGAAAATGCCAAAGAAACCCACCATAAAAACATTTAACTTCACAAAAGGGAGCTACACAAAAATGAAAAAGCTAGTTAAATAGAAATTGAGTTACAAGAGTGAAATCCCTATGAGCTGCATGGAAACTATTTAAAAACACCACAACAGAGACTCAAACTAAATGTATGCACCAAATTAAAAAAAAAGAAAAAAAAGTAAGAGGACCAAGAAATGCCACCATAGCTAAATAGTAGAGTAAATGAGGGGTTAGAGGCAAAAAGACATCCTTTAACACTGAAGTCAAATCCTACCAAGGAAAATATAAGAAGTATAAACTCTGGCAAGTCAAGTGTAAAAATAAAACTAGGCAGGCCAAAAAGGCAGGGGGGAAAAAGAATTTGAAGAGCAGCTAGCAAAAGACACAAAAATTAAACAGCAAAAATACCAAGAACATTCAGATGCAGGAAGCCTGCCAAACAATCCCTGGGGCCACTGGACGATAAAGATGCTAAAGAAGAACTTAAGGAAGACAAGACCATTGCAGAGAAGTTAAATTAATTCTTTGCATCAGCCTTCATTGCACAGGATATGAGAGAGATACCTGAAAAGAATGGCTCAGGTGTGGGTGACAAATCTGAGGAACTGTCCTAGATTGAGGAGTCAGTTGAGGTGGTTTTGGATCAAACTGACACATTAAACAGTAATAAGTCCCCAGGACCAGATGGTATTCACCTAAGAGCTCTTAAGGAATTCAGATAAGGAATTGCAGAACTACCAACTGATATATATATAACCTATCACTTAAAACAGCCTCTGTAACCAGATGACTGAAGGATAGCAAATAGTTAAATGCCTCCAGAGGCAGTCCTGGCAATTACAGGCTGGTAAGCCTAACTTTGGTACCAGGGTACATTGGATGAAACTATAGTAAAGAACAGAATTATCAGACACACAGATTAACACAATTTTTGAGGAAGAGTCAACATCACTCTTGTAAAGGGTAATCATGCTTCACACATCTATTAAAATTCTTTGAGAACTTTGTGGACAAGGGTGAAACAGTGGATATACTGTGCTTGGACTTTCAGAAAGCCTTGGACAGGGTCCCACAACCAAAGGTTCTTAAGGAAAATAAGATGTCATAGGATAAGAGGGAAGGGTCCATTCACAGATCAGTAACTGGTTAAAAAGACAGGAAACAAAGGCTAGGAATAAATGGTATGTTTTCGCAAAGGAGACTGGTAAATAGCAGGATTCCCCCAAAGATCTGTACTGGGACCTGTGCACTTTAACACATTCATAAATGATCTGAAAAAAGGGGTAAACTGTTAAGTGGCAAAATTTGCAGATGATACAAAATTACTCAATATAGTTAAGTCCAAAGCTGACTGCTAAGAGTTACATAGGGATCTCACAAAACCGGATGACTGGGCATCAAATGGTAATGAAATTCAGTGTTAATAAATGCAAAGTAACGCACAGTTGAAAAAAATAATCCCAACTAGACATAAAAAAATGATGGGGTCTAAATTAGCTATTACCACTCAAGAAAGATCCTGGAATCACCCTGGATAATTCTCTGAAAATGTGTTTTGTGTACAGCAGCAATCAACAAAGCTAATAGAATGTTAGAACTATTAGGAAAGGATAGATAAGACAAAATATTGCCACTATAGAAAGCCAGAGTACACCCACACTAAATACTTATGTGCCATCCTGGTCATCCCATCTCAAAAAAGACTATTAGAATTGGAAAAGGTACAATGAGAGGCAAAAATGATCTGGCATATAGAACAGCTTCCATATGAGGAGAGTTTAAGAAGACTGGGACTGTCCATTTTAGCATATCCTCCTGTAGTCGGCTCTTTTCTAGAGGTCTATAAAATCATGAATGGTGTAGAGAAAAGTGTTATGTACCTCTTCACATGACACACAAAGCAGCAGTCATCCAATGAAATTAATAGGCAGCAGATTTAAAACAAACCTAAGAAAGTACTTCTTCACACAACAGTCAACCTGTGGAACTCGTTGCCAGGGAATGTTGTAGAGGGCAAAAGTATAACTGGGTTGAAAAAAGAACTGGATAAATTTCTGGAGGATAGGTCCACCAATGACAATTATCCAAGATGGTCAGGAACTCAACCCCAAGCTCTGGGTGTCCCTAAACGTCTGCCTGTCAGAAGCTGGGACTGGATGACAGGGGATGGATCACTCGATAATTGCCCTGTTCAGTTCATTGCCTCTAAAGCAGCTGGCACTGGTCATTGTCAGAAGACAGGATACTGGGCTAGATGGACCATTGGTCTCACCCAGTATGGCCACTCTTATGTTCTTACACAATATGACCACCAATGTGGCACACTCCAGGGTTGATACCCTAATAAAGAATTTATATGAGCTACCCAAATGAGCCACAACTGAAAATCCTTAATGTGGAAGTGTTGCCAGGTGCAAGGAAGGTAAGGCCTGTGCTGACTAGACCACAAAATCTGTGGATTAGAAAAATATTAATATGCTGTGAAGGAGAACGGGCATTTGGGGAGACTATTTTCCCCTGTAAGGATGGTATTGCTCTGTTCTCCAAAGCCTGGGGTGGGAGCTAACAATTACTACGTGGACAAACTGAAAAATCTAAAATATTGTTCCAGGAAATTCCTTTTTATTGTTACCAAAATGAGACACTGGTCATCTCCTCATCACAGAAGCTGCACCCATTTTGTTCAGTGTGTCATACTGCAAGCTCAGATTGATCACTTCTTCTCAGAACCAATTAGGTCTGATTACCATTCTGGATTTAATATGTTTGTTATTATTTTGGTATCTTTACTGAGCAGCTTTGAAATTACCTCTGTTCCTAATCAATTAGCCAGTCTCCTGCTTACATATGCATAAATACTCCTGTCACAGTTCAGGGCACCTGCTCCTGTATTTCCCCTTTGTGGTTCAGCCAGCCTCAGGTTTCCAGTTCCCCAGTCGTTGCCTTTCTTGGCTGCAGTCATCTCTTTCACGTTTGACTGGGGTATTGCCAGGCTAAACAGATCCAACTCAGTTGTGTTATTCCCTACAAGAGAATCTTCCTAAGCACACCTGCTTCGCTTTTTTAGAGATTGTACACAGTGTAATTGCCCCAGTTATAAGTTACCACACACAACAATACTTCCTGTGCAAGCATATTTATATTTAGGATATAAGCATTACAGGGAAAACAATAAACGAACCCACACACATGCTAATAAGCTTACCCAAGATCATGCTGTCTCCAACATGGTCTCTGGTGTGGTCACAAGTTCATAAAAGCCTCAGCTCAGAACTAAACACACTCATGATAAGTTTAATCCATACTTTATACAGTTCAGAGGTTTTTCAGCTCAAGTTTCCAGGAGCAGGTAATCAGTAGATAATGGTGAAAAGTTCCAGAGGGGTAGCCGTGTTAGCCTGTATACAGCAAAAACAATGAGAGTCCTATAGCACTTTAAAGACTAACAAATTGTGAATAGCCTTCATCTACTCTAACTGAATGGACTTTCCTATACCTTGTTGTTCCTGACCCTTGGATGTATATATACCCCCTATCTGATTTCTGTTCCTTGCATCTGATGAAGTGGGCTGTAGCCCACAAAAGCTTATGCCTGCAGAAATTAAATTTGTTAGTCTTTAAATGCTACAGGACTCTCGGTTTTTTTTAGTAGATAATGGATTTTTCTCCCCAGAGCTTCAAAAGGCCTCCCTAATGCCTCCCAGGAAACCAATTTCACACACATTGTCCCAAATAGTAAGTTCCTAACATATATGTCAGCCAGATAGCCACATCCCTAGAAAGTTACATAGAATCCTACAGTAACAGATAAACACTTGCATTTTTAATACAACGGACCCCAAAAGGCATTAAACCTAAACAAGATTTAACTTAAATTCAGTAAAGTTCATTCAGGTGTTGCAAGAAATTGCCATCTGTCACAACTCCAGTTCAGACTTTCTATACATTTCCAGGGAGCCTTGCCATTTTTATGATAGACTTCTAACATGTACAGAAAATATTTGAAAAAGAAATGGATGTAATTGTCTTAAGAGCGTAAGGCACTATTGGAATGGAACTTGAGATCTGGGATCAGTTCCTGGCTTTGCAACAAGTTATGTGACCTTAAGCAAGTCACCTCATTTGTCTGTATCTCAGTTCCCCATATGTAAAACAGGATGACTATCCCTTTCTCCTTTGTTTTGCTTGTCTGTTACATTAAAAGCACCTCAAGGCAGGAACTCTCTAGATGTGAGTGTAGGACTTTGTACAATAGGGGTAGGTCTACACTACAATTAAAAATCTGCAGCAGGCCCATGCCAACTGATTCAGGCCATAGGGCTCCGGCTGTGGGGATGTTGAATTGCAGTGTAGACTTTCAGGCTCAGGTTGCAGCCTGGGCTGTAGGACCCTCTGAGGTGAGACTGTCCCAGCACCTGAGCCAGAGTGTTTCCAGCGAACTTAAACATCCCCACAACCTGAGCACAAGCCAGCTGGCACAGGCGTCTCACTGCAGCGTGGACATACCTTTAAGCTCTGATCTCAGCTGGAGTTTCTAGGTGCTACTGTTATACAAATAATACACTCTAAAGGGTCTAAACTTGTTTTGGAATGGTGTGTGAGTATATTTTTTGCTTTGAAAATTTGGTCACCTGTCTCTACTTACACTGAATTGAGCATAATAATCTAAATAGGATATCACAGATTAGAGCAAGAAACAAAACAAAACAAAAGCATTCAGTGCTGAGGTTGCAGTTTTTCTTATCATGCATAAATATAATGAGTTCATTACAATATAACTTGCAACAAAATATCCAGCTATTACTGCTACAGCTTGCGTCTGCAGTATACTGTACACTGGTCATAAAATTGTTCTTTATTCCATGATATTTAGGATGGGATGATATGGTATTTAGGATGACATGATATTTAGGACGGGACATTTTCTGGAAGCAATGTTGCGGTATATTGCCACATTAATATAAACCACACTTGAGAGTTTCAGTATAAAATCATTTTGATTTTTTCATAAAACCTCTCTTGGCAACTGCTTCCCATTGCACTGATTTTTTAAGAATACTTCAGATTCTCTCTCCCCCATCATGGCTTATTAACATGCAGTAATTTGCAAAACACATCTATTTTGGGATACTTTTATATCACTATTAATTAACTCTTGAGTGCCCTGAAACACAGAGCAGTATGCAATGAAAGGAAGTTAATTTGACCTTCTAGACATTTGATGAGCTCTGAATTGTGTGTTTCCATAAGGGCAAGAGAATGAAAATATCTGAGTTTCCCAAGCTCGCATACTAAGTGTGAGCAAAAATAAAGTCAAGGGGGAAGGGATTTGAGTAAAGAAAAATAAAAAACAAAAAAGAAATACGTGTGTGCTGATTGTAGGAATCATTTTAGGGAAGTTAGGTGCCCAACGAATGACATTGAGAGACTTTGACACCCAATTCCGCTTTCTACCTTTGGAAAATCCCATTTAATGAATGCTGTTATACTTTGTGCCCCCTGAGAACCCCATATCAGGAACAGCCTGCATTGTCTTGCTCTTGTTGATATAGAAACAATAACAGACGCAACATAGTCTCCCCATAATGGATAGGGATTGAGCATACTGTACACAGTATATCAGCAGTCTTCAAATAGTCAACATAGAAAAGTCACTGAAAACCTCATTAGATGCTTGCTGCATTTTTGCCTAAAGAATGAATGTAGCAATCACAAGTGTTGTGTGTGGGAAGGAGCAAAAGAGTATAGTGGAGATTTGGATACATTTTTACTTAATGATAAATTTTACAATAATTGTTGCTCTGGAGAACTGATTGAGTCCTGTGTGATCACTGGGCCCACAGATTTACCTTAACTGTGAGTTCAACTGTAAAAAGTAAGTAAAGTGTATAGGTTATTGAGACATTTTATAACAACAAAAGTTGATGGAAAAAAGGTACAAGAGGGAGACAGAAGAACTGAATTAGTCCAAACAAAAAGTCTAATATAATTCAAGAACTATGTTATGATCATACTTAGTAAACAAATAAAAATTAAAGACAGAAAATTAATAAACCAAAATTGGTATGTCAAATATTAGGCCTAATGATGGACAAAATAATCAGGAGATGGGCTATTTAATGCATCAGAGCCTTTTGGGGTTCTTACAGAAATAATTTGGTTATTGGAGTGAGATTAACCATCATGGCTGCCCCCCTTCCCATCTCCTGAGACCCCAGACCTTTGTCAGAATTCTGAAAGATGCCCTGACCAGACTGGGCCAGAGAGCGTCTCAGCTCCAGCTAAGTCCCCACCACCACCTGTGAGGTGAGACTGTTTCTCTCCCTTTTCCCCCAATGTGTTCTTTTCTTTCTCCACCTTATTTCTTCCCTTTGATATCCCTCTCCGTTTTCCTTCTGGCTTAGCTGGCCAAAACTGTATATTTTACAAACACTGCTCTATGTGACCCAAACAAGGCAATTAAAACCAATGCCCTAAACAGTACACAACTGTTTCTCTACCAATGAGGTTGCAAGTGAAAGTAAATAGCAGACACAGACTCCATTTTCTAACTTTGCTATTCTTCTCGCTTCCTTTTGGTTTTGTCTTCTAGGAGATGGCATGGGATTTTAACAGCAGCAACTATAACAGCTCCAGACTCTCTTAACTAAAAGTCCCAAAAAGGGACAGTTATTACCATCTAACACTTTCAAACAAGGTTGTTTTTTTCCCTTTTTACATACTGTTTCACTTACCTTCTGTACCAAACTTTGTTGTAGTTTTACCCCCTTTTTAATTCTCCTCTACCTTCCCCAGGCCATTGGGTTCTTGGCATTTCTCTAGCCCCCATATGGCTTATGGACCCCTTGGTACCTTGCCCACTCCGGTCCTGCTCTTTCTGGCCATTTGATTCCCCATTCATTTCTCCTACTCCTTAAAAGGAAAGGGATCCAATCTGTTCCCATTAATACCAATTAGGGAAAGGTCTTGACTACCCCAACCTACTTCCATTTAAATGTTCCCTTAATTTTCACAGGCAATTGGGCCACTGGACAGATTTTCTCCTCCCTGTGGATATATGTCAGTTTTACTGTCTCTCAGCAGCATCCAATAGGGTTTCACCCAGTCTCTCCTGACCAATGAGCACCCAACAGCAGAGCATATCAGGGTCATTCCTAGGCTCACAGAGATGGTGGGTGTCCATTTTGACTGCCCTCCAGGGATTTCAGTCTACCCATAGAACTCACTGAAGTTGCAATCTACATAGGGGCAGTGGCTTTTCAAGTGTTCCAAACCCCTGCATTGGTAACACACAATTTGACAGCGTGGGCGTGGAATCTCAGTGTCCTATTTTCTTTTCCAATGTCTTTATAGACACTGAACCAAACTGAAAACAAAACACAAAAAACCCTAAACAACCAAATAACACAGCCATCTTCACCAGCTCCAGCTAAATCCCAAATACCGCCTGTTATATCTTTCCCTGCCCCTCTCATTTCTTCCCCACTTTTCCAATCCCACTCCTTTTTCCTTCTGTCTAATAAAAGTCTGGCTTAGGTGACTAAGACTGTATATTGTACAGAACACACAGGCCATAACATTTCATCATGGAATTCTTCCATGAAGCCCAGTAATTTTTGTGGCTGAAGGGCACAATGCATGTAGCTGTCAACCATTTGACTTGATCAGTACAATATATTTTGCTCATGTTACCTGGACTCTGGAAAAGATTTTCATGGAAAGTTGGACACTGCACACACATTTGTGCCTTTAAAAAAAATCTTCCCCTCTCTTTATAGGATGGCATACAATATTTTCTACAGATAAATTCATAATAAAGATGATACTATTAATGGTAGATATAGCAAATTCATTTTCCCTTGAGGTTTTAAACTGTGATTTCCCTAATGTTTGTTGACATTTTGAAAGCCATTGGATAGATTCAAAGGTGTGTACCACATTGTCTGATTTAAAAGCAGCTGGAAGAACCATCTAAAAAGAGGATAAATTACAGTAGATGATGTTGAGAGCCCTGGAGGAAAATATCTTTTCTGTCTGATAAATGTTAAATGCAAAAATCCGTCAGATGTCAACAAATCTGATGTAAAAATGGTGAAGTGCAAAAAATATATTTTTTATCCTTGTTCCCTAAATCTCAAACCTAAGGTTCTTTTTGTGCTCATTGACATGTATTGGTTTATCTTACTTAGCTCTCCACAGACCCCAATAATCTTTTGCACTTCTTTATATTTATGTTCTAAAATTGGGGAATAAAATCCTCTTATTTTCACATATATGTAATCACCTTGCCTAACACATTCCATCAGGTGAGCGGAACTAAGTTGTTCATATGCCAAAGTACCAGGGTTTTTTTGAGGTCCTAAGTAAGACTTCATTTATCCTCCTTTAATTTATTTTTCACACAGTGCTCACTGGAGTGGATACATGGATGAGTTGCTTCCTTGCATCAGATTCTGCCTACTCCACTTTCCCCTCCCTCTACCTCTACCTGCCTTGTGGGTGCCATTTGTGTGGAAAAGAGAATCAGTGTGTAGAGATTACTTTACTTGATATCAGATCAGAATGCTACATCCAGGCAGCGGTGTGATAACAAGTTGACCATGAATAATCTCTGAGGCCTTGGAGAATAAAACTACCTCTGTTCTGGCAGACTTCTCTCATCTTGGGACGCAGAGCTATGATGGGAGAATTCTACTCCCAGAGGCAAGGGACATGGCATCACGTCTTCACAGGAAGAGATTTTCTCACTGAATAAGGGCATCCTTGCCTATCTACACTGAGAATGTGTGTTTCCCAATCCTCTCTTTTTCTTTGGCTATCCCATCTGTGCAGCAGGTTCTCTCAGAGATCAGGCCCTATACAACCTTTGTTTTAAGAGGTTAGTGAGCCCATGTGCAGTAACAATAGTGAACAAGCAAAAATTCATTCTAGGAGGGTGTGATCAAGGGACCTCTTCATGCCAACTGGCAGAGGGCACAGAGGGTGCATAGAGTTTTACAGAGATCTCCAGGTCATACATATTTCACTTTAGTATGGCATGTGAGGTCTCTACTGAGAGCCAATAGCCAACTGGTCATCATAATCATTCTGAAATGTTTGTATGTACAGATAATGTTATTTAAGGAGTTAAGTAGCTATACTGAAAATTATGCTATTAAGGTCTGGAAGAGAACTCAGGGTACCAGAAGTAACATGCCTCAGACATGCTCCTTTGAGGCAGGAGGCAACAGACACGTCTCTCCTTGTCTGGTCGTGTGTATTGTGTATTGTCTGCTTCACAATGGAGCTTTCTTTGCACACTGAGCCGGTTGCCAGTTCAAAGGATACAAAAACTAGGAGAGAAGATCTACAGGAAGATACCAACAAGGGAAGGGGATGCTGTGCTTATGAAGGAAAACAGGAGATGGAACTTGTACATTGTGGGAGGAAAAGGAAGACACTGGGTCCTTCACCTAGGAGACAAACAGATAGCATGTCTCTCAGAGGCTTACAGCCAAGCTTGGCTGTAAAATTCTGCAAGAATGTTGGATGAGCATTGCTCTACAAGACATGAGTATCTAGTTAATTAAGTCTAGGCGCTAAGGTGTGTGGTAATTTTATATGTAACCATTTTTTTCTAATACTTCTACTTGAATCTCTATGCTTTGTTAAATAAAATTGTACTTGATTTTACCATAAACATATCTCAGTGCTGTGTGTTAAGCGGAGCGGTGGTTTGATGTGGAACTGATATGCTGGGGTGTGCTGTCTCTTTAGAATCTGTGGATGCTGTAAGTGTCCAGTGAGGCCAAGGGCAGGGCATCCCTGGGAGATGTTCAGAGAGCTCAAGGGATGTGCCTATCACTAACCTGAAGAGAAACAGTGAGGCCTGTGCAGGCCTAGAGGGCAGTGCTTGTGTTGCGTGCGGCCGGCGGATTTGGGGAGCTGAGCTCCTGCAGACAGCTCGTTCACACTGAAGGCAGGTGGGTAGAAGGCGCCTCATGTTCCTCGGTACACTCAGGAAACACCACAGTGTGTTTTATATTCATAACCTGGCACTAATACAACAGACAAGATGATTATGTGCTTCGCTGCTGAGTGTGGCCTGGGCTAGAGTGTGCGGGCCACATACTGGAGATGACCAAATACATCACCAGTAAGGAAGATTTCTGGAGTATCCTGAATCATTCAGTTTGCAAGTATGTTTTGGAGTTTTTTCCCCCAGGTTCTCTGGAAATGGAGTCCTGTGCCACTGAAGGATGACGGTGTTCGAGGCTTTTTTTACCCTGGTTCTGAAACTAGCGATTCCATTCCTAAGGTCCCTAAAATTAAAAATGTTGATCTTCTTAGTCATTTCAATGTCATTGGAGCTAGAAAAGCTGCTACCATTACATGTGAGAACTACAGTGCACTTATGGAAAACCTCTTATGCCATGAATGCGTGGAAGGCAAAGAAGTCTAAAACCTTTCTAGAGCAAGTGAACAGCTTCAGCCTGTGAACTCAGCCACTGGTTCTCTACCCAGCTATCACAGGCCATCTGTAAACCAAGGAGGGGGAAGTCAGAGATATGGACACCTGTGAACCACCTAAAAATTATTGAAAACAAAAGGGAGTTGTACCAAACCAGTAATGGAATGGCTTGGCAGAGGAAAAATAACTTCCTCTGTAGTTCCTTTAAAGTTTGAAGATGGCAACTTTGCTTCCACAGGCTAGTGGTGCCCAAACCTCAATAGTCCAGGGATAATGTTTAATACGAGCTATTAGCCTGCTTTCCAACTGCCTCATTTCCAATTCCATCCCCAACATTACAGACCAAGATTGTGACCAGCAATCCAACTTGAAATGACAACTAGGAATAGTCCTTTGATCATCATAGGTGGGGGATCCATGAAATCCTGAGGCAATTAAGGATTTGCCCTCTATGTGGATGCTAAAGTCACCAAGCACTATCATCTCGAAAGCTACTCTGGTGAAGAATGTCTCCTCTTCAAGCAGAGGCCCTTCAGAGCAGTCGGAGGAGTGGTACACTAGAAATTAGATTTAACAGGACAGTTATGTGCAACTGTTTCAAAATTACAGGCATCTCCACACTATTACTTTAGCACAACACATAATTCCACCCACTTTATGGGATTCTGCATTTATGAAAATGAACATCTTTACCCTTCCCCAAAAAACCTACTGGCTTATTTTTTATATAAAACAATCTTTTTTTTTTTATAAACTCTCTCTCTTGGTTGGTATCTTCTTTCCTCTCTATACAAGATGGATGTGCACTGCTTACAGCTAGTCTACTGCACAGATGGGAAAGATTAGTTAGATTCCATATACAAATTTTTTCCTTCCAAACATGAAAAAAAGGAAATTAATACAACAGTCTTATTGTATTCCTTTGTCAGGAATAATGAGACGGTGGAGTTTTTTTGTTTATTTGGTTGGGTTTTGTTTTTTTGGGGGGGGGGGAGTTGATGGCCTGTAATGGCTAAAGGTGTTACTACAATCTAATTACTGTTTAACAGTTTTAAATAAGGTTAGGGGTCTGTTATAAAGAGACCTAAGCTTTCTTAGTATAATAGCAAACACTATTAATTTTTATTAGAAATGCAAAAAAGGAAAAAAGTTAAAGCATTTGAAATGTAACTTATAAAAGCTGCTATGTGAACATCTTTTTATATACAAGGAGATCTGTAAAAGTACATTCCAGAGAAATTAAAAATATATGAACTAAAACAAAGGACAGATTCATAAAAATATATTTTAAGTTTGCTTTGAAAACAAACTTCAGCCTCTCCAGAAATAGCTAAAGGATTTACAATTATGGAGTAGTTTAAAACTAAAAGTTATTCCTACCACTCTCCAACAACAAAACATGGGAATTTTCAGCCCCTGTTGGCTATAGATTGAAAAGGAAGTGGGCAGACTGAAAATAAATGGATGAATAAATTAAATGGTATTTTAAAAATGAACAATTGAATTTCTAAATGAATCTAAGAACTTGCAGATAATTATTACAGTCTCTTGAAAGCATGGTGTACAATATGTGCATGTGGATTCATGCACCAGTTCAAAACACTAATAGCAGCAGCCTTCTGGATAAAATGATGTCTGACGAGAACTGTCTGGGAATCTAATAGACAATGGAATATAGTACTCCAGTTCTGAAGCAAGAAAGGCATGAAGCAGCGTTGAAATATCAGAGAAATGGTTTCAATTTAGCAATATTTCTCAACTGTCTACAGAAGAGTGAACCCTTAATAAATTTAAAGGTCATAATTTGAGTACCATAAGAAAGTGTTTTGTGATAACCTTGGGTGCATGAACATTACTCAGATAAGTTCATGAATCCACCCAAATACAATTCAGTGTTAGAGATATGAGTTCAAAGCAATATATGGCCATGACTGAATCTCAATAAGACATGCCAACACAGCTGAGCTTGACACAAAAGAAGAGACTGTTAATAACAAATAAATCTGCAAATCAACTGCATAAACTGTGAAAATACATTTTTCTAATTAAAATTAAAAGGAAAAAACAGCTGTGTCCCCAGACAAAAAAGGATAGAGCTTAGGAATTGAAATCCTAGGGAATGCAGCTGATTACTGGAGCAGAACTAAATCAGCGACTGCCCATGATACCAGGAAAGTTCAGTGTGTAAGGTATGAACTGAGCTGATTCAGGAAGGTTCATTAACACAGATGCCTCTAACTAGTCTAGAAAATTCCAGGATGTATACCATCAAGTGCAGCACAGAGATCTAGTCACACAAAGTACAGTGATTAAACTTGAATTTACCAGCAATAGATCGTTTGTGACCTTGAAGGAGACTACTGTGATGTGCTTTAAAGTCACACTGAAAATTCTCATAAAAAAAAACATTACTAGACAAATAAGCCGGAAACTGAAGGGCAATCATTTCTAAAATATCAGGCAGAGACGAAGAGGAGGGAGAGAAATAGGTCCATTGCTGGCCAGGCTCTCTAAAGAAAGTAATAGCCGATACAGACGAGCAGGGAAAAACTGTATGTTCTATATATCATGAACAGAGCCAACACCATTAGTTAAAATGTTGAACCAAATGCAAGTAGCAATTTTTCCAATAGCCATCTGAGTTAAAGACCTAGATAAGAAGACAAGGAGGGAGAGTTCACCAATAGAATAACCTCAATGGGAATGACAACTAGAAAGTGTTGATCTGGTATATTAGGGCACCAGTAACACTTTTATTGAGAATCCAATTGTGCCATGCTTTCTTCACAAATAACTCCACTGAAATCAAGCGTCCTCCTGGGAAAGTAAGGTGCTATTCACCATGAGTAAGAGTGACAGGATGAGGGCCTCACTGATTTATTGACATGGGACCGTAAGTGTGCATGATCATAGTCAGTGTGGCTGGTATGAATTCCTCACACCTGGTAGCTAATGGATTGCTCACAGCAAGGGGTTTGTCTCCAGTGTCATTACTGGTATTAGAACAGACTTGACATTATTTTATCAGCAATGAACTGAGAACTAAAACTAGAAAAAAACAGCACAGTATGGTAACTGAATTATGCAGTCATTTTCCTCTTGGCCTCAGCTCAGGAGGTATATAAAATACTGTGTATTGACCTATTCACTCCATTCATATTGGAATCAACAGGAAGGAACCTTACAGGATCAAAGAGGATCAGAAGAAAATTAATCCAATCACAGGAATCCTAAATCACTCAGGGGAAAAAAACAAAACCAAACCAAGAAAGCACTAGCAAGTATCCAGAGGCCCTCTTGCCTCTCCAAGGGTAAAAACTACCCCTGCTGAGAGAGCCAGAAAAGGGTAATGCAGCAATTAATTCGCACTTAACTTCCTGGGAAAGAGATCCAGACCGAAAAGAGAGGGATTGAGGATAACTGGAAAAGCCAAAGCGAAATGAATAGGTCAGAGCTAACAAATCAGAATGGGCCTTGTCAGATGACTTTACCAGATTTATCTATCCCTTGTCAGTTCCACTGTCACTACGATTACACATCCTGAAGATCCATGACACATCAAAGTTTTAACTCCTGTGGCAAAATCTTCTTAGCTTGTCACAGTTCCACTATGTTCCAATCCTGTGTTGGAGATGCTCTTCAGTTGGCTCAGCTAACAGGTCAGAACAGCTCTATCCTTAACAGGTTGATTCCTTCTTAAGAAAGGTGACTAGAGACTTTCTGAAAGGAAACATCCTTAAATCCGAGGCAGTCACAGGAGTACGTTGTACAATTCTTAACACTGTTTCAAGGGCAAAATAAAGCACACGGACAAAGTCAGAATGGAACCTGTGTAAACCACGTTACTAAAAACAAGTGGCTAGAAGACCAGAGAGACAAAGTAGGCAAGGTAATATCTTTTATTGGACCAGCTTATGCTGGGAAAGAGAGAGAGACAAGCTTTTGAACCATCCAGTGTGGCTCAAAAGCTTGTCTTTTTCTCTTTGTCCCCCAACACAAGTTGGTCCAATAAAAGATATTACCTTGCTCACCTTGTCTCTTTAATATTCTAAGACCAACACAGCTACCACTACGCTGCATACAATAGAAAGACTAGTTACATACACAGTCCAAGAAGCTGATGTGAATATGCCCTGAGGTGGAGAGGGTTGAAGAGAGATAATACCCTTTTTATTCTGCTCTTATATCCCTTCAGGTCAAGTCCCCAACCCCAAGGACTTAGATGTCATTGGTCTTCAGAGGTTTTCTTGCTTTGATTCATTTGAAAATACATCATTCTTTTTTGAAAAATCAAATCTGTATGCATCTCAGTAACTGATTTCAACATATGCATGGGGCAGTCTTTTGCCTATAGACTTCCCCTGTTCCCTATAGACTTCCTCTGCTGTTGTTGATGAATATAAAAGAGGTCCTGGCTACTCTAGACGTGAAGGCACTTCTGTGGGAAGTCCTCACATTCAATCCTGTATTGGAGGTTCAGGCATATGACATTCAAGACCTCTTTGTATCACCGTTTGAGTCAAGTATCCTTGGGGAGCCCTGCAAAAAAAAAAGAAAAAAAAAGGAGTATTTCCTGGTCTCCACAGCTTTTAAATACACCCTTTCATTCCCAGATTGCAAGTAAGTTCAGTACATTTAGATCTTATGTACACATTGCATAGGATAATTAGAGAAACAAATTTCAGGGCAAAGACATCTGGTCCCATGAAGAGAGACTGGCTTAAGGAGCTAGAGAACAGAGAAAGTGAAAGCACATGAGCCATTGCTGCAGTTTTCCAGGAGATTCAGTTGTGTATTGAGAGCTGTGTAAGTGGATGTTTTCCCATCCCCAGCCAGACTCAGCAACCTCGCCCCATGGCCCTCCCACTTCCATTGCTTAAGTTGCAGGGCCCAATATCTGTCACATCATAAAGGCTGGAACATGATACCAATGAATTCACTTCCACTGGGATGTCCCCAATTCATGATGCAACCACGTAAGCCATACCAAGCAAGATTTCTAGTTGGAGGCACTTGAGGGCCAGCAGATGGACCATTGCTGATAGAGTTATAGGCTAAAAGCAGAGATTTGAGTAGGCCCTTCAGTTATTTCAGCTCAGTGTTTGAAATTGTTAGATTTGGCTCAGACTCAAGCAAATACACTCATTTCTGAAAAATCCTCAAGTACTTTATAGTAGACCCACACCTTGTACTTGGGACCAGTAAAGAAAAGGAAATAAGGTAAAGTATGACAACAGCCATGATTTTCTGGTGTTTTTACAATGGCTCAAGGGAGAGAAGAAACAAACCTCGCAGTTCCTTGCAATCTAGAGAGAGGACTAATGTGATGGAAGGATCCACCATCTCAATAGCCTCATTAATAACACTCATGAACTGTGATCTAGTTACTAGCCAGTACACATGAAGAGCCAAGCAAAGCCTGATATTGGTATTCCTATACAGGTAAAACTCCCATTGACTAGGTAAGGGTTTTGCCTGATTAGAAGACATAGGATTCAGCCTGAAAAATGCCAAAGACTCTCTCATACTTTACTTTCCACATCATTTACTTTCTACACCAAAGATAGCTAAATCGGTGGCCACTGAGCAAGTTGCATTTATTCTGGCTTTGTATGCTCAAGTCTCAATTTATGAGGAGTAAATACAACATTCACAGCACTCCACTTAACCGAACCTTCCCCTTTTGCAAGGTCAAATAAGTGCCCTGTGTAAAACTAACGGTCAGTAAATCCGTTCTTAAACTTTAAGCTCCAACTTAAAATTAGGTTTTGTGCCCCCACTATTCTTACTGGAAGGCTGGTCTACAAACTCTCTCCTCCAAGAGTTAGAAACTTAATTTCCAACCTAAATGTATTCAGATAATCTAGATGGGAGTAACAATGATTACAGTTAAGGTTGAAGTGTGTTTCCTCACTGTAAAGCCCCACCTTTTTTATTCAATTGCTTACAGTTTTATCCAACAAATTTCTGTTTTGCTGAAATTTCTCCAGTTTGCAGTTAGCCTATTTTGGAAAAAACTTTGCATAAAATTGTTTGAGCTGACTTTGAGTTATCCAAATGTGAAAAGATACTTTTTCTAATGTATTTCAGTACAATGGCCCACATAACATGAAAACAAAATTTGAGTTAGAGCTTCAAATTTAGCTTTGTTGTAGATTACTAACAAGAAATAATATGAAGAACTCGAAAGAGATATGAAAGTTTAAGTTCTGTAATTTGTGCAATGTTTCTAAGTTGGCTTTTAAACACTGTAAGGATGGTTGTATTATGATCTAGCTAAATAGATACGTACCTACCTACCAACCATACAAATGCAATGTGTAAAATGGATACAAGTCATCCTCCATTGCAAAAATTTAGATGTGTGATCCTGCCTCCATTTAAGCCAATGACAAAGGTTTTATTCACTTTAATGGTTGAGGAGCATACACTTAATTATGAGTGCTGACAGTTGTAGCCTGATTTTGGGTGTTGTAGTAATCTGAATGGGGTTATAGGCTCACCAGTTGATCTGATCAGAAGATAATAAGGTTCTTGTCCCGGAATCAGGCTCCAGAAGAGCTTTATAGAGATCCCAGGATGCAAAACAGGAAGGTTCACAGTGATATCCTAATAAAAGCTTATAAAATTATACAAATTTGGCTAACTTAAAATGATAGACAAAGAACTAATTACAAGAAAGTGAATAATCAAATGGATAGGATTACAGTCTTATTTTAGAGACTTGTGATATATATATATCGTATGCTTTGGATTAATATACTCACACCTTTCCCTGATGATCTGGTTGAGAGAGATGTCTGGTTCCTCAACTCTTGAGTAGAGGGCTGAAGTAGGCAATGCTCGAGGGCTAAGAACTATAAAGCTAAGACTAACACTACAAATAATACAAGTATAAATGAAGAACGAAATCTTAACACTCACTAAAAGAAGCTTCAAGAAGGAGGAGCTGACAATCACCCAAGTAACACGATTTGCCCCTTCTTATATCCTGACCAATATAGGTCCTCCTTCTAAGTCCAAACTTGGATTCTTCACCCCAAAATTATTAAGGTACACTTATTCGAAAGGCTGACAGGTTCGTGCATATTAATGACATATCCACATCCTTTCCAGATGGTTCCAGAAGGTTCGTTTATCTCACCTTTGTTATTTCTGGCCCTTTTGCGGGTTCTGTGGTATATCTGTGAAGTTTACTCAGGGCATAACCTGAGACAGCCCCCGCTGTTTTGATGCCTCCTGATTTATCTAGAGTAAAGGTTATAGCCATATATGTCTTATCCTTTAACTCATCATTACTTATCTGGCCAAATGTCCCAAACATATGTATGCTAAATGCCTTTGCTTTCATACAGGATGTGGCCTGTAAGGTTCCTTGCTTTACAGCTATAATACTTTAATATAAATCTATAACTATTATAATCAAACAACCATACTTGAATCTATAAGGAAATATATATGCATATATATATATGCTAGCAAGCAGGCTAGTCCTATAAGCTATATGGTACTCTCTTACAATTGAGTTCACCTAAAAGTGTTATAACACTGCAAAGGGAATTACCTACATTCCAGTGTTTTTCTGCAGAAAAGCGTAACACTTGCAATCACACATTTGGATAACATGGATTCTAAATAAACAAATGAAAAAGGAATAAGAATGGCAGGAAATTAATGTCCCAGAGCTCACCAAAAATGTGTGAACCATTGTAAAAGGAAGGATGAAAAAGCATAATCAGTTGCCATATCAAATGAGACCCAGATCTTCTGATGGTAGACTAAATTCCCATGGGGGAGGAGGGGTTACCTCTCTTCAGCAGCTGAAAGTATTCATTCAACTGATATTACACAATGAATAACCATATTCCAGATGCTTACATAGAAAATCCTCTACAGCTAAAAGCAAAGAAACCAATCCCTGTTGTACCTACAAAGATCCTATTGTAGCTTTCATTTTAACAATGTTGCTACCCTCTCTTTGGGTCAATGCATTAGAGAGGTCTGACACAATGGTGTGTTGGCCCAATAACCCACTAAGGCAAGGTAATGTGAGCTGTGTAAATGTATCAGTGGCTAGCTATAGTCTGGAGGTGCAAAACATCCTAAAATAGTTCATAGAGGCGGATCAGGGACAGCTGATACATAAATCAATATAATATTCATCTCTGTAGGGTCTTTCCCACAAATTGCATCCCCAAAGTGTTTCACAGCATAAATATTAGGATTACAGACTAGTGGGGAATACATAAGTGATCAAATTTTTTTTCAGCTGAAATTTAAAATTGGATGGCAAGTTAAAAAGAAAAAATACTGAAAGTCAGTTTCATGTGGCAGGAACTACAGTGAAGAATGATCTTGAACCAATAACAGCAGGACTGACTGGCGGGGAGGGTAGGGGGAGGACCAAGGAGATGGCTAGCAACAGACAAAGGGATGAAAAAGATGAGGAGGAGAGAGAGTTGTGAGACCTGTGTGGTAGTCTGGATTATTTTAAAAGTCAAGGGTACTGGTTTTCGGAGGTGCGGGACAATTATAGCTCCCAGGGACTTCAAATAGGATATTCAGCTGTTCTGAAAATTGTGTCCAAGAAAAGTAATTCTCAGTTGGATCCTGAAGTGAAGCAGGAGCCTGTGGTGAGGAGAGAAGATAGATGTGATATGGCTTTGTTTCTTTATACAGGCATGGCAGCAGTGAGCAGCGTTCTAAACATGCTAGGGTCTGGCTCGGTGAACTTTGAGGAGGCCGTAAGGAGAAGCATTGGAACAGATGAAATGAGAAAAGAAGTGGATTTCAGCAGAGGTGGAGAAAAGGCTCCGGTGCTCATACTTAGTGTTGCGGAGTTAGTAAGAGGAAGGGCTGCAGGGACAGGAAATATGGGAGGAGATAGACTTCAATGTACAACGGACAATAATAGTGTACAGTTCACAGTCAAAAGCCTGCAGTTGGCTGGATGGGTCTCTCTGAAGCTCAGTGTGAAATGCATTGGAAAGAACTTCAGAGTCCAGCTGGTATCACCTGGCTGTTAACGGTACTTAGTGGCTCAGTGATTCCAAACTAGCACAGGGGCTTCCAGCCATACATTTGTCATTGTTCCAAATCCCAAAACAGCAGTCACAATCAGAGTCGCTAGACACAGGTAACACCATTTATCAGGCAAAACAGACCCTCTCCAGTTGCTCATGCAGGAAATTGAAGCTTTCTTTAGCTTGTATTGGGAACATAATGAATAAATGTGATTGAAGTTATAGTATTTGTACGTGGGGAATTAATCACAAATTTGTCACTTGGAACGTTCATTGTGAGTTGACAAATCAAAGGTGAAATTACAGGCTCTTCAACACAGTGGGTCTGTTTCTCCTCTCACTCGTATTCATTTGTCACTGGTGTAAAAACACTGACCTCAGTGAGGTTTTACTTTTGATCTAGTTGAAAGGAGAATCAGACCCAGAGGCTTTGCCCCTGTTCTATTTCATATCTGCACCCAGGTCTTCAGCAAAATAAGAGGTTATCTAGCAAGATAATGGGATAAAAATCTCATTGCAATGCTGCTTTCCCATGAAGCATTACTAACATGGCGTAAATCCTGAATCCCAGCTGAAGACAATGAGTTCAGAGTCAATGTGGAATACATATTCATATATATGGCCAAAAGGGACCATTGTGATCATCTAGTCTTCCCCTCCTGCAGGAGACAAGCCACAGAATTTCACCTAGAGATTCTCTTCCCAAGCCAAATAACTTATGGTTGAACCAGAGTGAACATTTAGAAAGTCACTAAGTCTTGATTTAAAGGTTTCTGATGATGGAAATTATGGCCCAATATGTTCTGTGATGCCAAGCAATGGCTCCCTGAGCAGCAAGAAAGTTAATGAAATAAAAGCACCCAGCACTCTGAAAGTAAACCATTAACGAAGCAGTTTGTCTCAGTATTTGCTTACATTATACACTCCGGTCAACTTTGTCTGAAAAATTTCACTGTCTTAGAATCTCAAAATGCTGAGATTCCAGACCCCAGCGACACTGGGTGAATAATTTAACATCCATTCCATAATGGATGCAACAGATGTTGCTAAATTTTCCTAATAAAATGCTAGTCAAATAACTGCTTTCGATATTCCAGATTCTGCTGGGAACAGGGCTGAATTTGAAAGCCAGATTACACAGCTCAAACAAATGTTTACAAATCAGTTGTGCTATTCACTGAGCTCTGCTTCTGGAATGCTTAGTGGTCACCTGTATGAAGATCAGCTGTGTACATTGTACCTGTATGGGGGAGACATTGCACATGGCTGGCACATCACAGATGAACATTTAAAGCTGAGTGTATATTTGTAATAAATTCCTCCAGATGTTAGACGCTCCTTGATCAGATCACGAGTTTGACAAATGCGTTGTTCTGGAAATGGTTTAACTCCTGGGACTTCCTGGTTTTCCCTGTGGGCACGCACTGTTCGTTCTGAGAGCGGTGTCTGTTTTTACGTATGTGGTTAGAGCTCATGAAAGCGCTGATGAGGTGCAGGGAGCTTGCAAGAGCTCAGGTAAAGGAGAAGCTTCTTGTTTAAAAACTAAACGGTCAGGTTATCATCGTTCTACTGAAGTCAAGACAGCTGTGTTGATTTACATCAGCTGAGGGACTGGCCCTTACCTTCCATTTCAAACGTAAAGAGTGCATCTATACCACTCGCCTTTTTCCGTGGCACGTACAGCGTGCACCAGGGTAGCCCCCTTCATGCACGTAGAGCAGCGTAGCTAGTGGGGCTTCAGGGAACAGAGCAAAGGCACATCCAGTGGTTGTGGGGATGTATGCCAGTTCCACGGGGAAAGGCTCCAGCAGCTCCACGCTATGGAAAATCTCAGCCCTTCGCTGTTGTCTCCCTCGTGACAAAGGCTTGCAGCATGGGCACAGCCTGCTTTATATTGTAGCATGTACCTGCCCTTACCCCATACGCCACCACCAGTGGTGCATAGTGTCTCTACAGCCTGAGATTCTGCTTTGCAAGGGTAGCTTTTGTAGCAAGGGTATTTATTACTTGAGCCCCAGTTGCTTCCACCACATTAGGGTATTTATGAACCTCAAAAATCACACGAAAAGTACAAAGAAGAGAAAGGAACGTTCACCGCTGAGAGACCTTGACTCCATCGCATCGGCCCCAGAATTGCCATTCAGCCCCTAGGAGTCAGCTACAAATTCCATGGATAGTTTTCTATAAGTGACTGACAACCTTGATGGCTCCTTCCCTGGAAAAGGTTAGTGGCTCCCCAAGGAGAAGCTCCTCCCAGCCTGCAAAATGGTGCAATAGAGTCAGACCCTTTTGGCAGTTAATCTTTTAACTACAAGTGGATCAGTTTGTTAACAGGGAGGTTCCATTCATCAAAGCCTGTGGAGTTGGTTTGGCATGACTTGTCCTTTGAGACATTTATCTGATTCAGTCTCGCTTGTGACCTCCTGTAATTAACATAACATTATCTTCTAGGTCACTCACACAAAGCGAATTTCCTCTAACTTAATAGGCTGAATGTAGGTAGATGTTTTCCCTACAATTCAACTAATTTAAAGATGATTTTAAAAAATGAGATCAAGGAAATAAAGAAAAATTAATATATTCTATTACATTGTGGTCTAGTGATTAGGCCACTAAACAGGCAGCAAGGACTCCTGGGTTGTGCTCCTGACAGACATTGACTTGGCAACACCGGTGAACTTGGGCAAATATTTCCATTTACTCCAAAGGGCTTTGGATCACACCCTGAAAATGCTGTGACTTATTTTCCATGAAATAGATATAATTATCCTTACCCACGCCACAGCAGCATTGGAGAGTTTGGATTAATGGGCCAGATTGGCATCTGTGAATGGTCAGAAGTCCATTCAAGTCAATAGGAGCTACACCAGTATACACCAACTAAGTATCTGGCCACTCCTTGTAAAGTGATTTAAGATCAGAAATGGAGGGGCATGGTGTAGCCAGCATCGTAGATAAAATGTAGATAGCATTTGCTGCCTTCCTGTGTTCCCACTTGATCCCCTCAGGTTCAGAATGACATGCAGTTCCTGAGGTTTTCCATGCCCATCTGGAACTCATCTGATTTGCAGTCGACAGTGGAAGATGATGAATTTCCTGGTTGGTGCGCTGGAAGCTTGATTCTCCTCTCACGCTGTCAGTAACATTCTTCATGAGCTTGAAATGTCATGGGAACTTCTCAGGAGGCTTTTAGCCCACATAAGCAAGTAACTGAATCTACCCATCACACTCATTACCATAATATCTGAGTGCCACAGTATCAGGCACCTGAGCCACTCCACACAGTCTGCAGAGAAGAGAGACAGGAAGAGCAGAAAGGGAAGGCAGCAAAAGGTAAATGAGGAGGCAGTTGCCTCAGATTTATATGCAGTAGATAAAAGTTGCTGTTTAGGAGATTAAAGAAGAGCAAAAAATCCTAGAACAAACAATATTAGCGGCTTCTGTTTTAAAAAGGAAAGAAAATTGCTTTGCAAAGCACAGAACAAAAACTATAAGTGAGAACAGAATCAGTGATCTATTGCAAATGGATCCTATTAAATATATTAGCTTTGCTTTCTGGCTCTTAGTAAAAGGATTCCTGTTCCATAAGCCTTTTACTAAGAAGCAGAAAGCAAAGCTAATATATTTAATAGGATCCAATTGCAATAGATCACTGATTCTGTTCTCACTTACACCAATGTAAATCAGGATATCACAGGATAGCTTGTCCCTGTAAAACAGCAGGTCCAATGCCCTGTGTCAGAGCAGGTGTGCATGGTTGAGCCAACTAACAGGGACCAGCTACTCTAGGGGCTATAAAAGCCTGTCAGATGGTAGGAGAAGGAGCAATTGGGGACATGCCGTGTATGGGGAGCAGAACTACAGAGGCCCCAGAACAAGGGGTAAGGTTCCTATAAAGGTTGCTGTTCCAGAAAAGCAGCAGAGCTTGCTGAATAAGGAGTGGTTGAGGAGGGAGCTGGTTGGGAGTGGGCAGTTGCAAGAAACAATATTGCCAGAGCCCGAGAGAGGAGACCATGAAATCCTAGGGCAAAGGGTGAGCTGAAGGTCTATGGGTTTTTTAATTTACTTATATTTGGGCAATAAACCTTCTTAAAGACGATTCAATGTAGCCTTGTACATTTGTCAGGCTGGGGAGAAGTCTGAACATGTCATAAGGAGTGATTCCACTGATGTCAATAGTTACATTGGTATAAAAGTTGTGCAAGTGAGAACAGAATGAGGCCGACAGTCCGGGAGGAACGCCATTCCTGCGGTGATGCATTGTCACAATTGTTGAAACAGGCACCTAATTGGTGTACATTACTCTGTTTCCTATGCTGGTTGATACTATCTCTTAATATAGCAAAATCACTGTATTTGTTCTTTTATACCTGTTGGTGGGTGGCTAAGGCAACACGATGGTGTCCAGTTCACCGTCTCTTAGGCCAAATGGTATAAACATCCAACAGGTGAGGCTCTGCAGAGTCAGAGAAACTGCCAATCCTATATTTCCTCTGAGACGGGGACTGCTATTTGTGCTACTGCAGCATGAGAGTGGACATGCGGGAGTGACTGTCCCATAGTCTCTCACGTTGACAAATAACCTACATGTTCAGTCTAACCTGTGATGGTCTGTTCCTCTAACAGTGTTGTTGGTAACTGATATTCACTCTAGAGGGTGTTCCCCTTTGTGTGACTTCACTGACTGCGTGAGTGGGTGAGCTGGGGTCAGTGTCCCCCGTCCTTCACTTAGGCCTGGTCTACACTGAGAGTGGTGGTCAACATAACACGGCTTCCATCAATCACCTAAGTATGCATTTCCACTAGTATGTCAGTTCTGCTAAATCGTGGTAAAATTCATCTTAATAAAACCACTTCTGCAAGTGGAGTAAGCATGGAAGTCTAATTCTATGGGTTGAAGGAATGTCAGCATAGGCAGAGCACAACGAAAATAAACGTCACTGGCCTCTGGGAGATTCCCATAAGGCTCTGTTGTGACTGCTCTGGACATTCTCACTCTGCTGCACTGTGGCCATGGAAAGAGGATGTAGCTCCTCCTCTCAAGCCCCAGCACATGTTGAATTCTCATTTCCTGTTTGGTCACCATGGAGAGAGCATTGTAGCTGAACTGTTGATAGTAACTGCACACCCCACAGGCACTCCAGCCTGGAGTCGACTTGAGGTCTTGGATCTCATCAGCCTGGGGGGTGAAGAGTCTGCTCCGAGTCAGCAAAAGAAATTTAGATATCTACCAGAAGATATTGTGTAGTATGGTGGAGAAGGGCCCTGACAGGGACACTCAGCAGTGCTGAGTTAAAATCAAATAGCTGAGGCAGGCATACCAGAAAACTTGGGAGGCAAACAATCGTTCTGTTTTTATGAGGAGATGCATGAGATTCTGGCAGTGAGCCCCACCACTATGTCACCACGCAGCATTTACACCTCCAAAGAATCCCAGTCCAGGATGAATGAGGACTCTGGACGAGGAGAAGAACAGAGGACAGCAAAACTTCCCTTTCTGCCTATATTACCCTCAGGAGACTGATATCACACATGGTCACCTAGGGAAGATGGTGCAATTTTATAATAGCTGACCAATGTAGTCATTGTGCAGTATTTCCTTGTTGGGGATGGTGTCTCTGGGCCACTACACAGACAATTCCTAGCCACAATATTGTTGGCATGGGCATTATGGGTCCAGGAACTGGTGCCCGCCCTTCCCCCTCTCCCCCACCCCCCACTAGCAACACTTCACCCACACCCTCCTCCAATCCTTTGATCATCTCCTCCCACGCTGGTCTTTGGGATAGTAAAGAGGAGCTCAATGATCCTTCTCCTTGATTGTGTGTGGAGTTGGGAAATTAGTGCTATGCAGATTTCCCTGTAAGAGATGCAAGAGACCCTAACCATGTCTGGAACAGCACTCCGACTCATGCGATAGGCACAGCTTGGTATGCAGGTCTGGCTTTGCCTTTGAATATGTAAGGGAGTTCTTTTTACATTGTAACATTTCTTTCTCCATGGAGTCAGCTAACAATGACAACTTTGTACTTTTCTTGCCTGACAATGGACACCTCGGCCTTCACCCCATCTTCTACTTCCGTAGAGTGCCTTTCCCAGATCAGGAAGTGGGGAACAAAAAAGAAAACCCACAAAAATGAACTAATGAACACCTCTGCGGCTGCTGCCACAGAACTCAGAACCTGTAGGATGTCCTAGTCAGAAAAACTAAACATGGACCACAGAAAATCAGCATAGGAGCAGGAGCGTGCAACGCAATAGGAGAGGTTGTCTATTATGAGGGATCATTCTGACATGCAGAGGCGTCTGGTAGAGCTCCAGGAAGAGCGGCAGCAGGACAGACTCCATCTGAAACCCCTGCAAAACGCTCAGCCAACAAGCTGTTTCCCAGTCCCCACCCCAAGCGCTCTAGGAGGAGGCTGAGCAAGGTGCAGCATGTGCTGCACTCCACGCTGCTGAAGGCAAACAGAAGGAGACGACAGCCCCTTTAAGAACTAGGAATGTGAGTGATTTACTGTTTGCACAGTCATACTTTGCACTGGCTGCCCAAGCAGACTTATGAGAGTGTTAAATTATCTTCCTTCTCCTCCCTCTCTGTAACTGATCAACAATAAAACTGTACGGCTTTAAAAAACTTCTCTTTATTCATGAAGAGCTTGGGGATTGCAGGCAGAGAAAGAAGGGGAGGGAGCCCACGGTGTGAGGTTGGGGGATGGGAACTGAAGGCACAGCACTGACACAGACGTACATTACTGTGGTTCATTCCAAAAATGGGTTTTCAATGCTTCCCTGAGGTGCAGCGCTCCACGGTTGGCTCTTAGCGTAGCACTGGAATCTGGCTGCTCAAAATTAGTAGCCAGCCTATCAGCCTCCAGGACCTAACCCTGGGGGAACATTTCACCCTTTCTCCCGCCTCCCCTCCAAACATAATGGAGCAAACAGCAGGCACAGATAAGTTGGGATGTTGCGTTCAATGGAGTCTAACCTAGTGAGCAAGCAGTGCCATTTTCCCTTTAAGCGGCCAAATGCACATTCCACCACCATTCTGCACTTACTGGGCCTATTATTGAAGTTCTCCTTCTCGCTGTCCAGGTGCCTGGTGAATGACTTCATTAGCCGGGGGAACAAAGGGCGGGCAGGATCCCCCAGGATCACTATTGGAATTTCTGCATCACCAATATTTATTTTTTGGTCAGGGAAGAAAGTGCCTGCCTGCATCTTTTTTTAAACAGACCTGATTTCCTAAACATGTGCACATCATGCACCTCTCCAGACCACCCCACATTGATGTCAGTCAAATGTCCTGGGATCCACAAGGGCCTGCAACACCACTGAGAAGTATCCCTTCGGTTTATGTACTCTGTGGCAAGGTAGTCCAATGGTAAGATAGATGGCACACGTATCCCTACCCCCCCCCAGTTTGTTTACCCCATTGCAGCAAACCCATCTACTATGTCCTGCACCTTTACCAAAGACACTACCCTTCTTAGCAGAAGGCTATTGATGGCCCTGCACACTTGCATCACAGCAGCTCCCACAATGGATTTTCTGACTCCAAATTGATTCCCAATTGACCGGTAGCAGTCCGGGGTTGCCAGCTTCCACAGAGAGTGTTTCATAGCTATTTCATATCCCCTTTGCACAGGCATAGATGTGAACACTAGGCATTGGAGGGTCAGGTTCTAATGAACAAATCTTTGGTTACACACACTAGATCTCCACTAGGCGAATCTACGAGGCATCAGTAATTGCGTAAGAATAAGATATCACTATTCCCCAACATGGCTTAAAGTACAGTGCCCAGCATAATGGTGCCATACTGCAATACAAAACTTTAGCTCTTTTTGCAGTCTTCCTCCCTTTAAAATGGGGAAATCCCTAGCCACTTTTGTAAAGAGTTTTGAGGTTTATTGTGTTTTGTACATAAAAAGAACAAATTACTTACTGAATAGTTGTGTGTGGTGCATATAAAATATTTTGTTCTCAGAGTTGGGCCAAAAAAGCCAGATGTTAATGTTCTACTGGTTTTCAATAGTCATGCATACTTTCACACACATACATCTTAAATCAACATGTGTGCAAATAGTTAGCTATAAAAGAATGCTAATACACTACAATATGAAATCAGCACGGTTTAGTCTGATATCAGGCATCCTTAAACTAACTAAATTCTCAGCTGATCAGTGAATCTTATTTTTCAAATTTACTGTAAGGACCATAGTAGCTTTTGAATTGTGTTGTTACCGTATAAACAAATGCTTCTTTATGCAGTGTAGTAGAAGTGTTGCTCCCAGAAATTAGAGACAAGGTGGGGGATGCCAGATCTTTTATTGAACCAACTTCTGCTGGTGAAGAACAAAACCTTATACAGAGTCTTGTAGGTATTGTCTCACCCACTTTGTCTCTAAATGGTTATTCATATCACATGGCTAAGTAATTACTGTGAAAATGTGTGTGTGTAAATTATACATTTTATATAATGTTTCTATAGACAGGAAACTGTCTATAGACAGGAAACTGATAACAAGGAAGCTAAGTGACTTGCCCAAGGTCACACAGGAAATCTGTGGTAGAGGAGGGAATTGAACCCAATTTCTCCAAGTCCTACGGTCATGCCCTAGCTGCTGGACATATGGCCTGGAAATTATTTCAAGAATTTTGCAAGCTACTTAATGCAAAAATGAGAGGTATAACAGCACAGGCAAGGAATCTTGGGCAATATTGCAAATATGAGTTGGCCTTCTGAAAATTGGCAAGTACTGGATGCTGCAAAAGTCATCCAAAATGGACCCAAAGTTCACTGAAGTAAGTAGAAATGCTTTAATGGGCTTTGGCTTAAGCCCTGAACACAGAACACTTCAGTATCATACCAGAACACAGAGTATTTCAGCCTCTTTCCCAGGAAGAAAATCTTAATGCAGCATTTGTAACATGTGAGCCTTCCTAGCACTTGAAAGTGTTTTTTTTTTTTTAAATAATTTGTTTTTAAAATTGCTATTTAAAACTTCTCTTTAACCTTAGTGAGCTGTCTTCTGGAGCAGAGTGATGAAAAATTCTAAGTGTTCATGGCATGGTGGTTTCAATTAAAATGTTCAGTTTCCTTTCTAAACCCACTCTCCCTTTCCAAATTCCATTTCCAACAAATGTTAATGTTGAACATACAAAAAGCCAGGTTTCCATATTCTTGATGCAAAGCCAGTTTCACTCAAATGTGCATCCTAATTATCCTGTACATGAGAATGAAATGATTATCATGTTTACAGTGAAATGCCAGGAACAATGATCTGAAGTTTGAACATGACAGTTAATCCAGCAAAAATCTGGAACCAAGCAAACCCCTGAATTAAAGTATGTAAACAGCTGAGCATGCCTCTTTTAGTCCTTCATGATATTAAGATACTAGCTCAGTACTTTCAGAACTGCATCAGGATTCACAGTCTCCCACCTTACCCTTCTCCAGGCCTCCGGGACTCGTATTCTCCCTGAACTTTTTAAGGTAATGTCTCGTGATTCCAAGACTTCATCTGTTAGTTCCTAACTACCCAAGGGTGGCTTTCATCAGGCCCTTCTGACTTAAGTACAGATAACTTATCTAAATATTCTTTAACCCGTTCTCTCTATTCTGTCTTGTGTTCCTTCCCCCTTGTTAATAACAACATACCGCTCTTAAGCATCTGATCACAACTAAACTTTCAGTGAAGACTGAAACAAAATAGGCACTAAACACCTCAGCCTTCTTGATGTTCCCCATTATTAGCTCTCCTTCCCCACTAAATAATGGGTGTGCACTGTCCTCCATTTATCTCTTGCTCCTAAGGCTAGGCCCCTGTCTTAAATAAGCTGCTGAGTCATATGACAGGCAAGTACCCTGCAACAAGCCAGCCTTGGGCCAATCATCCATTTTCAATTAGTTTTACCCTGCGGCATCTGTGCTGGGTGTTGATTCAGAGGAAGAAAGCCAGCCCAGCAGTGGAAAGCTGGCTAGACAAAAGCACAAGGCAGACAGAGCCCTGTGGAAGACTCCTGGTAGAAAGGCTGGGGAGTTACTGCTCAGGAGAGGAGGAAGCAATTGAAAGGAGCTCAGGAAAGGAGATACGGAAAAGAGGCCATGTTGGGGGAAGCTGAGCCCAGAGGGGGGATGGAGGAGTGTTTGAATTAGACAGGCGAGAACATGAGCCCCTTGGGAAGGAGGGACTAGAAAAAATACCGTGTTTTAGACTTGAATCCTCTGGAAGGAGTGGCTTTTGTTAAAGACTTAACTGGAGGGCCAAATCTCTGTAGTGAGTCACCTCTGTGACTGGAGAAGGCTGAAGATAATTGTGGGGAAATAAGAACAGTAACTCTGGCCATGAAGGAGTGTTCCAGGCAGTTAGTCTATCACATAGCCCATAACCCTGTAGGCTTTGATTAATTTAGGATACAAAGTCACTAACAGGAAGTTCAAGGTGGCTACTTGAAACTTGTTATAGGAAATGAGATTGAATCAAGTATCTAAAAGTCATTAAGACTTTATTTAGTATCCAAACACAAACATGTACAATCGCAGCCCTAGAAAAGATAGATTCTTACAGCAAAATGACCCCCCCCTCCTCATTAAGCACACTCACTTATGAAGATAACCAGAAGCGGAGATGGAAAGAATAGGAAGTAGAGACGTATAAAAGTGGGAGTGACAAGGTTTCCACTGTCCTGTCATCTCGATGTCTCAGCTTGGTCTGACAGCCTTTTAAGATGGTCTCTTTACACCCCCGCACACTGGGCCCATACTTGATTAAGTCTCATTCGTTCTTCTGAGGGGCCATAATTAGTGTTCAGGCTACTCCTATTAACTATTTATGTCAACGCATTTCTCAGTGGTTTTCATACATTTTGTGGCTACATGTAGCAAAATGCCCCTAAAAAAATCTGCTAATTTAAACTTAAACTGTTGTGATAAATAGAAGCTGTAAACTAAGACACATTGCAGTGTGGATATAACCCAGGGTCAAAACACTTGGGATATAAGATTTAGCAATTAAAACCCCACAGCTGGCCTGGGCCGACAGGCTAGGGAGCTATTTCATTGCTATGTAGACATCTGGGCTCAGACTGGAGCCTGGCCTTTCTGACTCTGAGAGGTGGGAGGGTCCCAGAGCTCAGGCTACAGCCGGAGACCTACGTTGCAATTAAACAGCCCCACAGCCCGAGCCCTGCGAGCCTGAGTCAGCTGGTATAGGCCAGCCACGGGTGTCTAATTGCAGTGTACACATACACATACGCTAACTCCTAGGCTTTGTAATAAACCTGAGGCCTAACAAGATCTATTTCAAATATGTTTGCATCTTATTTTCTCTTACTTGCATTATAGCTTTTCCTAACATATAAACTATAGTTTGATCCGAGGTATGGACTCCCCAAGACCTCAGGGGTTAAAAGTTGACAACCCATTCTTGTTTCCCCTTGTCATACTGACTCTTGAAACTAATAGGTGACCATAAACAGAAGTTTTATAAATCCAAAATAAAAATAAAAATCAGATTCTCTGGGATGCATTAGTACTATTGAGTAAGAAATCAGGATTTACTCATTTTGAGAGTTGAGTCTTTGAAAATATCAGTTTAAAAAAAAGCCAGAGTGTCAATTAAAATCTGAATGATGTCAGCAAGTGTTTTTTGGTTTGGTACCCCCTTTCTGAAGGTATCCCAGTGACAAAGTGCCCTCAGACATGGCCCTTAAGGGGCCAGCACTGATCAACCTTCATGCTATAGTTGCTGGGACTGGAAATAGCAGCTATAAAAATGGGAGTCTGATATAGATTTGAAAAACAAATAGTAATGTGTTAGGCTATTATTTATAATGCCTCTATCGCACACAAATAAGTATTGATTGCCACTTATCAAAGTCAAGTATGTGCTGTAATAATAATCAAGTTCCTAAACATTAATCATATGCTATTTCCTGAAAGGTATCAGGTATGGTATCATGTATCAGGTATCACAGAAGAGATTTAAATATAAGTTCTAACAAAGTTATGTATTATGGCACAAGTACATATCCATTAACTGATACGCACACTTGCAGCCCCGCGTTCTTAATCTGCTTAGCCTAAACAAGTTAATCATTCTGTACTCAGAACAGTTGGCTCACATCTTTTATTTAAAGGAAACAGGTTCCGATAGCTATCGTTTTATGTCAGCTACAATAGTATGCACTTAAAGATTATCTGGAAAACCTTTCAATAACCAAAACCTGAGTTCAGGTTTCTGCAAGAATTTGACTGTCATGAATACCTCAGGCTACAGTTAGATACACACCCCCATTCACTTTGATGGGACTACTCAAATGCTATAAGTAAGGCATGTGCCTAAAATGACTTGAAGTAGCACATAAGAGTAGAAATAGCTGCAGTCCTATATTTTATTTTTTACTTAATATTTTGCACTTCTGTAGCTCCTTGCATCTAGAGATCTCAAAGCACTGTGCAAGCATTAATGACTTAAGTTTCACATCACTTCATTAGTTCACAAATCATCCACCCCTTTTGGGTAAACTAAGTCACGGAAAGGTTAAGGCCAGTATTTCCAAGTTGGTTGCCTAGAATTATGTGCATAGATCACCATTTTCAGATGTGGGTGCCTAAAATTAGATTTTTAAGTCTGTGCTTGGGTATCGTTAATGAGAGGCCTCGGTTTTCAGTGTCAATGAGTAACCACAATTCCTAGATTACAAGGCCAGAAGGCACCATTGTGATCATCTTATCTGACCTCCTGTCTAACACAGGCTATAGAACTTACCCAAAATAATTCTTAAAGTAATGCAAGTTGACCTGTTCAGCACCTCTGCGGAAAAATAAAATGCAAAAAACCCCTCCCCCAAACAGCCTTTGAAGTGTGAAAATTTTGGCCAAATTGGCTTGCTCAAGATCACCCAAGAATTCAGTGCCAGAACTGGTAATGCAAGCTAAACCTCCTGACACCCACTTTTAACATCAGCTTCGCCAGAAAGAACAATTCTTACTGAAGTCTTCATAGGTACTGCATTCAATTTTTCAGTGTCATTGTCTCATTGGTTTTCCTTATTTTAAAGTCTTCTCAAATATTTTATTTCTGATCTGGGTCAAACAATTTGCTTTGCTTTTTGCTGCTCATTTTAAAATAGCTTTTCATTCCATCTTTCGAATACATTTCCCACTCCCCCTACAAATTGCAAGTATCAGTACATGTACTGGACAGTTTATTTTCTTTATCACTGTGCTCATAGTATAGGAAAGATAATTGATATTAACAGCGAATCACTCCAACACTACCTTTTCAAAGGCATTTTGAAACTATATTTCTAAAACTTTATATTGTGACCATTATCCATTCCTGCTCAGTGCACTATATAAAATAGGAAACAAATAGATCCTCTTGAAACAGATGATATAAAAGCCTCCCAGTCTTACTACACTTACTTTTCTTAAACTAAAATTTTCAGAAACATGACCTTCCTGGTATTTGGCATAACAGGAGAGGAAGGATGGTCAAATAGTGGGGTAGCCTACATCTCAGGGGACCCAGGTTCAAATCTCAACTCTAGAAAGATCTCCTCTGTGATTTTTGGGCAACTCACTTAATTTACCTGTGCCTCAGTTCCCCCATCTGTAAGTTGTGAATGATAGCACGTCCCCACCTCACAGAGGTGTTGGAAGGATAAATACTTTAAAACCGTGTGAGGTCCTCAGATACTACAATATATAAGTGCTATATAAGTACCACCGAGAGATATATCGTGGACACGTCATTACACAAATGCCTTGATTTTCAAAGTATTTGCAGGCAACGGCATACAAATGGCTTCCTGCAGTCCCAAAGCAGCATGTAACAAAGGTGAATAAACTGCTGCATTTCTCCCCTCCCCCATCCAATCACACATCCAGAGCAAGTGCTGGTTACGTCACCCATAAACCACGCTAGTCAACACCAACAAATCTCTCTCCCCTATCCTAGCAGACAGCCCAGGAAATGAATGAACATGCTGTGTCAGGGCCGAGGTACCACATGGGGGCAATGTGCATGGCAGCTGCCTATGCCTTACTGCTTCTGTAGATAAATGAAAGGATTGTGGGGCAGAATTCTGTGCTCATTTCCACCCCTGGGCAGTGGGACGAGCAGCACAGAGTTTGGCCTGGTAGGGCCAGAACTAGAGACCCCTGAAGTCAAAGAGAATCTTTCTGTTAACGTTGGTGGGCTCCAAGTTATGGTAACTGAGGCCCTATTGTGCCCAGAGCTGTACAAACCAAGTAAGAGTTCCTGTCCAGGAGAGCTGACAACTTAATAGACAAGTATACAGACAGCCCATATCCAGTAAAAGCCTTAAGCATGTGCTTAAATTTAAGTCTATGCGTAAGTACCCTGCTGAATCAGGACTAAGTGGCTTGCCCAAGGCCACACAGGAACTCTGTGGCAGAGTGTAGGAATCCCCCCGAGTCCCAGTCTTGGGCCTCAGTAAGGCCATCCTGCCTCTCTGAAAGCAGCACTTAGTCTGCTGGGTGGCCAGGTGCTTCACTACAAATATCGCCTGCCCATCAAGGGCAACGGAACTTTTGTAGACATGGGGGGGCCATCAGCACCAGAATCAGGGGAGTCAGGGGACCATGCCCTCCCTTTTAACATAGGCATAGTTTGGGGGCAGGGGACAGTGTTGCTCCGCAAAGTGCAAGCTTCGGGCAGGCCTGGAGCAGCACCGGCAAGGGCTATGCTTCGTGGCAGGGGAACGGATGATGCTGTCACACCTGCCCAAGGCTTGCAGTTTGGGGGAGCAGTGTCACTTCCTGCCCCCCCCAAACTACATCCATCTTAAAAAGTGGGGACCTAGGCCCTTTTCTCCCCCCCCCCACCCCGGTCTGCGGCGTTGTTGCTGTCCATCGCTTTTTCCCCCCCTCTATATAAAGAAACTTCATGCAACTAGGGATCCTAACAAACGGCTGGGGAAAAAAAAAAAAGAAAACTATCTTCACACTGCAGGTACAAAGCATTGCAAGATTGGGATGGTGACAGGAAAGGTGTTGAAAGAATGTATTTCAACACTATCATTAAACCTGTTATTTCACTGCTGTTCTGCAGCAAATTCGGCTTTTACCAGGTATCCCCGAGAGATGGTGCAGTAAGAGGCTGCTCCCAGAACACTGGCACCTACAATATCAGAAACTAAAGAATCTCTTGTATGAATCACCTCTGAGCTTTTGCTGCTGCTGAAAAATACTGATGCATTTGAGTAGTGGACAACAAATAATGCATGGCAGAGCAATATTTTCACATGCTAATAGAACTGATCTCCTTTTCTTTACATAGGCTGGTGTGAACGCATGTGCAATAATATTTGGGCCACCTATTTGTCTCTGATTCAACAAAGCAAGAGCATGTGCGTTACTGACCTCTTGAATGGCAGGGGGGAAGGTTCATGTTAGCAGCATTTAGCAGCTGTCCTTCAAATTTTGGATTTGACAAAATATACTATCTGTTGTCTGTCAAATTACCTTCCAACAAAGTCACCCATCCCAAGATTCTTCCAGTTAAATTAACTACTTTCTATGATGGATTAAATCCACTATTGTCCAAATTCTTGGAAGTAGTGAGTTTACATTTTAAGTTATTCATTTTAATACATACTATTCACCATATTAAAATATTAGCAATGCTAATCTAAGTCTGCTAAATGCTAAATCTGCACAGGAGACAGAGCTTTCTCCGGGGACATTTCCACAGCAATTTACACATTTACACAGCAATGCATATGACATTTATACAGTAATGCCTGTGGCTGGCCCATGCCAGCTGACTTGGGTTCATAGGATTTGGTCTATGGGGCTGTTTCGTTGCTTTGTTGACTTCCAGGCTAAGTCTAGAGCCCAGGCTCTAGGGCTTTTCTTTGCTGTGCATATACATCTTCAGGGGCCAACCTAATTGTGGAATGAACTCTCAGGCATTAAGAGCCACTTCAAACAGCTATCCCTTCACCTAGCCTCCTACGAGGCATGACAGAAGTGGGTCTTGAGGATTTTTTAGTTTGATTCACCCACACTGGTACTATCTGCTGTCCATGAAGCCAGATGCTGCAAGGAAACTCAGGGGTTCCACTTCATGGGTCAGGCATCAGCTGGTGGTTAGGGAAGGCTTAATTAGGTTGTTGTTATGGCCTCACCAATGGAGACTCCCATAAAGACGTACATCCCTTGATCCTCCTGGGTGTATCTGCTGCCTTGCCAGTGCTACTAGCTTCCAAGGCTTCCATAGGAAGCGATGACCTATCTGGCAGAGTAAGGGTTAAAGGCGACTTGCACTATTGCAGCCCCCTCCCTCCCCCCCATTAAACACTCTGTAAACACAAGCCCTGCATTGTGCTGGTGTAACCAAAGAGTGAATTTAGCTCCCTGAGTGCAAGTAAGGTTTGTGCTCACCATTCACATTCGCCACACAGCTGCAGAGCACCACGCTGCTGTGGGAGAAAAAGACAAAAATGATAAAGAGAATAACTGGAATAATTAAAGATGGGTCCCCTAAAAGGGAACCGTTCCCTTTGCATACCCATCCCCAAAGCAAGTTATGGATCTCTCTGCTCTGGATGTGAGAGAGGCAGCATGGAGCTAGCGGTCAGGGATGTGAGCAGAGAGAAGATAAAAGGAATGTAAAAAAATGCTTCAAAAGACATATGCTTAGAGGAGTTATTTTATTTTTGGTTAATTATTTGGGCCTATTTTGTTGGCGGTATCAAGTGCCATGTTACATCCCTTGCTGCCCATCTCAACCCTGGTAGCAAAAGTATTGTGTTGAGTTAAAGAAGGGAAAAAAACCAAAAACAAGAAAGTATTGATGAAGGTACAAAAGTGCTTTAAGAAAGCGTCATTAATGTAGGCTGGTTAAGTGTGTCCATGTCTGTAATGCTACATCCTGGGCAGTAATTTATTATCCTAACTAAAACCAACCATAACAATGTTTACATGGTAACAGCACTATTCACATCATTATGCAGAAGGTGGTGTCTTCACAATAAAAACTCCTCCTTGAAGGCCTACAACATGTCCATAGATTTAATCTGGAAGCAAATTTAAGAACGCTTCAAGTGCAGGTGTGTTTTGTACTCAACACCACCTGAAAAACAGGAATGGGGTTAAATGGGCGGCAGCTTTATTAAAGTAACACTCCCAGTGCAGGTCATCCGTCCTATTGTAATCCGCTTCAATGGATGATAGGCTGCTGTCAGCCCCCACCCCTTCAATCTGGTCTCAGCACAATTCCTGGGACCACCTTGCAGTCCTCTCACACGAGGATTATCTCCTTCCTGCACCAGACATTAGGAGTCCCAACTCCATTCCCCACCTCTAAGGAAAAAAAAAAAAAAAGAGAGAGATGCCTTTTCCTAATCTACTTCCAGTTTCTTAGGGAACCAGACCCCCTATTGAATTATTACATATGCTGGGCACCTGCCACCAAGCAGTGCCAGAAATTTGCTTGGCTGCCTCCCACCTCTGACCCATGCCAGATTCCCAAAGTGTTAAAAATATCTTCCCCAGCACCAGGCAGAATCATACCCACTCCCCAGTGGGACAGGGGTACCACTGCATCCCTGAAGAACTCAGATACTGGGGATATGAAGTTTCATAATGGGCAATCAAAATCTTTCCCACTCACATAAGTTAGCTACCAGCTGACTTATCCCTGTCCTGGTGTTGTCCGCCCACAAAAACCACGTGGCTTCCCTGCCAGACCTCCTGCTATAGCATCTCAGGATAGGTTATAGGACCTGTGCCATGGCCCTAAATGTACTGTGGTCTCCACAGAATAATTTGCTATATTTTGACAAGGTCAAACCTCTGATTATTTGTTTGACAGCCTCGACATGTCAGAAGAGTGGCACACATGCTTTTCCAGATCCAAGATACTCCATTAGTCTCCATCTTTCCCTGCCCCACCTTCCATCATGGCTTCCTTATGCCCTAATGAGATGATTTTATCAACTGCCCTTCAAATAGTATCTCTATTAGCTTTGAGACGGTGCACTCCGATTGCAGCAGCCACCCCTCATTGAAAGATTGGGACTGCGAGCTACAGTGGCACCCACCACACCTTATGCCCCTTGCCATGCCGAGGGGCCATTTCAATGGCCTTGAACCCCTGTCCCTACATTCCTTTTAGGAGTTGGATTCAAGGGTGTTTGATCTTTAACATTCTGCCTGCTGGAAGGACCCAGACTCTGTTGGCTGCTGCCGCTGCCTTAGTCTTGCAGCCAGGCACGGCCCGCGGGGGGCCAGTGCCTGGATTCCATCACAGAGGCTTGCTTTGCCTACCCTGCAATGTCTGGGCCCTGCACCCAGGAAAGCCACAATCGCACCCTAGTCTGGTAGCCCAGCTGCTGGCAGCACAGAGTCTGCACGACAAGCTGCTGCAGACTTCTGGAGAATCCAAGGAAAAGAAAACTCCTTCAACACCCAACCCTTGTGTTTAGGAGCCCCAGTCTCCTGGGCAAGAAAACACGAATGGGCACCACAGCTTCAAGGCCACCCCCACAGTCCCTGAGAAGTCCCTAACTTTCCCCATTTCTCCTTCCTGTCCTGCTTCAACTCTAAAGAGGGAAATGCAGGAGGGGGCTCAGTCAGCCACCCTGCCACTCCCACATCTTCCCAGCACTCCAGTTTCAAGGCCTCCTCCCAAAGTCACTTCGCAGCAACCCTTTGGCCCCCAGAGATCCAGTCCCTGAGACAGTCCCTGCCTCTCCCCCACTTCTTCCCAACCCGACACCTCTGAGGTGTGGAAGGGGAGCTCAGCCATGGTGTCAACCACCCTGTCCTAATCCCCTCCCTCCCTTCCCAACTCCTCTATCAGGCCCATTCATCCACCCCAGCCAAGGAGAAACCTCCACCAGAAGGAAAACGCCTGTGCTTTCCTGCCATCCTCCTCCTGTTTCTGCCTAGGACAAGCAGGGCGGACATCACCCCTGCAAGGGAAAGCTCTGGGGTCCTGCAGTGTGTCAGTCTTCCTGCCACATGGCTGTGCCTTTTGGGGTGATTTCCAGCCAGTCATCACTGGGACCCCACTGGTCACGCTGGGACCCAAACTCTATGGGCTGTGTTCCATGTCCACATGTAAGCATGGCAGGCTCTTCTGCTTTCAGGGCCTGCTTTCCTTCCTGGCAAGGAATGGTACCCCAGGCACAAGAAAGGCTTTATAAGCTTTGGGCATTCAGGGGTCAATAGGCTGATGCTGAACCTCTTTTGTGCAGCCAATTAGGCCTATGAGGAAGCTGATAGTCCAGGAGGACAGGAGAGTGCAATCCTTTAAGGATATGTCTGTGCAGCCACTGGGAACATGCCACCCAGCCTAGGCAGACAGACTCATACCACTTCTGCTTCAGCTAGTGCGCTAAGATGGCGGCGTAACTGTTGTGGCATATATGGTGGCACAGGCCGCTTGTGTCCAGGCTGGCCCAGACCACTGGATGATTATGTGGGTAGTTAGCTTGAGCCACTGCCCTTGCCACAACATCCACACTGCTGGTTTTTTTAATCTGAGGGAGTTAGCGTGCGTCTGTCTACCCAGGCAAGGCCTTCCAGCTGCAGCACAGACATGCCCAAAAGGGACCAAAGGTTCTTTCCCCTGCCAGCCCAAACAAAGCCTCCTCACCTCTGAGGCTACAGAGTGGAGGCATTTTCTTATTACTGTTGTTACTAAGCATTATATCGCAGTAGTAGCTAGGAGCGCCAGCCATGCCTCACTGTGTGAGGTGCAGCGCAAAGAGAACAAAAGGCCATATACCTAACTGGATTTGGTTTGACACCTTTACCTGGCAGGGTGGAACCAACAGTGGTTGTGCAGATTTGAAATTTGGGTTCTGTGCTAATTTTAAAAGCTCTTTCCTCTTCAATGAAATGTTACTGTGCATTAGGAGCCTGCAGCTCTTACACATCCATTGTACAGTGATGTTATCCCATTGAATTCAGTAGAATTACGAATGTTTTAAGCGATGTACGGGGGAGAAGATTCAGGCCCTAGATATCAGGGCAGTCTTTTTACTCGTGTGCATTTTTTTTATCATGCTCACAAGTAATGGATTTCCGACGCAAAAATCCATGAATGGCAATGGCAGAAAGCATCCCATTACATCAAACCCTCAATATGGAGTAAGTACTCTTCATGATATTCAATGACAACCATCAGCTCCAAAGTAGCCTTTTCGGTATACGCTGCCAATGCAAATTAAGGGGATATTGACTTCTAAATAAGTGAATATCAAGCTTTATTGACTAAAGAGTTAAACATTGACTGAGGAGAAGCTGAGGCCAGGATTCTCCTAGACTTAGGCCAACCGTAAATTGGGATGTTCATAAAACAAAATAAAAAAAAGGAAAGTCATCATCAATGGATCGGTTCTTGCAGCTACTGGAGTTAATGGGACAGATCCTCAGCTTCAGCTCTGACTGTTTTATGCTGTGACAGAGAAGAAACCTCAGGACATCTGCCAGTGGTGTGAGGGAGGAGGCAGAGCCTACAGCACTGTGTCTGAACCTCACCTAGCAGAGCAGTCCCTATGGAGCCACTCTCTGGGGAGTAATTTAAAGCAGCCCTGAGGCTATGCTTAGTTATGCTGGTGAGTGTTTCAGCTTTTGGCCAGCCCAGATTGGGGGGGAGCAGACAAGTGCTTCCTCATTGCTCGCCTCAGCTGTTTTGAGGTTACACTTCAGTTCAATGAGCTCAAGCACCCAAGGCAGAGGAAGTTTCTGATTTGGATTTGGATTGTGCATTGTACCTCTAGCCTCTCTGCTTCTGAGCATCTGGAAGTTCGCCTTACAGTCGCAAATTGCACCCGTTTTACTTTGAAAATATTCTGAAGTAGAAACTAAGAGACAAAGGGAACTCTTTCCCCCATCCCACCCCAAACTTTTCTCCTGTAAGGAATAAATAATAGTTGTCAAGGAATTCTCTGCAGTCAGAATTTAACACTCCCATAAGTGATCAAGTAATATTATTTCCTTCATTTTATACATTTTTACACAAATTCAAAGTCTACCAGTGCCATCAATTATTATAATAAATAAATATAATTGCAATCTACATACAGCATACAGCACAGAATATCACATTACCATCAATGTGAAATTTGTCCTGGCCAAACTCAGGGACATGGTCTTTAGGGATGATTTTTAAATATTTGGCATCTTTTTGTAACTTTAATTAAGTGAAATTTGAGCTGCATTAAAACACAAATCCCTATACACCATCGGGTAACCTCTATACACCAGAAGCAGTTTATTGGAGGATGTTTAGCTATTTAAACTTAAAGTGCACTGAAAAATAACCACAAGAGGGGGAGGTTGCAAGCACTGAATAAGTGACACTGGTACTTTCAGTAAAATTTCGTTAATGCAGGTTTGGGTTTTTCCACAAAATGTAAAAACTAACGGCTCTCCGTAAAAATGCAAATTCTGTGTTTTTCTGCATTTTTCTGTGGCAAATGGATTTCTAGGATTCCTGGATATTATCACTGATTAACTTTATTTCTTTGGTGTAAACATTAGAATCCCACTAATTTGTATGGAATAGGAGTATGGAATTTTTTCAGATAAGGAGGATTTGAGATAGGAGGGGAACTTTGAAATTGGGTTCTCCTTTGACATGCATCAGTTTACATGCTACAGATAATTATATGCACTACTGAAATTCCCTTCTCATGCACACAAAACAGTCTTCAAGATTCCATTTCTTTATTTAGTGCTCATATTGTCACACTATGAATAAACACTGCAGGATTTTGTTCCTTTTGTGCTTACTGTGTGTTTAATGTCATAGGTGGGAACCTCTTAATGCTAGTAGATTCTGTCTTCTTATCTCCTGAAACATTGCTGTCTCTCTCGTTTGTTCCATTTTATCATATGTAATCAATCAATTTTCATTTCCAAGCCCTTAGGCATTTTTATAAGGTTCCACTGTAATGCTCATTTTCTCTTTTCTGCTGGCAATGTCCCCTGTGTAGAGCTCAGACTCCCATTCTGGGGGAATCAAGGACATGACAGGAGATTTTCTGTCTATTTGGTGCTGTAATGATTTGAACTTTAAATCAAGGAAATTGCATGAAAGATTTAAGGGGAAAATTGCCAAATAGAAAACTCAGAATCCAGTACTCAGTTGAGCCTTTTCAGCTGTACTATATTGAGTAAGGGAGGCAAAAACAGAATTATACAAAATGAACCCACTTGTAGTTCAGTGTTTCAGTATCTGAGGAAGATAAATGGTAGACCTAACTTTATTCATAGTGCATCTCTTTTACACTAATATCCAGAATAGTCCCACTGATTGAGCAGAGAGATAGGGAGATGTAAGTTGTTTGGCTTGGTAGCAATGAATAAATTGGCATCAATGAATTTCAGTTTCCAGCTAATTAATCTTCACTGAAAGTTGACATTTCTGAACATTCAAGATAAAAAAAAAAACGACAGTAAAGACCTATGAAAACCCAAGTTCGACAGATTCATTCTCTGCAGTTTTCTGTCTCCTAGATTGCCCAGCCTGCTATGGATAAAGTTAAAGTTCACAGAGAACCTACAAAGGCTAAGAGAGTGCCTTTTGTTTAGTTATTTATTTTTAAAGTAGACTCAGTTGATTTAGAGGATATCTCCTAGATTTTTGTTTGTTTTATTTTTATTCTTTTAACTGAATTTAAGGTTCCAGCAAAATGCGAGAGTAGCTGGCAAGAGCGTGAAATCCTCTCTACCCACTACAGAGAAACTGTGAAGGCAATAGCCATGCAATCTTCACGGCACAGCCGAACAAGGGCATCACAGTCATGACCCCATGGGGCTATTTCAAATGGTTTCCATATCCACTCAGCCCTGGGCCACTATGCAGAGACTTTCAATAAGTGTACTAAACATGGAGGTGGCTCTCATGAGCTCTACGGTGATCAAACTCTGCTCTTATAAACAGCAAACAAATGGTAATCAGTGCCAGTCAGAGTTGTCCTGATCTGGATTCAGGCTGTTGTTTTAGACCCTAAACCAGCAAAGCCCTTAAACAGGTGAGAAACAAAGCATATGAGCAGTTCCACTGAGGTAATCCAGTTGAGCTTTGCATGTAATCCTTCCGTGGGACTACTCCTGTGCTTAACAGGGTGCACTTGCATAACTGCTTTGCTGGACTGAGGCCTCAGGCCCCCTGTCTGCAATGAACTCCCCATAGACAGGTCCCTGCGTCTGTATGAATTCCAGTTGATTTGACCTGGTCCCTGCATAGGCACCAGCTGCTGATCACATGAAGGTCATTCCAGGTTTGGGGCCATTGCATTGAAAGTCTCATTCACTATCTCTTCACAACTCAGGTTTCAATTTTTCAAACATTTGAGATAAAATTGTTCTGCCCTCCTTTTTTGTTTCCTTAATTTCTAATATATACAAGGCAGGTTTTTTTTCTATAACATCCCTGCAGAGAGCTTGATTCACTGATGTTACTCCAGTTTTATGTCCTGGAAAATCCCCAAAAAATCCATGGAGTTAAGCACAAAGGTGAATCAAGGTATTTCACCATTAGATTAGATGGTGTTATTCTTTGTAGTACGAACACTTATCATTGCTGAAGGCCAGGGTAAATCTCTGAACCCCATTTGATCTTTTTATCAATTTTTCTTCTCCAGGTTCAATGGATAAACACTTCAGATTGGTTTTCTTGATAAATGGGAGGAATTTGCCTTTTTATTTAAGAATGAAAATGAAAGGCTAAGTCCATTGCTCCCTCATCTTCTGTATAGGGATTAACATCCTCCTTACACAACCATGCAACAGACGGCAGTGCTTAGATTTTAATGCCGTCTCACATGGTAAGACCCAGGAGCTGTATAATAATCAAGAACTGCAAGTCGAAACTCTGTATGCAAGGGCCAAATTCTTGTCTGATTTACATCAGTGTAATGCCAAAGTAATTTCATTCACTTCACTGGAGTTATTCTGTGTTACACTAAGGTAATTTCAAAAGAAAATGGTTCTTAATTTCAGGCTGAATGAAAAAAACCATGCGTGAATTCCTTATTCATTCCACAAGGTATTCATTTATCTTGGAGTTTGGGAATAGTTCCAATCCCATTAAACAGTTATAGTTATTTTAAAAAAATGTAGATCAGATAATATAGCATTTTCCAGTTAACTGAAGGAGATGCAAATACTTCTTTGTATAGTTCTGGAATAGGTGATAGCCAAACATGCATTTCAAACATTTCACTAAGAAAAGTCCATTCAGGAGTTGCTAATACAGCAACACTCCTCTGCAGAAATGCCAATTACAAAGCTCAGAAGGATGCTTAGGAGAGCTGAGGGGAAAGCATTCTCAGCTGAGGAGATCTGGCTGTGGAATGAAATTCCACAAGTGAACTAGATGAATCCAGTGTCTGTCTATCTCTAAAAAACATTCCTTGACAATAAAAAACTTTTCCACAATAACCAGAATGCTTAAAACCTCAGCAACCCCCAAAATCATCACTACCACCAAACAAGAAAACGTCTGCTGCAAGCAAAGCTTTTAAGAACGTGAAAAGGGAGAAAAGCCAGACTCAAGATGACCGTTATAGACTTTGCTATTGTGTCAATCTCTTTTGAGTCCATTATCATTAAACGCTCCGTATTTACTTGCTTTCCTTGGGTAATCTGAAAATATGTATTAGCACATATATTCATATGCTAATGTCACACAGGTGTCTTTTAAGATCACTTCTAATCTTTCCTCCACTTCTATCATTATATGAGCTTTTCCTAAGAAAAGGCTTGTCAATCACCAGAACCTATTAAAATACAATGCTAATAAAAATGAACTATTGAAGTGAACTGTTCTGCTTCCATACTTCATTTGTAACAAATTTTCTTCTTTTGGTGGTTCTGCTACTACCATCGCTCACTCCCCAGAATATTTGGGTTCTTTTGATATCCATAATAATTTTTTAAAAAGCACTTTGAGATCCTAGGCCTGTGAAAATTAACATGGCTCCAATGAAGTTAGTTTGACTTATTGCAGAAATCAATTGGCACAAGATACATTGGAGGGTCTTTTCCAGGCTCTAAAATTAAAGGACCATTGGAATATTAATCGACAGTATGCAACAAGGATCAAATGTAGTCACCCTCACAAGGGTAGGGGCAAGGCCTTTGTAGATGACTGGGCCACAGGCAGTCAGGTCTAGTGATGGAAACAAGAGGTCAGCCTACCAGTTAGAGCAGGGTCTATAGTGGGAAGAGTCCAGGAAACAAGCAAAGGGTCAGAAGCCAAATGCTAGAGTCAGAGTGATAACCCAGAGGCAGAGCTGAGGGTTCAAGCCAGAAGTCTGAAACCAGAGAAAAGCAGCAACTAGAACAAGCACAGCTGCAAGGATAATACACAAGGAGCAGTCAGAGATTTGCTGCGGAGGACAGTCTTATAAGCAGTGTTGCTACGCCAATCAGGGGCTGTGACCACTCTGTCAGTTCCATGACAGTGCAGCTGGCCTCATTGGTTACCCAGCAATACAGTTAATCAGGGAGCAGGCCAGTAGCTGGTGGTGGCAGGTCTGTCCCTTGATAGCCCTTTGCAATGCAGGTATGCCATTTTAGATACTGCTGAGTGGGGACTCTGCTCCCCTGCATTTGAGATGAATGGGATGGGGCTCCGAGAACCTCAAGTAGTCTAGTGTAGAGAGACTGTTGGGGGCAGACCTTTGGAAAGGCACTGCATCTTCAAATGCACAGGTCAAGTTGACCAAAACCCTGTGCCATTATCCTAATTCTTAGGTCAGAATAACAGCCTATTCATAGCCAAGGAGGTGTGGCCAAATTCCACTCCCTCAGACCTCACTCCCTACACAAAACCAAATTATTCCAAACCTAGGTGAGAAGGGGTGAACTGAAACTATCAAGTAACTATTTGTCCAGATGGAATAGTCACAGTCCAAAGGCTTTCCACATTTCAGGATGAAAGATTCATTATTTCAATGCTTCTACCTCTGTACTAACACAACTAATTGCTTCACAGATTCTTGACTATTATGTTATGACTTACGGAGAACGTTACATTGCAACTTTTGAAAAGAAAAGCTCAGGTGAAAGAAAAGTTTCATTACATTTTTTTAAAGTCCCATAGGGACGCAAAATGATTCAGTGTGACAAATCTAGATTTATTTCCCTTTGGTATTTTCCATTTTCATTTAGAATTCTCTGTGTCAAAAGAAAAACAATGGGGGGTATGAGAAACTAGTATGTTAAACTAGTAATCTGATTACATTTCGTCAAAGTCTTGGCTTATGCTTTCTGAAGAAGCTACACTACTATTCATCTGAACTAATCAACTCAAAACAGAATGTTTTGGAAAAGAGCTCTTTGCCCAAGAGATAGAGCTAAGAAATTGGCAACTGAAAACAGAGACAGCATTTCTTAGTGGAATTAAGTTGGGTTGCCTCAACAAACAGGTCAGCGCTGTGTGGTATCCCTCTGAAAACAATCACAAATGTGTCCACCTTCTGTGTCTGTTACCTTCATTCCCTGTACAATGGCAAAATCACCCCTGTTTCTCACTCCTTGCTTTCAGAGAAGTTACAGAATAGTCTTATTTGATCACACAAACCATGCCCCTCAGGATATGTCTGCACTGCACACCCAGTGCAAACCCCAGGCTTGTAGATTTGGTGTTTCCAAGCCCATGTTTGAGCGTCCTCACTGCGTTGTGTACAATGGATTTACAATTACTTCATCCAGGTCTCACAACCACACTAGTATGTCTATACTGCACTACACTGACCTTCTAACTTAGGTCTGCAGCTTGACCTGCTTCCACATTAAAAATGACCCCAAGTCACAGTGGGACTTCTGCTCTGACCCACTCTTCTTAGCAGGATCCTAGGACCCAGATTCTGAGTGTTTGCTAACCCGAGTCACACTGAGCTGTGTGTAGACAGAAATGGGGCTTAGGCTCAAACCTGAGTCAGAGCCCACGCTTAGTGTGTAGTGCATCTACCCTATCAGGACAGGATATAGTACTTTAATATGGAATTTAGCAAATGTCAAACTGTTAGGCTATAGGCTGGGGAAGACTCAATAATTTAATGCTACAGGGCTGCTGCTCTCTTTCCCTTCATACTGCACATTGTGATTTTGTTCCATCCCTTTTCCATGTGTAAATCAATTTCCACTATACTCACAAATTGTACTTTCTGATCAGTGTTTCATTTGGATGTTGTCTGCTCATCCTGGGCCCACCCTTTGCAAGCATGCCCAGGGGAAATGGAGAGGAGGACAACAGGAGCCTTTCAGTCAGTTCTGTCCCTACACAGCAGCCAGCCACAACCTAGACTTCCCCCTTGCCTGAGCACAAAGACCAGTGAGATCACTAGAAACCCCTAACAGGTAAGTGGAAAGAGAGGATCCCTCTACTAAACAGGCCTTGCAGAATTGAGTGCACAGGTGCTAAAGGGTGCCATGGTACTTAGCTCTTATATAAAACTTTTCACTTGTCATTTTCAAAGCACTTTATGAAAGTGGATGTCATTCATCTTATTTAACTGATGGGGAAACTAGCACTGAGGTAAAGTGATTTCTTACCTACATACAGCAGGTCTGGCATCGAACTGTGAATGGCCTGTTCCCAGGATCACTCTCTGTCGCTGATGAGTGTGTGCGTCCAGTGTCCCCAGAGACATTGCCCTGACATTCTCCTTACAATCCCTCCTGAAAACCCACATCTGCCATAGTGCCTACAAATCACTACTGACTGGCAAACGACATGTGGAGACTTTTATTTCTCTGCTAAATTCCGTTCATTTTGCTTCCTTGTCCTCCCAGCTCTCACCCAATTTGTCTGAATTGTCCATCTGTCGCATCCTAGATCATAAATCTGATGGGGCAGAGACTGTCATCTTTGTGATTTGTCTGTACACTGGAAGTCCAATGCTTGAATGTGTTCCCAGGGGCTACCATCATCATCCTATCTTATCGCTCCGAAACCACTGCCAAGATCTGATGTAATGACTTATCTCAAATAGTTCCTCCAGAGTACAGGATGTTGGCAGAGGGCACTGCACTGGGCAGCATTCAAGTGTTTACCTAGTCCCTCCACAGTCATGTTGAGGGTCATTCCTCAGCTTCCGTGTGGTCATATTGTCATCAGTCTTTGCCACTCCAGCTGTCGCTTGTTCGAGGTCAGCACCTGGAGGGAATTGTCTTCACAAGAAAAGAAAAGCAGGCTAGCTTAGGCAACTTGACTTTGCTGGGAAGGTCACCCTGTAGCTAGGGAGCCGTGCAGTCTGGAAATACCCTGGTCGGCAGGGAAAGAGACGCATGTCTCCATCCAGGGGATGCGATGGCTGAGAAGCCAGCAGTCTAGAGTGGGTGTCCCTGGAAGACCAGGAGGGGGAATACAGGTGCAGTTGCCCTAAACTGTTATAGTCATAACGTGAACAAATCTGACAACTCCAGGGGGCTACCATAATACAAATAATAATTGTAACATAATAATTGTACCTGCTTTTGGGCACAATATCTCTTACTACAGCCTGGTTGGATTAAAACTCTCAACAGAGCCCCATGTACAATATAAAGTAGTACACTTACTGCCCACAGACATCAGACTGGCTTTTTCATTTTCATACAGAATTGTTTTACTACAAATTTTGTATCAGGATAATCCTGGTGAGTTTCAAGATCTGGTTTCTAATGGCTTCCTGGTGAAATGGGAATTTAATTATCCTTTACTTGATAAAGATCCTTTCAGTCTTATGAACAATGCACCAAAAACTGTCCTTTCTTAAATATTTTAAAATCATTACTCACCAGTGGGAAGGATTAGACTGGAGAAGATAGGGTCTCATTCAGCACCATATGCATGTATGGGGCACTATGCAACACCTCCAGAAACCTGTCCCTCCTCCATGGTAACAGAGGGCTCCAGATGCATTGGAACTGGTATGAGCCTACTGCATATGGGAGTCTGCGCCTGTGCGCATGTGTGCTGGTATGCCCCACGGCTTAGAGGGCAGGGCAGAGTGGGCCTGGGAGGACAAATCTATGGCTGTTGATCTACCTGTATACAATGGAGCAGTACTTCAGCCATTCTGATGCCGGAGGAGAAAAGGATACCTTTCCTCCCCACACTCTTAGGCCAAGCCCTAGTACTCTGGTTTGAGGTGAGGAATGGAGGACATTATTTTGCCCAAGTAACAATTATGTCCAGTTCTGGGATGATAGTGTGACCTGCCCCAATGAGCCACCAAACTCATGTTTCTTGTGACCCCACTCATAGATACAAACCACGGTTTCTCACTAGGAAAGCCCTGTGCTCTGTCCCAGGTGCTGGCTGTTCTCCCTCTTTATTTACTAGATTTGAAATTTCTGGAAGGTCTTTTCTTCCTGCTTCTTTTGATATTTGTGTTCTACTAGAGTAACCCTTCCCAAATCTCTCTCGAAACACAGAGTGTTCTTTCTGGGATTATCCTTTAGGAGGATTCCTTTGATTATCTTTTTTATTCCCCTCACCCAATCCTCACTGTGTGTGTGTGCCACACACAGATGAACCCTTGCAGACACACACTCCCACACCGTCTGTGAAATCTAGCAGTCACTCAGAACACCAGCCCACTTTAAGTACCTTATCTCTTTTCTACTAATAAAGCGGCAAAGTTGTGAGGAGAGGCCAAAGGACTTTAAACATCTTCAGGAATGTGGTTCCTCAGGGTCGGAATGGCTTGCCCTGTCTAAACTCAATTACATTAAGATTTGTAAATTGGCATGGGAGTGCCACTTATGTCTCATTTCCACCTGCCTACTTTCAGATGTCACCAGCCTCCAGTCTAATGAATCCT
>ML675616.1:18488616-18535632 GCA_007922155.1 Mesoclemmys tuberculata
GTCCCTTCTGACCTATGAGTCTATGAGTCTATGAGTCTATGAGTATAAGTACCAGGAGGGAGAAGAATTGTGTGAAGTGCCACAAGATAACAATAAGGGGATAAAAACATAACAGCTAAGTCTGAAAATTAGGAAAAATGATTAGAAAGTCTATTAGACTATGGAATAATCTCCCAAGGGAAGTAATAGAATCCCTATCTCTTTTCATCACACTGGAAAAAGCATTAAAGAAAACATGGCTGAGAATTGTCCTTAACTGGCATGAGGTGAACTAAATAGGTCTCTAATAGGTCTTGTTCATCTTCAACATCTATGTTTATACCAACATGAAAAGAAAACATACCGTATAAACATTCCAGCTGTGCAGTCAGCTAAAGTGCCATCTTACACATTAACATTAGCGAGAATATTTCATATAGCTATTGATCATTGCCTGGAAACAGTTTTTATTCATATTATGGATCGATGATAATCTATTATTTCTCCCCTCCCTCAAAAACCCCAAAGTTCTGTTTCAACAATAAGGTAAGCTAAGCAAAAAAGTGCTCCTGCTATTTTTCTCTATAATTTCTGTCACCAGATGGATGTATGGAAATTCTCTAGTCAGTGAAGTCCAATTTCCTCAGCACTTTCATTTCTATTGCAATGGATTTTTTTTTTTCAGCCTCAGTAAGCATTGCCATGTAGTTGTAGGGAGAAGAACATGTTTTGAAACATTTTGACTTCTGAGAAACTATTGAAATTATGGCCTCTCTCTAAAATGAGGCAAATAAAGTGAAGCAATACAGTAGTATTGTTCACTGGTAGAAAAAGAGAATGCTAAGGCAATGAAATATTTACTGGTATGCTTGGCTAAGGACACCTGTCAAAAATCTGGACTCTAAAAATGTTAGAGGTACTAGGAGGATTTTAGTTCTGAAAAGTTAGCTAAAGAAACATTCAATTCCATATTTGAAGTCCAACTCTGAATCAAATTCCTCAATGACAGAGTATTTCCCTTCTCCCTACCCCCCAATTTATTCACCAAAAATAAGATAGGCAAGGATTTCTTTTTCAAAATATCTGATATCCCTCTGCATATTTTCTTATTTTGAAGAATGCTGATTTTAGAGCCAGGAGACCTGAGGCTGGCCAGCTCCGTTAAACTAGACCTTCCCTGCTATGACTGGAAATAAGGCATACATTTGTAACAGTGAGGGTAATTAATCCTTGAATTTACAAATAGTTGTGGTGGATTCTCCACCACTGGCAATTTTAAAATGAAGATTGGATGTTTTTCTAAAAGATATGGTCTCGTTCAAACAGGAATTATTTTGGAGAAGTTCTATGGCTTGTGTTATACAGGAAGTCAGTGGTCCCTTTGGTCTTAGAATCTCTGAATTTGCACTGGATGTTGGTCTCAAGAGCAGGAAAGCCCAGCTGAAGGCTGAGAGGGGTGAGAGTGACAGACGGCTCCTCCTTGGGGACAAGAAGCCTGGTTAAGGGCCAGAAGCTGTCTGAGGAATGTGGCCAGCCAGAGCCCTTTGTAGAAGGTGGGCTTGGACTGGATTAGTGAGTTGACCAGAGCCCAGATACGTGTTGGTGGGCACTAAGGCCTTGTCTACATTAAAAAATAAGTCGACATAAAATATGTCGACTTACAGCCACCGCTATAATTACAGCAATGGCCGATGCCCACATTGCTCTCCTAGGAACTGTGGAATGCACCCTCACCAGGCGTACTTCCACCAACCTAAGGGAGAGCGTGGGGGGAGCTGAGAGAGAACCCACACGTTTCTGGGCTTCCTGTGGTCTGCCCCTCTCCCCCTCCATTCCCAGCCAGGGTCAACCGTGCAGGGACTTCTCTCCTCCCTGATCCCAGGAGGGAGTCAGGCTGCAGCAAAAGACTTCTTCCCTCCCTCACCACCAGGAGTCGGACTGCAGCAGCCCATGGCTTGCCCAGTCCCAGCACACAGCCAGGAGCCAGGCTCCAGCCAGTCGCGTCCCAGCTGGGGGCCACCCCAGCTTTCATGTCAGTTTTACCGCTCCAGCTACACTGACACTGCGTCACCCTAGCTATGCCAACAAAAGCCCTACACCTCTCGTCAAGGTGGTTTTATTTTGTTGAAAAAACAGGGCCATTTTGCCAGCAGGGAGGGGGGCAGTGATTGCCGTGTGTACAGCAGCACTCTTCTGTCTACAAAAGCTGACTTGCGTTGACAAAACTCCCTAGTGTAGACCAGGCCCAAGACAAACCACTGCAGCCGGGGTCAGGCAATATGGAAGGGGGCTGGATGCTGAGCCCAAATAGGCTGAAGAGCCATTTCAGTGCTTTTGTTAGACTGTATCTAAAGGACTTTATTACCTTGGAAGGGATAGCACCCTCTCAAGTGGTTTGGCTGGAGGGTCAGATCATGGCTATGACTAGTTAGGCCAAAGAGTGTGATGGGGACACTGATGGCAGCGTGGCTGCAATGCCACATGACGCTGTGAGAGGGTACTCTGGGACAGCGAGTACTTGCACAAATACCAAAGGCTGTGTCCCTGAAGGAGCACAACACAGGAGATGTAGCCCAATAGGAGGTGGGGCAAAAGTGGCTTTATGACACCTTGCACCTACCAGTTTCTGGGCTATTTTAGGCCCCATTATGGATCCAGGGCTGCTCCAATGCTTGACTCCAGGTTATAGCAGGTTCCCCATTGCTGCCAATGGCCACAGCCCAGAACTGAGGGAGAGCAAAGTGCTTCAGCCAGCACCGCCCTGCCTCCTCCTGCCCTTACCCCACTGTGGGAATTGCACATAGGGCTGTGTATGAAGGCCCCGGGCTGCCCTTGCACTAGGTGAATCCACCCCTTTCCACCCTGTGCACTGCTGGAGTGGCGTGCGGAACAAGAGCATGATACAGAATCTGGCACCAAGTCAGCAATGGTGGAGAAGTGGCCTGCACTTCATTCGCCTGAAGTCCTGCAGCTGGAGCGAGGAGCAGGCTGCCACGGCTCTCCTTGATGGAGATCCTCTGCTACCAAAGAGACAAGGGAATCAAATGGGCTGCCTGGGCCCCCACTCAGGTGACCAACCACTACAGTTTTGATGTGGAGGCTGGGCACGACTGGGATGCCTCCTACATACTCTTCAAAGCAGAATCTGGACCATGATTATGCAAAAATACCATAATCTTTCCTTTATATTCTGTGTCTATAGCAATGTAGTTCAGTGTTCCAATTTCCTTCCAAATTGTAACCACGTATGATAGAGAAGATTTTTAATAAAATTCCCATATCTTTTTCTTAGGCCTTGTCTTCACAGAGGCATCCAGGAAAGTAAATCCAAATTTTAACTAATGGTGTGAATTTGAAGTGGATGAGTAAACCCCTATTGTTCAGAAGTAAAGGGCCTTAATGCGGTTTATTTAAAATCACTTTCAAAGGCCACTTTACTTCTGAACAACAGCATCCAAACAGGAATTTTATGTGATTTAACTAATCCATTTCAAATTCACACCTTTAGTTACTTCAGATTAATTTCCTGGATGTCCCTGCATAGACAAAACCTTAGTTAATATAACACAGCATCTTTCCATTTAGCGCATAATAGATGCTTTCTATTTTGAGTCTTGCTTCCCAGACTCTACTATACAGATTGTGTATTTGAGTATAGTGAATAAGACCTGCTAACCACTGCCTCAAATATGTACGAGACAAAAATTCTTTTGTTTCTGGTTGCTTCGTTCTTCATCCCTCCTTTCCACTGGCAAAAAGAAAACTAAGCAGACTTGAAGTGAGACTCAGAAATACAATAAGTTTATGAGAGTTTAGGCAAAATGTGCTGCATGAACTGAACAAAGAAACATTACCAACAGGGCATCTGAAACTTGCCATAAACTGCTCTCTAGAGCTGATAACTCTTCTGTCTCTCAAAACTCAAACCCTTACTTTACACATTGCAGTTAAACTGGGCTGGAAGGGAATTTCTGGGTTGCATAAACCAACCTTACACACAAATTCCTTTAGCCTCCTTCTTGTTTTGTCTCCTTAATCTATCTAGAGATAGTTCTTCAAGGACATCCTGAGGTAAAATAGCTAATCACATGATTCCTTGAATGTTCATCTGAGTGGCTCCTCAAACCTACAGAAACCAGTTATTAGTTGTACTGTGGCAGCATTCAGAGGCCCCAGACAGGATCAGGGTCCTGTTAAGCTACATACTATATAAATGCATACTGAGGCATGTACCCTGACAAACTTGAGATTTACTTTAAAACAAGATACAAATGGATGAAACATCAGGAAGGAAAGTGGAGAGAGGGCAGTGTAATGCTGTATGAATCTATTATTGAAGATGAGCATTTATATCATTGTTGCTACCACTGTTATACAATTGCAACAAATCTTATACAAAGTATGTCATGTAAATTATCAGTAGAAGAGTTGTAATCTGCTAAATATGATAATCCCTTTTATAGGAATGTATCTATTTCTGAAGTTATGAATATTGGCTATGTATTTGTATCTCAGATATGTGTTTTGTTCTTGGGTGACACCCACAAGACAGATTTAGATCAGAGCTGGAGAGCTATGTGTTGATGGCCCATTAAGAAGACTCAGTTTACAATGGGCCATTGAAGAAACTCATCCTGCCCAGTAAACTTTCCTGTGGATGCCTCAGACAGCATGGGGCCAATGACCATTCCTGTGATTGAGCAAACCATGCAAGGACACGTGATGAAGACGTGGCCTAAGACTCCATCTTTTACCACTAATTTTCCATGTTCATGTGGCCCTAGACTCCATGTTAGGCCAATAACTTTTCATTCATCTAGGATGGGCTATGTATTTAAAACAGTGTTTAAAACTAGCTCATTCTGTCATGAGTTCATTCTGAGTATGGTTTTGGTGTGAGGTCAGGCTAATAGGTGGGAAAGGGAGAACAGACTGAGCAGTTTTGCACAACACAGTGGAAACACAGGGAACATGTTACCATCGATAATTGAACAAAAGCAGTGAAAGCTTCTAAAGAATAGATCTTGCCAGAAAAACTGGATAGTTTTATTAGTGGATATGGGAAAAGAGTGTGTGTAATATATTTTGATTTTAGTAAAGAATTTGATATTGTGTCTGTAAGTGGGTGGACTCTCTTACGAGCCCAGGAAACAACCACGCCTCAGGGCATAATCTCCTACTGAAATGTAAAAAACTCATCAAGTAACATAAAACAGTAATTCCCCTGACCAAAGCAACCGTGCAGGGAAGTGGGCCTGCTTTGGTCAGAGGCTTTTCCCCATGCATTCCTCTATCAATGAACTAACTCCCCAACCCCCCCGAGAGGCAACTGCTCGGTCACAGGCAGGGCTGGGTTTCTCCCCCCTTAATGTGGCTAGCTGGAAGCACTGTCTCATTCTAGAGTCTGGGATCATAGAGGCTGTAGACTGCCAAGGCCTCTACAGCTCAAGTTATGTTTCTCGTCTGAAGCTAGACTGCACATCTCCTGACTGCAACCTGGTAACTAACCAGTGCACACCAGCCTGCTCATGGCCCTGACAGTGACAATATGACTGGGAACTTGGCCACTGACTTAGATGTAGTGGGATGAAATTCCCACATGCACAATTATTTTAGTTTGTCTTGAATTTGTCATGTGGATTGAAAGTGATTAAGGATTGTAAACAACAGTATAATTACAAATGGGAAAATACTGAGAGGAGGGGAGGCATCTAGTCAGACAATGGAAAGATTTGTTCTGGGTCTATTCATGGTACATGCTTTTGGTATTGGTCTAGGAAGGGGCATCAGTAGCACATGAATGGTATTCACGGACACTGAATTGGGAGGAATTGGGATCGCTAAATATGGAATCAGAAACACAGAAAGAAAAGAAAATGAGAATGAGTTTGGAAAAATGCATGCTAATGTGGCATTCTGGGGGAAAGGAACAGCAATGTGGGCAAGGACGTGAGAAGTGGGACTCAGAACAGATGAAGGAGACAGAGGAATTAAAGTAAGAGAGGGTGAATGGGACTCCCATTGATCTCCCTTTGTACTCACTGGCATGAGAGAATTCAGCTCCCCAGACATCCTCTTCCTCCCCAGCTGCTGAAATAAGGATTCCTCCTTCCATAGGGGAGCCAGAAGAGGGCGCAGTGGACAAATTGCAGGTAGTTCATTATATGAAAAGCATTGACAAAGTAAAGGTAGTTCAGCAACTCATAGAAATGTAGGGCTGGAAGGGAGCTCAAAAGGTCGTCTAATCCATCCCCTCCGGCTGGGTGTGAAGTAACCCATCAGCCAGACCCTGTGATGACTCTTTTCTTCAGCAAGGGCTGGGTCAGATGACCCCCAGTGTTTAATCTAACAGTAAGAGCAGCAAGTGCGTCTGTGCAATGTCTGCACTCAGATTGGAACTCAGCCCCTGCCTTGTTGTCACAGAGATATCCAAAGGTTTTTGGGTGGTGGACGTGGGGTCACTGCTGAGGATGACTTCCAGTTCCTTATAGAAGAGGCAGGTCTTTGGCTCTGCACAAGAGTGATGGTTTGACTCCCTAGCCTTTTGGTACACCTGCTGCAGCTCCTTGATTTTTACACAGCACTGCAGCATATCCCATTCAAAGCCCTTCTCCACCATTTTATAAGAAATCTGACTGTAAGTATCAAAGTTCCTATGGCTGGAGCGGAGCTGGGACCGCACAGCCTCCCCTCCCCAAATGATGAGCAGATCCAGAAGCTCCGGTGTGCTCCAAGCGGGAAAGCTAACCTCTAGGCAACAGTAGTACTTACATTTTATGTTCTCATCATTCGTTACATGGGCCTCATGGAGCTTTTTTTAAATTTCTAAAACAATTTTGTTGCAAATGTATTGGACTATACCCCAAACAGGAACAGTTGATTTTTTTCATCCAGTTCTTGTTTTTCACCACCAAGTGAAAAAAGTACAGATTGTTGTAATGGATCATTGCATAGAAATATGATCTGTTTCAGTCTGAAAATAATAAAACTATCTACTGTAATAGTTGCAGTTTCCTCCAACTGAATATGAAGAAATACCTGAACTTCTGTCTTATAATAAACTGAAAGCAACTCACAGCAACCCCTAAAGATTTGTTTTCTGTCTGTAACCCTTTTGCCAGGCAGAGCCGGCAGCAGCAAAGGGCCAGGTTCTATATCTAAGGGTTCCTGTCAATGACACACCACCAAACTGGCTCGAGCCCCCACCCAGTCACCCGGGAAATAACACACAATTCCATTGGAGCCAGGGCATATTGCAAAACCTACCTCTTCTCCCATGGGCAGCTCCAAAAGGCAATACTTCCCCTCTCGCAAACACAGAGTATGAGTGTAGAAAGTAAACCTTTTAATTAAAGGAAGGAAATAACACAGCACCAGTTTGGGAAAATAGTGCAAACAGAGTTCATGAACACAATGAGCCAAACCCCCACCCACCCATCCCAGAGTACGTGGGACGTGTCTTTTGCCTCTCCCTTCTTGCTTTCCCCTGCTGAACTGACCATTGTAGTTGCACCGTCCACCTCTCGGTTGTGAGGCTCTGCCATTCCCCTCTGCTGGCTCCTGCTGCCTGCCAGACATGGGCTTGACTAGTCTCCTCTGCCGCACCTGCTGCCTGCAGACCCGCCTTTGCTGCTGGGTTCACCACCTGCAGGCTCCTGCCACCACCTCTGGGCCTCGCCGAGAGCCCTCTGCTGGCTCCCATCACGCTGGCTCCCGCCACCTCCAGGCCTCTCTGAGTCCTTTCTGCTGGTGGTCAGCCTCTTTGAGGTTTCCCAGTTCCTTTAGTGATTTCAGCTCTTAGTGAGCTTCAGCTGTTAGCTCTCATTCATGGGAAAGCCGCCTACTGGTACGGGAGCAATGTCCCTGCTTTCAACAAAACAAAAGACTCCAAAAGGAATTATTAATTCTATCTTGTAACAGTGGAAGTAGATGGTCAATCCATGTCCAAGGATAGCCCTTTGTCAGAGCTGGTACAATCTCAGCAAACCACTCAACTCCTCCCTCTTACAGTGCTGTAACATTTGTTCACCACCTTTGTTGAGTTCTGTTTAGATGAGAGTGAATTTTTCATCAGATAGGCTAAACACAGTTTTGCTGCCATTTGTTCATACAACAGGAGAACAGTTAACACTACTAACATGATTTGTAACCAAAAACCAGTCAGACTAATCATTTCCCATCATGCTGAGTACCTAGCTATACTCATGCAAATACTGAGCCCATACAAATAAAGTGCCCTCCTCTTTCAGCTGCCAAGCAGGGGATGGCCATTCAGATCTTGCTTACTTGTCTATAAGATGATAAATCATTGCACTTCTTATGGTCAGTTACCTTTGTTAAATATTGAATGCTGCACGTACCAGAGATAATGAAGAGATAGCTTTGTCATTTGCAGTGGTTTCTAATTATAAAGGATGTCTTTGGACCACTAGATCTTGCCTGTGCCTGAATGGTAAAAGGGAATCTTTCAATACCTATTAAGTGTAATGTTACAATGGTTAACACACACACACACACACCTTTCAAGATCCGTAGATCTTGCACTTGCCTTTAACAACAAGGGATATACCACATTCAGTGCACTAAATGCCCCAATAATAACTATGGGAGTGAAACCAGATAATCACTACACTGTCAAATGAACTCACACAGGAAAATGATTGAGTGTTTTTATCTTTTATCACCTATGGCTGAACACTTTTCACAAAGTGATCACTCTATAGCTGACCTGTCACTTCTTCATCCTCAAAGGAAACCTGTACAACACTTTCAAAAGATGAGCTTGGGAGCTTAAATCATAAACCTGCTAGCCATTAAAAATCATGGATTGACAGAGACATTGGATTTATGGTTTATTACAACAATCTCTAACCCACTAACCCCCTCTTTTGCCCTATGACTGGAGAGGTGTTACCTGGCCAGTCCACCTTGAATGATCCCTTAGAATGTGCCAACTACCTAACTAACCTATGCTAAACAATCTGTTCCACCTTACATTTAACTATGATGCTTGGAGTACCTTTCCCAGACCTGAAGAAGAGCTCTGGGTAGCTTGAAAGCTTGTTTCTCTCACCAACAGAAGTTGATCCAATAAAAGAACTCACCCACCTTGTCTCTCTGAGGGCTTGTCTACACTCACGCTTATGCCAACAAAACGTTTGTCACTCAGGAGTGTGAAAAAACACCCTGCTGAGCAACAAAAGTTTGTCGGCATAAGTGTGAGTGTAGACAATGCTATGTCAGCAGGAGCTGCTCTGCTTGCTAGCTACTGCTGCTTGTTTAGATGGTTTTACTATGTTGGCGGGAGATATAACATGATTACGCTTGTGCTTATGTTGACAAAATTTCTGTCACTCAACAGGGTGCTTTTTCCACATCCCTGAGCAACAAAAGTTTTGCTGGCAGAAGCGTGAGTGTAGACAAGCCCTTAAGAATTTACAACACTTCTGTAGCAGCATTATGCCAATGGGAGAGAGCTCTCCCATTGACAGAATAAAACCACCTAAACGTGTGGTGGAAGCTATGTCGACAGAAGAGCGTCTCCTGCCGACATAGCGCTGTCCACATGAGCGCTTATGCCGACAAAACTTATGTCACTCACGAGAGTGTTTTTTTCACACCACTGAGCAACAAAAGTTTTGCCAGTATAAGTGCTAGTGTACACAAAGCCTAAGACTGGTTCAGATTTATTTCCTGAAAATTGTAGCAAATAGCTGAAAGAAAGTTTAACAAGCTAAGTAAGACTATGTGTACACTAAGACTACAGCCTATGTCGGCAAAACTTACATTGGGTTTTGCTCAATGCTCAGGGTTGTGAATAGTCTCTCGCCGACATAGCTTATGCTTATGAGAGGTCTCTTCCATTGGCATAGAGTATCTTTATCCCATGCGCCACTGCAGCACTGTACGTATAGATATGGCCAAAATCCGGTTCTCCAGCTAAGGCTTTAAAGCATTCTCTGAGTATCGGAACGTACCAATTGTGAACTTAACGGCAACATTCATAGTTAAAGCCCAGAGCTGGAGGCAGTGTGGAGATAACTGCTCAAATAGGAGATTCAGGAGGCATTGTGTTTGAAACAAGTACAAGGCCACCAGATGCTCCACAGACCACAAGAGCATCATGTTTTCTGATCTAACTCTGAAGAGAAGTGCCCCTTCCACTAGCCTACAAGGGTCCTGACAATCACTGTGTGGTCTTGTCATCTTTAGGGGAAATTTTAGAACTTCCCCACGGCTGCTAATGTTGGTTTACCTCCAGCCATATTAGCACTGTAGGGAGCCCTAGGGCAGTGAGCTCACAGTCTAATGTCTTTGGCACTGTGTTGACCGGATCTGCTTAAAATCAACCTAATCAACATGGTGCTTGAAGTAGTGTCAGTGGCCAAAAGCCTGTCTAGATAAAGGATCCCAACCTGCTAACACAGGTGCAGTTGGAAACTTTTGAAAAATGTCCTTACTGAAGACAAGGCTGTTGAGTGCCAGGACAGTTACTGTACCAGTCCATTGTCTCAAAGACTCTTTTGACCTACTCTCCCTGCATTATGCAGAGGTTGGGGCACAATTTGCCACTATAGATTTCTAGGTCTCTTGTTCACTAATATAACACTCTGTACACCTACGGTTCATATCCTGCTGCCACTGAATTCAAGGATTGCTGCAATTCATCCCAAGGGGGCAAGATCAGGTACCAACATTCATCTGACCACTTTACTCCAAATACTCTCGGGCACACTTGTCCACACTGCTGAAAGATTCTGTGCCTAATAATATAGTGACATGGTGGTAAGGTAATATCTTCTACTGCACCTACGTCTGTTGATGAGAGAGACACAGCACTCGCTTCATTATCTGTATCAAGTGAGTCAATAGCTGAGTTCACTATTAGCTAAAGATAAAGCTTATACAGAGTTGTAGCCTAACAGGGGAAATATGGGGGTAGGGGGCAGGCAGGTGGGGAAGAAAAGATCCTTTCATGTGTTCTATGAAACAAAAAAATACCCACTGTTATATAAAGTGCTGAGGGGAACATTTTTGAAGGCACAAGTGGAAAGTAGGTACTCACTTCACATTGGAAGTTAATGGGGTTTGGGCATAACTGCCTTTTGTGCCTTAAAATAAATCTCTCAGTTATTTTACAAGCCTTTCATGTACAGCAGTGGTCCCCAACCTTTTTTGCACCAGGGACCGGCTTAAAGCACAACTATTTTTCCAGGGACCAGCACGGGGTGGGGGTCAGGCAGACACCCCAGCAGTCAGTGCTTTACACCACTCTCCGCCGTGAAATTGACTCGCCCGTGTCAATTTCGGCGGCAGAGCTGGGCGGTGGGGCCCACAGCGCTTAAATTTTCCATTTTAAGAGCCGGTTTGCTCTTAAAGTGGTAAGACGCTGCGAAACACACTGCCTGTTGGCTACATGAAGGGCCGCATAGCCGCGACGCCGCAGACCGGCAAACAACCCCCTACGGCCCGGTACCGGTCCGCGGACCGGTGGTTGGGGACCCCTGATGTACAGTGCTCCCACTGAAGTACCTGGTATGAAATTCCACAGGATGAAATTCATCTCTGTTCACCCACACAATAGCTATGCATCACTTATGTCCAATTTAAGTCCTCAAAATAGGGGTTAGTTCAGAGTTAGGTGGTACATAGGCCTTGTGCCTAACTCCAGGAGAGCGTTCATGGCTGTCAATCCCCAGTGAAGAGAGGTGCCTCCTTCCAGACCCAATTTAGGTCCCTAACTCCCAGAGAGGGGTGAAGCTTAGGCCACAGCTCTCTCCTCCTCATTTCCTACTGGCTAGGTTAGGCAACTCCCTTCTCAGTTTGCTGACTTTTGTAGGTCCTATTGTTAGGTTCCTAACTCTCCCCCTGAATTGCATAGGAAGCCTAGTCTCCTAACTCAGGGCTGTAGACTCCATTAGGTGGAGGGCACCTAAGTATTAGATGTTGCAATGATAAGAGTAAGTCCCCTTGATTTAACTCTTAAGGTCCAGTTTTCCCAGCACTGAATATTAATTTCTTAGCAAACGCATCCACATGTTTTCCCTTAGTTTTTATGTTTTCAAAGGCCAGTAATATTTTAGTAATCAGCAAGACACACATCATGCTCAATGAACTATAATCTGCATTATAAAGAACCAGAAGATGCCAATTCCATCTTTGATTGCACAACAAATATTTGTTGTTAATGACTAAATTACTTGCCTAAAAAGTAAACAGACTTGTACTTGGAGGGATCCAAGATATGCCATTTTCCCAGTTACTAAATAATATTAAAATTTCAGTTACGAAATGCTCAACAGCATTTTAACTCCCAAAGAGTGAATTTCACAAGTAATGTTTCTGGAAAGACTATCAAAATGAAATAACATTTCAACGTATGATGAGTGTTCAAACAAACTGAAGAATTTTTTCCCCTTCATTATGTCTGTTGTTATAGCTCTTTGAGACTCCATTAAGTCAGATATTAAAATGTCCAAATCAGGATTCAAATATTCAAGTACAGAACAAGGAGCAACAGTCTCAAGTTGCAGTGGGGGAAGTCTAGGTTTGACATTAGGAAAAAGTTTTTCACTAGGAGGCTGGTGAAGCATTGGAATGGGTTACCTAGGGAGGTCGTGGCATCTCCATCTTTAGAGGTTTTTAAGATGTGGCTTGACAAAACCCTCGCCGGGATGATTTAGCTAAGGATAGTCCAGCTTTGAGCAGGGGGTTGGACTAGATGACCTCCTGAGGAACTTTCCAACTCTCATATTCTCTGATTCTAATATGAGCTATTGTACTTAGTAAGCAAAGGGTTTGAATTTGGTGCTACACTTTAATTTAGAGCCTGATCCTGCAATCCTTACTTTTGTAAGTAATCCTAATTCATATTAGTACACTCATGAACCCATTCTAAACTGGCATAAATCTGTGTACAATGTTAATGGAGCTATAATGATTTATACCAGCTGAGGACCTGGCCCGTTGATTTCAATAGTGTTACTGGCATGAGGATGGATGGCAACAGGTTTGAGCGGCTTCTTCAGGGATTCTTATATAATCTGAAGGGCTTTATTTTTGGAGCATGGGAAATGTAAGTAGTTCACTGCATTTAATTAATAAAATTATAGAACATTTTCTAAGGAACAGCAATAAATTATAGGCCTATAAAAACTCTTTTACAGTTTTCTAGATTAATAAAAAGCTATAAAATCTAGCACACCTATAACAAAGACTGATTTATTGTTTTGTCTAGGACATGATTTATTACAAGTTGCACTATATACCATTTCATCTACCAGACTGAAGAGAGAGTGAATGTTCTAATAGTAATCTTAACAAATACAGTACAACTCTGTTTATTGACTTCTAGTAAACTAAAGGAAGCACCCAATTGAGTTATAGGTCTCGGTCCATAAAGCTGATGTAAACAAGAAGCTTAAAAACGAATAATTGGCCCTAGATCACCCTACCCAAGTAGGGAATCTCAGAAGGTAACTCATGGGAGAAACATCCTGGAACCAGTTAAGAGCCTGTCTGTCACATGAACTATCAGGGGATTTAAGGGAAGGATGAATCCTTCTCCCAGTGGCTGCGAGAGGAGAGGGAAAAGCTTTTGGCAGTGCACTCAGTACTGTACAAGATGCAAAATACAGCTCCTGACAAGCACACAACCTAACCATGTCAAACTTAAAGTAGACAAGACACAGTGGGAAGTCCCCAGGATGACTAAGGCTTATTAAAACTTTATTATAAATATCATTGCCTTCCTGTTTTGTGAACATCACATATGTGATGTGAGTCCATCTCCAGTCCAATTATTAATTTGCCAAGTTTGTAGGTACAGTATGATGTTCTGGATTCAAATAGACATTGTACAGCATGTTCTGGCATCAATAAGTTTAGTAAAGTTACAAGGGCAGCATTAGCATGCAAGGCCAAGAGTAGAGAAGTCTCTTTCAAATATACTCTGGCAGCAGAGAGCAAATAAAGATTAAGAGGGGGGGGAGCTAGATTGGAAAACTGAGCCTTTGCAAACTAGTTGTGTTTCAATACGCTATACCCAAATCAAACTCACTGCACAATGACGTGATAACACTGGGTATCAATTGGGGTTACAAGTGGAACTTTGAGTCTGAAAAGCCTGGAGGTTTTTCTGTGAGGCACGGGAACAAGATCAGAGATACTATCAGCATGAAATTCTGCAACAGTCTTCCAATAGGAGTAGTTGGGCAAGAAACTAACTAGATTTAAGATGCTAAATTGAGGAGAGTGTGTTACAGGGCATGACTCCTCTCTTGTCTTCTCCCTGCAGCAATTGCACAGACTCTGTGCCTTTCCCCTGTCCCTTTATTTTAAGTTCCCTCCGCCCTTTCACAACAACAGTCTATTTACTATTTTCATCTCATTTTTGGCCCTCTCACCAGGGCTTGGGGGGACCAGAGATCTCACTACTCTGATCCTCTGCCTCGCATGACCAGCCCTAATTCATCCTTTCCCCCTTTGCACTTCCTTCCTGTACCTCTTCTTATCAGCCATGGGCTGATGAGGTAATTGGGTCAGCTGCCAGCCTGATTGACTAATTACCCCTGTCAGCTTTCTTCAGTGGAACTAATTAATATCTGAGTGATTAGAGTGCAGGCTCACCTGTTTGCACCCTGCACTCTGGTCACAGAAGGATTATATAATGTGGTCATCTGCCTTACTAGGGGACTGGACTCAATGGCCCAGGAAGTCCCTTCCAGTCCTATGTTCTGAGGTCTGGTCACGTCCCCAGATGGATAGCTTTTCTTGCCAAGCTCCATTCCCATACGCACTTCGATTTGCAGCTCTGAGCAATTCAGCTCCCAAAGCAAGGCCTAAGTGCATTGATCTCAGCATGTTTCTGCTTTAATGTGTGCAGTGAATCTGACAGGCTAAGCAATGTCAAGTGCAAAAAAGCAAGCAAACTGGAAAACTACATTATTTTGTTGGCCTTTAATCTCTTTCCAGTTTGGTCATCTTTTTCCTGCTCTTTGTCACGATAGCATGAAATGAATGGGCTTAGAGTTAAGTTTGCATGTGAGGTTCAGCCCCGTATGGATTGCAAACAACTGGTGTGGGGAAGGCGCAGTGGAAGATATATAAATTGAGAGGGATTCAACAAAGAATGACAAAGCTTGCAGGTGGCAAAAGGGCCTGGTTGATCTAATTCTCCAAACTAGAGTCTTGCAACCGCACCTGAATATGACAAGACCTGATGGGACCTGACTACAGATGTGGGGTTTAAATTGGGTTGGCAAACTCCTGACACTCTTGAGATCAGGTCAGCTCATGATATCTCTGATCACCTCCTTCTGCCAGCAGGCTTGGCACAGGACTGGCTGTGTGTCCCACTCCTGCCAACCGCTGCCACCTCGTTGCACTATGTGTGCTGTGGCGTGAGTGTGCCAGTGAGTTCATTTGAGCACCTTTAACTTGACAGAATGCACAGCACACCAAGAAGTGGCAGCCGCTGCCACGCCCATCTCAAGGGCAGAATGTGGCCGAAGACAGGTCACGAATATAGGGGCGTGGAGTGGAAAGCTCCACCAAGGTTAAGCCCCAAGGATGAGGCAGCAGTGCTGACATGTTTTGGAAGGAAGGTTCGGGTTGAGCCAGGTCTGAACATGACTCGACCCTCTTGAGTTCAGGTCAGTACAGGTGGGCTTAGATCATGTTCAGGTTTTAAAATTAGGCCCTGAGCTAGGGTGCTGTATTAGGAATCAGTCTTGTGGTTCTGTTCCCAGCTCTGCTATTGATTTCCTGCCTGATTTTGCACAAGTCATTCAGCCTTTTTGCCTCAGCTGTGAAATGGGAGGAACGTTACTTTTCTACCTCAGAAGGCGTAGAGACACCCAGATACTGTGAGGAAGGGTGCAACAGAAAAATGCACATAGCTGTGGAGGTTCTGTGTATATACTGTGCTATGGTAGAAAAAAACAAATTCTTCGCCACTCTGGGGACCTGATTCATCTCTCCATTACTCTCATTTTATGCTGGTATTTTTCCATTGAAGATAATGAAATTACACTGATATAAAAGTGGAGTAACATACTGGTGAATCATATCCTATGTGAATTTTTGTTTTCCTCCCTTGGCTGTTGGACCAACCCTACAGGCCAACAAAATATTACTATGTAATTTATTTTCACTTTTTTTTTCCCCTGGAGAATTGGATTTCACTGATTATGCAACAACTGCCCATATTTACTTATTCACCCAGAGAGCCTTCAGCAGAGAATAAAAACATATTAAAAATTCAAATCTTTATACGAACTTTTTCAAAAATCTCCTTTATAACTCAGTCATCTATCAAATCCTGTCTGGCTTTATACACTGCTGAAAACACTAATCAAAAACTTATGTTGCTATAAGCTCAAAACAGGATTTCATCCTCTTCTTACCTTCTCCCCTGCAAGAATTTCTAATTAATGTCAAACCCAGCATGCCTTCCCTAATCCAAATGTTTGGCAAAATAGTGTCATAATAAATGACGTAACAAATGAGCCCTGATAAAAAGCATGTGTACAGCTTATTGGAGGCCCTCTAAAAACATATCAAAGTCTATGAACTAGCCGCAAGGTAAAATCACTAAAAATAAAAAATGTAAAGAATGTTTGTTACAAATCACTCGAAATGCAACATGAACAAAGTCCATACCAATATCATACAAGTATGTCACAACTCTCCATGTTATAATGTGGGTGAAGGGTTAGCACAATAAAGAGCAACCAGGATGAAGGTGTCTAGGACTGGTTTGTGATTTATTTATTACTTATGTCTAGGTATTTCTAAGGAGGTTCATCACCATAATAGCTGAGCACCTCAGAAAAATGAATGAATGAAGCCCCACGGTTGTCCAGTTCCCCTGAGACCACTTCGATTTGGTTCCCCAAGAACTTAGCTTGACTCCAGTCTCATCATTCAGAATCATTTATCTGGCATGCAGCAAAGCTATGCTAAGTTGATCAGATTCAAGCGTAGGGCATACCATACACCTAATATTACACCGTTGCTTACATTTACATACTACTTTGCTTTTACTATAAATTGCATTACACTTTTTAAAACTGCCTTGGTCACGTTGTAGGAGCCAATCCCTGTACAGTACACACTGTCCACGCATGTCTTACTATTTACCTCATTTTACATTATTATCTAATCTTATCTTGTTCATTGAAAATGATCCCCTGGCTTTTCCCTCTTATCTTAGCTATTACAAACATTCTGTTTCCAGCTTGTTGATCCATTTACCTCCCTAATCCTGTCTCCCAAGAAATGATACCTCACCTATCTCCAATTACTTGTGTCAAAGCAGGCCTCCATTAATATTTCTGTGTGGTCGGGAAATATCATTGACTCCACATTTCATATGGGGAAACTGAGACACAGAGTGGAAAAGGCAGAACTGTTCCTCTAATTTGAGTGCCTCAATTTTTGGGTATCCAACTCCTGATACCTAGGGGTCTGTCAACATGAACAATTAAACCCCAACAAGTTGGGGTGTAAATTTTTCTGCACTAGCCTACACAGTCCAACTTTCTGGGTGCCCCCCGCTATGTATTAACAGTTTGTTAAAGCACTTTGAGCTAGTCCCATTTCACAGAGGACTAAATCAAAGCAGACTAATGGACTGTCAAGGAGCATCAGCAGGGTGCATGCGGACAGTTAGATCACGACAGGCTAGTGTGGGGTAGACTCAAACCCCAGCTTGTCATGGTCTAATTGTTCATGTAAGCAAGCTCTAAGTCAGGGTTTTACAGAGATGTTGCGCCTCTGCAGGTGTTTAGTATGTTCAAAAATTAAGCCCAAGATGTCTCAGATTGGGAACCCAAAACTAGAGACCCATGAAATCAGAGGTTGCTCTTGGACTAAATGGCTTGCAGCTCAGGGAGACTGTGGAAAGGTCAGGGATGAAACCCAGATCACCTGGCTACATGTGCCATGTTTAGATTGTCAGCTATTTGGGGCAGGGACTGTCTGTCTGTTCTGTTTTTGTACAGCGCCTAGCGCAACAGGGTGCTAGGCTATGACTGGAGCACCAATGCACTATGGTAACACAAATAGTAAATCATTATCCTGATCATTAATCAGGATAAATTATAAGGATAAATCAGGATAAATCAAGATCATTTTTCCTCCCTTTGGCACTCTGGGCACCATCCCTCCAATCCAGTGCACAATAGGTAAGAAGTGTGTAAACACAGTGAAATCTTCTCCTACTGGACATATTTTTGACAAAAGTATTGCTCTGGACTAGACCCTGACAGCAGGTGAATAGGTCCCAAATGCTCAGGGAGGGCAGGCTATGGAGAGCCTGGACAAGGAGAGAGCTGTTCCCCTTGCACATGGATCTGTGTTCCATGAGGATTCCATCAAAGAAGCGAGGAAGGGGATCTAGATGCTGAGTGGGTATGGTTAAATTACTCTCCTTTACATTACCTTGAGCTGCAGAAAAGGCCCTGGAGCTGCCTGGGGAAAGATACCATTTCTTTTGGAGTCCATTAGGCAAAGGTATGGGGAGGTTTTGGAGACTTGGAATTTGGGACACTAAGCTGGGTGACTCTTCCAGGGCTTAACTGTGTCTGAGGGTGAATATTCTGAGCGTGGTGTAGCACAGGATGTGGACATATCAGCTGCTTCCTGATAGCTTATGGTGAGAGTTCAGTGATTGCTGACAGTGCATGTCATTAATTTTCACGCTAATATCTTTGCTTCATGCCTGGTTTGAGACTGGATACTTTTCCCCAGAGCCTTTCAAAAGAGTGTGATAAAAGCAGCAGAGAAAGTACTTCAGGCTATTAGTTGATGCTAATTTTTTCTCCACGCATGAGGGTATATAGTTCAGAAGAGAGCTGATGGCTGTTTAATAACAATGTCACTCACTTGTAAGTATGCAAAAATTGTTCATATTCTATACATATAAAAGCCAAACTACCAGAGCAATCATCAATATTATTTAGACCCTTTGCTCCCCAGAGGTAACGTATAATATATATAACATATACTGCTCATCCCTGCTGTAAACTGAGCAACACCAAATATGAGAAATAAGGTATCAATTCTATGAGTGATGCCTGTCTGCCCCTATTTTGTAGGGTGCCTATGACTAGAGACGTGCCCAAGAAATTAGGCTTTGGATTTCAAAAGTGTTTAGATCCAAAAGTTTGCTTTTGGCTATCATAGAGAAATGGGTCAACTGCAAAATTTGGATCTAAGTTAGTATTTTGAACCAATGCCCCCTTAAAGTTTAGGGATATTCAGATCCACAATATTGGTGAGCTCTGTCTCTAGTTTTATTCAGTGTTTGTACAGCCCCTGGTGTAATGCAACCCCAATCCCCATTGTGCCTTTAGTGGGTTAAATGTTAATGTTATGTGTAACATTCATTCGAAGTTTGTTCCTTCTTCTTTCAGGCATAGAAGGATGATACATCTAAATAGACAGAGAGATTCTATGTGCTTTGGGAATATAGCACACAGATTCCAAACATAAGTTAGTGAAATAGTTGGGTTAAAATCCTGCCTTATTTAACTGAATTTAGTAGCATTTCAGTTGTATTTTTTTCAGGTTTTTGCCTTTACCAAGTAAGCCTTTGCAAAGCGATCTGTCTTTTTCATCATTATTATTCCTTTAAATTATAGAAGAATTGGCAGCATTTAAGAGCAGAATAGCAGGCATGATAAACGTTCATCACATGAATTCACAGTGACACCAGCAAAGTCCTGGCCTGGGAATTTCTTTCCCATGTAGCCAGTGTGTATTTCCTTAGAGTTTGCAAGTCGATTTGTATAGCTTGTTGTATACATATTGTTGCAGTGGAGCTCTTAGAGCAGGCAACAATGTATAAGCCAGATATTTTGCAGAAAAACTCTTTTAGAAATGTTCTAGAGAGCTTTTAAAATTTTTGTGAGACTATATCTTGTAAATTACCAGGTTACCTTGGTTATACAAAGCCCAGGGGCCTACTTTACAGGACTCTGGGGGAGAGAAAAAATGAGCTAAATAACTTCTTATACATAAAAATGTCACAACGTTAAAGTCTGATTTCTTAGGACATTTGAGTGCTGCATGTCTCACTAGAAAACTGGGAATCTCCCTTTCCCCATGGTATAACAGCTGGTGGGAGGGGGCCACAAATTTTATATCTTAAACATATCGCTTTTCCAGGACTGGGAGCTCAGTATTCCTGAGGTCTCTTTCTGCCTCTTTGCACATGCACACACACATAAAGCACTTATCAGCCATTGGTAGCTAGGCCTCACCACACCCCCATGTAGTATGCAAATCTCTTTATTCTCTTTGTCCAGAAGGGAAAAGGAATCCCAGAGAAGTTAAGTGACATGTCCAACGCCAAAAAAAAAAAATCAATGGCAGAAATTAGATTAGGAGCAAAATCTATGCCTCATTCACTAGGACACAGAGCTAAAGTGAAGCCCTGCCATGCAACGTTCTAATTCACCCTGTGAGGTGACCTAAACACACAAAAATACAAATACAAATATTTCAGTTGGTTAACTTTAAATGTTCACAACTTTAAAACCATCAAACTGCCATGAACAGTGAGGCGGAGGAGGAGGTGGTGAATGAGAAAGAAGAGGAGGCGTATGGGGGACAGGAAACCAGGCGATCCTCCTACACAGCCAGCCAGGACCTGTTTTGGACTCCACTGCAGTTGAGCACGGGTGAGCCCAATGCAGAGGAAGGAACATCAGGTCAGTGTGTGGTTTAATTTCAAATTATACCCCGAAGTCACAGGACACATCTTACAACTTGTCATTAACTTACTCGTGCTAGAAGAGGTAGTGGTACAACCATGAGAGGTAGAGTTGCTATCTGCTTTTCATTCCCCTCTAGAGTTAGAGCTATGGCGGCATGCAGAGCACTTGGTTGATTTACAGAGACATTTCGAGGAAACTTTCATGGTGGTACTCTGCAATCCTGTACCAGAGGTGTCTGGGGAGGGCTGCCTTATTTCTTCTACCATGGTAGGATGCTTTCCCATGACACTCAGCAATAACGTCACCAGGCACGACTGCAGTACCTAGGCTAGCAGCATCCAGGCTTAGGCAGCTTTAGGACTCCAGCTGCAGCTGTGCTCTCTGCTTTCTTACCCTCCCAGCTGAAACAGCTAAAATCACCTCCGCCTGTGGAAAACGGTGCCAGCATTCAGTGTGATTGCCCTATACCAGTGGTTCTCCATAGGGGTGCACGTTCTGCTGGGGGGTACACAGAGGTCTTCCAGGGGATACTCAACTCATCTAGACCAGTGTTTCTCAACCTGGCAGCACAACCCCCAGGGAGTTTCAGGACAGGTTTTGTGAGGTCACAATTGCAGGGCTGGTGTTAAAGTGTGGCAAGCAGGGCAATTGTTTCAGGTCCCACAGCAAGGAGGGCCAGTGAAGCTAAGTTCCATGTTTCAACCCTGGATGACGGGGCGCAGGCTTCAGGCTCCTGAAAGGGGTACAGTAGCCTGGAAAGGTTGAGAACCACTTCCCTATATTACTAGAATCATGCAACCGAGCAATTCCCTCCTCATTTCCCCAACCCTCAGGGGGCCACACTCACCTTGGCTGGTATTGTGACTGGAGCCATGCACAAGCAATCCCAAGCAGAAATGGAGATGCGGTATTTACAACTTTAGGGGAGTCAGGAGGATGAGTTCAGCCTCTTAGTGAATACACTGACAATGGTATCTCTGTGTGCTTTGCAGCCTTCAGGGTCTCCCTCTCTCACCCACAGATGCGGCAGAGAAAGAGGAGGAATCGCAATGACATGTTCAGTGAGATCCTGAAAGCCAGTGCTGCATCAGAGAACCAGCACAGGGCCTGTCGGAATGAACATTGCTGACAATCTGGAGAAGGATACAGTGGAGAGGAGAAAGGCACAAGAAAAGGAGAGGGAGATGCACCAGGACACAATGGGGCTTCTCAGGCAGCAAACACAGATGCTGCAGACTCTGGAGGACCTGCAGTTTCAACAAATCTGTGCTTACCTCCCTCTTCAGCCCATTGAGAACTCAATATCAGGACCTCCCTACACGCCCCTCTCAATGTGGCATCAGGGATCACTGCACTACCCCTACCATTCCACTTTGGGGGACATTAAAGACAATCCCAGCTGCCCATACACTGACCTGTGAAAGCCACGGTTGGTGTATGTGCAGCCGAAATGGACATGACTGTTCTTTCCCCTTCATAAGTTTTATTCTCTTAATTTATTAAGTTTTATTAAGTTTTTAATGTATTTGTTTTTAAATTGCCCGGGGGGCTTTCTGCATTGATTTTTTTACAGAATAAAATTCCATTACTTGGAACATAATTCATCTTTATTAGCTCACAACATATGCTGATGTTGCTCAACCATTCTGCAAGTGACCAATTAATTACCTGTTACTGCACAGTGTCACATAACTCAGAAGATCATTCATAAACAAAATTAATAGGTACATTGACAATGCTCTATCCCTATATGTATAGCAATTACTACACAATTCATATTGTGCCACAAAAGAGCAGAGCCAGGAAAAGCACGCTGCAACAACACAAAGTACTCTGTCTCATTATTAAAATGGTCTTTCAAAGCCTCCTTGATCCATATAGCTCCATGCTGAGCTCTTCGAACAGGATCACTATTAGTTTTTCAATATTTCCAGTAGTAGTCTGTTGATCAGAATGAAAGTCACTGCTTGCAGCTTTTTGAACATTCCTATGCTCATAAAGATGTGAGCATCATGCACCTTCCGTGACCAGCCCACACCGATAGCGGTGAAGCATCCCCGATGATCCACCAGTCTTGCATAACCATAGAAAAGTAGCCCTTTCTGATGATATACTCAGTGGCAAGGTGGTCTGGTGTCAAAATAGGGATATGCATGCCATCTATTGCTCCAGTGCATTTTGGGAACCCGACTGCTGAAAATCCATCCACGGTGTGCTACACATTGCCAAGAGTCACAGTCCTGCATAGCAAGAGGCAATTAATGGCCCTGTGCACTTGCATGACACGGCCCACGCAGTGGATTTCCCATCTTCAGACTGATTCCCAACTAAGTCGTAGCAATCTGGCATTGCAAGTTTGCACAGTACCATCGCCACTCGCTTCTCAGCTGTCAGTGCAGCTCTCATTTTGGTATTCCTGTACTGAAGGGCTGGGGTGAGTTTGGCACACAGATCCAGAAATGTGGCCTTGCTTATCCGAAAGCTCTGCAGCCACTGCTCAGCATCCCAAACCGGCATGACGATGCAATCCCACCAGTCAGTGCTTGTTACTCAGGCCCAGAAGTGGTGCTCCATCATCTGCAGCTGCTCCATGAATGCCACTAACAACCTTGAATTCATTCTCTTTATGACCTTAGAGGAATCGTCATGTTCCCTGCAGCATTTCTTGCAGCTCCGCAAATACTGCAGTATCATGTGCCTTGTGCTTGCAATGCTCATGACAGTCAGAGAGAGCTGTGCAGGCTCCATACTTCTGTTGGAAATGGCACACAGCAGGGAGGGCCACGGAGGTTTGCGGGATTTTGAAAAAAAGGTGAGAAAATTATGGGATGACATTATGGGATGGAGACAGTTGCAAACTGGGAAGTTGACCTCATACCCTAGTCAGCCCTGCACAATCGGCCCCATCATGCATTGCCAAAACTTTCCCAAAGACAGTGTGCTGGATGGTAGTGAGTTGCACACTGGGATACCTACCCATGGTGCACTGCACTCTGCATAGATACAAGTGCTTCTGGTGAATACGTGTACCACTGACACAAGGAGCCAAGTATGCACGCACACACGCAATGTACTAACTGCGGCAGTTGTATGCTGACATAATTTGAGTCTACATACATTTGTAGTACAGATATGGCCAAAATGAGACAGGTCCTCTTATAAAAATAGAAATAAGTGAAATAAGTGCTCAAGAGATGAGACAAAAGAGAAAGACAGGGCCATGGTGGAAGCATTTGTATGTCTCAGAAACTGAAGTGTAAATCTCCAAATACTTCCTCTAACTTTTTCAAATTGTGGAGATAACATTTTCTGGACGCTGCCATCTACTGTTTTTATTTTTGTTTCTAATCATAGCTGATCAGAGTAAAGGTTTGGTGTTGGTTTTAATAACCCGCATCAATGTGTAGTGGATGCAAATGTGCAGCTTCAACTAAGTTTGTGGTGCTTGACCCAAGCTTAGCAAGTGGGCTACTTCTAGCAGCACACATGTAAGCATATGATGTTTGTTTGCATCAGCAGCAAGTTGCCTGCTTTTCAGTGTTCAGGAGAAACAGCAGAGGCCTGGGGATACATGCAGCTTTAAGACATTGCTTGATGATGTTGAAGCAGTGAAGAGACTGGCTCCAAGAGTAGCTGACTACCCTGCGTCTCCTACCTTGGTAAGTGTAGTTTCTAGCCAGCTGCCCCACTGAGCTGTTTCATTCACCAGTCTTTATGGGGATAAACAACTAGAGTCCTATAGCACCTTAAAGACTATATACTTTATACTATACACTTTATTATACTATATATGCTATATACTATACTTTGCTGTATACAGACTAACATGGCTACCCCTCTGGAACTTTTTGCTATGGGGATAAAGAATCTGAGCATAACATTTACCGAGCAGAACTGTTTAGCTAATGAAATTCATAAACATGTAGGCTGAGATTTTCTCGAGTGTCTAGGGTGTTTGGATACCCAATTCCTATTTAGACAACTAACTAAATAAATAAATGGGAACTATAAAAATATTAACATTTTAGGACTTCAGTGCACAAACAACTACAAGAAGACAATAAATGAAACAGTGCTTGCCTCCAGGTCCCATAACAATTAAAAACATTTCTCTTAATCCTGTTAGATGAAAATACCTTCCTCACTTTTACACATTGCTGCCCCCAGTCTTCGTCTTTGGGCAAAATAATCTCGGAAACTGGTTTTACCTTTGAGCAGTGTATTTATATTTGTCAGTATTTGTACAATGTATCCTAGCAGTATTTTTAATTACATATTTCATATGCCCCTGTGGATGCTGAAATATTTCTTAGTTATTTTTCCCTTTGGATATTTAGTTTAAAAACAAAAACAAACCCACAAAGTTCCTCTTTATTAATAGGTAGGTCCTTTGTATTTTAAAATATCAGGCAAAATAGTCCATTACATTACAGGTATGGTGGAGAATCTAGCTCCTATTACCCCAATTTTGTGCCAGAGTGACTACTGAAATCGGTAGAATTATACCTCAGCCTAAAACTGGAGGGGCATGGTGATGAATCTGGCCTGAGGTTAGCAAATGCATCTCAAGAAAAAACCAGAATATCCATTTCACCCATCCCTGTACCATGCAAACATGTCTAAAAGCATTTGTCTCCATAGTGCTGGTATTTTCTCCACAGCGCCAGCATAGAGATTATCTCAGGTCCATTGTTTTCATTTGAACAATGTCCATCTATACAAATTGAGGATCTGGTCCTATATTTTACAACTGAATTTTTTTTGCGGGTTTTTTGTTATGTTTTTTTTCTCCCTTGACCTTTCTTTAATGCATGTGAAACATTTTTGTAATTTTCTTTACCCTTCCTTTTCATAACCCTCTTATGATTGCAGCTATATCAGTGTCCTCCTCCACAGTGAGGAAAGGTTTTTTTTATATATATCAGACACAAGCAACACACATGCAAACATTTCCTCAAAAACAGACATCTCTTTCTGGATGTTTCAGACACATACCACACAATACGGACCAACTTCAGACCATGTGTGCACTGCTACCCATAAGCCGCAACTTGCCTGCAGAAACACTCTTGCTTTCCCCTAACCTCTAGAATTCACCAGGGGCATGGTCTGTACGTTTTAACACTCCCCATCTCCAGAATCCTCTTTACAACCCCCCCTGCAGGGATCAGCTGTGTTGCTTTTGCAAGCAATCCGCACTGGTGAAAACGTAGCCACGTCTAAACCAGCATGCGTTTGGGTCCACACTAACTCTGCATTTGCAGGTTTAATATTTGTACTTATTTACACAATTGCCACTCAAATCCTGGATTTGGTCCTATACACACACACACACACTAGCTGCAGTATTCAGATGAGCCCAATCCTGGGAGGTGCACTGATTTCATTGGGATTTGAAGATATGAGGCACATCACAGGAGTTGCACAGCCCTGATGCCGTATATGGTGTCTTTCTTCTCCTACAGAGAAACTTTTAAAAATATATTTATTAAATGTGGCGTTTTCAGGTTCATCATGAACTGTGCACTGAAAACAAATGGATTGCCTGGACACTGAAGAAAATGCGTGAGTATTTTTAATACAGTGCAACCCAAGAGGATTTGAGTTCAGTGACTTTGCAGTGCAAGACAGATACCTGATGCATTACAGTTAACACAGTTTGGTGAACATCCTTGGGAATGTTAAAAGAGCTCTTTTTGACCACTAGAGGGAGCCCATATTGTTCAATGGAAAGAACAGAACTATAGAAAGAATTAGAAGAAAAACCAACTCAAACATACAAACTGTAGAATTAAGTATGGATGGCCCAGTAGAGATGCACTCATAGTAGGGTTAGCACCTTCCAGTGCTGGCGTCCAGTCCTGGCGTCTCCAGGAATTAAAGATTAATCTTTAATTAAAGATTATGCCATGTGAGGGAACCTCCAGGACATAGGTGGTCAGTATAATAGGTGGGGGAAGGCTTAGTCTTCTCAAACAGCCAGGGGGCCCTCTGCTGCATCTGCAAAACAGGTGGGTGCTGCAGCAGCTCTTCCCCCCTTCTTATTCAGCCTCCCCTAAAACGGGTGGGGACGGGACTTGGGGTGGCTGTGCAGCCACCTGGTGCTGGGGCCACCTGGCCAGAAATGAAGATGGCAGTGCTCTGGGACAGCCATGTACAGCCCAGCCAGGACTTGGGGCGGCTGGGTAGCTGCCAGGCTGGCGCTCTGGGACCGCCTAGCATTGGGGCAATGTATGGCCTGGGCCATACCGCGGTGGGGCTGCCTGTCCAGAACTCAAGGCTGCCAGCTGGGGCCACATCCGGCTGAAACTCTGGGGCTGCCTGGCACTGGGGCTGCCCGGCCGGGACTCAGGGCGGCTGGAGCCATGCAGCGCTGGGGCTGCCAGTGGGGGCTGGGCACAGCAGGGGCCATGCAGCGCTGGGGCTGCCAGTGGGGGCTGGGCACAGCAGGGGCCATGCAGCGCTGGGGCTGCCAGTGGGGGCTGGGCACAGCAGGGGCCATGCAGCGCTGGGGCTGCCTGGCAGGGACACAGGGTGGCTGGGGCTGAGCAGTGCTGGGGAAGCTGGGGCCACATCTGGCTGGTGCTCCAGGACCGCCCGACACTGGGGCCATGTGCTGCTCGGCTGGGACTCGGGGCAGCTGGGGCCACCCGGTTCTGGGGTCACCTGGCTGGGACTCGGGGTGGCTGAGGCCACACCCGCCCAGGGCCCAGGTTGCCTGGAGCTGAGCCGGCAGCTCAGGCTGGCTGGAAGGGGCTCCTCCCCGCACCACCTACAGTAGGGGGTTGGCTTGGGGTTAGGAGGGGCGTGGCCTCAGGCGAAGGGGTGGAGCCATGGGCTAACAGAGTTTTGCCCACTGCCCATGCTCCAGGAATACATCCAGCCAAAACTGGCAATCCTAACTCATAGGGGATAGTGTGGGAGGTAAAGTGAGCCCCTTTCCCTCTCACTGCCACTGTATCTGCAAAGGAAGCAGCCATAAGTCAGATACAAGCACTGGGGGATGGAAGGAAGGAGTCTTTAATGTTACCTGGCCGAGATGGGCTGTGGTCCCAGATGCTCCGCTCGGCCATGCTTCCATTAGGCACAGTTGGGGATGGGAACCTGGGAGGCAGTTATGGCTCATTGACTCTCAGGGCAGATCAGTCCCCCATCACAGAACAGAAGGGCTACTCTATCCTGCAACATCTAACAATGGAGACCCCAGTGCCTCTGGGGATAGCCGGAGCATACTATGTGCCACCCCAACCCTTGTTATAAGAGGTATCTTTATATTTATAAATAGTTAATAGATGGCCCTCAAGATTATGCAGCATTGTTCCCAGATTTGGGAGTAAGACCAATAAAACCTAAATGTTGTTCTGTGTTGCAGATGGCTTCCTCTGTGCAGCTCTTTTCATCAGCTGTAATCACAGCTTTCTGACACCACCATGCCTGCTGCATAGCAACTGGGTTGAGGGTGGAACAGAAGTCAAGTACACCAGTTCTACTCTGGCTGACAGCTATCCCCACACCAGGGTAAAGTGACTCATATACACAAGTGTGTGCAAGATTGGGGAGCAGAGGGGCCGGTCACCCCCTCCCGAGACACAATCACTAGTTATGCTTGGGGTGATGTGATTCTTTACTGCCCCAAATGCATAGTCAGGCACCCTGTGCAAACAGCAGCAACACTTAAGAGTTTTATTTTTAATTCATTGTGCTTTAAATAACAAAGCAAGAAATAATGAGTAGATGCCTCTGTGAGGCTGGCTTAAGCAGTTAGCATTGCAAGCAAGAAGAAAATCAAAGAACTGGATAAGAAAAGGAGCAGCAAATACATTTAGCAGAAGCTTTGGTTTGGGATTTGATTCTGCCCTTCTCATCACCATAAGCTGCGACTCTACTGGTGACTCCCTCATTGTCAAGAATTTCACATGTGTTTTCAGTCAGATCATTTCTTGCATTCTTTGTGAGAAATGCTGGCCATTTAGGGAGGGTAAACAAGCAAATGCCTGCTTGGCATTTTCTGAAAACACTTTGCAGCACAGCAGTTAATAAAGGACACTCCTCCAACTCCCTTAGTACTCAGCAAAGTCAAAGTGCGTGTTTATGAGGAGCTACGAAATAAGGCATTTGGGGGAGTGTCCACTTCTGACTGCTGCGAAGTCTTACAGAAAATGCCAAGCAGGCATTTGCTTGTTTACCCTGCGTAAATGGCCAGGTGTTTCTCACAAAGAATGCAAGAAATTATATTACTGAAAATGGTAGAAATTCCTAAACTCAACTAGGGACTTATAGAGTCTGGGGTAAAGCAGAGGAGGAGGGTAGAAAGCACATGGACTAAATGTTTGTCCAGTCTCTTCCTGCTGGAGAGTTAAATGGAAGATTTCATTTCACCTGATATCTTTGCTTTGGGCTTTATTTCTGATTCCCAAGGTTTCCTGCGCAGGTGTTAGAAGTAGAGGACTGGGGGTGCTGCCATAACCCCTGGCTTGAAGTGATTTCCATCATAGAGAGTTTACAGTTTGGTTCAATGGCTTTCAGCACACCCACTATACAAACTGATCTAGCACCCCTGGTTTCAGTAGTTCCATTGTTTTTTAATTACCTTTGTTTATGAGTGCAGGTCCCATGTCTTTATTTCCTGTCTCCTGTATGTTGTTCAAATTTCTTTTTATGTTATTTGTAACTGATCTGCATTCATTTGTCTGGTTCCATTTATAATGGCCCAGGTTACCACTAGCATTTGAGTATGTGACTTTGCAACCTTGTTAACATTATATTGGCATAGTTTATATATATATATATATATATATATATATAGTTTGGCTAAAGAATGTCTAAGGGGGAAACATGAAAACTACAAGTATCTGAAGTCTACACATCAAGGAGAGAATAATGAGCTATAATTAGTAATCGTGAGATATAATTAAAACATGCAAATTTAGATTTAATATCAAGAAAAACATCTTGATGCTGAGACCAGTTAGATTCACTGCAGGATAATATGCCAGTGGCATTGGTATCCAGATATTTAAAACTGGATGGGACAAAGCACTTAAAATATATTGCAGAGAGCCATACAATGTCTAATATAATTTCTTTTTATGAAGATGGACTTGATGACAATTCCATGAGCTGGAGGATTGTCATGCATTAAAATCGCCAAATGACTGTCGGATAAAAGGGATGCTTCCCTATGGGGAAGCAGGATCCTTACGCACCTCACTGCAGTGCCTCACAGCAAACCCAGTCTGTATTGCGTTAATGTGACTGTGTCATGTCATAAATGAATTATGACTTTCACAGCCCTAAGATGGATGAGAAATATAAACAGGCAGATGCCTTGACAACAGCTTGAAGAAGGTGGTGTTATCTCACTGCTTGAAATTAAGTGTTTCTTAAAAAGCACACAGCCAGGCCCACTGACAGCAATTCTGGTCCCCAGGGCAGAACAGTCAATGGCCCCCCACTGACAGCAATTCTGGGCCCCAGGGCAGAACAGTCAATGGCCCCCCACTGACAGGAATTCTGGGCCCCAGAGCAGAACAGTCAATGGCCCCCCACTGACAGCAATTCTGGGCCCCAGAGCAGAACAGTCAATGGCCCCCCACTGACAGGAATTCTGGGCCCCAGGGCAGAACAGTCAATGGCCCCTCACTGACAGGAATTCTGGGCCCCAGGGCAGAACAGTCAATGGCCCCCCTTAGAAAGGGATGGCTGAGGTCCAAGTGGACTTCTGCCGGAAGTTTTTACTTATTTATTATGTGCCATGTGGGTTCCCGGACGACTGAGGAGGAGGTATCTGCTACTCAGCTTCCCGAGTTCCCTGGACTCCCCAGGGAGGTGACTGATGACCTCAGGAAGCCAAGTAGCAGATACCAGCTCCTCAGCCACCTGGGAACCTGAATGGGGAGGGGCGGAGATTGCTAGTGGCAGGGGCCTTGGGGAAAGGGGGCTGTGTGGAGGAAAGGAGGATACATATCTATCCTCCCATCCTTCTGGGCCCTTTTACATTATTGGGCCACTGGGCAATTGCCCTCTTTGCCTTCCCACCTCCATCCATCGGCAGGCCTGCCCAAAACCTTTGTAGATCTGGGTGCTTAAAACCTGAAAGTCTCCAGCAAGGATCTCATAAAAAACACTTAATTTGTTTGATGGGTTCCCTTCCTCTCCCTTTAAGCAACTACATGGCAGTCTGATTACACGCACGATCACTGATCACGAGAGATGCTAGACTGAGAGTATTGAAGATTACATTGCTCTCTCTAGATGCAGAATTGGAAGCAGCAGCATTGTGTGTTTTCCGTTCCGAGCCCTATCCCACACCTTACCTGCTCTGGAAGGGCTTACAGTACAGCCTCAGAGTTACGAACACCTCAGCACTGGAGGTTGCTCTTAACTCTGAAATGTTCGTAACTCTGAACAAAAGGTTATGGTTGTTCTTTCCAAAGTTTTAAAATTCTGCTATCCCTATTTTTTTTCAGAGTTTAAGTTTAACGCAGTATGGTACTGTATTTGCCTTTTTTTTCTTTTGCCTCTGCGGCTGCCTGATTGTGTACTTCCAGTTCCAAACAAGATGTGTAGTTGACGGTCAGCTCGTAACTCTGAGGTTCTACTGTAGCTCAGTGTTACTCCGGCCCTTGGCCTTCCTGCTGAGACTGCAACAAAAGAGCCATTTAAAATAAAGGCTTTTGTCCCCTGTGTATTTCGCTGTGTACACAGACCACAGATCAACCATCTGATAATGACCTTAGGTCACTACCTAACTGGATTAGATCTGAACTGGTATCTTAAAGGTGAAAGTCTTTAAATGGTTCCTTTGTTGTCAGACCCCACAGGAAGTTCAAGGGTTGGAGCAGGTGTGGGGTGGGATGGGATACCAGTCTTGAAATACGTTAAAAGCTGGGTAACAGTTCTAGAGCTGCTGAAAGGGACCTTCTACTGTCCGACTGTGTTTGAAGGGGGCAATGCTCCAAGCTCCCACTCCCCGTGTCCTTTTAGCATAGTTTCAGATTTCCTAACCTCAAAAAGGACTAACGGGTGGTGGTACGAATCACTTAGCAGCTCACTTTCAGGGCCAGATTAACCTTTTGTGGGTCCAGCACCCAACCTATTTGTGGTCCCCCCATAGGGAGCGATTGTAAAAGAGAGGGGACTGACACAGAAGTTGTCTTTGACACAGCAGGGCAGTGGGAGGGAGGGGTCTAGTTCTCGGAGCAAGGCAGGACCTGGGGGCAAGAGCACAGTAGGGCGGGAATGGGGGATGGCCAGGATCTCCCCCAGGGTGGCATGGAGCTACCTCTCTCCACCAGTCGGGTCCTTGGGAGCCAGTTCTCTCTCTCTCTCTTTCCAGCTGAGCTGCAGCTCTTCAAGGAAGCACCACCTGCTCTTTCCACCCTCCTGGCAGGGAGGTTGATTGAGGTTACTCCTGTGACAAGACTTTTAGTGTCCAGTCAGCAGTGCTTTTTGGTCAAAAACCAGAAACCTTGCAACAGGGGCAGTGGAACATAGGGGTTCTGGGGGCTATCGCCCCATCTCAGCCAGGAGGGATTGATAATGAGCTTCCCCCATTTGAGCTCTGCTGTAGGGGATCCCATCTCTCTGCTCTCAACACCAGCGGTTGTGGGGTAGGGGAGTAAACACCTTGTGGCCCAGTGGCTCTCTTTACCACCCCAACTGACAGCTATATTATTCCCATGAGCCCTACCAAATTGCTTGTGAGGAGTCCGAATAGGGAACTCAGCGTGAACAAGGAACAGCTTCCTTTGCTTAGCAGCTAGGGAAGCTTCAGCCGCAGTACCAAATTTGGGCTCCAGTTCTGCAAGCTGCTGAGTGCACTCAGCTCCCATTAACTTCAGTGGTGACTGAGGATGGCCAGCACCTTGTAGGAGGTGTTCCGTACCCTATCAAATCCAGCCCTTTGGCCCCTAAGACAAGTGACATGAAATGTGGATAACAGATACATTTTGTGGCAATATTGTCAGGCTTTTAAACTGTGCCTTTGACAGCCACATCTGGTTAATGTGTTCATTTAAAATACTTTACCCCGTGTACTAAGTATGTGTCTGAACATACGTGCAGATATATATCCAGTAACAGATCAGTAAAATACTCAGTAGTGAGGCACTCAGTAATCTACAGGCTTTTATCTTGATACAAAATAATTATTATATAATTGTTTCTTTGCTTTCATGTATATAAATACTTGTAGTTCTCCTCTCAAGAAAAGGAGTGATTTCTAATGTACTATCAACATTTTTTTTTAGTATGACAGCTTGTGTTAATATTTCTAGTAACTTGGAAAAAGTTCAAACACAACTGCCATTCAAAAAGTTGAGTTTTTTAATGCTATGTCTAAATGAGCGCAGGCCTAGATTTACCATTCAGATCTTTCAACAAGGGATTTCCACAGTGGCAGGACTCTTAAGGCAGATGAATCTGATTAAATAAATTATTTAAAGTGATGATATAAAATGATAAGCAAAAGGAAAGAAATTGAGGAAAAATAAATTTTCCAGTGAAAGCTGAATTCTTGACCTCTGACTGTTGTAACTCTTAGAATGATCATTAAATATTATCCAAATGTAATGTGCAGTACATTTTAACTTCCAACAAAGCTATAATGATTTTGAAAAATGATTTGGGTGACATTTTCTGGAATTATGGCTTCTTTGAGAACAATATTACTTTTTAAAAGATAATAAGCAAACACAATGTTACATTGTAGGAACTAATCCTGCAAGTGATGAGCATGGGTGAAATAGTCCACCCAAGAAGATCCCCCTTCAAGATTATGGTCTAGGGACCTGATTCAACAAAGCATTTAGTATGTGCTTAATTTTAAGCACTTGAGTAGTGCCTTTGAAGTAAAAAAGACTATTCATGTGTTTAATGTTAAGCATGTATTTATGTGCTCTGTTTAATCAATGCCTTTTTGATCAAGTGTTCTTATCTCTGGTTTAAAACTGCTTTTTATATTTTCTCTAATTCATTATAGGGGCAAAAAAAATGAACGGCCATAGTTAGCATCCAGGCAGACTTTCATTTCCTTAATTGCTCCTGTATTTTTAAAAGAAGACCCAACAATAACCAAGCAAAACAAAGATCAAAAACAAAACAAAAAAGGGCAGGGAGGCTGAAACTGGTCACAATGTTTGCCAACCTGTGAATTTATATATATTATATTACATATTATATTTAAATATAATTATATTATATATTATATATATACAATACCTGAATAGGGGTCTGCGTTTTAGAAGTAGAAAAAGAAGTAAGGCTATTGACATTATTTACCATTTGTATTACAACTGGACCAGACAGTTTATGATGTTTTTGGTATACCTGCAACTAAAAAAGCCAATTTTTTTTTTAAATCAACTTGGAATCTATTACAAATGGACCATCAGATTCCAGCTATATTGTACTTGACTGAATCTTTGTCCAGGCTTGCAAAAGTTTGGGAGGAATGGTAGAAGCTATCCAAGAGATACATTAAGAGGGAATGCAAAGACTGCCTGTAGTGTCCACATAAAAATGAGATACAGAGATTCAAACTGAGACACCAGGGCAACGGACAGAGGTGATCTAGTTTTGATTTTTTATTTTGTAAACTTAATGTACAAATCCTGCCATTTGACCCTTATCTGCCATCTCAACAACTCAATTTTCCAAGTCAGCATATTTATTTAACCTAGAAAACTCTGATTTTACAAACATGTATGCAGGAGCTTAACTTTATTCATTTGAATTGCTGCACTTAAGTCAATGGGACTACTCATATACTGAAACTGAAGTGCATGCATAAGCATTTGCAGAATCAGGATCCTGATCAGCATTTTTTGATAAATTGTATAGTCAATTGCTTGACCACACTTTAGTTCATTCTGAAATATATCCAAGAGGCCAAATAGCCAGTATTTGTCAGGTTTATTGTTATAAGCCAATAATAATGTAGTATAGATTCTATATGATGTCAGTCTCCAGGAAGCCATCTCATGCAGCGTTGTTACATTCACCTTATGCAGAAGGTGTGCTTCCAAAGTTACATCCCTAAAGCCATCTTTTTATACCCTACCTGTTTACAAGTAGACGGTACTGTCTACATCATCTGAAAACTAGCTTTAACTAACCAGCTTTCTACCTTGTTTCTTTGGCACCAGGGTGTACCCCTTCTCTTTTTTGTTCTGAACACATGCATTCCAAGTACCAAAGGACATGAAATCACCCCCTAGGTCTGTATTATGGTTGAACAATCATATATCTTGTCCGCTTCCATTAGGACATTGTAGTACAGGCCTGTGAGAGTAACTCCCTACTTGTTGCTATGGTAAAATAATCCTATGTCCTGCTACTGACAGCTTTGCTATCTACTTAAGCCAAAGCTTACTGCAGCTAATGCACGGTGTATGGGATACTTAGCATTAGTGAACAGGGTTATAGTAAAGGTATAGGCCAATTTCGGTTATATAATCACTTTAATATTTGTGCTTAACGCTAATGTAGTAGAAAGACAGAGCCTGGAGCACAGGGCTGGTGCAAGATTTGAACCAAAGCAAAAGTTATGTTATGAGCAAAAGTCAGCCCCTATCAAAAGCAGATGTTTGCCTGCAAGTTCAGTGCCCGGTACATGAACTGGACACCAGTATTGCTAGTATGGCTAAAACATATTGAATATGTAAACATATTCCAACAGGCTAATACAAGAACACCCCAACCTAGCACATAATGAGATGGCTTGACAGAAAGGATGAATAGTGATGTTTTGTCTGAAACATCAGGAGTAAAGTACAAAGACAGATGGTGCATAGGGATGTTTTGTCTGACGTATCAGGAGAAAGGTACAAGGGGAGGTAACAAACATGTCATAAAACACTAAGGAGCTACATGAGTTGTTTATTCCAGATTGTTTGTCTCAGTCCATAAAATGTTGGAATACCTCGCCTTAACCCTCCGTCTACTCTAGGATGAAGCGGAAAGTCCCACCACGTACTGCGCTGGTACACTGTAGCAGTCATCCATGTTAGTGTACCTGTAACCATTGACCTGGGGCACTAGGAACATGCTTCATTAACAATAAACCTGGCTGAGCATGTTCACCACTGAACCAAGTCTGTGGCCTTCTTGGGCAGTTCGATCAAGGTTGGCTGTATTGGCTACCTGGCCAGAGCCGGTGTCGGAAGCAGAGAGAACACATGCAGCCAGCAGCTGACAACAGCTATTTGTGCTTAATGCATACTAAGATATATATATGGTGTGGATAGCAGGTCTTGGTAATGCAATATATATATAGGCTAGTCCAGTATATATTAGTCAACACACTTCTATACTGTTTTGAAATTACCTTACTTCTCAGTCTGTACAACAGACTGCAGCAACTGTTAATGCCTTATGGCTTCAGAGCACAAGAAACTGCTGTTAAAGACAGTATGGATTATTTTGGAAGAATGTTAATTAGGTGTTTGATTATACACAGATAATAGGTTAATTACTATGGAAGCAATATTCATGTTAATAAAGAATTGAAATTAATTTATTTTAAATAAACTGAGTTGGTTAAATAAAATCTATTGACAGCAAGACAATTTACTGACTGTAAATTCTTAAACCTCAGGACTAATTTTATTATTGTGTAGCAAATGTATTAATCCAGTGAAGAAGAAAAGGAGAAAATAAATTCCATTTATTTAATGGAATAAGGGAGCGTGCAGATGTTTGTTTGGTTGTATAATTTTTGCATATTTTATGTAGAGAATTGAATTCTGAGATCTGTTGTTATCCTTATTTGCATTACAGCGGCATCTAGAGGTCTGGTCAGGGCTCAGGGCCCTGTTGTGCAAGGCACTGTACAGATACAGAGTTCAAAGAACATCTCTGCTCCAAAAAGAATTTACAAACTTGGCATATGACCAGATGCCAGTGGTACAATGGGGGGAAGCCTTGGGGCCCAGCCCCCCCCCCCAGTTTGCACTGGACCAGAGCAGGGTAGCTTAAGGGTGAAGCCTCTTCCCTGCCAGCATGAAGGAGAGATAGCGAGGCAATATTTGAGTCATGTTGTGACCCCAGGCGCCTGGTTGGTCCTCCACACTTTTATAATTCTTCCAGCACTCCATGGCACCAGGCACCACCCGCCCCAGGGGAAAAGAGGAGGAAGGAGCACTGGAAACTTCCAGTTCCAAGAGGGTGGGAAGACTGGATCTAAGCATTGGTGCTTCCTGGGGCAGCAGAGACATGGAAGGAGGATGGGGTCTGAGACTCCCAGAACTGCCTGGCCTCTGGTGGGGAGATCAGGGCTGGGTGTGGGGAGACCATAGAGCTGGGTGCAAGGCCATGTGGGGGAAAGAGCACCAGGTGGGTGTGCAATAGCAGGAAGAGAGTATTTGCAGAGCTGGGTGCAGTGGGGGAGACTGTGGGTCTGGGTGCAGAGGCACCATGAGAGAGCTCATGACTGGGTATGCGGCAGTGGGATTGCTTGTGCTTGTGTGCATGTGTGGAGGGGGAGTGTGTGGAGCCGAGTGTAGGGCATCAGAGAGTGAGCTCTTGTCCTCCCCTTAGGAAAATTCTGGTTGCACACCTCTACCAGACACAACAGATGAATGAAAAAATAGATGGAGGGAGGGGCTAGGATAATGAGAAAGGTTTTCATAGTAAGCAGTAGTTACAGCTTAACACCTGCCTACTATCTTCCTCTGTTTACTGTTAAGAGAGAAGTGTTAGTAGTAACAAGTGCTGCAAAGTGCCATGGTTTTCTAAAAGAAATGGGCTTGTTTAGAACAGTCACTCACAATGGCAACACTGATTTCTGACTAATCATTTTTAAAACTTAAAAGAGAATAGGCTGAGTTCAGAATAAAATTCAGAGATGTTTAAATATCTTGGTCATATGACAAGGGTTCAACCAAACGTCACAAGTTGCCTGGTAACTAGTCTGGTACAACTTTGGAAATTATCCTATAAAATCAGCTGTTTTTCATGTTGCTAACCAGTCTTGCCACCACCAGCTGGTGATTCCTACAGGTTCAAACTAAAGGCAAATTGTGTAATGTATTTGAAATTTAGTGTATGTGGTACAGGATCTAAGAAAATGGTGATGCATTAAGGCTGGAGGCTCAGATTTAACTCTGAGTTTCTTTGTTATTTTCTGTTTGAATGAGACGCATAACATTACCCTAGTGTATGCTCTTTACAGTTAATTATCACATGCATGCTGCACAAATCACTACCATGGAGACAAATGTACTCTAGGCACATATTTACAGCAGGGAGAGATGGCAGCAGAAACACATTTTACTAGATTTTATAGCTGAAAAGGGCTTGCTATCACTAAAGCACAAGATTTGTTTATTTGTGTGCCCACACACAAGTACAATTTGAAATATCTAAAGATAATGTCTGACCTGTTTTTCTGTAAATTTATTACTGTCAAAGAGACAAGGTGACTCTTCATTCCTTTGAAGTGACTGAAAATGTGTTCTTTAGAAAATCTAAAATAGTTTTACTTCATTGCATTAAAAATGGAGCAAAAAATCCGCCTTAGTGTCTTGTTTGCTGTGGATTGTACATCTCCCAATTGATAATTGGTTAACTTCAGGAGATTCCCATCTTTAAATGACTATTTCCAAGATTTTGCAAATGTACACTCAAGCAGGAATAATTTGCAATAAACTGCCTTTCTTTAAGGTGGTATTTTAAAAAAAATGCCTAATGTTGCTCCCGTTCAAGACCATGATAAAATTCCCATTAACTTTCCTGGGAAAGGAGCTAGAAGAATGCTGAGTATTAATCTCCAGCCATCGCCTGCAACCTAAGTAGGATTGAGCCTGGTAAGTACTTGGATGGGAGACTTCAGAGAACACCCAAAATTCTGCAGCAAATAATATTGGTGATTGTGTAGTGTTAAAGGGTGGATAGCCCCTGTGAATGAAGTAGATCCAGGTGTCCTATGCCACAATCAATGCTCATCATTTGGTAGTGGCACACCATCCACATGTGCATTGCATGCCCCAGGATTGGCTTCCCCTGTGGGACGACTCTGCCCAACTCCTGAAAACATGTGGAGGATGCTGTTTTGTTCTACATTTTGTACGTGTAGAACAAAATGGCATCCTCCATACACCGTGACCTCACATACACCATACATGCAACACTGCACCTTGCACGTGAGTGCAAAATTTCATGCCTCCCTAAAAATGTCACGTGACGCCACTGCAGATTGGCCAGTTAATAGGATGGGGCAGCACCTGGTGGCTATAAAAGGTAAGGAAGTGACCTGTGAGAGAGGGAGTTCCAGGGAATCAGAGCAGACTAGTTTAGTCAGGAAGGGCAGGTGAGAGCTGCCAGGGGACCAGAGAAGTCCTGGAAGGAAGCAGAAGGTGGCTCCTGGAAGAAGGCTGAAAGCAGGACAGCAGCAAGAGGGGTTTGCTGGCTGGTGTCCCCATGCGAGAGCCAAGGCCAGAGGGCTGAAGGCAGGAGGAGGAAAAGCACAGGGAGCTGCCTGCTGGTTGTAGGCCAGAGAGCTGGAGATGGCTGACTGCCGCTTACCCACTGACATCTCCAGGTGCTAAAGGAACTGGGACAGGGCCATGGGGAGCGACGAATGCTGCCAGCAGAGAGGCTGTGGGGATTCCTCCTGGGAAGAGCGGGGCTGCACTTTGGTTAGAATGGCTGGGGTATCTGTCTTGGTACCAGGACAGGAGAGGATTGTGCTGGAGAGCTGGAGCATGTGAGGGAGGCTGGGGCAGTTTGTTGCACTTATTGTTTGGACTGTACTAGGAAAATTCTGGTTAATGGCGGTGGGACAGTGTTGTGGGTCACACTTTTTGCTGTATCAGTAGCATTATTCTGCAGTGTTGTTCAGTGAGGCTCTCACTCCTGCAGAACAAGTAGTAGATGTAGAAGATTTTCCATTCCTTTTAGAAAGCATACATAAAAATGCAGTCAGTCAAGACCACATTAAATACGGCTATTGTGCATGGCCCACGGAAGACATCATTGCCATTTGGCTGACACTGTCCCAAATAAGTTGGTGATTAGTTCATCGCTGGTTTCCTTTTTTGGGGCTATACAACATTTCACCTTATTTACTATCCCTCATTCATATGGCTATCCCGTAACAGTCAGGAGTCTCCCTGACAAGTGATATTTCTGCATCTCCTTTTCCACTGGCTCAGATCACTTATGAGCTGACACTAGCTGAATTAATGCCAGGCGGACCCACCTACTTACTCTCTTACTGCCAATACATTAATTAGGTTTTCATTCAGAGATCCTAGATCTAGCTGGAAGTCTCAGGGAGATATTAATTTGGGTTTGGATGGAGGCTGTTAATAGTACTGATGAATTTTAAAATTGTTTTGCAGTTACTTTGCAACAGTCCAACCTCCTGCTCAGGGGCACTTCACAAGTCAATTTGCTACATAAATCAGTGGGATTATTTAATGAAGGAGCACTGCTCAGTGTAAGGGTTGCAGAATTGGGCCCTAACATATATCATGGAACAATAAGTGGTCCATGCTGAACAAATACATTATATCAGTGGTTCCCAACCTGTGGTCCGTGGATTCCTGGTGTTCCACGAGGCTACTACAGGGGGTCCGCGGAAAAGAAAAATAATAATATCCTCACCAAAGAAATGTACAATTTCAACTAAAAATAATTTCATATAGTTTCTAACAACCTACTACTGTAATTTATTTTATAACTAGTATCATGTGGTGGTCTGCAAAATGTCTGGAGGTTGAAAAGGTGTCCGTACACTCAAAAAGGTTGGGAACCACTGCATTAGACATACAGCGTGGTCTAATCAATGGGACACTGGACTCAGGATACCTGGTTTCTATTTTTGGTGTTGCCACTGACCTGGTGCATGACTTTTGGAAAGTCATTCCATCTATCTATTGCTCTGTCTTCCCTTTCCCACTTTGTCTGTCTTGTCTTGTAAGGCTTTCAGGGCAGGGATCATCACTTGCACAGCACTGCGCACAATGGAGCTTCTAGGGGCTAGTAGAATACAAATAATTCATGGTAACACGGTCTGCCTGGAAGATCTTTCAAACTAAAGACTGAAGTGAAAACAAGACACACAAAAGGAATATACGCTGCAACCTGGTTAAGGAAAGTCGTATGATTCTTTTATGTAACAAACTTTTTCTGTTGATGCTGGGCTAGTCCTCTGGGTTTCTCTGCCATGCTCACCCCCAAATTCTTGTTTAAAAACACTCTTTTAAAAACTTGAACGAACCACTTTCCTACTGATTTTCCAAGGGATAAATTTATTCCTATTTCTTTTAGTATTAACTCAGGGAACTGAAAGGAGATTAAGAGGAAGATACAGTATTTGTTGCATAGCTGTGCGGTACAGTTCTCTTGAGTTTACACCTCTCTGTCAGAAAGGAAACCAGGAACCAGAGGCACCATCACATAAATCAAGACTTTAGGTGCAAGAGACAAAACAATTGTCACTATCTTCAGATACAACCTTGACCATGCTGCGGACAACGAAGATTTACAAAGAATTTATAAAGTGCTTATGGATTAAAGAAACTATATAAATGCAAGATACTATCATTAGTATGAAGGTGACCATGTACAAGAGCGTAAGCATTATTCAAGTATGAAGAATACCAAAATTCTTAGCCTTGAATGGAATGTTTCATATCAAGTTAAATAATCTGCAGGATATTTACAAAAGAACCTGATGTCTTTGCTTAGATCTATTTCTTCCTATGCATGTGTGTGTTTATACAGTCAGTCAGCAAGAGCCTTTTTCACATTCAGTGCTGATAAAAAATTTAACGCCTTTTCTGACCTAGCACAGGGTAGTATTTATTTCATTTCCAGCTATCGTATAACAAGGCAGTGGGAAGCAAGATATTTTTTCCTACATGTATATGCAAATATATTTCCAAAGGAGAAGCTAACAGTTGTTTGACTTTTAAAATTTTCACCTATTTTTAATACTTCAGAAATGTTAAGCAAAGATCCCATTTACTAAATAATAACAAAATCATGTAACCATTACCCATGTGGGTGAGCACTTATTTCAAGAGCATATTTTCCTTTGAGTTCAGTGAAACTACATGTCTGAGTAAATGCTCCCCTTTGTGAGCCAGGGCTGTGCAATCTAACTGAATGTATTTCCTGAAAGGCTCTGGGCCTGATCTATAGCTGGGTGTAAATGGGCATAAATCTGCATGACTTCAAGTCAATGGAGTTAAACCCATTGATACCAGCTGAGGATCTAGCCCTCAGTTTTCTGACAAGCCATTTTTTTTTTGGACCTTTGATATTCAGTGACCTAGCAATGCAGTAGAACATGCTTAGACGGGCCCCTGTTGACAGAATACACCTGTGAAGAAGAGCTTTTTGGTCAGCCAAATATACAATAGTAACTTGATTGTGTTCACAGAATGAATATTCTGAGCATGCAGCCAAAACTGCACAACAATGTAACTGAGCCGTCTTGAATGCACTTTTGTTTAATTTATTACTTCAGTTTCAAAATGGAGCCTCTTACACGCCTTGGAACATGTGTACACAAATTCTGAAACAACATAGAGGTTGGTCATTCATTAACAAAATATACCTTTTATTCTAGCTGCTTTTGATGCCATGCTCATTGCCATACTATCAGAACAACTCAGCCCCAAATTCATAACGCATAAATGCAGTCTCCCATCGCTCTTATCAGACATGAAGAGGTGGACATTATACTGAGCTCTGACGGTCAACACACAGACTCGGGTTTTGTTAGAGAAAAGGGAGAAATATGAGATGTTCTATTCTAGGGTCTGAACAAGGGAGTCAATGTCATGATCTTAATCATGTATTGGTGATTAGGGTTGCGGTAGGACAGGTTCCCACCCTGATCAGGAAAGGGTTAAATAGCTTCTCTGTGCACAATCAGCCCCAGTTCAGTGCATCTGTAAGGACTGTTGCACCTGGAGACGGATGGGCTCACTATCCCCCAGAGCAGGGAAATCTTACCCAGAAATCTACTGGAGAGCCATTGTGCTGCCTAGACCCTCTGGAGAGGTCAGGGGACCAGTACTGTAGCTGAGTGTACCCACTTCTCAGTTAAGGAATATGGAGATTAGGTTATTTTAAGAACACATCATGAAGAGGGACCATCTTTGCTTTGCTTTTCATTAGAGCCCAGGCAATCAGCCTGGGCCTCTCAAATGCTCAGGGCACTAGGAGCTCAGCCTGCTTCACAGCAACAATTTTCGTTTTGCCTTGCCAGAAACAGGGAGGTTAGCCGGAACTGTTTTGCGGGCTGCAGGTTTAGTTTGTTTGCCTTCTTTTCTTTTGGACTGTGGTCATGCCGAGAAGAGGGAGAGGCCTCCCTCAGACTTAAGCCAGGAGACCACACCTCGCACTCCAAACCAGCACTACGTCAACACCTGCGGCCAGAGAGGAACATCTGGGATGAACGAGGTGCCCACCCTCACCCAAAGGGGCTCCCTACAGGTACCGTCTGGGATGCTGGCTGGATTAGGGGGACCACTTATGGTATTATTTAACGTCAATATGTCAAAATTACAATAATCCATACAAGATAGGCCGTGTCAGGTACCATTGGAAAGGTTATAATTTGCTCTGTATGATGATATTGTTTATGTGTATGTGTCGTATTTGTATTGGAAGATATGGATATGTTTGTATGTGTATTTCCACTTATGCTGTGTTTCTGGGCAGACAGGATGGCACCAGCAATAAGCTGCTTAACGGCCCATTAAGGAAACTCACAGGTACAATGGGCCCAGGGAGAGAAGCCAGGGCTACACCTGATAAGTCACCAGGACTTACTCATGACACTGGACTCCATCTTATTTCTGTAAATTTCCACAAGCAGCCTGACAAAGGCAAAGGGACATAAAAGGCAGCTGCACCATGTTCATATTGTCTTTGGCCTTCAGCTTCCAGCCTTCACCTACTTCTGGTTCAACTCATCTACAACTGAATCTGTGAAACAAAGGATCGAGATGCATCCAGGTACTGGATGTACATCAGAGGGACTATACAAGCCTGCAGACTCCATAATTCTAATGAAAACCTGATATATATGGACTTCAAATCACTTGTATGTATCTAATTGCTTTAATCCTTTAACATTTCTCTTATAGTTGTTTTTTTTCCTTTTAGAATAAACCTTTAGCTTTAGCACGGGCAGAGTTTGAGGGAGTAAGGGGGAGCATTGCCCTCCCAAACTTATGATGATTTTTGTAGCTGAAAGAAATACAAATTGATAATAAAAACATATATATATATGCAACTGTGTGATCCCTAACGTAAGGGGCAATACCAGCCGGAATCCAACTGTTCCCTTTATTTCCGCCCTTCACAGCAGGTATCGCATTATTTGAAAATGATACATCTGTTCATTGGACAGTCCAATATTTTCAATCTGAGTACACTACATTTGAATGATCGCTAATCTAAAATAACTCGTTTAAGTTCCACCAGAGTAAAATAATTCGACATCTCCCTTAACAAAAGCTAAAATGGACATTCAAAAGATTTTTGTGAAAGCAACTGTTGAACTATCGGTGGCTGATTCCGATCAGGATTTAACACCAACTCCAGACCAGGCCCTGTTTGCATGGGAGGTCGACGATACTTCATCAGTGCTGCCAGATGGTTTTGAATCGTTGGATGCAGTGAGTACAAATAAAGTTGATGTGAGAAGCCTAACTGTTGCTTCAGACCTTGGAGAAAAAAAAGCAATGGACCAAATCAACCACATCTACCCAATTTTCCAAAGAGAATTTGGGAAATACAATCATTCCTTTTCAGTTCCCCATTACACAAAATTCCTTTGGGTTGAATACTCTGTTCAGCAAGATGCTGGATTCTGCTTTACCTGACACCACTTCCATTCAGAAATGGGCTACGTTGAAGATTCATTCATCAAAAAAGGTGTGTGGGATTGGAAGAAAATCTCAGAAAAACTGATTAAATGCAACTTCACAGATTCACATGAAATGTGTGGAGAAGTTGCAGAGCTTCAAACTGACAAAACTGGATTGGTAGCAGCAAAGTTTTCTGACAGTCATAAAAGTACAGTTGAGAGAAACAGGGATTACCTCAGCAAGGTTTGTGATATTGTTAAATTGCTTTAGAAACTCAGTTTACCTTTTTGAGGGCATGAGGAGGGAAGGGATTCCAATGTTAAAGGGATTTTCTTAGAATTCTGTGATTTCTTTTCAAAGTACGACAAGTTTCCAAAAAATGCAAGTGGGTTATTTTAATTACAGAAGCCCAAAATTCCAAAACAAAGTGCTGCAGATTTTTGCCGATTTAGTTTACAAACAAACTGTACAGGCAGTGAATGACACAGGTTTCCTTGCGATAACTGCAGATAAGGCCATGTCTTTCAAGACAGAGTAGCTTTCAGTTTGTATCAGATACGCAGAGAAATTTGAGATTAAAGAAAGATTCCTGTGCTTCACCAACTGCTCATCTTCCTGAAATGCAAATGGGATTTATACTGCCATAAAGAAAGGTTTGGAAACAAGTGGGATGCAAAATGTGCCGATTGTTGCTCAGGCTTATGATGGTGCTTATGTTATGTTGGGACGCATATCGGGGTACAGCAGCGAATGAAAGAAGACTACCTGCTTGAAGTGTACATTCATTGCGTGGCACATACTCTGCGGCATTCTACAAGGACGAGGTTGAGTTTAAGTCGTAGTACTGTGGGGTTTCTAAATGTACTTGATAAACTTTACTCCGTCTTTGCTGAGCTGACAAACCATCAGAGGTTTATTGACATGCAGAAAGGTTTGGGGCTAAAACAGAAAGATTGTGCAACCCAGTGAAATGTGCTGGGCATGTAAGTGGAGAAGTGTTTTTGCAGTTAAAACACAATATACTTCCATCTTGCAGTGCCTAAAAGAACTGACAGAACAAGGCGAAAACTGATGTGTGGAAGCGAGCAGCCTTTACCACCACGACTTTAGTTTTATTCATTGCATGTCTGATTATCTTTCAAGAGATACATAAAGTTATCCATGATCCTCATAAAGGACTTCAGGGCACAGACACCACCTTGCAAAAGCTTCCTCTATCGTAGAAAAAATGAAAACATACTTCGAGAAACACAAAAGAGAAGACGACGGGAATGATTTGTGGAACAAAATCACAGAATTCTGTCAAGACCACAACATTGAAGTGGCAGCTGAGGACACACTGCATTCACCAAAAAGAAAAAGAGTTTCTAAAGCCTCGACAGCTCTTACCAACCTCTTTGTCATGACTACTCTAGGTCAAAGAGAACATGAAAGATAGGCACTAAGCACAGGTGAAACGCAAGAAATCGTATCTGCAACAGAAAAAAACAGGTGACATGAGCAGTTATACCTCCCTGTTTTAGATGCCATAATTTCAAAGTTAGACAGATGATTCTCAAAGGAATCAATGAAAATTGCTGAAGCCTGTGTGTTAAAGTGTGACAAAAACAGCATCCATCCACTGTTGCAGAAATACACAGACCCATTCACAATAAATCCTCACCTTGTGGCTGCAGAAATGGACGTTTTTAAAAATTCTCAATCTCCAGTCACCTTCGAAAGGCTTCAAGAAGAAGTGTTTCTGATGATCTACCCAAACTACTTCCAACTCATTCAGTTAGCTCTAACATTCCCAGTTAGGATGGCCACATCAGAAAAGAAGCTTTTCAGGGATTAAATGGATTAGAAACTGGTTGCGTTGGGAGAAAACAGATTTTAATCCTTGGCTCTTCTTAACATAGAACAGGGCTTGACAAATTTGCTTCGGAGTTAGGAGCCAGCCCAAAAATTAAGGAGCCAGACAACGTGGGCCCAGCGGCATGGTGCCCTGTCTGGAGCGCAGAAGTCACTTTCCCTTCCTAGACCCGCCCCTTCCCCCCCACCCCTCTCCCACAGCGTGAGCGCAGCAGCAGGGAGCCCTGTCTGGACCACACCAGCCGCTCTCCCCTCCCGATCCCGCGCCTCCCCACAAAGTGGGTCCAGCGGCTGCTCACCCCAGAAAAAAACTAGGCGCCAGATATAAGTTTCTAGGCGCTGTGGCGACCGGCTTTTGTTGAGTCCTGACATAGAAGCAGATTTAACAGCAAAGCTAATTCCAGAGAACATTGTGGATGTTTATGCTAACAGAAGGGAAAGATGACTGCATTTACATTAAGGTAAATACAGCATTTCTGTATTAGAGAATGTGTATTTCTAAGGCCAGTAAGACATGATTAGTTACATTGATGTGCTTGATTTGATTTGGTCAAAATTAAATTTTATGCTAAAATGGTAGCTTGTAACAAATTAAGTGTGATTACATTTGTAGCATAAATTGTGTT
>ML675616.1:18540632-18607379 GCA_007922155.1 Mesoclemmys tuberculata
CCAATTTGTTTAGGTCCTTCTGTATCCTATCCATCCCTTCCTGGGTATCTACCACTCCCCCTAGCTTAATGGCATCTGCAAACTTGCTTAGGGTGCAATCTACCCCCTCTTCCAGATCATTAATGAAGATGTTGAACGAAACCTGCCTCAGGACTGACCCCTGGAGCCATTGATCACTACTCATTGAGCCCTTTGCTCTAGCCAATTCTCTATCCATTTATCCAACCCATACTTTTTTAACTTGCTGATAAGAATACTGTGGGAGGACATATCAAAAGCTTTGCTAAAGTCAAGGTATATCACGTCCACTGTTTTCCCCTCATCCACAGGTGCTGGCAGTGGTTATGGCTTTAGGAGCAGACTGGAGCTCAAGCAGTCAAGTTAATAGTGATCAAGCAGTTTGTACAAATGCTGCCCTCTGGGGTCAAGAGTGGATTCTGAAGCGCCATTCAGAACTTGAACTGATGCAGTCCAGATGATGGAAAAATCTTATGGCTAGGAGAAGCACGCAGAGATAGGAGAGAAGGGGACAATCCCGGGTTTGGAAGTTGACATGGCCTGATGTGAAGCCAGTCAGGGGATGACAACCTCTGCTGGTCAGGGACACCTAACCTAATCTTCAGCCTTCTGGCAGTTAGGACTCCACACACACATCCTGAATTCTTGGCAAGTCACAACAGGCCAGGAAGAACGATATCTAACCCAGAGACATTGGCCCTTGCCCAGCTACAAGATAGGGTAATACTGAGATGCCAGACTGATCCAACAGACAGGGTCATCCACAGATGAGAGAAAGGGCTAAGACCATAACAGGTGACCTGCTTCTTGTGTGGGTAACCAAGACCTGAGTGCCTCCTTATGGAGTGAATATGCCGAGGTGTGGACAGCAGAAAGCAGAGCACAGGTGAAAGGACCCACCAAATAACTATCCCTGTATGTATCAATGGGATGAATATGCAAGGTCTATTGGACACTGACTGTAACCAGACCTTGGCACAGACTCCTTTGGCTGGGGCAGAAGGGAACTTATATGAGACAATCTTCCTCCAGTGCATTCTTGGGTATGTGAAGACCTATCCAAGCTGTTGACTAGGGTTAGCTGTGGAATGGCATACAGATACCCTTCTGATGGCTCTATCCTTAACATTGGCCTATGTTTGTTGTTATTAGTTGGGGCTGGTGAAACTTTTGGAAGATTCTCAGTGAGCTAGGGAAACCAGAAACCACAGTCACTGACCCAGTGTTGGTGCCTGGGGCAGGTCTGGGACTGGCAGCACTGACTGGATTAGGAGACTAAGAGGACCCCTTGAGGCGAGTTTAAGGTCCCCAGAATGCCCATCCAGGTTGTTGACTAAGAGCAATATCTGGGGAATTGCCTTTGCCTGACTGAGAAGCCCTGACTCATTAAACAGATTTTGTCTGCAAACAAAGGTCTTAGAATCAAATTGCTGCTGTGAACACCTGAGGCAGTGGCCCCATTTTATACTCCGTGAGAACTATTATACTGCATCAAGGATGATAAACAAAATGTGGAAGTGAGGACCCAGTTATTTGTACCACAGTAGTACTGCTGAGCACTCCTGTGGCTAGTACATGGCATCCCTTGTGCTGGGCACCTAGGCCAGGAGAAGACTTTGTCCTGTGTACTGGCTCAATTTGATTGGCCCAGCCTCCATGAGGAGGTCAGAATACTGTACTTCTTGTCCCAAGTGTCAATCAACTATCCCAAAGGGCTCCCAAAGGTTCCCTTGATCCCACTCATGCTGATCCTTTCAAAAGGATTGGGATGGATCGGGTGGGCCCCCTGGAGAAAAGTACAGTGGGATATCAATAAATTCTTGTAATTGTAGACAGCACACCTTGTACTTGGAGGACATCCCATTGCACTGTTCAAAGACAACAGCAGTCACCCTGGAACTCATGAATCTCTTTTTTTTAAAATAGGGATTCCCCAAGAAATACTGACAGATCAGGAGACCAGCTTAACATTCCAGGCAATGAAGGAGCTATGCTCCCTACTGAAGATCAAGTTGCTACAAACCTCTATCTCTCATCCACAAACGATGAGTTAGTTGAGAAATTCAACAAATCCCTGAACGAGATGCCAAAAAGATTTGTGGCCTCTGATCTCAGGCATTTAGACCAGCTACTTCAACTCCCTTTTGCTCACTATAAGGGAGATACCACAAGCTTCCAGTGGGTTGTCTCCCTCTGAACTATTATGTGAGTGACAACCTTGAGGAATAATAGACCTCCCTACAGAAGTGCTGGGAAGCGCAGGAGCTGAAGATGTCCAACACAGCCCAGTTTTTTTCCAACTCAGAGAGTGCCTCAAGAAACTGGGAGTTTTTGCTTGTAGAAACATAATGAGAACCCAGCAGGTCTAAGAACAATCTGGGTGCATGCTGACAAACCTTCCAACCTGGAGACTGAGTACTACCTATGGCTTTCTAGCACAGAATCCAAGATTCTATCCAAGTCAGCTCGGCTGTGTGGACTGTGAAGTCCTCTTTATCCCGAAAGTGGGAAGAAACTAAAAAACCAGAGAGGGGATGTTAATAACTCCTTACCTGATTAGCCAGACCTGAGGCCTCAAGTATCTATTCACCCGGAGGCTGCACAAGTGCAGATGGGTGCTGAACTTCTACCCAAACAAAAAGCTCAGATTTGACACCTCATCGAGGCCTTCCCCCTTGTATTCACCTCTGCACCCAGACAGACCTAACCAATACACCAACACACTGAGACAGTCCTGACTGGCACAGTGGGATAGAAAGTACTCTTGGCTGTTACTTCAGAAGATGTGGGAGACGGTCCAGGAGGATTTGCAAGCTATACTGGATCTACGTGCAATTGAGGAGTCTCAAAGTGACTGGTGAAGTCACATCGTTCTTGTCTGTAACCCAATGGTTCAATGTGCTTCTGCACAGACATCAGAAAAGTTAATACAATGTCAAAGTTTGGTATGTATCCGATGCCATAAGCGGATGAGCTATGGGAATGTGTAGGGCCTGCCAGCTATAGCAGTGCTTTAGATTTTACAAAAAGGTATTGGCAATTCCTCTTGTCACCTGCATCGGAAGAAAAACAGCTCTCCTGACACCCTTTGGGCTCTTCCACTTCAAGTCAATGCCTCTGGTGAACATGGAGCAGCTGCAACATTCCAACATTCAATGGACAAGGTTCTCATCGCTCAGCAGCAGCACGCTGCTGCATACTTGGCCGACATTTTTATATACAATGCCAACTCAGGCAACCAACTGCAACAAGAAGGAGCCAGGCCAGTCTTTATTCCTTGGCTGAAGTGGGTCTTAACAGCCAGTCTGGCCAAATGCAAACTAGTGGATAAACAGGTTATTTAACCTGAGTTATAACATGGGAGGAGGTCAAATTAGGCTGCTAGTTACCAAAAGGCAGGCAGTGCTGACACGTCCCATTCCCCAAACAAACAGATAAGATGCTTCCTTGGGCTAGCTGGCTGTTACAGGTGATATGTCCCTGGCTTCACCTTCAGTGTGGCCCGTCTGATGGACTAAGTAAAAGATCTGAAGAAGATCCACTGGAGCTACAACTGTGAAAACGCCCATGGCACCTTGAAAAACCAGCTGGGCCAGGAGCTAGTCCTCTTCAGTCTTGATTTCTCAGAAGTTCATTTTGCAGACTGACACAGATGTAGACCTGAGTGCTGTACTATCACAGGAGGTGAATGATGAGGCGCACCCAGTTCTGTACCTACGTAAGAAGCTGTTCCCTCGGATGAAGGCCTACTCCACCACTGAAAAGAAGGTCTAGCAGTCAAAGGTGCCATAGAGTCCCTTAGGTATTATTTACAGGATAACCCCTTTTCTCTTGTTACGGACCTTGTCTCCCCCCAGTGGCTAAAAGCAATGAAAGACATGAACTCCCATATTATGCTATGGTACTTAGTTCTCCAGCCTTGTCATGTTAGGGAACAACATCATGCTGGAGCAGAACACAAAAACCTGGCCTTTTTTTCACAGGAAGTGGAGGAATCAGAATGAGAGGGAGAGGATTCCGAGCTCCATCTTGAAGGGTAGGATATGTGGTGGGGCTGGTTCCCACCCCTGTCAGGAAGGGGTTAAACAGCTCCTTTGTGCACAATCAGCCCCAAGCCAGCACACCTGCAGCCTGTTGCACCTGAAGAGGAGTGGCTCCTTAAAAGGGAGGATCCAGGCACAGGGGAGTGCATCACTCAAAGGGAAGCAGAGTTAAAGGACAGAGATCTCTGGCCACATAGAGCAGGGGCTGCTATCCAGAAAGCTGCTGAAGAGCCTCTGCTGCCTGGACTCTCTGATGAGATAGAGGGGCCATCTTTGCTTTGCTTTTCATTAGAGCCCAGGGTACACAGCTTACACCCTTCAAGGTACATCTACACTGCACAAAAAACCCTGCAACACCAAGTCTCAGCCTGGTGCAGCTGACTCAGGATCGCAGGGCTCAGACTGTGGGGCTAAAAATAGTAGTGTAGAGCCTGAGGGCCAAGCTGGAGCCGGGGTTCTTAGACCCTCTCCCTTTGCAGGGTTTCAGGACGCGGTGTGGTGTTCAAGCCCTTTGGGCCTGAATCAGCTGACCTGGACTCTGAAACTCGGTGCCATGTTTGTCTTTGCAGTGTAGACCTACCCTCAGGCACTGTGGGGATTAGGAACCTAGCTCCCTTCCAAGACTGTTTACTTTCTTCTTTGCAATAAATGGGGATGAGCTGTCTTGTGGGAGCTTCATTTTGTTAGCCTTTTCTTTGTTATGGACCCAGAAGAGGAGGACTTCCCCGGAAGTAGTCACACCCAGAAGTCTCTAAAACTTACAGCTGGCAGACTCACCCGAACTCCAAACCAGTGTGACGTTGACACCTGTTCCCAGAAAGAGACACCTTGGGTGAGAGACGCCTTTGGAGTCTAGAGGTACAACTCATCAGAAGAGTTATAAGAATAAATGGAACTGATCTCTGTAAGTCTTCCATGTGCAGAATTCCAAATTTAGACTCATAGTCTAGTAGGGTTATTGCAGACACTTGGAGTGAAATCCTGGCCCCACTGAATTCAAAGGGAGTTTTGCCAAAGTCTTTAATGGGTCTAGGACAGCGTTTCTCAGATTAGGCCACCGGGGGGTTTTCCTGCGGCCACTACAGTCTCCTGGTTAGAAATGAGGGAGGGGGCAAAGCAGCAGCCCCTCGCTGCAGAACCCAGGGGATCTGGAGGAGGACTTCAGCTACAGTGACCGGATGTCGTGGTTTTATAGAGACAGTCTTGATATTCAGGGCTTTTTTTTTATATAGGCACCTATTACTCCCCACCCACGTCACACTTGCTCTCTGGCCACCCTAACTTCAGTCCTCCTCCCTTGGTTTAGCCAGAGGTTCTGGGGTGGGCTTAACCCGCTTTTCCCCCTTTCCACCCTGGGGCTCTGGGCTTCAGCAGGTCTGACCTTACCAGGTGCCGTGGTCAAAAGGCAAGGAGAGGGGTGAGTCTGGGGTGCAAGGCCACATACGGGAGCTTGGGGCAATGGAGGAGGGAAGTTGCATGGCTTGGCAGAGCAGTGGGGGGCTGGAGGAGGCAGCAGAGTCTCAGAGGGTTCCATGGAGGGGAGGCAGTGGGGGCCAGAGGTGATGGGTGGGAGCCGGGGGCACCAAAATATAACTGTACACTATTTTATTATTGAGTCTGAAAAAACTCTTACATAAATAAATGACAATGATTTGGACATGTATATGTGCATATTTATTTTCCTAAAGTTAATTTTCCTATTTTAGGAAAGTTTGTTAGAGCAGGCCACCAGCAAGAGTTGGTGGCTGCACTCGGAGGCCACCAAAAATTCTGTTGTGAGAACCCCTGGTTGAGGATTTCACCCCTGACCTTTACCACACCAACTCTTGCAATGCAATCAATTTTAGAAGCAAAGTGGCTTGCAGTTCAGCCAGTTATGTGCTGGAGAGTGCTCACAGCAGGGTTTTTGGACCACCTGGCTGCCCTTGGACATTTGTCTTTAGTACTCTGTGATGTTCCTACTTGCCATAGGGTCCTCTGCCTCTCCAGCTCTCACTGGCCAGAACAGCTTCGGAACACTGCAGGGGAGAGAGATGTGGGAAGTAGCCAAACACCCTGTTGAGTTTGCTAGCTCAGCAGAGCAATGGAAACAAGGCATGGCCTCTGACCCCACTCAGTTCCTTAAAGTTTCACGCTTGCAGAAGTAAACAAGCTGCGAGTTCAGCCAGTTTAGTGCTTCAGCGGGACTTTGGGCACTGAAGTGCTAAATTGACTGAGGTGTAAATCTTTCACTGACAGCTTGGTTCCTGCTGGTCCTATCAGCAGTGACAAATATTGTTTATATACATTTATCTGTAAAGCCATTTCCCCTAAAATATACTCTATATTTTGCATTTGTGTTTACAGAAATGCATGTGTAATTTTGTAGAGTTCCATTCCTGAGTCGGGGGGGAATCTGTGATACCTTTGAGGAACTATTAAAAGGGTCATTTAAAACATTTCATAACTTCAAAGGTATTTATGTTTTTCTGCTTAAAATTAAAGGAAGAAAATCTTTAGCCAACACATTAAGTACAAAAACTTTGACATGGTAAAGTGATTCCTGAAAAGATGGGGTTAGGGTGAAGTGGGGGAAGGAGTGAAAATAAGGTTAGTATGGATGTATGATTACAACTCTAACTGTGGAATATGAAGGACATCCCCATGATAAAAATTTTCACTGGATGTTTTAAAAATTAAAATGTTTAAAAATTTAAATACTTTCTTGCAGCATTGTGAACCCAAACACAACAGCATTGTCTTAGTGTCTGAAAAGTGGAAAGGGAAACTGACTATAAACCAAGTAAAGAAGACGAGCTTAGTTTCACAGCTTGATCTGAATGAAATTTAAATGACTTGGAAGGTGAAAAGTAAATTAGATGTTTAAAATGGTTTTTGATTTTATTAATCTAAAATGGTGTTCTGTAACATGTCAGTTTTTTAAACAATGTTTTTGATTATGATAGTGCCTCATTTAATACTGAATACAATCCAGGAAAATAAAGGCACTGAAAAAGCTTCAGTGACAAGTATGTGCCATACACTGATGTCCAATGCAATGACAATCTAGTGCTACTTGCTGACATTCACCAGAGAGTCCAGGTTAATTCAGGTTCAGACTAAAGCAATGCAGGCTTCCATGAGCAGGAGAGAAGACTAGCTAATCTGAATAAAGTCATGCATCCTGCTGTTTAATATGGTATTCTTCAAAGTGTCCAGGCACGAGTGTGTTGTGCGCTATTGGAATTCCAGCAGCTAAAATTGATACTCTAAGCCTGGCACTCTTCTATCTGGTCACAATAACATCAGTTTTTGGATTTTTAGCATGTCAAAAGTTCAAAGTTGTTTTTGGAAAGGATAGCATGGATTTTTTTGTTTTCTTTTTTTCTTTTTTGCATCACAGCCCATTTATGGATACATTGAGATGTAATTTTAAACCTTTATTCCTATGGAAAAGGCTCATGCATTTATTTATTTTAACAAATCTTGAAAGATATATTTTGACAGCTTGTCTCCAAGGTCTTTGCAGTGGGGAAGTTTTTGACCTCCAACTAGTTTTCGTTATCACACCGTAATCAAGTCATGAGCTGCACAGCGCATAAGAACAGCACAGGACATGTATAATCTCACAGTTTAATCAGCAGGGACTGAAGGGAAAATGGAAAAAGGTCACATTTAAAACAAAAACCAATACGGAGTCTGTCAGGAGAGAAGAACGAAATGCCTTCTGCAATATCTTTTATGTACAATATAGTTTAAAAAACCATATTATTTAGACCAGTTCTTGTCTTGAATCTGTCCTTCACTTCCAAAAATGTAAATATACATTTTGATGCAATTTTGGACTTGACTGTTTTTCTTCACATCCAGAAGACCAGATTAACCCTTTAGAGGAAATATTATCAATCCTGTGATAATGGCTTTTCTGTTACTGTTCATTCCAACTAGTTGTCCATTTCCATAAGGTTTGGAAACTTGCAGTTAAATAATCAAAAATCACTTTAAAACACAGATGGGCTAAACAAGGAGTGGTTTTGGTCTAAGATTTTAAAAAACCTCCGCCCTTTGTTTTGGACTTTGCAATAATATAAAACCATTAAATTATATAATATATAATAATAAAAACCATTAAATAATATAAAAAACAATCCAAATGAGTCCCATCCTTTCAGAACCTACACAATGTATGGGATTAGAGAACAGAGGATTTTAGATAAATTGTTTTAGCCCTTCTGTAGTAGAGATTCTTAGAATTTGAAGCTAGAAAGCGAGTGGGAAAGATTTCAGTATTATTAAGGTATTGTCTAGAGGGCCCATATTGTCAAGTTCTGCTTTGGAGAGTTGCTTCCTTGGACAATGGAAGTGCTATTATCCCCGTTTTACAGATGGAGAACTAAGAAACTGAGAAGTTAAGTCATTTTGTCCATAGACGCACAGGAAGTCTGTTGAAAAACAGGGAATTGAGCCCAGATCTGCTCAGTCCACGCCCAATGCATTAATCACAACTCTCTCCTCCACAGCAGAATGGAAATTTAATGTCTTAACATGTAAGAGCTGATCAAGAATTCCTTCTTTGGCAGAGAGATACATCACTTTCTATAGAGAGAGAAGAAAATTTTGCCAATACTAATAATCCTGAAGGCTAATAATATGTCAGCATTTGAGAAGTACTAATGGGGGGGAAATCACCTGTCAGAAGAGCCAAAATTTGGAAAAGTAGTTTGAAATTTGGTTACCTTTTATTGAATTAGTGTTGAGATGGGGAGGGACGTAATTGTGCGGCTGTCAAGCCCATACAGTTAAGCTCACTTTTATTTAATAAAAGTGCATATATTTATGTGCGTAACTTTACTCCTAAGAGTAAAATTACACGTTTTTGGTTATAGGGTCAGAATCTAATTAATGATAAACTGCATTTGTGTCTTGCTTGGGGAAAGTGATTCATTCGGTATTGTTACTTGTCCTTGCACAAAAACCCCAGTGTAAAAAACAGTCTTGTGTTAATACTGCAGGAGTTGATCACCTTCCTCCCATGTGTGGCCTAATGGGAAGGAGGTGTCTGTGAGTATATCCCAGTTGATACCTTTCAAATAGCTGTCAGGGACCCAAGATTTCCTCCCTAACAAAAAAGGCCACTGAACCCTGGGGGAGACCAAGCCACCTACACAGAGGCCTCATGTATCTACGGTGACTGTGCTTGTCTGGAATTGATTCTTACCTCTCTGCTCCCTGATGGTGCAACTCCATTGAAGCTGTGCTACCCAGCCTGCAACTCTCCTAGAGCTGCCTTAAAGGGAGAGTCCCCACTGCTGATGAATGCTGTGGAAAGATGAAATATCCCCAGGCTTCATTACACTTCCACCCTGATCTTCACAAGTCCAATTGGGGGACAACATGCACCTCACTTGGCACCATCCACTTGTCCCCTAACCTACACATTGTTCATTCCTTCCCCTCCTGCACATCATTGGACCCAACCCTGCCTCCCTACATACACCCTTCACTGCTGGAAAGCAGGATATGGAAAGAGCTCTCTGCATGTAGACCAAAAGATACTTACTGGGTCCTCACAAAAGCAACATTTATACAATTACCCTATACCCCAACCCCACTCCACTCCCATTCTGGGATTACCAGTTCTAGACAAGCCCTCCCTGTTTTACAACTATCCATCTAGCAGGATAACTCAAAGAAATACAATTATCTAAATCACTGTACCTGTTACAAATTACTATATTGCTAGCAATATGTTTTAAAATGGAAACTGCAGACTGACATTTAACAGATGGGATATTTAGCATAATAGTTTCCTATAGTTAATGTCAGCCTGATTTTAACTAATTCTGGAAACCTTAAATAATCCTGATGAATAGGCTAAATTAATCGGGGGAGTCCCTTTCTCTACCTCTTACAAAGCGTTTCATAAAATTAATAACAGATACAGGCTATTGTTCCAGGGACGCTTCCAGTAAGTGGCAAGCCAGAGCCTTGGGAACTGTCAGAGCTGTGTGTGTGTTCTCGTGAATTTTAAGTTATTTATAAATTGAATCTTTATTATCAGAAGCTCAAGACTGCCATCCCTATATTAACAGTGTGACCATATCTTTTAAATGAAAAAATGCAGACGCTTTGTGTAGGTCAGAAGCCTCATCGAAGGTATGTGTAGAAGGATTTTGGAAGCTCAAGGTTGACCAAAAGGATGGCAGGCCCCCTACTCCCTGTTCTTACCTATCTACCTCCTTCCCCTTTTATTCACAACTAGAAAGCAATATAGTGGTGGGGCAAGAGTCTCTGAAAATACAGGCCATTGCTGTAGTATTTTCTGCCCTCAGCTTCTAGTGCTCTTTTAATCAGTCATGCTCCAAGTCCCATCTCATTATCTGCTCTTCTCTGTCATTTTAGGTTTCCATTTTCAGTTTTCTATGCTTCTTTATCTCTTTCCTTTTTCTTACTTTGATCCCAATCCTACAAGCTGCCCCAAGTGAGCAGATCCCTGCATCCACATATAATCCAACTGAAATCCATATGAAACAGGATCAAGGTCTTTGTTCTTTGCTTGTCATGCCATTCTTCCCTGCTACAAGCACCCATTTCACTTGCACCTACATGCTACTGCAGTACAGTTTGTCAAAAAAAACCCAGACTTTTGTGAAAAATGTCACTGAAAAATGTGTGCCATTTTTCACTGAAATTTCAAAAAACATTGTACAAGTTTTAAACTACAGCAATGGCATCTCTTCCACACATCCTACATCCCACCTGTAATTCATTCTGCATCCAATTCACATGCACATGCATTCATATATTCTGCACTCCTCCATTCTGCACATGCACATAACACCAATTGAGGTGGGAGATCTCAATTCACCTTGCCTTTGATGTGCTAGGTCCACCAATGTTCCAGCCAAAGTTGGGAGGTTTTCTCTGCCTGTTTGGTCAGCCTTCCCCTAGGAGGGAAACCCATCTCTTTAGGAAGTGAGACTTTTCTATATTTGTCTATAAAACACAGGAATAGATACCATCTCCTAATTTTTCATGCCAGGAAATTCTACGTTAGGTGAATCTGAGTGTTGGGGCAGTGTGGAGCAGTGGGTGTTAGAGCAGCAGATATTAAGCACTCAGCTGGGTTTGGGGCAAAGGTAACCTGGTATTGAATAGCTGGGACACTTGGAATCAGGGAGCAGTGGGCAGCCTGGAGATCCAGAGAGTTGGTGCCAAGAAGCCTGATGGTTGAGGGCAGGTGGGTATTATTGAGTGCAGCGTCCCCTTTCTGTTTCCTACCCTTCTGGGTTCACCAACTGTTCATTCATGTACTCTGCTGATGCTCCCTACTCTTCTCAAAAAACTTGCAGTCCACCCCTATGCTCTCTACACCAGGCATAGTCCACCTGAACTTTGATGGGGGGAGAGAGGAAGCTTCCTTTCCCCTGTAGTCATGGTAACCAACCTTAGAAAGCTTGTCCTCGGGCAATACTCCCCAATAAGCTGGACGTTTGGGGGCCACTAAACCTGGAGCCACTCCAGGGTTCTGTGTACATTGACAGTATTTGTGGTTGAACATATTGACAGGGCCTCAAAATTCATAGTTGTCAGGTTTTTCTTGCCACCATTTGAAGCTTGCTCAAGAATGTTCAATGTCATAACTAGATCTTCCAAATCCATCCACTGATCCTTCGGCGCAGACAATTAACTATTTTAGATGGATTTATATGGCCCACAATAACATAGTATCTGAGCACCTCACAATCTTGAATATAGTGAGGCTCAAGCTAAGCAGGAAAGCACTGTTATCCTTTTTACAGATGGTAAACTGTTGCCTGGCCCAGCTCCTCAGAGGCATTTAGCATGCCGAACTCACACTGAATTAGGCATCCAAATAGCTTTGAGGATCTGGACCCAAGTGACTTGTCCCATCACACAGGAACTGGGGGCAGACCCAGGAATTGAACCCAGGTCTGCCAAATTCAAATGCTACCACCCTAACCACTAGATCTGGCCTCACCACCTCATTCCCATGCTGTGCTTCCAAAGACTGAGCCAAGGTGACACAAGGGCTGAGGGGGCCCAGGAGAACAAGCAGAAGTGTGGGTAAAGGCGGGCTGCAGGAGAGGATTTTTCTCCACCTCTTCCTTTTCACTACTGCTGTTTGTAGCTGGCCCACAAGATCACACGCAGGTCAGGCGCTTGGCCTGACCAGAAGCCAAATGCCCTGCCCTGGAGGACCTGCCATGTAACCTCGGGAACAAGGGGCAGTGAGGGGTGGACCCAAGGGAGTGGAGGGCTCAGGCAGATCCCAGGGTTGTGAGGTACCCATCCTGACAGCTCCTGCAGGGGAAGGGGCCCTGCGGGGCAGAGAAGGGGATTCGGGGACACCCGGCAGTGCCCGGGTCCCCGAGGCTGGGCTCAGCCCCGACAGGGCCAGGGGCTGGGGGCGGCTGCTCAGTGGGTGCGTCGGGCTAGGCCGGGCGGCGGAGGGGGCAGCGCTGGCAGGGAAGGGGCTGCGGCCACGCCATCGCCGCCCGGCCGCGCCCCGCTCCATCCCGCCCGGGCTGCCAAGGGGAGGGGCCCGGCTGTCAGCCGCCAGCCCGCCCGCTCCAGGCCCTGCCGCCGGGGCGGGGAGCCCTCCCGGGGCTCGGCCGGGCGCCAGGCCTGGGCGGGGCGGGGGGGGGGAGGCTGCAGCTCCCACCCCGGGCCTCCCCGCGCTCCCCGCCCGCCCGGCCCGGGCTGCTCCCCGCCTTCTCCCCGCCGTGCCAGCCAGCCTCTCTCTCGGCCTTCACTACCGGGTCAGGCTGGAGGCGAGCGTGAGCCGACACCCCCCGCACCTCCTCCTCCTCCTCCTCCGGCCCCGCTCCCGCTCCTCCTCCGCGGGCCGGCCCCGTCCCTCCCTCCCGCCCGCCCGCCCGCCCGCCGCCACTTACTGTACAACTAGTGCCGTGCCCGCACAGACAGACCGACCGACGGGTCCGGCCGCCGCAGCTGCCATGGGGAGCAGCTAAAAGCACCCCCCTCCCCCCGCCAGACAGACAGACGGACGGGGCAGAGGCCCCCCCCGCGCCCCCTCTCTCCATCCTCGCCCCCGCGGGGCCATTCCGCCGGCCGGGCGCCGCAGCGGCCCCCCGCCCCAGCGCAGCGCAGCCCGGCCCCCCGCCCCACTGCCATGTCCAAGGGCTTGAAGAAGAAAAGCCACTGGACGAGCCGAGTCCACGAGACCGTCCTGGGCAGGAGCCGCGAGGGGCAGCTGGGCTTCGAGCTGGGCGGCGGCGCCGAGCACGGGCAGTTCCCCTACCTGGCGGAGGTGAAGCCCGGCCAGGTGGCCTACGAGAGCGGCGGCAAGCTGGTGCCGGAGGAGCTGCTGCTGGAGGTGAACGAGACCCCCGTGGCCGGGCTCACCATCAGGGACGTGCTGGCCGTCATCAAGCACTGCAAGGACCCGCTGCGGCTCAAGTGTGTCAAGCCCGGTAAGGGCCGGCTGCCCGCAGCCGCCGCGGGATGGGCTGCAAGGGGGCGGGACGGGAGACTTGGTCCCGGCGCGTGGACTTGCCCCTCCTGCGGGCGGGGTCCCGCACCTGCCCCCGGGGGGGATGTCGGGGTGCGGGGGTGCCAGCCCGGCGCGGTGGCAAGGAGCCTCGGGGGGTCCCGTGCCGGGCGAGCAGCGCCTGACACACGCACGGAGCGGTGCCCTGAGAGGGGCGACCGGAGCCGCCCGTCGCCAAGGGACGATTGCGGCGGGGGGCATCGGCAGCCACGAAGCCTCTGTGGCCAGGCAGGGCACCGCCAGCCTGCGCCGCCTAACCCGGCGGGAGCAAGGGGGCTTTCTCATGGCTGGCGGCGGTTCCCACGGTATAGAATTCTGGTTCCTTCATATACAGGACAGAAAAAGTGGCCTGGAGGGTCGGGGTAGGAGCTCTGCTTCTCAGTGAGCCAGTTGCCTCGGAGGCACTAGGCAGTGACTTGCTGCTGCTTGTCAGGTCCTTGACACCTGAGGGGGGGCTTTCGTTTGGCTTCTCTTAATTCTCATGGTAGGAAAAGTCATTCATTTCGTCCCTGATAATCTCCTGATCCTAGGGAAGGGGGATTTCACATCCTAATACCAGAGGGGAAAGGGTACTAGCTGATGGGGCAGGAGGGAAGTTTGAGGACAGAACCAGAAACTTTAACCAGTTACCTGTTTTTCCTTTTTTCTGTAAAAATGCTGGAGTGGTTTAATAATATTCCAGGAAAGTGAATAGGATTAAAGATACTGGATTTTCTGTGTAACCTTTTTTTTTCCCCCCCCTTTCAACTAAATTGGCTTGTAGGGAATGTTAACAGAAGGTTTGGAACAAAGGTTTCTGCCACTCAGAGAAGCATTTGTGGAGCATAGCAGCTGTAAGCTCCAGTGAGAACAGAGTTTATAAGTGCTGCCTTGATGATGATGCAGTGATTGTGTGTGTGTGTGTTTAAACTAAGGCATTTCAGGTGCAGCCATAGGAATCCAAGTTAATATGCAGTGGAAATATGCTTGATACCAGCCTCATGTGTCCAAAAAGAGCAACTTTGGCCCAGATTGGGAGGCATAATGGACAGCTCCATCAACTGCCCCAGACACTTTCCTGATATAATTTTGTAGTTGAACTTCATTTTAATGGGTGACCTGTTATTTACAATGGCTTCGATGAAGTATTCAAATGCTTGAAAACATTATTGGTTTGATCCAAAGCTCTTTGAAAACAGTGGAAAGACTCCCTTTGACTTTGAGTCAGGCTCTGCAAGAGCACTACTGTGTATTCAGTTGCTTACACTGAGGTCACATCTCCAAACAACTGACATGACTTGGGATTTGTACATTGGTACATTAAGCTGGTACATGGATAAGTAGAATACAGCGGAGTACTGTAGGTCATATCTTGAAAGGACAGAAAAGGCAAGGAGAAATAATGGTTGATGCAATAAGTAAAGATGAGAAAGGGAAAAAAGTGAATCAATTCTACCTTGTTATACTGGGTCAACTTTGGGTTCTGAGTGCCAGGAAATCTGCCAAGGTGTTTCAGCTTCTAAATAACTTTACAGTGATTTGATCTTACCTTGACTGGTTTGCAGTGATTTCAGAAAGGGAGTAGCACTTTCCGTTGAGTTTAAATATCCAAAAGGGATGAGTAAATGTGTCTTTATGATCTTATTTCAATTATTACCTCCTTTTTCCTTCCCAGAAAAGCTTTAAGTAGTTCTCTGGGACAAACTGTAGTTTTAGGTTGTTTTCAGTTAATGCATTGCTATAGTACATAAAACATTGTCTGTGTTCCACCTCCTCACCGTTTTTCAAACTTTTTTTTCCCGAGTAGAATGGTTTTTAGTGATTCATTACAGTGTGTGCCATTTATAAAAATGTCTTTCAAGTCATGGGTCAGGGACATTCGTCAGGACTCCAGTCTATTTATTACCTGCAGTTCCTTGAATGAGATGAGTACCAGGTTCCATACACATTACATTTATTAGGACTTTCACTGCAGTCCAGTCATACACCGTTTTGGACAGGCTCCCCAACACGCTGGCCAGACAACCGAGCTATGTGCCTTGAAGTTCCAACCATCTGCCCATGTCCTTGGACAGAAAGGAACTTGCCAGCTGGAATTACCTCTCCAAGGCAATTCTCAGTTTTATGCTAGTCTATACTGTTTACCAGGGGACTCCTGCAAAGGAAGGACACAGCTTCTCTATTAAAAAGGCCATTCTTGTTTATATTTTGTCAACTGCATCCTTGCACAGTGTAATCTAGTACCTAGTCTCGCTTCTCCTTGTCTGAAGAACACTGACATTATCTATTAAGTTTTTTGCCCCAAATTATGTTTCTCAAGAGTGTTGTCCAATAGTGTGAGTGAGAAAAATGGGCAATAAAATTCTTTATATATTTTTGTTACTTTGTTCTCTTTTTAATTATAAAACACCTTTAGTGTGCTGGAATAAGGTTAATGAGACTATTATCATTTCTGCATAATTTATCAATGATATCTCTGTCAATTTTTCACTGCACAAAGTTAATTAAAATAGTGTGACCTTGAATGGACCGTGTGACTCTGGCTTCTCTTTCAGCGTAAGTGCTGTCTTAGAGTGAAATCACAGTGAGAAATATGCAGATTGAACATTGCTATTTATAATGTGATATTAATGAGTCTTTGAGCACTTCTGTTTGTTTGAAAGTTTTTATAACTCAGTAATCAAAATTCATTGTTGGATGAAATTTATGTCTGACTAATTCAGTTTTACAGAATTAGTGTAACAGTTTCAGAATTACAGAAGGGCAAAACTGCTTTACTGATTTGTGATTATTTATTTTATGGTTGGTTACTTAAACACATGCAGTTTTGAAATGGTAAAAAAAATTCAATTTTTTATCCCATTATAAGGCTAAATATTTTTTAAAGTCCAAAGTACCAGCCCTCAAGTATTTCCCTTAGAAAAGCAGGTCCTTTTATTGCAGAGTTGCTATCTATCCTTAGGAGGGGCAACATCATGGGAAACTAGTTAGCAATTGTGTGACATGACCTTATGTTGAACATTGAGGTGTGGCTCACAATCCATAAGGAATTTAATAGACAGAATTGCTGCACAGGCTTTGTATAGTGACGATAAACTCAAGAATTTTAGTGTGATAGTAACCATTATGGTTTATCCTATTAATAATAATTCATAGAGTAAGTATTAACTGAAGACTATTTGCTATTTATTGTGCAAGTCCTCCATTATGATCTTGTTGGTAGAACCATGATGACTCTGTTAAAAACATACTGGGTGAAATCCTGGGTCAGTTAAAGTCAATAGCAAAACTTCCACTGGCATGAATAGTAATACAATTTCACCCCTCATGTCCAATAGATTTTTAAGAAGTTATTATATCAGTGGAAGAATGTTAAAATGCAGTGAAATTGTTAATCAAGTCGAATTGTAATTGTCACGCATTATGAACTTCTATTCCAGAGTCATTTTGATGCCTGGAAGAATACTTTGGAGTCCACAGATAAGAAAGATATACTGCCATTAATTTCAAACTTGTCAGTTTTCACATGTGATTTTTTTGGAGATGTTCCTGTGCTATTCTTAAGTAGACCGATGCACTTCCATCTCTATTATTTCAGTAGTTGTCAAAGAGGCAGCAATTCCCAGCTTCAAGTCCAGAGTCATTGAGCCTCTCACTCCCACTCTCTAGAGATGAGGAGTGCCTTCATGAGATGGAAAAATATATTACTTAGTCAGCTAGTTTCTTGCATGCATCATGGAGAAAGTAGGGCGTTAGGAGGTACTTAAAAGAGGAGTGGATAGTGGCTTTGTGGTCCAGAAGGGATATACGGTGTGGTGTGGAAGAAAGAATAGGGATGGTTGTGGGAGAAGCAGACAAATGAGGTTCTTGTTCTTTCCTTCCTCCCTCATGTTCGTATGAACTGATGAAAAATGAGGGGTGGGTACCACTCTAATAAGGAGGGGAACTCTGTTTTTACTGAAAGTGACCTTAGAGCATTGATTTGGGGATTGGCTGTTTCTCCTCTTTGTACTTAGTGCTTGGGGGGAAGAATCTCTCCTTATTCCACTTCTCACTTACCACAAGTGGAGAATAATTGCAGAACTTAATCTCTGTTTCCCTATGTACTTCACTCAGGATAACATTGCTGACGCGAAGACCTGGCAAAAATTCTTGTTTAGCTCTATGGACCTGAGTCTCATCTCACTTCTGTAAACCAGGGGGAGAGAGGTAACGTCATTGATTTTACTGGAGTTATATTGATGTAAAACAGATGTAAGTGAGAAGAGAATCAGACTCTATATATGGAGATCCTTTCTCACATGTGTGTCTGTGGGACCTTCATCTTAGTTCGAGGACTCCCAAGAGTCAGAAGCTATGTGGGTGGGAAAGCGTCTCCTGCCATCATAGCACTGGTGTGGACAGTGCATAGGTCGCTGTAACTTGCATTGCTCAGGGGGGTCTCTCTTTCACATCCCTGAGCAACGTAAATTAGATGGACTTAAGTGGTACTGTAGACCTGTTCTGGGAGTTGTTGGCTGTATGTCCAGAGAGTAGAAATGTTATACTGCATCCAGAAAGTATTCTCAAAACTTAGTTTGTTTATGAGCTCCCATTCCAATTCACGAGTGTCTCTAGAAAGGGTTTGATGTGTTCTATCTGTCTAAGCTACTTATACGGTGCTCAAGACTAGTATCTGAGCACCTCACAATCTTTGTTATCCTGAAAACATCTTTGTGGGATTGGGAAGTGCTGTTATCCCATTTTACAGTTGGGGAACTGAAGCACAGAGAGTCTAAAGACCATATTTTTTACGGTATTTAGATGCCTCATGATGCATAGGTACACTGTGGGATTTTCATTGATTTCAGGGGCAGTTAGGGACCTAGGCAATTTTGAAAATCCCACTAAGGTGCCAAAATATATTTAAAAATTCTGGCTTGAAGTGACTTGCCCAAGGTCACATAGGAAATCTGTGTCAGAACAGGGAACAGAACCCATCTTCTAAATCCAAAATTAGAACCATTGCCACCAGAGTATACTTCCTGTTCTTATTACCTTCATGTGAAAGATGGTACCCCTTTCTTTCCAAAATAGTTTATCTATTTGGGCTAAATTCATCTCTAGTTCAACTCTGCAGACTTTAACAGAGTTTCACTCAATAAGAATTTGGCCTTTTATCTCCAATGTTACAGTCTCTCCAGCTCAAGCATTTCAGTAACTATCAGTTTCCCCTTAAGTAACACCAGTCTATCTAATCATACAGTATAATCGTATCACATACCATTTGTACAACTGCCTCGCAATGCACAGAAGCTACCGCAGTTGAAATGTTGCAAGGAGAGCATGCAACAACTGGTAAACGCAGAAGAAAAGGAGAAGAATGAAGGGCTTTTTACCAAAAACGGGCCTTCTCTGGCAGTCCCTAACCAAACAAAACTCCCATTATCAGCTGATTGATTGTCTTTCAAATAGTACTTTTCTCGTTGTTAATTTCCTCATGAAATTAGCTTCCGAGTATTGGCTGAAAAATTCCTAGTATTGGTTGAAATATCTAAACGTTGAGTTCAGTAACCTTATATCCATAATTTGGAATCTTCACTAGATGCTTATTTGACCTAAGGCTGTTGTTTGTATAAATCTGCCATGTCTTTACTTTAAAGAATGCACAAATGCATCACAAAGCATTATTTCTGAAATATAACTTAGTACAACATACAGATTGTTTGGATCCAGACAACAGGTATATGAAAAAGTTTGTTGCTTCCAAAGTAGTGTTCCAATGTCCTCTCTCATTCATTTGTTGATTGTAGTTACTAGTACATGAGTTGTAATTTTACTTTCTTTCTAGTTGACCTCAGATGTTTCTGCATGATGTTTCAGAGTTCTCTGATTATTTCCACCCTGTGTGAACACAGTGGGAAAGGAAATAAGAGAGAGAAGAAAAGGAGAAGAGTAAAGTCACAGAGTGATAGATTTTAAAGACCAAAGGATCATTCTCATCGTCTAGTTTGATGACCTGCATGACATAGGCCTGTGAATCCCACGCAGGAATTTCTTCAACAAGGCCATTACTTCTGTATAAGCTTTGAGAAAGATATCCACTTTTGACTGAAAGACTTCATTGAAGGAGAATTCACCACATCCCTGGGTAAATTGTTCTAATGGTTTACTACCCTGTTAAAAATGTGCACCTTCTTTCTAGTGTGAATTTGTTTAACTTCATCTTCCAGACACTGGATCTTGTTCTGCCTTTTTCTGATAGATGATAGATCATCTACTGCCAGAAATATCTTCCTCATGTAGTTACTTGCAGACCATGATCTAGTCACATTTTCACTTTCTCTGGGATAAACTAAATAGATGGACCTCTCTTACTGTGAGGTAGATTTTCCAGACCTCAATAGTGAAAGAAAGTCTCAACAAAACTCCAGCAGAACAAAACAAGCAGAGAGACTCCCATTATTCTGACACCAGCTTATTTACTTCAGATATCTCAGGGATTATCAGATCCAAGCAGGCTTTGTGGCTATAACACTGGGGGAGATCCCATCTCTGTGCAGGGGCCAGCATGAGGACTGTGCACTCTTAAATCTTCAAAATTAAGAGTCAATGGAATTTAAATTGTGCTGGTCATATTCACCACCCAAGAAGATTATTACTTCCTCATTGTCAGTTCCAGCTGCTGATGAGAATTTTGTTCTTAAGGGGCCAAGGTATTTGTTGTATATCTTTACCAAGACAGATTGTCCTGTGAAAGATGGACTCAGAGGAAACATGCACTGAAGTCATAATATGGGGGTTAGGGTTTCCCACAACTGACTGACAGTCAGTGATCCAGGGAAGAATTTTTCAAATGGTATCTCTCTGGCTCAGCATGGAGTGCTAGCTAGTCACTTTTCTTTTTGGACTAAAGCTCCAAAATAGAGAACTAGAGCAGCTTGAGGACAAAAGAGAAAAACTAGAAGTTGATTTTGCAGTTGCCATTAGCAACCATAGTAGATTTGCTGTTATTAATAGGACAACTAGAAAAATCACAACAGGCATATAATGAGCCAGATTATCCACTTTGTTATACCAGCAAAAACCTGTGTAACTTTGTTAAAGTCAGTGGAGTCAAACTGGTATAAAACTGATGTTATAGAGTGGAAATTCAGGCCCCGTGTATCTAATATATGAAAACAGTGCCAATTGCCTTTTATTTATCACACTCATTTATATCTGAGCACCTAATTGCATTGATTGAACTAAATCGCAGAATATTACTCAGTAAATTATATGCATTTGTGCATTTTCTACAAAAAGAAAATCACTGCAGCTTTGTGGAAAGTGGGGAAGTTTTAGGAAACTTTTTTTTTTTTTTTTTTTTTTTACAGTTCTGGCAATCAGTTAGAAAATGGATTTCCTAAATGAATTAATCTGCATATTTCCTTGTTTCAGATAACTGATATCTGCTCCTGGGCCCAATTTTATAAAGTACAATCTAGCATCTGTCTACAAAAGCAGGGAAGGAACCAAAGGAAAAATGTGGGGCCCCTTTTTCACCACGAGTAGGTTTCTGCAATATAGAAGTTGAGCTCCTTTTTTTACAGTCAGATCAACAGCTGAAGAGGTACGCTGTACTTAGCACCATAGTGTTAAAGTATATGAAAGTTTTGTCTGAAACTTGTTATACATACACTCACTGGGCCAGTTCATTAGCTGGTGTTGGTTGACATGGGTCTTTTGTATTCTGTGGAACTATGACAGTATACACTACCCGAGGATCAAGTATGCTATTGTCAATGCTAGGTGCTGCTTCTCATTCACACTAAGGGCTTGCCTACACTTGAAATGCTACAGCAGCACAGCTGCACCTTTAGTGTAGACACTGTTCCTGCTGATGGGAGGGGTTCTCCCCATAGCATAGGTAATCCACCTCCCCAGTAGATAGGTCAATTGAAGAATTCTTTCATTGACGTAATGCTGTCCACATCATAGGTTAGGTCATCTTAACTACCTCGCCCAGGGGTGTGGATTTTTCACGTCCCTGAACAGAATAAAGCTGACCTAATTTTCTAGTGTAGACCAGGCCTTGGTCATGGTAAATGTAATTCACACCCACTTTAAGGACCCTTTACATTGCCAAAATGATGCCTTAGCATGAAAGAGAATCAGGCTCTTTATAGTTTATCCTTTGTCATTGTATTTTTATAGGACTATCTAGCAGTATATTTTGTCTCAGAGAATTATGGAAGTATGTTACAAACTTAACAAATTAAAATAACACCTATCCCTGAGCGTCATTTAAATGTAGCTTTGCTGGACTGAAACATACAACAGCTGTTTAACAGCTCACAGAAGTACTACACAACAGATTAGGATAGGAAGTGAAGAACACCTTATCCACTTAAACTATCAGGGGATTTTGGTTAGGTTGAGTGTAATTATCCAAGTAAATATATGCAGTGCTACAACATTACCTTCCTTTGGATCCCGCCTTAAAACTCACCTCTGTCTTGACAGCTACAATAAAGTGGACAGTGGGTAGATAATTCGTGTGCTATGACTGTTAACCATTCTTTTATGTTAACCATGATCATTTTACTGTTACTTTGTCCTTCTTCCCTACAACCATGTTTGTTGTATGCACCTGTTGTCTCTGATCATGCGCTAAGATTGAAAGCTCTTCGGGGAAGGGACTATCTTTTTTATTACAACAGTTAGTGTAACGACTCTTATATGGGTCCTCTAGCTGCTAAGGCAACACATATAATAATAAATTGGGATTAAGCCATTACACAATTTTTAATGCAACATTTTTATCTGGGAACGTTCTATATCACGTTAGCCTGGTCTATGCTAACAGGCTTTAAAACTGTTACCACTGGTGTGGGTCTACTGGTGGAAGCAGTAGTATAGACAGAATTTGGGCAGCAGGGTTAGACGCTAAAGGCAAAAATGTCCAAGTCCTAGCTACACGGAGTTTCCACCATAGCTACCCATGGTGAAGCTGCCCCAGTAGTGAATTACAGCTATGAATATTGCTAGTATAATTGCAACCTGTTGGAAGGACCCTTCTTTGTAACATATATTGTGTGCCCATTTCCTGAACAGTTCAGTTTTCCCTCTGTAGTTTATCTGCTTCATTTACTTATGAAAAGGCATTTCCCCCCCTTGTAAAGTTTTAGAAGAACTGTAGGAATTTTTGATAAGCCAGTATAAAGAGCTTTTTCAACACTCACTCTGTTTTGGTCATCTTCCAGTAAAAATAGCGTAAAATATTTCAGGGAAAGAATGCAATGCAGTCCTGGAGGCTTTGTTGGGAAAATAAAGGAAAATCAAGATTTTTTTTTTCTTTCATTAAGATTTCAGTACGGACTCCTGGATTTGTGTTTACACTGAATTTTTTGTAAATGTGGCAGTAGGATACTGAAATAATTGTAGTTAATTCATAACAACTGACCACATAGATTTTTTAAATGCTTCCTTTAATTATCTACTAGAAATATTGAATTTTGTCCAGTAAATCCAGCCTTTACTTCATGAAGCATTGTAGCTGTTTTTTGGTGGTAGTAACATTAAGGTGCATGAATGTAAAAAAATCTGAGGAAACAAAGTGCAATAGCTCCTGCCTCTGAATAAAGCAGCACCAGCTTGTGCTGTTTTTCAGTGAGATCTCATAGGTCAAGTAGAGTTCCGCTTGGTCAGCTGAAGACTTCAAAAAAACTGGTTGCTGCAGAAATTGGTGTTGGAGATTAGGGAGTGGCATTCGTCCGTCTGAATTTATATGGGTAGGATTGGCAGAATTTCATTTTTATTTTTTTATAATTTTGACAGATAATATTTATGTTTATTTTTAAGGGGTTTTTCAGTGTTTATCAATTGAAATTTTCGCAGTTGTGGGAAATTAGTGGCAGAGGGGGAACATCACATGTCAAAATATCAGAGTAAATACCTTATGACAGAACACACTTGCCCCACACTGGTTCTCTAAGGCAGTGTTTCTCAGCCTTTTTGATAACAGGGACCGGCTTCCTATACTGCGTCAGGGAGATCTCAGGGACCGGTGATGGTCCATGGACCGGTCGTTGAGAAACATTGCTCTAAGGGTTAACTCTACCTTGTGGGCCGCAGAGGCCACGCTCCCTCAACCCTGTTGAGCCTGCTTCAGATGGAGACTGGGTATAAAAGGGAGCCAAGCAGCTCAGTTGGGGCTGGCTGCTGAAGAGGGAGGACGCAGACTGCCATCTCTCTCTCAGAAGCTGCTGCAAACTCCAACCCCAGAGTTAAGGTACGACAAGCTCCAGGCGGATTACAGTCAGGGGACGAACCCAAAGACGGGACCAAGCCACCAGGAGCGGCACCGGCTGAGGACCCCAGAGGCCCCGGAGAATCGTGGATAATTACCAAGGGAGACAGATAGGGGACTTGAAAGGTGCTACGGGGGTAGAATCGGGGAACTGTTCAGCTGGTTCCAGAAAGCTCCCTGTTGGCTTGGTGGCAAATAGCCCTGCCACTGCCAGGGCCTTGTGCTGGGGCTCAGAGGAGCAGAGAGGGCCTCAGCCCTCCTACCTCAGGTGTCGCACATCCCTAGGCGGCACCCACTGCCCCAACATGACAATAGACCATATTATCCCACTGAGATTGATGACTTGATTGACTCCGGCTACTAGGCAGTGCTGCCCTGACAGGAAGGGTTGCTTTATTGACTCTGACTATTAAGCCTTACTGCCCTGCGAATCAAGGCCTCCTACTGACTCTGGCTGCTAGGCCTTCCTGTCCTGCACACCAGGGCCAACATATTGACCCTTGCCATCCGGCCATACTGCCTTGAGGGAAGAAACAGTCAATATGTTTAAAGCAGAGTCAACATGACTCTGGCCATTAGGCCGTACAGTCCTGCAAGAGAGAACAGCTGCGTTGACTTTTGCGATTAAATTAAGCTGCACCTCCTGAGGCCAAGGGGGCTGAGGTACACAGCCACAGGGCTATAGTGACCCCTGCCCACTGTAAACGAGACAGGCACGCTTGCCAAGCAACATACCCTTACATTAAACTCTAATAAGTTCTCAAGCAGCATTTCTCTTCCTTTTCCTATCTGTAAATTTTTATTATTATTGATGGAAATATTTTTTCATTGATTTCTGTGTTTACTGTGAAATTGATATTTGCCAATAAAAAATCGAATCCTTCAAAGTCTCTATACAGTTATTGCCAATGGGGTGCTAAGGAGTGTGTCACTGGGGAAGCTGAGTAGCAGATGAGATATTAAGACTGAGGTCTTTTAATCTCTCTCTCTAGGCATTTATCTTGTGCTCATTACAGCACAAATCTGAACAGCTTCCATATTCTAAGAAACCTAGACAAGTTAATGTAACTGAAGATTCCATGATACTTCTTTAGTTTCTTAATCTTGGCGTCACGGCCAATTCCAATACAGTTCAATCCAGGAAATTATATGTTGCCTGCTCTCATTCTTTCTGAAGTCTTATATGGTATTCTTCACTTCCTAACATAAATTGATATATTTTTTCTAAGAGCTTTTAATAAATTGCTGTTTCCCTACAGAAAAGTGTATTTTGGCCATCAATAATTCTATAGTTTGTATAACATCTCAAATCTCTTAAACCTTCTGGGATGCAAGGAGCTCTCTAAAAGTGAGTTATCATAGGATTAGAATCATGCTTCTCCAATGCAATTGTTTAGTGTTCTTTTTTTATTCTTGAAAAGAGATTAAGCCATCTTTGAGGGCATTCTCTATGTTATTAGTGTATTATTGTATTGTCTATATACCCCAGCTGAGATTGGGTTCCATTTTGCTATCACTGTATGAACACCCAATGAGAGACAGTGCTTGCCCCAAAGAGTTTATAGTCTGAATAAATGGTGGGAGGGATACAGTGGCATGGCGAGTTGAAGTCACTTGCCCAAAGTATCACAGCAAGTCAGTGACATAGCCAAGAATAAACCCACTCTCCTGACTCCCAGGCCAGTGCCTTCTGTACTAGAACACACTGTTTCCCCTAAATAAATGTAAATACTGTAGATTATATTTTTGATAGTACTTCCCGTTAATGTAAATCTGGTTTGGATTTAGTGTCATCTTCCGACTGTTTCTTTGTCATTTAAGGATGGCGGGTCAAATTGAGCCCTTGTTCTAAGTAGGCACGTCTCCATTGAAGTAAGCATATACTTAAACGAAAGGTTACAATTGTTACCAGATTTGCCCGTCACCTTGGGGTACGCTCATTTATTAGGGTTACTTTCCTGGGAGTGGAGGGGGGCATCAAGGGGGTTGTAATTCTATTAATGTACTGCTTGTGTCACTTGTGTTTTCACATGGAGCTTTACTTCTCCCTTCTGCAAGTCCCTTCCCACGGGACCTACCCTTCAGGATCTAAGTTTCCCAGGGCTGGATTCCTCCAGTCCCAGACTCATATAAACACCCACATTTACAAATTATCAGAACACATGTGAGCAGGCTGGGTCAAAACAGCACTTTCTAGCTGCCACCCTTATATATCCCTGGACTCAACAGGCTGGGTTAAACAGCTCTTTCCAGCTGCCACCCTTATATGCCCCTGGTACCGCTCTAGAATAGAGTAAGGCTGGGTCAAAACAGCACTTTTAAGCTGACACCCTTATGCTCCTATACTCCACAGGTAGGGCAAAGCGGCACTGTCAAGCTGCTACCTTTATATGCTGTCCTCACTCTCACTCTCCAACTGTTCTAGTAGAAGAGTAAACCCCACAGGATTTTTGGGTGCTACAGGGATCTTTAGCTTAGGTAAAAGAAGCGTTGCTGCAGAGCAAAGTAGGGAAGCCAAGAACATGTAAAAGTAAATGAAGTTTGGAGAGAGTCTGGCAACCAGTTTGATTATAACATTTATTTTATTGCCAGGTATATAAAAGTTATAGTAGTCATAGTAATAGCCATACAAGGAGAGAAAAACAACCAAACAGTTACAATATTACACTATTTCAATTGAGGTATTGGGGAAATTTAGCCCAAGCTTGATTACAAAGTTAGGTTTAGAAAGTTATATCTGGACTAAGAGAGAGCAAGAGATCAAATTAGGTCTGAGGGTAAGTGGGCTTAATCGGAGAAAAGAGAGAGTGAGAGTATGTTTGTGTGAGTGTTGGGGTTTCACCACTCAACGCAGCTTGAACTGGTCAAAGATTTCCAGGAGACAGGTTGTTCAGCTTAGGGTCCAGAGTGCTTGAGACAGGCAGAACCCCCAACACGATCAGTCAGGGAAAGGTGAAGTAAATCCCAGTGGAACTGATACAGCTTTTGGATCCAGGCATCAGAACAGAGGTTTTGAACTTGGGTAGGGGTTTTGGTAGGGAAGAAACAATGGTTCAAGGGAGAACGCTAGATTTGTTTATGGGTGAATGATGACTCAAGTGGTATAGCAGAGTTGTTTTGTTTAAACTGGAGAACAGGAACTGATCATTCCTGGCTATAGGCAGTGTTCCTTCCAGGGAGCTCACAATGCAATCAGGCAGATTCAGTGTTTTGGATGACAATAAAGGATCTATGACTAAAATTGGACTGATAACTGCTGAGCTCGGCGTGCAGCTGGGTGTGTGGAGGTGTGTGGTCATTAACATCTGAAGCAGAGATCTGTCATTATGCCCTGCTTTGCTGATCCCAGAGTTCAGTGAGGTTCCTGCCTTGGAGCTTGGTTCTCCGTTCGGTTTGCTATTAGCGATGTTTTCTTGTTCCATCCCATGATGCAAATGAGGCTCTCTATTTTCCATTCGGTGTGCTAGTGGAGTTGTCTCCTTCTCACCTCTTTGATATAGATGAGGGTTGGGGAGTTGCCTTAATCCTGTCACCCTTGTCTGGAGGGGTGTCGGTGTGTCTCCCATTGCCTTTTCATTGCTTTTAGTAAGTCTGTCTCTGGTTGATTCTGGTTTAAGCAGAGGCTGGAGGGGAGGGTTTCAGGTGAGTCAGACAGTAGGGGGTTTGCACCCTGGTTCCCTAAGAACAAAGAGTTGACAGGTAACACACTGGGTCTTGAATCTCTAAAGAAAAGACTGTAGTGCATTGGTCACCAGGAATCCTGCTGACTGCCAGAGTAAAAGATTTTTATAGGTGCTTAATTTTAATCATTTCCATTCAGTGACAAATCCCAAGTACAATTTACTTTTCTTGTAAACCAAAAGCTTTATCAGTAACAAAGCAGGCTAGCATGCAGAGACTTGTACAGATGAAAGTGTGCCAAAGAATTTGTTCTTTCAAAATAAATTGCATTGTAGAAATATATTGTAAATAGTGAATTGTGGGAGTTCAGGATAATATAAATGAGTAGTTTAATCTCAAAAAAGATATCTAGAATTGGAAGAAGTACAGAGAAGGGCAACAAAAATGATTAGGGGTATGGAAAAGCTTTCATATGAGGAGACATTAAAAAGACTGGGACTATTCAGTTTAAAAAAGAAATGACTAAGGGGGGCATATGATAGAGGTCTATAAAATTGGAGAAAAGTGGAGAAAGTGAATAAGGAAGTATTATTTTCCCCTTTACATGACACAAGAATTTGCATTCACCAATGAAATGAATAGGGAGCAGTTTTAAAATAAACATAAGGAAGTATTTTTTCACACAACGCAGAGTCACCTGTCAAACTGATTGCCAAGGATGTGAAGGCCAAAAATATAACTGGATTAAAAATATTAGCTACGTTCATGGAGGATAGGTCCATCAATAGCTATTAGCCATGTTGGTCAGGGACACAAATATATGTTCTAGATGTCCCTAAACCTCCAACTGCCATAAGCTGGGATTGGATGGCCGGGGATGGATCACTTGGTAATTGCCCTGTTTCATTCACTCTGACACATCTGGCTGCAGTCACTGTTGGAAGACAGGATACTAGGCTAGATGGACCATTGGTCTGACCCAGCATGGCCATTCTTACGTTCTTAGTTTGTATTTGTTTTTGGTGTTGGTGAAAAAATAATTGAAACACACACCCCATTACTGTATATAGTTGTATTAAACTTCTACTTGAGCAATGAAATGGTCTAAGACAGACACACTGTACCATAACATTTTTTTAAAAACTATTTGTTTTGAAAGTATGATCAGTTTTACAATCTGTCACCACAAACATTAAGATAATCCGGAGCCTTAGGCACACCATGACATGGCTCCATCCTTGTGGCCATTCTCTCCCATCCCCACCCTGCACACTCATATTTGGAGCAATAGTAGGCCCATCCTCCTTAGAGAGAGAAAGAAAGTGACATGGGAACCTCTCCTCACACCTGAAAGAGGAATGGGACTCCCCTCCTCTCAAGCATTAGGGGCCACAGCAGGGGGTCTCCTGCCCTGTAGAGAGGCTGGGATGGAAAGAGAGCTTCCCTGTAGTTACTTCTGCATGGGGAATATCTAGCTGGGTGCATAACATTTGTGCATAAGTTCAGTGTTGGTTCTGCAACCACAATGAATATCTACGTCAATTGTTTGCATATTCCTCCTGCCAAAGAATGCGTTCTAGAACAATCAACTCCCCTTTCTATGAGATGCTTTCAGTGTGTTTTCAACAATGCAGGCACAATTCTGTGCAATGCATGATGCAAACTACAATGGAACAGATCTTCCAAGCAAATGGTAATGGTGTCTTTACATTTCCATAGCACCCTTTAACTCAGAGCATGCTACATAGTTTACACCAGTGGTGGGCAAACTTTTTTACTCACGGGCCACAATGGGTTCTAAAATTTGACAGAGGGGCCGGGCCATAAATAAACACATTTATGCACACAGCACCCAACACACTGCACCCCAGCAGCCAGCACTTCAGACCACCCTCCGCCGTGAAATTGACTGTCCCTTGTCAATTTCAGCGGCAGAGCTGGAATCACAGGGTACAGTCTCCGCTGTGAAATTGACTCTCCCTTGTCAATTTCGTCAGCGGAGCTGGAGAGTGGAACTCACAGCGGAGAATTTCCGCCCTGAAACTCACTCTCCACTGTCAAATTCTGCGGCAGAGCTGCAGACTGGTGGGCACGATACCATTTTAAGAACCGGTTCGCGCGAAACGCTGCAAGCCGGTTGGATATGCACACTGGTGGGCCCGATTTTAAGAACCCTGGGACCTGTTCGGCGGGCCGGATTAAAAAGCATAAAGGGCCGTATATGGCCCGGGGGCCGGACTTTGGACATGCCTGGTTTACACACTAAGGTCCTGCTCCTGAAGTTGATTGTGCATGGGCGCACCACCGTGCCTGCATGCAACCTCGTTGACTTCAATGGGGCTCTCAATCATTGGCAGAAATGCACCGGGATCTGCTACGTGACTGCTGAGTACAGGAAATGGTAATACTTCGTTCACTCAGCAGTACAGGGGAATTTAGCTAGGGAGGAAGTAGATACCTGAGAGAGAATTTGGCTATGGCACCAAAGCTATGACTCTCTGCTCCTGTGATGAGCACAGTAGTATCATAGCTTTATAGCTTGTCTGAAAGGGATACAGTGCCCCATACCACTGCTGGTCACTGGTTAAGTATGACTCAGAGGGAAGAGCACCATCTACTGAATCATCAATACCAGCTCCTTCCTGCTCTTAGCTGCTGTTTGGAGACCTTCCCACCAAGAGCCGACTCCATCTTGTTCTGTTTACCTTCTGGGATCTGATGGGTCACAGAATGCGTGTGGCTTAGTTGTCAGTCAGAAGGTTATGCACATGTTTGCTGATGTTTTGCCTGAAATCAGTGCTGTGTGGTCACTGCCGAAGGGATGATGTCTCCTCAGGCACAGGAACATCCTCTGTGATTTCATAGCCCAAGAGTTTTCACAGGCCACCGGCAACAGAGAATGCTGTCTCCTGCATGCAGCCCAGGGGTAGCGACTGTGGGCTTGCAGTATATGATTTACACAAGGCATTTGCTGAGGGACTGCAAAATAAAGTTTTAAAAAAGGGAAACATTTCACTCAAGCCTTCAATCCAAGAATCTTTTATTTTTTATTTTCTTGTTAAATGTAGGTCTGGTGAATTTACAGTAATCTCCTTCTAAAACAAATTCTATAAAAGATGATAGATTATTTTACACATGCCAAACTTGCCTCTCATCTCTTTTTTTCTCCTGGGTGCTGTAAGATGCTGCTGACCTAAAGAGCTGTTTGCTCTCACATGTTGCATTGTGTCTAAAATGTAGCTTGAAAGCTCTTTGGGGCAGGGTCTCTTTCTTTTTATCTGCTCGTAAAACGCTAAGTGCATTTTTTGGCTCTATGTAAGTAACAAATATCCCTATTACTCTAAAACTGAATAGTCAATTTGATGAAGAGCATTCATATTTTTAATAATCTTCTTCCAAGGTAACCTTCCACCTTGACTCCTTTTGGCCACATAAACAATCTCTGCTTCACTGCCTTGCTCATCATCTCTGCTGTAAATCCCAGCTCCAAATACAGGGCGATGCACCCTAAGATTCCACAGAAGAAAGTGTACATTGCAGGTGTTCTATACCTCTCAAGATCAGACTCTCACAAAGTAACTTGTTAACATGCATTAGCCCAGTGGAGTTCCTATTCAGAGTTGCAAGTGCCTGTTATAGCCGGCAATGCTCTCTAACCCTTCTGAGGTTACTGGTGGTTTTGTGGACAGCCTTTTTAATAATGACTGTGCAGAGGCATACAGTTGCTTATGAGTGCTCCATTCCCAGGGGTAGCCAGACCTGGAATTTTTATTCTTTAGTTGTGGTGTGCTGTCTGATGTTCCTTTGAAACACCGTAAGGCTGGCTTTTTGAGCAGTTGACTAGGCCTTGTATTTGCCTGCAAAGCACCTGAAACAACGTGGCGTTTCTGTTTCACACGCATCAAGCAAGGCAGCCACGAATTACACATCCATGCTGATTTATGCCTCACTGGTTGAAAAGACATAATTTCATGTGTCCCACTGAGTCGTGCTTTGTTTTGCTGTGCCGATATCAACTGCTCAGCGCAGTTTCATACAAGTATTATCAAGTGCTCAATGTAGTACAGTTTATTTTATGTTTCTGTAGCAGGTAGTTGTTGATTGTTTGCATTTCTTGCAGCAGTGTATTAGCACTGAGACCTCATAGCTTGTTTTGAAGATTAAATATAGCTGAAAATTTGTACTTTGTTCTTACTTACTTGAGCCATCCACAAGCAATGCCTGTAACTTAATACTGTCTTTGTAATGTTTGCAAAGTTGCAGAAAATTTTGGATGAACCTGCTTTTAAGAAAAGGCTTTAAGCTATTACCTTAAATAATTTATTATAAACACAAGGAGCTGCTTGGCCAGCAAATGTAAGTGAGGAAGGAGAGCAGAGCTAATTCAGGTAGGAAAGGGCAATGTAGAACTGAGAGTGGAACATGGGGTGAATAATTCCACTGAATTGCCTAAAGGGCTATGTAGTATTTATGAACCTATCACAGTGGACTAGCACTGTATTTCAACACTTTGCCTAACATTACTTCTTTTTCAGACTTTACATCCTACCAGCCTGTTATCATACTATATTCAAGCACAGCTGGCTTAACCATGCAAAGGAAATAAACATACTAGGTTTTAGAAGAAGACAGTATGTACCTCCCTGTTTTTATGAACCTGCAGAAGCAAAGGGCTTTGGCAAGACTATATGCCTTAGTACAGGTGCAGCTAAGTTACAGTAACATTAGGGCTCTGATTTAAACTGATAGAAGCCAGGAATTCGTGAGAGAAGATCGAAAAACAGCTTTTTCACCTAGGTTTATATCTCATATATTATTGAAAATCACTTGCTGCTGTATTTCCCTCTGACACAGGGCAATGCTGTGTCAGTACAGTGGCACAATAGACTAAAATTCTGTTGTTACATCGGTGTGTAACTCCCCTGATTCCGCTGCAGTTTCATTGGAATCACACTAGTGTAATTTAGACAATATCTGACACGGTGCTCAGCACTGTACAGACATAGAGAGAAGGTTGCTACTTTATGTAGCTTACAGTCCAAAACCTGATCCTGTAAGAACTTCATACATTAAACATCTTAAGACTGGTATTTTCAAAGGAAACTAAGGGAGTTAGGCACCCAATCTCAATTAATTTCAACCAGTTTTTAAATCCTTTGAAGATCTTAGCCTAAACCATTACATTCCACATAGGGGCCTCAAATTAGAAAAATGAGCTCAGGCTTATCTAATGCATAATGGAGAATCCAAAAACATACCTTTCCAAAAGGTATCTTTGATTTGCCTTGGTGTGTGCTCATTAGTGGATTATCAGTGGAAAGCTGACTTCAGAGAGGGAAAAATTGGGTGTTCAGCTGAACTCCGAATTTCTTATTTAGGTCAATGGAGTGGTGCCAGATTTAAGAAAGGGAAGAATTTGTGCCTTGATGTTGTTTTAACACTTTCTACCCTCAGTTAATTGATTTATTTGAATGTGAAAGAAATCTCTCCTGTAAGTATTTATGAGATCCTTGGGGCATGACACTTCTTTCTGTTCTGTGTTTGAACCAGTTTACAATCTAACATTACTACGGTGTCATAAGGAGTGAAGATATCAAATCATGATCAAGAAGGACAGAAAATGTTAAAAGTTCTCAGGAGAGGGTTTCTGGTGATTTGGTAGTTTAAAGATGTTTAATCCAATACAACACATTTAAAGACTTTATAAACAGATGATTATTAACTGAACAGAAGTTGTTACAGGCTGTCATTGACTGTAAAGGGACTTCAAAATGCATGGATTTCTTGTCATCCTTAAAATCACTTAATATATTCCGTATGACCTTTTTCCTTGAAATAATGTGCATTGAGTGTGCAACTGTTTTTTCTTTTATAACTTTCTTTTTTTAACTTTATTTTTTAACTGGGGTATTTATAGGTAAATGTTAATATAAAGTACACAGGTCTATATGTTTTGAGTGTGGTTTCTTATATAAAGATGAGAACAAAGGTGTTTATAGTGCAATATTATTATTCCTAGCAATACACCCAGTTACAAGATGCAGTAGTGTTATGTAGAAATATACCCATAGGTGTTTTACTATGATAGGTCCACACATCTTTGTCAGTAGTTGCTATATACTGATAGCTGGTTATTTGGTAGATTTTCGGTTACTTGAGTAAGGAAGGGAAGGATGGATTTGTGGTTGAGGCACTGGACTAGGACACAGGAGATCTGAATTCCGTTCATTTCTGCACAGACCTTGAGCAGGTCACTTGGACCAGATTTTTAAAGGTATTTAGGCACCCAAAGAAGCAAATTGGTGCCTAGTGAAATGTTCTGAAACACCTGGGTGCCAAATTCCCAATCCTAGTAGGCACCTTTCTGCATCTTTAGGCATCAAAATACCTTTAAAAATCTGGCCTTAATCCCTCAGACTCTGTTCCCCACTGACAACATTAATAAAAATAATAATAATAACACATTATACAAATAACAGTTTCCACAAGGGAGTTGTGAGAGTAAGTTCATTAATGCATTATGTTCAGGTGGCACCGGGATGTGAGCCATGTCAGTATGCAGAGAGATGCAGTCGTTAATAATTGAGTAAGGATCTGATCCTTGAATACTGAAGTCAGTGGCAAAACTCTCATTAATTTCTGTGATACTGAATCAGGCCTTATAAGAGTTAGCATACAGTATCATTTTAGCTCAAGGTTAGTGTTGTTTCCTTGATCTTTGTGTATTATTATAAGTAACTCATTGGCTCTTATCAATCTTGTGACAATATTCTAATCAAATCTGTGATCTTTTCCATGTATTGTATTTCTCTTGTTTTCTTTAGCTACCTTTATAATTGTAGGTTTGTCTCTTGGGAGCCATAGTGTGGTGATACATTCTTGTCCTTCATCAAAGTACAGTTTGTGTTGAAGGTTTTCTGTGAGATGTTATAAAATATGTGTGACCAACTTAGATCTGGCACACTCCTAGAAAATTCAGTTCCCTCCCTTCCAGCAGAGTTCAAGGGCTGCTTGAATGAATTTTGTTGATGATTATGGCAATATTGAAGTAACATGCTGACTTTGCATTAGAACTTTCTCCTGGGGGCTGGCGGGGTGGGGGCATTTTGGAAGGTGTTGGACAGAAAGTCCACTTCTATATTACCTTGTCATTCTGCTTCCTATTTTCCTTTTCGGTGTGACTTACCAATTTCAGCTCTCTGTTTCTTTTATACCTGCCTGCCTTTCTGAGATTTGGCACTTCATTTTCATACTTGGCTGTGTGTTTTTGTCCAGTGCATTCTGATGTACAGGCAGATATTGCAGATGAAAATAGTTATAAAAATCAGGGTTGAAATCCTGGCCTCATTGAAGTCCATATGAATTTTGCCATTCACTCCTCATCTTTGTTGTTTGCTGAGTTGCTCAAAGACTTTCAAACAGGGTGGATAAAAATCAATGATTTAAAAAAATATACATATTGGATTTTTAAAATTTAAATCGGATTTTTTATTTTTTTAAAAATCAATAAAATAATACATTTCTCTCTCATTTAAAAAATAACAGTTACAATTAAATCTCATCGCAAACATGCTAAACCTACACTTATAGTCTCATAAAAATAATTAATGGCTCTAGTCTGTCCATCCTAACTACCAGCTCTTGCTTCTCGAGAGTTCTGGGCTTCCAGTTTCTGTTTCAGTTTCTGTTTCTCAGCAGACTAAAGTCCCATGTGCAAAGAAAGACACAGGCTGGATAGGATTGTTGTTCTGTGCTTATGTGGTGATGGAGCTAGGCCAAGCAAGGCAGAGGAGTTAGCTAAGACACTGTCTTAAAGACAGAGAGACAAAGAACCAGCAAATAGCAACAAGACACCAGAGATGAAAAGATTGCTCAATTTATTTATGCCACAAATTCTCCTTTTCGCACTGTTAACAATAAACACTTCATTGACATGGTTGAGTCCTTAAGACCAGGCTACACTCCACTTGGTAGAGCAGACATTGGTGGAAGGTTGCTAGATACCGAGTATGAGAAGAAACTTGAACAGTGCAAGAAATACTGAGGGGAAATTCACCAGTTTAAGTCTTGATGGGTGGAGCAATGTATTCAATGATCCAGTAATATGTGGCTGTGTGACAACGGACGATGGGGTTGCATATCTTTCAGAAACAATAGATACATCGGGAAATGCCCACACAACAGAATATTTAAAAGACGTGGCAGTGAAAGCTGTAATAAACTGTGAACAAAAATTCAACTATCACGTGTAGTTTTGTCACAGATAATGTGGCAAATGTGGCAAAGATGAGAAGATACTTAGAAGAAGGAATGGAAGGATGCTCCTCAGTAATATATGGCTGCAGTGCCCATTTAATGCATCTTTTAGCCAAAGACTTAAGTACAGCTTCTCCAAGAATAAAAGAAAATGTTGAAGTCGCAAAAGACTTCTGTAACACCCATTTTGCTTCAGCTTCACTGAAGAGATCAGGGGGATCCAAACTAATTCTCCCTCAAGACATTCGATGGAATTCTGTGGTTGTTTTGAACAATTTTTTAAGAACTGGCCTATTCTCATAAAACTTTGTGAAGAAAACCATGATAAAATAGATGGAAGTATCTCATCCAAAGTATCTAACATTGGATTAAAGAGTAATGCAGAGGATATGCTCAGTATACTGAAGCCTATAGCCATAGCCTTAAACAAACTTCAGATTAAATTGTTGCTGCACTGCTGATGCTGTCAAAATTTGGAAGGCACTTCAAAAGACATCAAAGAAAGAAATACCTTACCAGAAAGTTAAACCCCAGGCAATAAAGTAGTGAAAGGATCAAGCACTAACTCCACCTCATTTTCTTGCGAACGTTCTTGACCCCAGATATAAAACATAGACACCTAACTTCTGAAGAAGATGCTGCTGCCATGGCATGGGCATCTCAAAATCACTCAGTTATGCCAACCATAATAAATTTCAGGGCCAGAGCGGAATCATTTAAACAGTACATGCTTACTGATGATGTTTTGATCAAAGTCACTTTCCTGAATTGTCAGAAATTATTAGCCAGGCACCTTGAAACAGAGTTCCTTCAGTTGCTAAGCCAACATTTCACAGCTTCCTCTGTTCATCATTTCATCGTTTGGTATTATTCACTCAAAGCTAAGAAATTGACTGGGAATTGAAAAAGCAGGAAAACTCATACTTCTGTTTCAGTCAAGAATAAAAATGACAGTGGGAGTGGGGAAGATGAGAGCTAGTTGTAGAAGTTTTAAGGATGGCGTACGTTTAGCGTTGTGATGTTAAGTTAATAAACTTTTAAAATTAAAAAAAAATAAAAAGGTTAAGGACAGCCCTCAGCCGGCAGCTCAGAAGACAGCTGTAATTGCAAATGTGAAACATTTATGTAACATTTAAGATTATTTTAATAAAGTATAAGTGCTTTTGTGCTTGTGTGTGTGATTTAGTTCTTACCATTCCTAATGTATTGCTGCTGCATCTGCAGCTTGACACAGGTAATGAGTATTATGTACTATTTCCTAACTTGATTTTTATTAATTTATCTAAAAAATTATACAAAGTATACCCTCTTAGATGTTGTAAAATGCTGTATAGAGTTGTAAATTAACATGTTTTAATGATCAGATTTGCACCATTGTTTAGGAAATACGTGAAGAAGTATCGGTGGAAAACTTGATTGAAATCAAATTTCTCTTGATTTCAATCAATCCACCCTGCTTTCAAGTCTGAATCTGAAAGAGCTGATTTAGGTGAGTTACTTCATTTTGTTCCCATCTTGCTGTGGTGTCAAGGATGGGGCGGGAAATTTTTTCATAACCAATTTGTTCTTTTATGTGTTTCCAAATTAAGATGTATTTGTACTACATGAGTTTCTAGATTACTGCTTTGATCTTGCAGTGATATATGAAGGATATTGACTTCCATGATGAAGCTGGAAGGGCCGTTTTTTCCTACACACATATAAGTGGTGTGTATCTGATACTTAGTTTATTGGATATTTTGAGTAAACTGTCTGAAATTTTGGGGTGCTAGTCCCTTGTTTTCTTTGCTAGCATTCAGGAGCTTATATGTGATTCTGTTCTTTATTTCTTCTTGAAATGAATTTGAAACACTAAGCTTATTGGTAGTATTGGGGTGATTCCAGAAAAGGAACAGGAATCTTGGCAGGACATTCCTTTAAAAGAATCCTGTTCTGTATGTTAGAGTTAGAAGATGAATTGGTCACCTGTTCAAACAAATAAAAGACATGAACAAACTGAAGTAGGTTTTTGTCTTATGCAGACTGGGACAAAAATCTGCTTTCAGTTAAGCTAGTGTAAATTTAGAGTACATCCATTGCCATAAGTGGAATTGCTCTGGATTTATAGATGTGACTGAGAACAGATTTCTGCCCACTTTGTACAGTTGTTTTTTAAGATACCAGAAGCCCTGTTAACTCCATTTGCACATCTAGGTGATCCTAGATTGCTGAAGGTGAATATTGTCTTAGTGTGGCTTCTGTCTTTAGTGTGTTTATTTTTCAGCCAGACATTAGGCTGAATTCCTGTATTGGATAAAGGCACTGAAAACCCTGAGGTATTTGGCTTTGATGTATAGCAGAATGTCACCTGCAAGAAAAACAATTTAGTTTTCTGCCCACTCTATATTTATGTTTTAGATTTCTGAGTTATTATGTAACACAATGTCCAGGGTGAAGCATAGTAGGGTAGAAAAGGCATCCTTGTCCATTTCTCTTTTAGAGAGGAAAAGTTTCTGAATAAACTATTCTCCAGAGCTGAATTAATCTCTGGATCCATGGTCCTGAATCACTGTAAAGAAACACATCTATTTCACGCTGTCCAATAGTTTCTGTCATCCAGCAATGGGATGAGAGGGTAACTAGCTTCCTAACAGCAGAAACCCATTTTCATTTTTATTCAGCCTTCCACAAAAGCACCAACACAGATGACATTGTGGACTTCAGAGATGCATTGTTCCAGTTCAAATTCATAGTCAACAATCTGAATTAAAAGAACAGTTTAATTTTAAAAAATGACCCAGTGTTAATCAGTGCAGCAAACCTGCACTCTGAAAGGAATAGTGTTGCATCAAGACTGATAGAGTAACATGTACCAGGAATTGAGCTCAGCGTTGAGTAGTTGTATGCTAGCAGTTGAAAAAAAGCCTTTGTGTATGAAAAGCATTTGCCTGAGGCTGGTGTTTTTAATAACATTATCTGGGAACAAGGCAGTAACATGTAATTATTTTGCATTCCAAACAGAATTCAAACTCTCTCTTGTCAAATTTAGTATAAAAAAACCCTTCCTTACTGAGACAGCACAGATACTAGAGTGATAGGACTTCAGAAATACACATAGGTAGGGTCTTGCATGCCAGATGTCAGCCTTGAACAAATTTTTATGGTTGAGTTATAAACTCCTGATTAGGGATTTCTAGTACAAATGCTCACAGACCCTCACATTTCATGGTGATAGAGAGCTCCCCTATCAGTTAACGTGATCTTAATTCTAACTAATCAGTGCATTAACTTACAATCAAAGACAATAACTAAACTGCAGAATAACATACTATAGAAACAGGCTTATATCTGCCAAAATTATCCAAGGTCATTTTAGGCCATGCATTCCATATCAGACAGACCTAGCCAGGTGAAAGGTAGATTCATGGTGTAGGGCTCCTTTTGCCCTCTCAAAAATATTCTGCACAGTTGCTCAGTAGTAAGTATTGTAATTTTGGATACTTCTTTTGAGTTCCCATCTGTGCTTGTAGCTCTTGGAATCGTAGCATTCAGGGTCCTGTGGAAGGAACATAGGGACAATTTTTTATGAGCTGATGAATCTTTTTGTACTTGTAGATCCTGTAACCTAGATGATTTGTGGGTGCAGTCTGAGACTTAGGCATTTAAGTGGCAGTAACAGTAGATACAAAAAGGGACACCTGTGGATGAGATAAATCTTTGACTCACAATGAAAAATGAATAATTGATTTTACCTCCATTGACTTCAGTGGGGCAGATTCAGGCCTTAAGATTCAAGGGTCTGGGTTTCTCTCCATGTCTGACTCTCGATTGTCTCATATCTCAGGAGCATTAAAATTCACTCTTCATTTAAAAGGAGTGCAGGAGGAAATGTGAAATGATCTTGTTAGCTGTATTAAAGAAATGGCCAGACTCTTACACTCAAGAATAAATCAGGGCAATATTGCTAGGCCCTGTCAGTATCTGTGTGACCTCACATGCTAAAATTTCAGAGTCTCTGCCCAGGAGAATTCTGTTTAAATGGTTTGACTATCTTAAAATTACATGAGTTAAAAAAAAATCCAAATGTGTACAAGTTTGAGACAGTATATGTTTTAGAGGAGGGAATATTTTTTAGACATGGTGTACTTAAAGGTGAGATTACAGAAATGGGAGCCAGGAATTGAGTTCTCATTTTGTCTCTGACATTTATTCCCCTTTTGGCCTAGGAGTAGGCCTGCTAGCCTGCTTCTCTCTATTTTCCCATGTGCAAATTGAGGATAAAACCTATCTCCCATGGGTGTTGCAAAGAGTAATTTAGTTGGTAAGTTGTGAAGCCCTGGTGTATCTGAGAAATGGGTTTTATTCATAATGCAATCAGAACCAGGTGAGGTTTAATCACTTTCAGTAATTGCTGGAAGAAATAATCCAATTGGAACTTGATTAAAATACATTTTCATGCTTGTGTGAAATTAGGGCTTGATCCTTTGAAAACCCTCATTCACATGTGTAAGGACTGTGGGCTAGATTTTCAAAGGTATTTAAGGTCCCAGATAGATGTGTAGTGGGAATTTCAAAGGTGTCTAACTGCTTAGCTCACCATTCTTCAATTCAGAAGAGATGGGGGATGGAAGAGCTTTTTTCTGCTCTGGAACAAGTTCCCCTCCTCTGGTCCTGAACATTTGTGAATTGCAGTCCTTTAGATCATGCAGCAAAGTGGGGTGCTGCTGCAGAGGGTAGGGTTTCATTGGTAAGAGTTCTGCTGGCTGTCATGGGTAATCTGCTGTGTGATTTTACTTGTGTTCTTGTTATTTGTGGGAAGGGTGCCTAGAACCTGGGATAGGTGCCTCCTTTTTATTGTAGAAATTCAGATAAATGAACAAACTAAAAGATCCATGATGACATAAGAACAGCCATCCTGGATCAGAGCAATGGTCTCTGTAGCCCAGAGTCCTGTTTTCCAAGAGTGGCCAGTTCCAGATGCTTCTGAGGGAATGAACAGAACAGGGCAACTATCGAGTGGTCCATCCTCTGTCATCTTTTTTGAGATGGGGCAACCAGAATTGCATGTAATATTCAGCATGTGAGCATATCATCAATTTGTATAGTGACATTCTGATATTTTTTGTCCTATTATCTATCCCTTTCCTAATGGTTGCTAACATTCTGTTAGCTTTTTCGACTGATGCTGCACATTGAGCGGATGTTTTCAGAGAACTAGCCACGATGACTCCTAGATCTTTCTTGAGAGGTAACAGCTTATTTAGACCCCATTATTTCGTATGTATAGTTGGGATTATGTTTTCCAATGTGCATAATTTTGCACTTATCAACACTGATCATCTGCTGTTTTGTTGCCTAGTCACCCAGCTCTGTGAGATCCCTTTGTAACTCTTTGCAGTCAGTTTTGGATTTAATTATCTTGAGTGATTTTGTATCGTCTGTAAACTTTGTCCCTTCACTGTTCACCCGTTTTCCAGAACTTTTAGAATATGTTGAACTGCATTGGTACCACTACAAATCCTTGGGGGACACCACTATTTACCTCTCTCCACTCTGAAAAATGACCATTTATTCCTACCCTTTGTTTCCCATCATTTAACCAGTTACCGATCCATGAGAAGTCCTTCTATCTTATCCCATGACTGCTTCCTTTGCTAAAGAGCTGGTGGTGTGGTACCTTCTCAAAGGCTTTCTGAAAGTCAAAGTACACTGTATCCACTGGATTACTATGGTGGGGTATACAAAACCCACACTGGCCTGAAGGGGTTAAAGGACAATACTGGACTCATGTAGCTCCATCTCTCCAGACCTGCAGAGCAGGCTCTAACTGGAGATGGAGTTGAAAAGGGAGCAACTCAGTTCAGAAGGGGGGAATCAGGAGGGGAAGACAGGCCTACCCCAAGGGCTCCTGGACTAGAGCATTGGAAAAGCCTTCCCGAGAGGAATAAGAACGAGATTCCTCAGGGAATCCATTTTGAAGCACTTGAAAGAGAGCAAGGAAAAAGTACTGGCTGGGATGATTTAGTGGGATTGGCCCTGCTTTGAGCAGGGGGTTGGACTAGATGACATCGTGAGGTCCTTTCCAGTCCTAATCTTCTATGATTCTAAGACGATCAGGAACAGTCAGAATGGAGTCACCAAGGGCAAGTCATGCCTGACCAACTTGATTGCCTTCTATGATGAGATGAGTGGATGTGGGAAAAAGTGGTGGATGTGATATACCTTGACTTTTTTAGTAAAGCTTTTGATACAGTCTTCCACAGTATTTTTTGCCAGCAAGTTAAAGACGTATGGGTTGGATGAATGGACTGTAAGGTGAATAGAAAACTGGCTGGATTGTCAGGCTCAACGGGTACTGATCAACAACTTGATGTCTAGGTGGCAGCTGGTATCAAACAGGGAGCCACAGAGGTTAGTTTTGGGGCTGATTTTGTTCAACATCTTCTTTAATGATCTGGAGAATGGGTTGGATTGCACCCTCAGCAAGTTTGTGGAGGATACTAAGCAGGGGAGAATGGTAGATATGCTGGAGGGTAAGGATAGGGTACAGAGTGATCTAGACAAATTGGAAGATTGGGCTAAAAGAAATATTATGAGGTTCAGTAAGGACAAATGTAGATTCCTGCACTTAGGACAGAAGAATCCCATGCACTGCTACAGGCTGGGAACCGACTGGCTAAGCAGCAGTTTCGCAGAAAAGGACCTGGGGGTTACAGTGGACAAGAAGCAAGATATGAATCAACAGTGTGCCCTTATTGCCAAGAAGGCTAATAGCAATTGGGCTGCATTAGTAGGAGCATTGCTAGCAGATTGAGGGAAGTGATTATTCCCCTCTATTCCGCACAGGTGAGGCCACATCTGAAGTATTTTGTCCAGATTTGCATCCTCAACTACAGAAAGGATGTGGACAAATTGGAGAGAGCCCAGCAGAGGGCAACGAAAATGATTAGTGGGTGAGGGCACATGACTTATGAAGAGAGGCTGAGGGAATAACGCTTATTTAGTCTGCAGAAGAGAAGAGGGACGGGATTTGATAGCAGACTTCAACTACCTGAAAAGGGATTCCAGAGAGGATGGATCTAGGCTTTTCTCTATGGTGTCAGATGACAGAACTAGGAGCAATGGCCTCAAGTTGCAGAAGGGGAGGTCTAGGTTGGATACTAGGTAAAAGTTTTTCACTGGCAGGGTGGTGAAGCTCTGGAATGGGTTACTTAAGGAGGTGGTGGAATCTCCATCCTTAGAGGTTATTAAGGCCCAGCTTGACAAAGCCTTGGCTGAGATGATATAGTTGGGGTTGGTCCTGCTTTGCGCAGGATCTCCTGAGGTCCCTTCCAACCCTCATCTTCTATGATTCTATGATATGCTGAGCATGACTGGGGCTGACGCTTTAAGTTATTCTTTCTTTTTCTTTTCCCCTTATGCTGGAGTTAGAGCTGGGGCAGAGAAGCAGATGGTAGGAAATGACCTAGGGAGGGTTACTCATAGGACACTCTAGGGTGCCAGACACTGTTGAACCTGTTAGGGCCCTGGGTCAGAGGCTGGTTGAGTGGGAGAGCCCAGGCTCCCCTACCAACTGCACCTGGTACAGGAGGGGCATAAGCCTCATGCCCACCCCACTCCCCTGTCAGTTAGAAGAGGGAGTGGACTGAGAGATGGCACTAGGCGCGCTACCCACTAGGCCACCTAGCTTGCCGAGGGCTCTATTACAATCTCCCTTGTCCACATGTTTGTTGACACCCTTGAAGAATTCTGACTGAGTGGGGAAGCAAAGCATCATTTCCCCTATAAGAAGCCACGTTGACTCATCCAAACCCCAGGGAGGGTTACTCAGAGGACTCACATGTTCATTGATGTGTCTGATCATTCTGTCCTTTACTATAATTTCAACCAGTTTGCCTGGTACTGACATTAGGCTTACTGATCTGCAACTGCGGGGATTGCCTCTGGAGGCTTTATAGAAAATGGGTGTTACATTAGCTATCCACCAGTCATCTGGTACAGCGGCTGATTCAAGCAATTTGACAACAGTAGGCAGTTCTGCAGTTTCGTATTTGAGTTCCTTCAGAACCCTTGGGTGAATACCATAAGGAGCCCGGCATGGATACGAAAATGTGGATCTGCATCCAGTCCACATCCATGAGCATCAACCTCTATCTAACCCTCAATCCGCACTCCCTGCTTTATATGCACCCACATCTGTACTGTGCTGGCAGCCCTGGGCCACCAGTCAGCTGTTTGGTGACAACCCTCCCCACCACCACTATCAGCTGCTGCGCTGCCAGCAGGCTGCTCAACAGCTGATTGACAGCAAGCCCCATGCCCCTGCTGAACAGCTGATCACTAGTCAGCTGGGCCCCCTGGAACAGCTGATTGGGCTGCCTGGGGGAGTGGAGGGGAAGGGGGCTGGCCTGCCAGGGAGGTTGAGGAGAAAAGTGAAGGAGAGGGCTGAGGGGAGTGGAAGGTGGGCTTTCCACTTGGGAACCTCTGGGGCTGGGCTAAGGGGCGAGGAGGATATCTTCTCAGCCTCCTGTGGTTCCCAGCCTGAGTTCTTGCCTGTTGCTGCCCCCGCTAAGGGGGGGCTGGCTCTGGGCCCTGGCACTCACTCTCCGTTTGCCCGGGGTGCCCCTATTGTGAACTCATTCCTTGCCAGCAGTGGGGTGGCCTTGCCTGGGGGATCCTAGCCCCTCCTGTAGGGATCTAGCCAGTCTGGGCTCCAGGGGGATCAGGGCCTGCTCCAAGGGACTGTCTTCCGCCAAAGCTGCTGGCTGGGGTAGGTGCCCTGTGGGACAGCAGCCCAGGGAAGCAGCCTGAAAGGCTTTGAGCTGTAGACAGCTTCCTTGCCTTTGAGACCCACATCTGATCCACCATCCACAAAAATTAATCCACCATCCGCAAAATATGGTCCTCAGATATAAAGCGGATATCTGCAGATTTACAGGGCTCTAACCATCGTGTCCTGGGGTCTTATTACTGTTTAGTTTATCAGTTTTTTCCAAAACATCCTTTCTTGATGCCTCAATTTGGGACAGTTCCTCAGATTTTTCACCTACAAAAGAATGGCTCAGATCTGAAAATCTTCCTCACATCCCCTGTAGTGAAGACGGATGCAGAGAATTCATTTAGCTTCTCTGCAACAGCCTTGTTTTTGAGTGTTCCTTTAGCACTTTGATTGTCCAGTGGCCCCACTGACTGTTTGGCAGGCTTCCTATTTCTGATGTACTTAAAGAAAAAATTTGCTGTTAGTTTATCTGTTAGTATCTTTTGCTAGTTGCTCTTCAGATTCATTTTTGGCCTGCTAATTATACTCTTTTGAGTTGCCAGAGTTTATGCTTCTTTCTATTTTCCTCAGTAGGATTTCACTTCCAATTTTTATAAGATGTCTTTTGCCTCTCACTGTCTCTTTTACTGTGTTGTTTAACCATGCTAGCATTGGGTTTTTTTGGTCCTCTTACTGGTTTTTTTATTTGGGCTGTGTGTTTATGGTGTTTTTAAATAGTTTCCATACTGCTTGCAGGCATTTCACTCTTGTGACAGTTCCTTTTAATTTCCACTAACTTGTTTCCTCATTGTCCCCCTTTTTTGAAGATAAATGCGGCTGTGATTGGTTTCTTTGGTATTTTCCCCCCTACAGGGATGTTAAATTTAATTATATTACATTCAGTATTACCAAGAAGTTCAGCTATAGTCACCTGTTGGACCAGATTGTGTGCTTCACTTAGGACTAACTAATCAAGAATGGCCTCTCCCCTTGTGGGTTCCGGGACAAATTGCTCCAAGAAACAGTCATTTATGGTGTGTAGAAATGTTATCTCTGCATTCTGTCCTGAAGTGGCTTATACTCAGTCAGTATCGGAATGATTGAAATCCCCCATTATTATTGGGTTTTCTGTTTTTGTATCCTTTCTGAGCTCCCTGTGAATACTGCCTTTAGAGTCACGATAACCATCGTGATGATGTGGTCAGTGGCATATTCCCACTGCTATACTTATGTACTTATTCAAACATGGAATTTCTATCCATAGAGATTCTGTAGTACTGTTCAATTCATTTAGGTTTTTTACTATATTTGACTCTAGGCTTTCTTTGATATGTAGTGCCACTCCTCCACCAGCACATCCCACTCTGACATTCCTATACATTTTGTATCCTGGTATTACTGTGTCTCATTGATTATCATCGTTCCACCAAGTTTCCCTGATGCCTATTATTTCAGTATCCTCATTTAATACCAGGTACTCAAGTTCACCCATCTTGGTAGTTAGACATCCACCAGAATTGGTGAGCTCACCTCTGATTTTAACGTGTGGGGCCTGGAAAGGTATCTCATCTTCTCAGGCCTGGAAAGGTATACAAACAGCCAATGCAGACCATGGAGCCCACATTGCTCATTTCTCCTTCAAGTGAACAATGACAGTCTGACAAATCAAAGCATCGGTAAAGTTTTTTCTCTCTGGCTACTGAGTGCATGCCCACTATGCAGGGGTTCACATGCCAAAATGTGTTACCAAAATGGAGTGAATGATCTGTTTTTAAAAAAAAGTTGCCTAGATATATATTTACATGAGTGAACAAATGATTAGAGTGTCTGGCATCTCTTCACACTTTAAAAAATGGTTTAAATTTATGCTTACAGGGAACCATTATACTCTGGCCCCTCCTTGCTCAACCACTTCCCTGAAATATTACTTATTTTTCCTTTTTATCTTGTTTATAAAACATGCATAGAAAAGAATTTTACAAAGACGAAAAAAATTGAGGCGGGGGTGGTGGGGATGCACAGGGAAAAACCATGGAGGGCAAGATGGTGGCTGGAGGCCCTGCCGCTTAGAGAGTGCTACTTGTCATAGTACTGAAACTTTCTTCAGTGACACATAAATACCACATTGTGGAGGATAAGATAGGAGCTCCTGCTCTTTGTTTGCCGGAGTGTCTTGTGAAGCCTCTGAGTCAGCCGATTTGGAGATAGATTTTGGCAGAGACAGAGCCTTAAAAAGAGATTTTTTTGCTCTTAAATTGATATAAGCAGCAAGCAAACCTTTGTAAATGGAGTTCTGTCTATAAGTATGTAGGTTCCTATATGGTTCCATCCTCATAGCATTCTATTCTAATCTGTATAGGTTTTTATATCACCATCACCAAAGTATTTGAGGCATCTTCCCATAGTGCAGGGGTAGTCAATAGGCAGACTTCAGACCAAATCCGGACCGCCAGATGCTTTTGAACGGACTGCAAAATCTTTTTATTTATTTATTGTTATTGCAGTGTGAAAATATTTCTCTGGAATCTGGACACTTACTATACCTTGACCAAGAAATCTGTACCTTGACAAAAAGTAATTGACTACCCTTGTGGAAGTGCATGAGGAGAGGCAACTAACATATTTCACATGTGATTTGTGCTCTCTTTCATCCTCCGCCCAGGGGAGAATTGTGTGTGCAGGGTATTCTTTTGTTTCGATAGACATTTTTATTGTCGTCTGAATTTCTTTTATGTACGTACATGCTGATATGTGTTCATGTTAGAGAAAGCAAGGTCCTGGCACTCGGAGTGGATGGTGGCAAGGTTTTTGAACGTTTTGAGTTAGCATGGGAGTGCCTCCCAAGTAATTTTTTAAAAGGACAATAATAATTAATCACTTGCTGTCTCCCTTCCCAGACTGCGCACATGCTGTGTGTGTGCGCGCCTGCGCGTGCGCAGTTCTGATTCAGTGACATCCATGGTCATTCTGCTTTCCTGTGGGAATGAGCCCATAGCTGAAGTCCAACTCCTATGAAACTTCTGTCTCCTACACTCATGAGCATCATCCAATGCCATGGCTCCAGTAGAATGTAACTGCCACTGGAGGTTCCAGTCATGGATACAGAAGGGATCTTTCAGGTAGCGTGTAGACAATCCCACAGAGTGCTTTGATCAGTGCTCGTGAGACCTTGTGATATGTCTACACTGCAGTTAGACACCGATGGCTGGCTCATGCCAACTGACTCAGGCTCTTGGGGCTCAGGCTAAGGGGCTGTTTAACTGTGGTGTAGACGTTTGGGCTCAGGCTGCAGCCTGAGCTCTGGGACCCTCCCATCTGGCAGGTTCCTAGACCCCAGACTCCTGCCTGAGCCTGAACATCTATGGGCTGATGTAAATGAAAAAATCAATTTAGGGCTATCAAGAGGGTGCTTAGGGCAGAGAGAATTACAGTGATAGGGCAGAGAGAAATACAGTGGTTTAGAAGCATAAATAGGAATAGAATTGAAGGAACATTATTCTGCTTAGTGAAATTTCTATCAGAGAGCATCTCAGTGTAACAAGTAATGTTCTTGTGCCTTATCACATTAATATTCTGACATTTATCTTGATGAGCAGAGTCGAAATGTAAACTATAAATAATGAGTACATTGAGATGACCTTACAATTTTATCTTGAGTCAGAAAAGCCAACTTTTTTTTTTTTTTTTTTTAAGAACTTCAGTAGAACTGTAGCTGACTTTGTTCTTACTGCTTCATTTCTTTTTTTTAAAAAAACATTCTGTGGCAATATCTGTATATTGTTCTCTCTTTGTTTATATCTGCTTTTCATACATTTACGTTTCAAGGTGCTTTCCAATGTCCATGTAAGTATGATTGTTTCCGGTGTCACTGCTACTAACTGCCTAGTTTGCTTACCAATCAGTAACAAGTATAAAAGCATTAGCCATAAACACTTCTTTCCACACACGTTGCCAGACTACTGCAGAACAAGAAAAAATGCTATCCCCCTCCAACCAAAGCATTTACAGAGATCTCTGCAGCTGGTACTGCCATGCGTCGTGGTATTAAGGATTATTCAAATGAATACATTTTGTTCTGTTTAGGAACAAATAAAACGTATTCCCCTGACACAGTCCCTGATGGGTCCATGTGCAGAGCTCACTGTGCTGGAAGAATTTACTAGGATGGCTGTGATAAGGTTTAAAACTGTATAGCTAATGAGCCAGATTTTCAGAGGTGATGAGCACTTGTCAGCATCCATTGACTTCAGCTTTGCTGGTGTTGAGCATGATTGTAAATCAGGCTCTGCTTCTTTATGGCCAGGTCTCTCAAGGGACTGTAAGCATTCTGGGACAGTGAAGTTACAGGAGCTGAGGACATTCCGCCCCAATCTGGACTGGGATAGTAGTGCTTTAAAGCCTATTCCCAGAGTGACATTACTGCCTAGGGAGATCTTGCTCACCCTCCTAGCCACAGCCAGAGTGCCCGCTATTAACAGGGGTTAAAATGGGGGAAATAATTCAAACAGAAGTGACTCTACTAGTAGGCACACTCTTTCAAGGACATCAGGCCTCAGTGGACCTCCGCTCAACCCCTGGTCACAGTCACATGTGCTGGGGATTCCAGCGAGGGATGTAAAAATTCGGTTAATGAGCAATCCTTTTAAACGTTCTAGAATGTTTAAATGGTTAAACGTTCCAAGCTCCTTCCACTGTGAAATTCAGTTGGGGGAAAGGAAACTAAGTAGAGTGATGTGGGTTTGACTCTCGAGGGAAGACCAAAAGTCTTGCAGGTCAGCCTGTTAAGTGTTTGCTGATTTACTGCTATGGCCTTCTATCTTTGTAAGCTTAAATAACGACACACGTTGTATTCCAGCTTTATAAATAGATTTCACTGTTTAAAAACGAGAATGAGATGGTTACGAATGAGGGAGTTAAAGAGTTAATATGTTGATGACCGGGGGCGTTATTGACTGGTGATTTGTGTTAGTGACAGAGTTGCTCAGCTAATGAATGAGTAACTCAGTTAACTGAGTCCAGCAGCTCCTCCCCACAGCACAGGATCTTGAGCTCTGGGGGATGAGCCAGCCCAGGGGTCCTCTCCTCCCTTCCTCCCCTCTCCCTACAGGCTGGCTGAGCAGCCGCTGGGGCTCTCAGGGACAAGCCCGCCCAACGGTCCCCCTCCCTACCGCACACGCTGGCTGAGCAGTCCCCTCAGCTGGGCAGCTCGCACTGTCCAGGATGAGCCTTCCCCCCGCCCTCTCGTTTAAACGTTTGGTTAATTTGCTGAATGGTGAGACTGCCGCTCACCTTTAAACATTTAAACATTTATCCTGTGACAGCCCTGCTTCCAGCCCCTACAAGCAACAGTGATGCTGCAAGGAAAGAGAGGCCCTGTACCACCCCTTCACACACAACTTCATAATGACTGGATTTGTGGTTCAGTTCCCCCCACTTCCTGCTCTACTCTCCTGCTGACTTTCCCTGTCCCATGGCTTCAAGGTCTTTCCCACTCACCTCTCCTTTCCCTTCCCCACTCAATGTCCTGCTTACCTTACCCTTCCTTCCTCTTTTCCACCCTGTTGACTCAGCACCTCTTGCATTGCCCCCGCCTCTCACCCATTCCCCAGCTAAAAAGAGAAACGAACAAATAAAATAAAAAAATGGAGCTAACAAGTCACAGGCCCACCAACACCTGGGTCTCTCCGCTTGTATACTGTGCGCCTTCCCCTTGCCCTTTGATTGTTGCATTTAAAGATTTTAAGCTCTTGGAGCTGGGACTTTCTTCTGGTATTGTGCACCGCTGAGCAAAGTGGGGACCTGATCCTATTTGAGGCCTCTGGTTATTACTGCGATTATGTCAATAATAATACGCACTGGGACTGGCCAAATTCTGAATCCCTTTCTCAGGCAGTTGATATTTTGATTTACGGATTGATGAAGAGCTTAGATGCTTGGGATCATCCTAAGTGCTGTTTTAAATATACAAACTCCTACAAAGATTTCTCTAGTAGGTAGTTGTTCTCTTGAGGCTCGGGGTGAACTAGAATGCACTAACCCTAATTTGTCATATATTAGGTGGAAGCAGCATAACATTCAAAGGGAATCTAATGTTGGGTTCTTATCCTTCCTTTAAGCAGCAGCATAGTCCTTATAAGGTGTATTATTAAAATGTGGTTTAAGATGCAGCATTTGTTTAGAAAATATTAATGGAGATTGTACGATATAAATGTGATGCCTAAACATTTTTGCATTTTACTATTGATTGGAAGGATTCAAACATGTAACAATAATTTTCCCTCTGAGAAATGGAAAAATTGTAATCAACTTCACCTTCCTCATTCTGTGGCTGCTGTGTGATCTGAGATTGTGCCTCCAGTTACCGTTGTGATTTGTTCTGTGGTTTTAAGGTCAGATGTAAAATTAGCCAGGGTCTTTGTTATTGGCAGCTAAATGTATTATTAATTCTTTCACACTCTTCAGATCATTTATGGAAAGATTCATTACTAAATGAAGCTTTGACAATTCATAATCTTTGTTGTCTAATGTAGTCATGCAGGAACACTGGGGAACTGGCCAGCATGTTGAATTAGCCTTGATTCATGACCAATATAATCATTTGAATTTTGTAAATAAATAGTTCAGGGCCAAACACTGACTCCTGATAGTAGTACATTCCTGGAAAAAGGATTACAATAGAGATGAATAGACTCATTTGATGTGCTGCACATTTGCCACAGTTGGATTTTTATGATGTAAACAAAGTTCTTGAAAATTGCACAAAAGATATTCTCTATGGAGGGACAGTCACTGGCGCAGCTGCTTTGTGCAACTTTGAGATGGAAGAGATGACTGCCATATTTCAACACACTGGGGCACAGTTTAGTGGGCACACCACATTGTGCAAATAATAAAGTTATACCTAGTAATTAAATTCTTACTCCAAAATTGTAATTACTGTTTATGCAACACATTCTGATGTAGCAGAAAGAATTATGGATATGAGCAGTTCTGAATTTTCTCATTTTCTGCAACTGTGAGTTCTCCTGCATGTTTACTCTGCATTGCCCAATAGAGGAGTTGGTAGTGTGTCATGCCTCTGGAATGTAGTTCTTTTCTGTTGCAGGAAAATATGTGGGACAGCAGGAGTTGAGACTTACAATTTCAAGAAATTTTCTGTTTAACGTCTTAGTAGGGAAAAACGTTGTTTCAGGCTGCTTACAGATTTCCATACAAAAATGAAAGCCTGAAAGCTTGATTGGAAACCATTGATGAATTTTAGTTGCAGTTCCCTCTCTATCCTCTGTGTGCAACAGTTCCCTTTGGCTGATGGTGAGCTATGGGTAACACAACTTGCAAAATTGAGTTGATGTGTTTTAAAAGTTGGCACGTAGAGTGCATACTGATCTGATACTTCCTTTCTACTTAGATTGTAAACTTCGTAGAGCAGGGACAGTCTCTTCGTACGGCACCTAGCATTATGGGGCCTTGATCTCAGCTAGGGCCTTTAGGAGCTACTAAAATATATAGAATACTAATAATTTGTATATTGTAACCATTTAATTAGAGGTATGATATTCCCTCCACAAAACCATAAAGCTACTTCTTCACTGATTATCATCTGTCGATAGAAGAATTTAAAAAATGAGCATAGGACCAATCTGGCAGGGATTTGTTTACCAGGATCAAAATATGGGGTTTATTTTGGCTGTATCTGTTTTTCTTCTGAAATATTTCAAATATTTTCAGTTTGGGAGTCTCATGCTTTTCTAACTTCTAATTTTTAGTGGGGTGGTTTATGTTTGGTCTACTGTTAGATGTTATGGTGGTGATAAGAGTGACAAGAAAGCAAAACTGTTCCATATTTTTCATCTATTCTATTTCTGATGTGCCACACAGCTGCTAAATGGTTAATTTATTAGATGTCATTAAAAGCAATTTTTCCAAAAAATTAACATCCTCCCTTACAGATGATTGTCTTAAACTAAAAAGGCGCATCCTAAACAATGTATAAATCCAGTTTAGGTCAGATGTATCAGCGAAATAATCTGCCCAGGATCTGTGCACCCTGCACTCCAGGTAAATATATGGGAGTTAAAAATGCTCAGCTCATTGTGGATTACACTGAAATTAAGCCCTTTTCTGTGCACCGTGTTGTTTTTCTTTAGGGGTTAGGCAGCATTTGAATGAAATACCAGTACACAATGCTGGTGCCTGTCACTTGCTTTAATTCACTGCAGCTGATTTATTCCTATCAAAACATTATATTAAAGACTTAAAATAATTTCCAAATAAAAAGGATTGCATAATGTTTGCCTATATTTAAGCCTGTTGATGCTGTTTTACTTATAGAAAGAGATGAATGAAGTAAAGTAGATAAAATTTTAAATTAATCAACACCCTCTGTTTCTTTTTAAAATCAATGAGTGTTACATTATATAATCAGTGTTAATGCACTACTGACTGCCTAGCATAGAAATTTGTAGAGCTAAAGGCCCATATCGTGCTGCCTCTGAATTGCTGGCAACTGCGGTTTAGTGGTCAGAGCTGCAGACTGGGAATCGATCGGTCTGTGTTCTGGTTCTAACTCTGCTTCTGACTTGCTGTGTGTGAATTTGGGCATGTCAGTAGTGGCCTGCTACAACTCCAGTCAAAGGCAGCGAGAATCTTTCCATTAATTTAAGTCAGATGGGGCTGCACCTGTAACCTATTTTTTCCCTCCATTTCCCCATCTGCTGTTCCTCAGTTCTAACTTTTAAAAACTGACAAGTTTCCTTACTTAATCCAATGGGCAGTTTGGACCAGGATGCTATCTTACATAGAGAAGGAAGATGGTTCCAAATACTGTTTGATTTTCAGTGGTAAATGACTGAAAGCTACTTGTAGGAAGCACTGGAATGTTTAGTGTGGGTGTGGTCTTGTGGTGCTCTGCAAGTAGAGCTCTGGGCTCTGTGTGCTGTGTCCTTGTGGGATCAGACCGAAATGTTTTCAGAGCAGAAGAAAAAACATATCTTCGACTCATTTAGTAAAGCCTGGTCACAGAAACAGTCGGGAGAAAAATTCTAAACCCTGCTGCAGGGATGGTGATATTATACAGCAAACAGTTCTTCGAGAAGCACCACTACATTATTTTTCCTGCTGAATGAAAATTCTGAAATATGTAGGTAACCACAGTAGTTAAACTTGCAGATAGTCAGATAGGACAGAATGCAAACTACAAAAGAATTTGTGGCAGGCATGTGTGCCACTATGTTGACACATGTGCACCAGTACTAATGAGGCAGAATTTGGGGAGTATCGTCTGTTAGTAAAAGCTTTCCCCTTAGTCTGGAAAGCTGAAGAGGTAGAGGACACCTCACTGATTTATTCAAAATTTGGATTCTCTAGTGTCTCCTTTTTCCCTCTTGCACAACATGTGAACAAGCTGATGCTCAGTGAAATGAAAGTTCACTAAACACATAAAAGGAAATAAACCTCATGTTTTCAATCCTGAAAGGTCTTGAGCACCTTCAACTCCACAGGAAGCGCAGGTGCTAAGCAGCTTGCAGGATTAGGTCCTGCAAAATGAACATGTGGAATTCTCCACAGCAGGAGATTATCAGAAGTACTGAGGTTGGATTTTTAAAAGATAGTTTAAAGACTATTTTAATAAAATATATAGTTATGGAACTTAATGATGATCAAATTGTTTCTGGGTTAACTAACCATATGCATTCGGTAAGGAAGGAATCCTCATCACTGCTCCTGCAGCGCATTGCAGTAATGCCTGGACGTATTATGGTTTCCTCTGAAAAACCCCCTTTCAGTCACTTCTAGAAGTGGGATTCCAGTCGATACAGAGGGTGATATAATTTGGTATGGTAAATCTTTTTTCCTTTGAAGAATATAAGTGGTAGTGTAAATAGGGGAAACTGACCAAAGTGGAGAAACAAAAATACAAATATAGTGTTTAAAAATTGTATTAGTTAAATGTGACGTGTTATCACTGCATATAGAAAAGAATCGAGCAGCACGGTGTAGTCCCTCATGATGATGAGAAATTTGAGCAATGAGTATTGGGGTGTGCTACTGATGATGATGTTCTATTTTTGGTCTGTTGTGACCAGCTATCACAGAAGAGCTATTAGGGGACACTGTTACCATACTATCCATTATTTCAGAGATACTTTAGATTCTGCTAGCATTTTCATGATAAACCTCTTTCTAAGGGTTTATGACTTGGCATTGAAAATGTGCATCTCAGCAAAAAGACATCTAGGCATTTAGCCATTTTAAAAATTACATGGATGGAAGCAGAAGTTCACCAGTACAGTGTCGCATGAGTCTTGCCCTTCTGTACAGGAATCCAAGTGAATGCATAAGCTCTTCAGGTCTGGAATGGTCTTTTGCTATGGGTCTGCACAAGGAAGCCCCTGTCGTTATTGAGCTTTTGGCCCTTACCGTTTGCTATAATTATGTAGGTTTAGGAAGCAGGAAGGACAGTCTAGTGTCTGGATCCCTCACATGGGACTTGGGAGACCTGGGTCTGATTACTTGCTCTGCCACAGACTTCCTTTGTGACCTTGGGCAAATCACTTAATCCTTCTGTGTCTCAGCTCCCCATCTGCAAAATGGAGATAATAGCACTTCCCTATCTGACAGGATCCTGTGAGGAGAGTTACGTTAAAGTTTGTGAAGTGCTCAGATAATGAGTGCCATATTAGTATCTTACGTAGAGAAGGAAAGTGGTTCCAAATGCTGTTTGATTTTCAGTGATAAATTACTGAAAGTTACTTGTAGGAAACACTGGAATGTTTAGTTAGGTTGTGGTCCTGTGGTGCTCTGCAATGGGAGCTCCTGGGTCTATGTGCAGTATGCTTGCCGGATCAGAACAAAATGTTTTTGGAACAGGAAGAAAAAAATCCTTTAATTCATTTAGTACAGCACAGAAGGCTGGGGAAAAGTTCTGAACCCTGCTGCAGGGATGGTGGTATTATACAGCAGATTTTAATGCTACTTTCATTCTGGCTAATTTTTCTAATCCAAATTCAGTGCACAGGGGGGCAGACCAGAAAACATCCGTGGACAGATAAAATGGCTTGTCGGTCAAAGTCCATACCAATCCCATTGTACTTAGTGACATAACAAGCTGGAATCATTATAGTTCAGTGGGTTCATAAACACTCTGGAATGTAGCTAAATATGGATTAATATAACTGGCCATAACAGTTCTGATATAGTCTGTTGGGAAAATAATTTATGTTTGAAAAATACCATGTATTTGCATAATCACCTTTCTTAAAGAGAGAGAGATTTTTCTCGCTTGAGTTGTGATGTGCTATTGCAGTGTGCCTTAAACCACCCTTTAGGTCTGGTCTGAAATGGGAGCTGTCTGGGGTATCAAGATACATTTTGTTAAAAATGCAAACACAGTAAGCCCACCAGCTGCAACTGAAAAGGCAGAAAGTTAAAAGCCCAAAGTTAAACCTAACACCACGAGTGACATCCCAACTCCAGTAAGTCAGTGGCAAAACTCCCATCGACTTCAGTGTCATTGTTGCAAGGAGCCTAATCCTGCCAGGCGCTGAGATCCTCAGCGAGGTGCTCAGTGCTTTTTTTTTTTCCATTGACTTCAGTGGGAAATTAGTCTCTCGAGACCAAACTCTAAGTGTTGGGATCAATGTATAATGGTTTGTACCATATGTGCTGCCATACATGTGTGCAGTGAGGTGGGTAATTATGCTGGCGCTAAGATACGCAAGTGATGGGTGCACTAGAAATACCCTAAACAGATGCTGAGGGAGTGTTAATGAATGTTCAGAGCACACTGTGGAATTAGCTTTAAAGCCTCCCTAGTATTTGTTACTGTGGTACCTACCACGACAACAGAACTTTCTCTTCCTTCTCCGCTCGCTCTTTTCAGCTTCTACACTGAATCGCTGGTACCAGGTGTCTCTGTGGGAGTCTAGAGGACTGGGGAGGATCACTCTGTAGCGACTACTTCAGTTTAAATTCTGTGGCCTCATGCTCTTTATCCAGATTCCACGAACAATGTTCCTTTCCCACATAACCTCTATGGGCAGCTGCCCATACCAATGAGCCTTCAGCTTTCTGCAAGTGTGCACCCTCTGTGCTGGCCCACAGCATCCTGCCTCTCCTCTCCTATGGTGCATTGGTTCTGTTGTTTCTGTGAGTTCACTGCCCCCACAGAGGATATTGCAAGATTTGAGCCCATGCTGGAATTAGTATATTTGGCATTCACTCTGCTGAAAATGCTTGTAATATCTTTTTTTCTTTTCCAAAGGCTGAATATTAAGTGTGTCAAGTCCTGCTAGTAATACAAAGCATGTAACCGCTGAGTGCTTTCACAGAGGAAACAAGTCAGAGCACTTAAAATAGTGTTTGCCAATTTCCTTTTCATTGCCTTTTACAAATGTGTAGGTTTATTTATCACTCATGGAGTATCTGCCATGTACTTTTATATTGTTATGGGTTTTTGAAGACTATGACAGATATTATTGTCAGGAACTGAAACTTACAGTTGGCTTGCAAACTGCAGATTCCCTACTTATATGGAGTAAATATGGAGTTAAAGTCCATATGCACTGATTCCAGATTCATTGAACTCTAAAAATAAAAAACACCAACCCCCAACTGTACCAGCTTTAGCTTACTTATTTTATAGTCCCTCAGAATGAAATTGAAAAAATGACTCTTGCAGGGAACCTCAACCAAGTATTGTCATAAAATGATGCCTTTTCAAAGTGGTGGTCATAGTTGAGCTGGTACAGTAATATCAAACATAAAACACATTTGTTTTAAGATTATGAAACTTTCTCTTTATCTCTTGTTTATGTTTATATATATATATAAAATGAAACTAAAATATACTGGACACAATCCTTTAATTCACTTTCAGGTGGCACTCCCATTGATTAAATAGGAAGCTATGTCTGAGTAAGGCATGCATGACTGAAGTCAACATCTTTGTAATTTATTTTCCTGTTCATTGGTGGGAGACCCACCAGTTGTGGGTGGAAATACCGCTATTTGGTAGCAAAAAGAACAAATTTCTATATGAAGTTGAGAAGATTGCTAGAAGGCCCTTTTATTTGATAATAATAATAAATAATAAAATAAAAAGTGGAATAACTATAATAATTAGAGGGTATAGGGCAGGGGTAACCACATTTATTGACCTCCCCCCCCCCCCAAAAAAAAAGAAAACGTCCCCTCCCCACTGGGTAGAATCCTTTAGTCCTACCACCCAGTGCAAGGCAGAAGCTCTGAGCTCCCCATCTCAAATTGGTAGGTGGAGAATTGGGGGGGGGGCATAGGGGGCTCCACGAGCTGCACTTTAACTGTAAAAGAGCCATAGTTGGGCCACCCCTCATGTAGGCCATAATGATAATAGAAAAATGTTTGTAATTAGAAATTCCTTCTCTCTAGGTCCTGGATTAAACTAGACTCTGCCAATTCAGTAAACTAAAATAAATAGTTAAAAACCCATAAACATCAGTGCATCTGTCTGCAGTTTAATCTCACATTAAAGGATTAATCTCACATTTAATTAATCTGAATTAATTAATTTGATTAATCTCACATGTTCCCTAGAATTCTTTCATTGGGGAATGGGTTTTGTTCACCCAACCATTCAGAAATTGCTATGAATTCAAATTGTTAAATGTTCAGCTCCTGTGACATATCAAGACATGGGGCCGGCCACTGGACTTCAGAATAGAGACCAGCCACCTCTGTTCCTCCAACAGTGAAACTGCTGATACCCATCCAGGAATCCCTCGTTCTCTCTCTACCTGCTTGTGAAGGGGGTTTCCAACATACAAATAAATTGACAGCTTCAGGGTGAGTATTCACATGTCCCACCAGTTTGATGGAGAGAGTAGCCATCATCCCAGGCCTGTCCTGTGTAGTGGAACCCTACAGAATGTGAGTGAGATGATTGTGAGATTGAAGCTGTGGATGTGATCTACACCCTATGCTTCCCACAAACCATGAATCACTCTGGTCTTTGCTCGTGGAAGTAGGGGAGGATGGTTTAGTTCCAAAACGGAGCAATTGAGGAGTAGTTCCTGGCATTGTTTGTATTATGATCTGCATCATGGGTTATAATGTCACCAGGATCTGTCCATGAAATTACTCATCTGTAATTCAGTTCCCTGTTGTTTAGTCTCTCTCTGCGCCATCTTCTGTGATACTGAATGATTCTGATAATTTGGGGTCAGTTTGTCAGCCCCCAAACACCCCCTTTCTTTTAGCATTTTTTCAGTTCAGGCACTATAAGAAAAGTGTGAGCCACATAAGGAAATGGGTTAAATCAGAGGGAGGGGAGCTTTTTCAGTCTGCTTCCAAATGTGGTTAATAGCACCCAGATAGTTCAGTAGTGGATCAATTGGGGATGTATATAATGATAAGAAAAATAGCAGGGATTATTGATGGGTTAGTAGAAACCTAGAAAAGGGGGACCCAGTCCTACAAAGTGCAGAGCAACACTTACAAGATTGTGAGTGCCTTCAGCTGCCATTAACTTTAATGGGAGTTGAAAGCATTGGGCACCTTAATGGGAATGGCATGACATGAATTAATCAAGATCTCCTTTAAATCATTTGGCAGAGTAAAACAGAGTGATATGAGAAGTGTTAGAGCACAACGGTGCAAAATGCTTCTCTAGTTCTTCATGGAAATGCGATGCATCTAGGCCTATCTGTGAAGATTCCTTATTGGTAGCTAAGTAACCTTCCTGATGATAAAGGAGGGAAAAGCTTTAATTTGAATCATTTTTAGGCAGCTCCTATTTTTTTGATGAGTGACCTGCATTATTTAGTGAAATTGCCACTTTAGTCCATTTTATGGATACTAATTAAAGGAGTTTCCAAGGGGTGTTTCAAAAGCAATATGTAGCCCACTGTTCAGCATTAGCCGTGTGCAGTGTTGCATGTGAGAATGAGAGGAAATTACTAACTGCACTGTTTTTTGGAACAAAAACTGTTCTGAGACTTCTACAGCTGTTGCATCTGGAGCTAGAACTGTGGCAGAAATCTACAACAGGGCAACTGGATGAATTACTGATGGAAAAGCCTTGATATGGAGATCACCTATCTAGATACCAGAGTGAATAGTGTGCTATAAATAGCTGGAGAGATATAGGAGTTCTTTAGGGGCTGAGGAAGGAATTTTGTCCATAAGGCCTAGACTGGAGACAAGATGTTCGCAACAACAGGTTGTGGATATCCTTCCTAGGAGGGATCAGACTTACCTCCAAGCCTGACTGTATTTGGAAACAGGACACTTCTTTTCAACAAAACAATGTAAGAAAATCCACACACACCTTGACTATATACATTCAGTCCTGTAACTAAGGAAGAAACCACTGTTTGTCCAAGAATTTCATTGTTGCTTTTTATTTTGTCACTTAAATATCTGCTAAACTTTAGCCATTTGAGTAGCCCCATTCAATTCAAAGGGAATACTCAGGTGCTTACAATTCAATACCCTCCTAATTTTTTGCAGGATCAGGGCTTTAGATTTGAAAGAGATCACCTTAGCGTAGTCCCCTCAGTCCTTGCTGGGTACTTGTGTGCAGGGAGACCCGCCTGAAAAAGTCTCTGTGACTGCAAAGAATGGTGCTCATCCCCTCCTGGGTTCTTTGAATTCTGCCCCCAATCCTTGAGAATCAGAACTGCAACTGGGCAGGTGGAAGCAAGGCTCTCTGCATCTGTGTGGGTTTTGCCCCCCATGTAGAGGAATAATGATGGAGAGATTATTGGATTGTGTTTTTAATGGGCACAGAGATTGTAAATTCTCCTCTACAAGAAAGAAGAGTCATGTAAAAATTGAGATTACATTGGAGATAGTGTGTCCAAAATTCCACATGCCCGACAGTGATAAATTATACCACTTAGCATATCAGGTGCTTGTTGAAGCAATATTGCAAGGGAACACAGAGCACGAGGAAGTTCAATATATTAATGAAACTGTGTAGAAGCGGAAGCTATCAAAATAACATAACCCAGTGCAAAAAGAAACATATTTTAAACAAAAGAGGAGGTAGGGTTTTTTATGTGCACATTTCTTACCCTCCTGTAGGTCCAGGAGACAAGCAGCTTTGTGAATGAGCAGGGGAACAGTCTGATTTTAGATACTTCGCCCCCCCTTCACAATTCATATGAATTTGATAGCCCGATTCACAGCTGCGCATGGATGACTTGAGGGGAGGATAATGATACAGTGTACAGAAGAATGTCCTTGCTGTGCCTAGGTCCGTTGTAACATTGCATCTGTTCTCTTTCTCCCAACCAGTGTAACGATGGGAGGAAGCTCTTATTGCTGTGTTTGCCCACAGGCTCCCGTATGTGTTGCCCCACGGGATTTCTGAGTTCAGGGGGCCTCTGGCAGAAGTACTGCCTGGTGTTGTGAGAGGGATAATGCTCTCTTGTGAGCAGGCAGGCTGGCCCCTTTCCTCGAAGGCTTTGTCCAAAGTAGCGCATTTTGACATTGCACCACTCCATGTATCCACATGCACAATTTCTAGCAATAGATATTCACATCACGACTGGGACACTTGTTCTGACAAAGACCAGCCACCATATCATCCACGACTGACGGTATCTGCAGGGGGCATGGGCGTAGCAATTGCAAGGGTGCAGTAAGTCCTCCTACTGCAATTGCACAATGCTCCTTTGCCCCATGGCAGCCGAGGTAGCGCTTGACTGTTCTCTTCCCTCCCCAAACCAGCTTGAGAGCTCAGGTGTGGCAACAGATAATTGATTTCAGCACTGACTCTTTCACCTGTGAATGGCACTGGGGAGCAATCCTGGAGCAGGAAAAAAAGACACAGAAATAGATGGACAAATACAACAGTTAATAAATGGACAAATACAACTGTTAAAAAACTTTGTTAGCTTTTGTGGCCCCCCCATATATGTACGGTACTGAGAATTGTCATAGTGGTGCCCAGCTGCTGCCTCAGCAACATCTCCTGTGCTCCTGAGATGTGAAAAACAGAATCCAGATAAAGGACATGTGTTATCATATATACAGCAAGGCTAGTTACACCAAGAAAATCCACTTACCTCCCCATGAAACTGCAGCGCCTGCTATTCATCCCCTGACTCTCTCTCCCCTCCAATGGGGGGTACATCAGCAAGGCGCCAACTCCATTATGTGGAGAGTGAGGGATGGAGGGATTTGGCTGGGTGGTGAGGGATGCTCTCTTTGGCTTAGATTCTTCCTGTTTCTCGTTGCTGGAAGAAAACACAAGGGAGAAGGGAGTTATAAATTCAGCTTCTAAGGGGTAAAACCCCACATGAAAATACAACTAAGAAACCACAAATTGACTTCAGCTGGTAGATGAAGTAAACGATCAATTCATTAGCCCACAGTGGAATGGGCTGAAAAATGGGTGGAAGTGTGCACTTATTCTTAAGTTTTTCATCAACAATTTGAAGTTTTTCAACCTACGTGATTACTCAGGTAACACTTCCATTGAAATGAATGTGTCCATATTCTTGTTAAGCCCCTGAATAGTTTTGGTTCAGGATTTACACCCATGCTTATATGGAAGAAACAAGGTAAAATCATAACCAAAGAAAAAAGTGTACTGTATGAATTGGGCCTGTTTGAGGAATGATGCTTCTCTTTCTCTTGACATGTTCTTCTCCAGAAATGTGTCATGATTAAATATATCTGTACGATAATGGCCTATGTACCTTACTAAGGAAGGATGAAGACACAGAAGATGCTAAACATACCCACCAGTCAGATAAGGCGATCCATGTATTGTGCTCATGCCTAGCAAACGTCCCTCATGTTAGTTCCAGAGTTACCTACATTCCACCCAAATGTGGTGTCCCCTTACTTTCATTGTTGAAAATTACTGACAGCAGAAATAATAAAACTGCTATTATGGCAAAGAGCTCTTTAAACTAAAGCCATGAATCCCAAGGCTTTTTAAATTTCCTTCATGAATAATCCTTTTGTGGCCCTCATTTTGGATTTTTGTCGTTCCTTGTATCCCACATATAGTCCTTAGCAGGTTGAGAGCTTAGATTGTGGTAGGAAAAGAAAATTATACAAGGCATGTATTTTCAGTCAGGTTATGCTCATGATGGTCTCTCATATTGACGTACAAGGATTCAGCATGATTGAACACCTATATGTGAGGTCAGAGCACTGTGAGAATTGCAAACACAATTACACATGGGACAGACAATGTTGTCCATGACTATTGCAGGCAGTTGTATCTTTACTTTGTGCTGTTCACATTTTTCAGATAAGATGTTTTTAGTATGCCTTGCGTCAAAGTGGTTAATGGGAAATTAAAATTTGAATGAAAATGAAAAATTTGCTGCCACTTTGCTGTGTCGTGGACCGATGTTTCCCAGTTGCTGGAGTCAATCTGACATGCATTCAAGTTTGTCTTCAGAGTGTCTTTGTACTGGCCACCGTGATATGGGAGCCCTGCTTTCACAGACCATAAAATGTGGCCTGTTCTATCTTCTAGTTGGCCATACAAACGATACCCAGACCAACTCAGCTGAGCTTTCATGAGCATGCTTCGAACGCCAGACATCCGACAATGATGAAAGATTTAATGCTGGGAATCTTGTCCCACCATTTGACCTTGCAAACGTGCCTGAAGACAGTGCATTGTGGAACTGAGCAAGTTTCCCAAAGTGTTGGCAATGTGTTGTCCATGTCTCATATAGAAGTGCTGTAAGCACGACTCCCGGGTAGACATGTAGCTTAGTGCTTACTTTTCCATAGGCAGTGTGACGGTCTATGCAGAGCTAGCCTGGGCTATTCAATGGGCAATCTCAGAATAAGCTCTGGCTTTTTGTAGCAAAAACTTCTCCACGGACTTGACAGCAGCATTGCTGATGTTAATAATGGGGTAGACATACCCATGCCTTGGCACAGGTTGGTACAGCACTTCAGTTTTCCTTAGGCTGATTGTGAAACCAAAATGATTGACTGCACAAGCTAAGTGATCAGTTATAAACTGAATGTCATTAATTGCATAAGCAACCAATGCACAGTCAGCAGCAAATGAAAGCTCCTTAACGAATAAATCTTCCACTTTTTTGGCAGGCACAGAAGCATTCCAGATTGAATAGCTTCCCATCCTGTGGAAATGGATAACTACTCCACTGTCAATGTCATGAAATGCATCCATAAGCATAGCCAAAAAATAAAAGATGGAAAAAGAGTATGGTAACCAGTATGCAACCTTGTTTGGTGCCACTAGTGACCAGAAAGGAGTCTGATATCTCGCCTATTTCCTTGTCTCTGGTCATCATCCCATCATGAAAAGGAGCAATGGGGATGTCAAATATACAGTACCACCATGCATAGTCAATTGCCAGAGTGCCTGAGATCTTTGTTTTTAATACCATTCAGCACCTATGCTAGTTAAACTGGTAAGATGATTTCAAATGAGGGATGGGAACAAGTACTTTGTCCATCTTTCCTTGAGGTTCCACTTCCATTAACTCTTGTACTTGTAATACACCAGGGAGTAAGCAGTGCCATCTAGTGATGGGAACAGGAGTCTAGTGTCATGGGTGGAAGAGAACCTGAGGGCAGAGCGAGAGTTGTGGTCAGGAGACAAGGCAGTGGTCGGAATCAGGAGTCAAGAGGTAGAACAGAACTGAAGGGCACAGCCGGAGTCATATTCAGGAGATAAGCCAATGTTTGGAGACAGGAGTTGGGAGTTCTGAGGAAGGAAGGGACTAGGGCTGGAGCTGGAGCAAGCATGGGTCAGAGGAAGCAGGTGTGATGCAACTGTGGATATGGAGTGCAGTGGGCAGCCACTATGTTGCTGCCAGGCTTAAGTGGGAATAAGTTGTCCCTTCTTTCCAATCAGGGAGCATAGTCACTTAGTGAGGGTTTATTGGACCTAGCCGAACTCATTGGGTTGCTAGGTGACTGTGCCCAGCTGAGTTATTGACAGTAGCGGCCTGTGTGCTCCATTCCATTAACACAAACAGAAGGGAGCAAAAGCTGAGGGAATCGACTTGGGGATGTGGGAGACCACTTGCTTTCAAGCTCCCACCTCTTCTCTGAGCTTGTCAGTACTGGCATTCCCTCTGACCCGAATCCCTGGCCCTCTAACCTGGGAGAAGGCATGAGAAGAAAAGCAGTCTTTCTAGAGGAGATTCTGTTCTTGGCAGCTTGCTCCCCTTGGTTCTGCATGGTTGCATTGGAGCAGGAGGAAAGATAAGGGCTGGCATACTACAGAACTGCAACTTTCTTTTCCAGTTAATCCACCAGATTCACAGGATTTTAAGGCTTCCTATGTGGTTTCCCTGCGGAAGTATTGCAGGAAAATCTTCCAAGGTAAACATGGTCCCTCAGCTCATCTTCCCATAGATTTTACAGCAGAAGGCTAGGTGTGCAATGTTTTACACAATTTACAGTTTAGACTTACTCATTGCTGTGTACTGAACTGGTATCACCTGCCAGCTGACAAGAGCAACAAGGAGATGAGTGAAAAAAGGTTGGCGTACTGTATTGAGCTAGATACAATGGAACAATCCCCGAACTCACATATTCTCTTCTCATAATTTAGAAGCATGATAATTTTATTAATAATAGGAATTTTTATTCCTAAGTATTTCATAAGATGCATAGATTTGCCACTAGTGAAATGCAGCCATCTCTGGGATGGCACAGTACAGCAAAGGGGAGAATTTTGTGGCCAAGAGCACTGGAACACTCTTATTTTTCTAAAAAATGCCCCTGGATCTTTAATTTCTATGCAGAACAAACAGGTCCTTATTTTTAAGCTCTCATCTGAAAGAGCCTTCTTCTACCGCTCCAGACCCACATCCATTAAATTATCTGGGACTTAGTTTACCTCTACCTACTATTTCCTTGCCCTTTCCTGTAATATGACTGGTAGTATTGAAATGGAAGAATCCTTCCAATCACTTTCTGTGGCCACTTTCCTCATATTAAGCCCCCTGCTCTTGTGCTTTTGTCTCTGTTCCTACTCAGAAATTTCCCAGTTTTAATGCCACTAATTCTAGATTTGCCTTCGGTTACCTGAGTTTGACTGCCACTGTATTTAGTATTAACAGCTGCGATACTATTGTTCAGTGATCTAGGATTTACAGTTCTGTTTTTTAAGATGTCAGATTCTTAGTTGATGTAAATTGTCTTCGGTAGAGCTACACTGATTTACACCAATTTGACCCTATGTATTTAAGAAATCTGAAGTTCTTGTAGTTCTGTTTGACACTCTGACCCCTGTGACTTACAGCTGATGGAGGATGTGACATTCATCATGTGATAACATTGAAGAATCACATTATTCCCCATTTCTGAGGTGTTTTACGCTTTATGTTTTATCTAGGTATGCCTTACATACTTGAGCAATAAAGTGGTAAAACCTCCCCTCAGTTTGTGCAAGGAGATGTGAATTTACTTCTAATCCTTGCTTCAGTGAAAAGTATAATATGTGGAGTAGTCAGAAAATAAAAGAACAGGTATAGGACATAATCACAGATCTAGATTATACTATACTCTTCTATTTCTGATCCATTTCCTTGCATTCTTGGTTCTGACTTGGTCTGATGTTTTGTTATATTGTTTTTGTTACATGTGAATGTTCGATCTGACATCCACAAAGAAAACCAGAGCACTTTATTGCAGCTTGTATATCTACTATAATTTTTATATTGCATACTAAATTTAATAATAAAGTAGAGCCAGGTATCCCTCAGCAATGGCAATTGTTACTGTCTAAATAAATCAGAACTCCATTTCCAAAATTTAGATATCTTTAATTTTATGGATCACAAGAGTGAAAACTTTTTTTACCGCTGAAAAGGAAAATATTTTCCAAAGGCTGCCTCAATATGTAAGGTTAATATTTTATTCTTTTTCAGATAAAAATGTTTTGAATCTAAATGTAGAATTATACATGGCTCATTAACTGTTGATTACATGTGTGAAAACAGCCTATGCTTATTAAAGTTTAGGCTTTGTGTGTTTCACCACATTTGTTCCAAATGATTTTCCTTTGTATATAGATCACTTCTGACACATCCAAAATTCTGATACAAATGATTCAAACCATTCTGGAAGTGATCTAAAGACCATTGGAGTCAATTGAAAAGACTCCCATTGACTTCCATGGGCTTTGGATTGGTTCCATTATGAATCTGTCATCAGTAATTTTACACATCTTTTAAATATCTTTAAAATGTATGAAGGAATTACAGCATCAGAATAAGTTAGTTATGGAAAAACCCTATTAGATCACCTTATCCATCTCCCAGATCACCTAGTCTCATAGACTCATAGACTCATAGGTCAGAAGGGACCAATA
>ML675616.1:18607779-18622720 GCA_007922155.1 Mesoclemmys tuberculata
CATCCTCAGCGTATAGCGGCCCCACTTCTTCTTTCTTTGTTTTCTTCAGTGTTTCTCAACATTTTGAGGTTGATAACCCCTTATTCAAAATAAAAAATGTTCACCACCCCTTTACTATATTTACTATAAAGTTAAGAATAAAAATGTCTGAATGATAACAATGATAAGTCTATATAATTTATTTGCATGTGTGTTTTGAGAGGTTAACAGAAAATTCTTGTGCAGGAGTGAGATTTTCTTTGCTTTCGATTGTAATAAAATTTTCAACACCTCACAACCCCTAGGTTGCCTAGTGTAACCTTATGAGGGCGAAACACACTAATCTAATCCATTCCTTGGTCCACAATACAGAAACTGTTTAGGGTAACACTTCACATGAATGGAAGTAGAAAAGAGTGAGATGTTAAAGATCGTGGCTGATTGAAATCTTTGCAATGCATTCTATTTAAGGGATCACGGCCAATGATCTCTACAGGTCTCAGAATGCATGGTAATAGAATTTTCATATGAAGTAAAGCCTCATGAGATTCGCTGGTCAAGAAACAGAAAACAAATTCACAATTTTATGGAAAATTTTTCCCATTTTTTATTGATTAATCAAAATTCAGAAAATTCCAACCTGCTGCACTCATAAGCTTGCACAAGGACATTGAAATGTGAAATATTGATTTCTTTGTAAATTTCACCCCATGCAGAAGGCCTGCTCAGGGCTTCTTAAGTCCCACTTAAATTCTTAAAATAGGACTTTAGCAACACAAAGGCCTTCTACTGCTTCCTCCATACAGGCTTGGATTTCATCCTGTGCGAATTAGCAGGTAGTGGAATTGAATAGACAACAAATATAGTGCAGAACAAAGCATACATACATACATAATTTATTTGGACAACTGCAGTTTTTATTATACCAGTTCATAGTACTAGGAGGTGTACTGTAAAAATAATGAAGTCTTGGTGTAGTGTCACCTATCTGTGATTAAATATTTGTTGAGAGGTGGGGGAGATGGGAAAACCTGGAAGATTTGGGGTGGGATGGTGTAAATGTGTAGGTCTGCTCTGCAGTGCTCTCTACTGGTCTCTGGCAGCTAAGTGGTGCCTGTCCTGTTTCCTTTCTTTCCAGGCTTTTAAATGTACAATCAGGACCTGAGTCACATAGTAAACCTGTGACAGGAGAAAAGGAGAAAACTTTCTCATCAGTCAGTTCTCCCCCAAATTGTTTCAGTGGGTCTAGATTAATCTTTGTGCCCCCAAAGAATGAGTAGGTTAGTCAGACCCCAGAGACCATGGATCCATCCAACATGTACAGGGTCATCAGTGTGAAGGCTTATCTGTGCTTCTGAATTGGTCTTGGAGGCCTCTTTTCTCCCCTCCCCCTCTTACCCACATACACATAAAATTCAGTCTGTTTGAGCAGCGGGCTGCCTTAAGCATCATGAATTTTGAAGTTTCTTTGGGAGGTCTTGTGCAGGACAATGTTCATTCTCCAGTTCATTCCTCCTGTCCTCCCTGACCTGCCCCATGCCCACATGTGAATCCCTGCACCATAGAGGGCTCTCTGAATGGTCTGGGGATACGGGTACAAGTACCATACTTTGGGTGTTAGATAGGTTGTATACTTGTGAAGAGGGAAGGGGAGACATACCTAGGACCAAGGAAGCACTCTTGTAATTTTAATACCTTCTACCCATTATTACTGAACCAGCAACATTTGCACCTTCCATAGTCTCTTTTAACATCTATTACATTTCTGATTTCCTTACTTGAATGTACACTGGTATCTTTGTAAAAAACCTAGCCAAGCCAAAGAGAGACTTCCAGGTTAGGAAAAAAAGGCAAAAATGTATTTCCTAAACAAAAAACTTTGTTAAAAAGCAGTTGAAGTAGCTGCTCAAGTGCATGTGTAACCAATAAAGTGAAAAAAAGACAAGAGATCAGTAATTAAGTTCTCATCCAGTCCTTGCAACCTACGGCTGTGATTTTGCCTTCTCCACATTGCTCTTTATAGAAATAAACATTGTTAATGGATTTAGACCCTCCGTGTTAACCTCTGTGAACTCATACTCTCATTACCAGTGACCAGATATTGGCATCCTTACTCACACTGGATAGCACTTAACTCCACAAGTAGTCCCATAGAATGATGGGAACCAGTGGTTAAGGTAGAAACAAGACGGAGAAACTCTCCAGGCATCAGCCAAGGAGAAGAGGGAATCGTAGGGGGAACGTTGCTTACCCAAACCTGGGAGAAGTGAGAGAATGGAGGAAAATAGTATTAGGACTTCTAAGGCCATGCCTATGTTCAGAGCACTTTGCTGGTATAGGTGTACTGGTGTACTACACTGGTAAAGCACTACTAGTGTGGATGCAGCTTATACATGTGAAGCTGCAGGATTGTTGGTATAGCTTAATCCAGTGGCTCTCAACCTTTCCAGACTACTGTACACCTTTCAGGAGTCTGATTTGTTTTGAGTTTCATCTCACTTAAAAACGACTTGCTTCCAAAATCAGACCTAAAGATACAAAAGTTTCACAGTGCACTATTATTGAATGATGGCTTACTTTTTCATTTTTACCATATAATTATAAAATAAACCAATGGGAATATAAATATTGTGCTTACATTTCAGTGTATAGTATATAGAACAGTATAAACAAGTCATTGCCTGTATGAAACTTTAGTTTGTACTGACTTCATCCATGCTTTTTGTGTTGCCTGTTGTAAAACTAGGCAAATATCTACATTAGTTGATGTACCCCCGGAAGACCTCTGTGTACCCCCAGGGGCATGAGTATCCCTGGGTGAGAACCACGGGCTTATTCCACCACACCCAAGCCAAACAATATATTTGTAGTAATAGCACAGTTCTGTCAGTATACTGCATCTACACTAGGGGCTTCTGCCAGCGCAGCTGTGTCAGTTAGAGACCATATGTCTTCAGATTCCTGATTCACATAGCTATGCCAGCAGAAGTCTGTAGTGTAGACATAGCCTTTTGGGAGCTAGTGAATGAGGCAGGCATCTTTGGTGAGCCAGGATGGTGAGGAGTAAGTTCTGCTAGACATCTGGCATTTCTAAATAAACTATAACATTCCTTTTCCATTGTTACTGCCTCATGGCAAGACTTGTTGTGTGTCCTGTACAATGCACAGCACATTTTCCCCACTTAAATAATAATAACAAGGGATAGTCAATGCATGTTTTTCCATTACATTTCTATATTTTTTACAGAAATCTTCACCTGGAGTAGGTCCATGTATATATTTGACAGCTTTCATTGAAGACAGTGGGTTGTTTGCTTATGAAAGATCTGATGTCCTGAAATAGGTCAATTTCTTGTTAAATGACAGTTCATTGTTTCTAGAAGCTGTTGTTCTGACTGAACATACAGAAATCAATATTATTTAAGACTGTTTTGATCTCAGTGACATTGTTGGCTGTAACTTGTTATCCCAGTAGTATTGTCATTGAGGGCAAAGGAACGACCTGCTGGAGAATTTCCAAATACACTTGTACTTGTGATCCATTATTCATTAAAAGAGACAACCTATACGGCAGTTTTAGGATAGTCTAGTATAGTGTGTCTGTTTAGCTTTGATAGCTCGTGATGTGTTCTATTGATTATGAATCTACAAATGTGTTAATAGCAACTTGTATAAAACAAAAGGTGAGCATATTATTTTGATAAATGGAAAACTTGTGATTAAAAAAATTATAGGAATGGGCCCTAACAGAATCCAAACACAATGAATTGTGCATTTATCACCTCCAGGTTCAAATTACTGTTGCTTATTCTACTTGGGGAATAAGGTGAAGTCCATGTGAGATATCTCAGACTTGTACCATATACAGCAGCCTACCTTGTAAAACAAGAAGACAAATGATATAGCACATCGCACCAATTCTTGTATTTGACAGGGGGTCAAATTCATGGTCCTATCCATATCTATCTGGTTGCTGGCAGTTTAGGGCCTAAACCTAGGCCTTAGTGGAGACCCAGCCAGTGCTGGAGACCTGAGTGGATCTTTCAGCATGTTCTTGGTAGAAGGGGCCAGTTGTGGAGTACCATATCAGAAGAAATCAGTTTGATCCTGGACATGGCCATCTACAGAGCCTTTTCTCATAAGCCTTTGCGTGGTAACAGGAGTTGGCTTGATGTGAGGAGAAAGAGGAATGGGAGATTTGCATAAGTAGGAGCAACTAAATCATGGGGGTGAAAGAGATGGCATTTTGTGGACAATTAGTTGTATTTATCTGTATTTGGCACTTGGGTTACACTGTGATGGACACACTAGAAATGCCAAAATATATAGGATTGAAATATGTAGCCGCTTTCCTGAAACTCTGTGCATGGGGAGACTTGTTGGGAATGAAACCATACAAACTTTTTCTACTCTCCCAAATTTTGGATGATTGAAATCAACTTAATATGGCCTCTCTGGCATAATTAAGATCAGTAACATATAGCAGTCCAGAGGAATGGACACGTGATTTTCATACCAAATTTAGGTTTGATATTGCACAGAGGCTGAATGATGCTGTTGATGGTTAAATTCTGATCATTCAAAATTTCTCTTTTTCAAAGAGTAGGCCAGAGAATTACAACTGGGAATTTTAGAGAATGTCTCTATTTTTCTTTGCCAAGAAGGCCTTAGTTCAGCAAGGTACTTAAGCAGATGCCTATCTTTAAGCATGTGATTACCTCCTATTCCCATTGATTACATCTTTAAAGTAGACATTTGCTTTAATTGCCTACTGAAATTGCACCAAAATTCTTAAAAGAAGCTCACGAACCTAGCTGTAATGGTGCTATAAAATTTAGTTAAAAATTCATTTGTAAATCACTTCTAATGACCTTTAATCAGCAACCATTGTTTATTTTTATATTATTTACTGACAAATGTGGTTTAAAAGTGCAGGAATAATACTGCATGCCAGGAACGTAACATCCTGTGATTTGCAGTGATTCTACCATCGATCTAGGAGCACATAACAGTATTTAGGGCCTGTATACAGTGCTCCCATGTGGCAGCATGCTGAACTGCCACTAGGATGCTATACCCACCCAAAAGGGGGATTTCTGAAGAACAATAGGGAGAAAGACCAAAAAAATGGAAATGAACTTTAGGAATAGGGGCAAAAACATTCAGAAACTGATGAGAGAGAGAGAAAAGGATGGATGCAAAATCTGAACATGCATTAAAAGAGTAAACATAGTGATAAATGTCAATACAGTGCTTTGTGATTTGACTTTCACATTTAACACTCTGTTTAGTCAAAAAGCTCTCTTGGCTTTGTTCTACCTTTAACTGTACATAAAACACATTGGGGGTCTTGGGATACTATATGGAAGTAGATACATTGGGCCAATTCCATCCCTGATGCAAGTCCATTGAAGTCAGTGGAGTTTCACCAGGGATGACATTGGCACATACTGGTTTTAATTATTCATAAAGATGTCTCCTTTGATAGAAGGCAATATATATATATATGAATATATACTTGAAAGATAATATGCCTTCTGAGGGTCAGTATCATCCTGCCAATATTTAAAATGTATTTCAGCACTGGTAACATAACCACAGTGTTGGCTCTGCACAAGATTTCTGGTTCAGTGAGCAAAACTCAGACTCTGTCACTTTGAAGATAAAATAGTCTCTCTCTTAGGATGTACTGTCAAAAGTCTGATGAGATGGAGCACTGAAGCTTTGACTGTTTCTCTAGCTGTGCTTTGACTCTAGAGTCCTTTGGGTTATTCTTTATTAATCTAAAGAAATCACACCTTCTGGCTATTTCACACTGTTTGAATTGTTAAACAAGCCTGACTGCTAGGTTCCCAGTTCTGAAGGAGTTCCCTGAGCAGTATGAATGACCTAGGGCACTATTTTGAATACCTGATAATATTCTCTAAATTTAGATGGTGTAGTCAGTGTTACACATTGTAATTGTGGGACTGTCTTTGGAAGCAGAAAATCATAGTGGAAATTCTTTAAATTTCTGGGCTGAAACCTCAGTTGCTCCCAGTTCACAGTTGGCACAACTGACAAAGGGTGGTGGTGGTGGGGGGAAATATGATTCAAAACCATCTTTCCTCTTCCTTGAGCCTGGGCTAGCTAGAGACTGAACTTAAGGCTTGCTTTAAATTATTCTGGCTGCTGTAGTTGCATAGAAGCTCCTGTGGTGTTTGAGTATCACTGTATAGTTTGTCCTACCTGCTCCCACTTCTGTGCCCTAGTGTCTAGAGACTTGGGAACTAATCCCAGTTCTGCCATTAGCTTGCTCAGATAAGTCACTTCATCACTATGTGCCTCAGTTTCCTTGTTTATGAATTGATAACAATGATACGTACCTTCTATGCAAAGTGTCTTGAGACCTACTAATGAAAAGCACTATATAAAAACAAGGTATTTTTATTATTATTCTCTCGTATCACCTCCCCACTAATACACATCCACTATGCGGAGTGGAGGAGTGAGTGATATTTACAGTCAAGGCAGATACCGTCTCTTGCTCTGTGTTTGTATCATGTCTAACCAAATGAGGCCCTGGTCTCTGTTGGGGTCCTGATGTACTACCATAATAAAATTAACAATGAATAATCTCTGCCACTCAAAGAATTCCTATCTGTCAGGAGAAATGTTCAGTTGTCTTTTCAGGTCAGCTGTCTATTTGCTTTGTAGCAGCTCAAAGAATCCTGAACCCAAGGCTGAAGAATGAGCCCTCTGCTTCCTTTACAGAGTAGTCGTTTTATCTCTTTTAGTGCTTTTTATTTTATTTATGGGTTTGTTTAATAGTGGAGATATGTAATGCTTCAGGAGTCAAACAGTTTTATTCAGAATCTGTTCACACCACAGCAGAAATTTTTCTTTCTTTCTGTTATGTGGACCCCAGTGAAGAGCATTTGCAAGCTCGAAGGCAAATAGTTGCATTTGGAATAGTTCAAGAGACCAAGGTTATGTCTCTTCATAACATTAATAGTTGCATTGATTTGGAGACATTTGGCTCTGAGCAATATGCAATTTGTTTGTTTCAAAATTCCTTTTCTGTTTTTGTTTTAATGTTTAAATTGAACTGAGTAATTTTGCCATGATAATAACTTCCCTGAAAATAGATGTTTCTCCAGTCTTCTTTATTAGCAGTGATTGCCAATGTAGATTATTGTGGGGGTGAGAGATTTGTAACACAGTGGGTTTTTCATTAGCTCTTCTAGTATAGGGAACTTGACAGAAAATCATTCCAATAGAACAATTGTTTTACATTCTAAGTAAAATGAATTTAATGATGAAAATAAATTCTTACTTTTGCTGTCTATATTTTATCATTCTGGAAAGTAATTCTTTGAGCAACTTCTTTAAAGGCATCTGGTATATCTGGAAGATTGTAATACCCTACAAACCAACTTCAAATAGTGGCAGCACAGTTTTAACCAGTTGGGACTTAGAGGGAACATTGGTAAGCTGAGGCTTTGATAACTGAGGGAGAAGGACCCAGAATAAAGGATATTACAGGCAGAGAGCTTAGAAGAGTAAAATAATTTTATTACCTGGGATCAGTGGCTGATAACCCCGGAGTCCCCTCTCAGTGACGCTCAGCAAAATTGCTTGGTGCATATGGCAGGAACTGTCCCCAGATCTCTGTGATAAAAAAGATGCCAATAAAGTTAAAAGGTAGAGTATATAAAACTGGAGTTCAACCCATTTTAACGTGCAGAACAGAGAGTTGGCCTGCCACAAGAAAAGAAATCAGTATGCTCTCCACTACAGAAATGGAGATGGTGAGGGGCCTGATGCAAGTAGCCCCAACTGAAGACAACTTGAGGAAGGCTACATTGGAATAGACATGTCTGGCAGAGATCTGAGAGTTATATTGGTAGGATGGCCCTTGTAATGATTGTGGACAGAAGACAAAGGGGAGGGAGGCCAAAGACTTGGTACGTGGACTGGACATCAGTGGATGTTAGAAAGATCAATTTGCATGACAGCTAGGCATACAATCATGAGTTTTGGAAGAAGGCTATAAAAGTCACTGACCACAAATAAGGAAGTAGGCAAGAAAGAAGAAGAAGATTGCTGATATAGGTTATTGGGAGTGAGCTATGTGGGGGGAGAGGGGCTATTCATTATCTGTACCTTTATGGTATATATATTTCTCTCCTTCAACTCTGTGCTGTCCTCCACTCTAACCATTCTCTTGAAACAACTCTTTAGGTCTGGTGGAAAATTTTCCAGAAAAACTTTGTTTCAACAGAAAATTGATTTTTCGACTAAACAAAAATTTGTGTGGAAAGTGTCTGCTTTCTTTTTTTGTCTTAAAACTGATAACTGAGAAATTTGTGATTTTCAGCTTTTTAGTTAGGTGGTTATTTTTTTTTATTTTAACAAAAAGCAAACATTTTTCATTGATATGTTTGATGGAAATGAAAAAAAGTTTTTATAGAAATTCTTTGTGGGGAACTCCCATTGCCCCCATTTTCCGAACATCCCTACTTCTCTCACAAAAGTATATAGCTACCTTCTTCTGCTGACGTCTGTGGTCATTTAATTTGCATCTCACTCCCTGAGCTCCACCAGTGACATTCTCAACACTCCCTTCATGTCCTTCTCCCAGATTCCCTTAGTTCTTCTGTTGGCACCCACCAATATGGTATCCAACTGCCTATGATCTTTGTGCATTCTTCCTATCTGTGGAACAATCTTCCTATCTCTGTGATTCAGATTTCCACTCTCACTTTAATCTTTTCAACTGCTACTGAAAATCCACTTCTTGCCAAAAGCCTGCACACTCAAAACCCTGGCAAGAGCACCATTACCACTTTCATTTTATATAAACAAGTTGCCATCATCCTCTGAGTAAACCACGGCATTTTAATCTGTTTGCCTGTCTTTCAGACTATAAAGTCCTTTTTAGAGGGGGAGTCTGCATATTTATAATGCACCCATCACCAGGACTGAGAGTCTGACATTGTGTCTTGTACAGGGACTGAGTACGATGTCAACGCTTAATCAAGCAGTAGCATTCTTGGTCAAAAAGAAGCTGAAACCACCTTTTATCTCACAGTTACCACATGATCCCCCTGAAAAACAGGCCGTTGTCTCAGGAATATTTCGCTCTAGAGAGGAGAGATACTACTGCTCTTGTCGATTATTTTTCTCTATGAGAACTAAATCCTTTAAATACTTCCACATATACATGATATCCAGTGCTTATTTCTGTTATCACAGTGTCCAAGTTTAGAACTTGCTTCTTTCTCCACTCTCACTCCCCACTTCTGCTTTTTACAACATGACAGAAAATCAGATATATAGCCCCTGTTGAGGTCAGGTATTCGGAAACAGAACCAACTAGGGGTCCACCTCTTGACTGAGTGATTTTCACTTGTATAGCTGAGAGATGGTGGGTGTGTTGTTTCCACATCTTGGTAAGATAAGGTTTCACAATAATTTATTTGATATTAACAAACGTTTAATAAATAGAATCACAAAACCTGGAGGCAATAAGGAAAACGTCTCTGAAGAAATTATGTCATATATGAGGCTTATTTAATTAACTGTTTGATGGCAGTCTGGCACCTTTGGCACACTTGCTGACCTTTGGGGAGCTCCAACTCCTGATCTTTCTTTTTCAATGGAAACATAGCTTTTGATCAAAAATAGGAGGGTTTTACACTTAGTATTGTCCTCTTATTCATCAGTAATCAGAATTTCCAGCCTCATAGTACCATGGCTTCATATTTTTTCAGTGTAGCATGGAATGGTAAAAATGGAATGAAGTAAATGAACTAGACCTTAGGAACACAGTCACATGGTTGATCAGGTTATCTTAAATATCACAAAAATATTCTGGACTAAATTCTCTGCTTCTATAACTTTTTTTTAGGTTGAGTGGAATTATGCCATCAACAGAGAATTTCTCCCATTGTTGCTTCTGTCTTTTTGGAAGTTGTGGAAATGTCCATAGGTGGGATAAAGTCACTGTCCTTGTACCGGTTTTAACCCCCCACTAATACAGTGTAGCTCTTTGTTACCCATTAATGACTGGACATTATGAGACTGCTATGGCGTCTGAGCTAATTAACTTGTTCTTTTAGTGCAGGTAATAGAGTTTCATGTTTTTAAATTCAAAGATCCTGGGTCCAATGTTGTTGGACTATTCAGCGAGGGAAATAGTTACACATTGCTTTACTTTCTAATACGCTAATGTCAGTCCATGATCAGAGACACCTTAATGAAACATGTGACTGTCTATTGCCAAATATGTTACATATGTCATAGATAGCCACACATAACAAGGAAATTCAAAATGCCATTTTGATGTTTACCAACCTAGTAATCATCTTTCTAAAAAATTTCTTGACTAACATCTGATAAATAGCACTGGTGTCCTCATATAACCTTTTATGGCACTGAGGATCTCAAACTGTACCATAGAATCTCAATAGATAGAAATTCCATGCTTGAACAATAAGAGTATAGCAGTAGGAATAGATTACCAACCACCTGACCAGGATGGTGAAGGAGATTGTGAAATGCTCAGGGAGATTAGAGAGGCTATAAAAGCAGAAAATGCAATAATAATGAGGGATTTCAGTTATCCTCCTATTGACTGGGTATATATCACCTCAGGAGGGAATGCAGAAATACAATTTTTAGACACTTGACATGCTTCTTGGAGCACCTTGTCCTGGAAACCACAAGGAGAGATGCAATTCTTTATTTAGTCCTAAGTGGAGCACAGGAACTCGTCCAAGAGGTGAATATAGCTGACGCATTCAGCAATAGTGACCATAATGTAATTAAATTTAACATCCTTGTGGAGGGAAATTCCAAAGAAACTCACCACAGTAGCATTTAAAGGGAAACTACACAATAATGAGAAAGCTAGTTACACGGAAATTAAAAGGAACAGTCACAAAAGTGAAATGCCTGAAAACTGCAGGGAGACTATCATAGACATCTTATTAGAGACTCAAATTAAATGCATACCCAGATCAAAACAACAAACAGAGACCAAAAAAGTGCCACCAGGGCTAAACAGCAGAGTAAAAGAGGTGGTTAGAGGCAAAAAGGCATCCTTTAAAAATTGAAAGTCGGAGGAAAATAGAAAGAATTATGAACTCTGGAAATTCAAGTGTAAAAGTATAATAAGGCAAGCCAAGAAACAATATGAAGACCAACAACCAAAGACACAAAAACTAACAACAATTTTTTTATGTACATCAGAAGTGGGAAGCCTGCCAAACAGTCAGTGGGGCCACTGGCGGATCAAGGTGCTAAAAGAGTATTCAAGGAAGACAAGGACTGCAGAGAAGCTAATGAATTCTTTGCATTGATCTTCATTGCAGAGGATATGGGGAAAATCCAGACAAGCCATTCTTTTTAGGTGACAAATCTGAGGAACTGTCCGAGATTGCAGTGTCAGTAGACTAAATGGTCAGTTTTCACAATGGAGAAGGCAAATAGCAGCATTCCCCAACGACCTCTACTGGAACCTGTGCTGTTCAACATGTTCATAAATTATCTGGAAAAGGGGGTGAACAGTGAGATGGCAAATTTTCAGACAACACACAATTACTCAAGAAAGTTAAGTCCAAAACTGTCTGCAAAAAGTTATAAAGGGATCTTACTGAACTGGGGGACTAGGCAACAAAACGCAAATGAAATTCAAGGTTGACAAGTGTAAAGTAATGCATACCGGAAACTATAAAAGGATGGGGTTTAAATTAGCTGTTACTACTCAGGGAAAAGGCAAGGAGTCATCACAGCTAGCTCTCTGAAAATATCCACTCAGTGTGAAGCGGCAGTCAAAAAAACTAACAGAATGTTAGCAACTATTAGGAAAGGGATGGATAATAAAACAAAATATATCATAACACCACTATGTTAATCCATGGTATGCCCATACTTAGAATATTGCATGCAGTTCTGGTCACCACATCTCACAAAATATACATTAGAATTGGAAAAGGTACATAGAAGGGCAGCAAAAATGATTAAGGATATGGAAAAGCATTTATATGAGGGATTTAAAAATCTAGGATTGTTCCATTTAGAAAACAGACGACTAAGGGGGGATATGAAAGAGGTCTAATCACGTATGGTGTGGAGAAAGCAAATAGGAAAGTGTTATTTAACCCTTCACATAACACAAAAACTAGGGATCACCTGATGAAATTAGTAGGTACCAGGTTTAAAATGGACAAAAGGGAAGTACTTCTTCATACAGTGTACAGTCAACCTGCAAACTCATTGCCAGAGGATGTGTGAAGGCCAAAAGTATAACTAGGTTAAAAAAAGAATTAGATAAAGTACATGGATGATAGGTGCATCAATGGCCAAAATGGTCAGGGATGCAACCCCTTGCTCCGAGTTTCCCTAAACCTCCAACTGCCAGAAGCTGGCACTGGATGACAGGGGGATGCATCACTCAAAATTATCTTGTTCTGGTCACTCCCCCAAAAGCATCTGGAACTGGCCACTTTTTGAAGACAGGATACTAGACTAAATGGATCATTGGTCTGACCCAGCATGGCCCTTACTATGTTCTTATATGGTCTTCCTGTTTCCAGATTGGTAGCCATTCATCCACCGTGACTGCCTTGGCTACATTTGGAGGGCTGGCCCATGATAAATGAATGTACCAAACTTCAAAGGCCTGACTTGCAGATGGAGTGTGAACATACAGGTCCCGTTGGTTTCAGCTGGAGTTGTGGCTGTTCAGCACCTATGATAAGCAACCTCAACAGTCCCGCTCTATGGGAACATGCAAATTAAATGTGTCAGATGGGAAATGACCTGTAACAAGCACCTGCTTTATATTACATGTTTTTTATAAAGATCTTTTAGATCTTTGACTGAAAGGAGCTCTGCTGTATAATGTTACTATTAGAAATACCTTGTTTGATATTGGCCAATAAAATGTGTGCCTAAAAGTTTTTCTTCATCCAACATGATTCACCTCTTTTTTTGTGAATTGAAAGGGCATGAAGGTAGGAGCCTCTGGCTGATGTTGTTGATGAGTAAGTCAGCATAAATTGCTTTGCTTGCACAGAGCAGCAGTTTTAAGAGGCTGAACATGTCACCTTTGTGGCATGCCCTCAGACCTTTGGGTCATTTTTCTTCATATGGTATGTGTCACTGCACAGAAATGTTTCTTTTTGAACAATAATTTGTTTAAATAGAGTCTGAGATACCAATGCAGAAGGAAGGCAAAATGCCTGCATGGAATTTGCTAAGAATTTCCACCTTTTTCATTTGGTCTTTCAAGTTGTTGTAATTTGTTTAGTATTCCAGGTCACTGAAAGGACTCATAGATATTAAACCATTTTAGTGTGTACATTTCAATGTCAATCTCAGTAGCTTTCAGCAATAATTGTTTTGATATAGATAATTTCATTGCTGTGCATGGTGCTCTACAAGCAAATAAGAAAACAAGATCCCTGTACTGAGGAACGGGTAATCTATTTATTTATAGTTTAAGAACTCCTATGGTAGCTGTTCTTCAGGTACATACAATAATGATACAATTTCGCTGTAATAAGAAATGAGCATAAGGCCTGTAAAACAGGCTAAGGCCTAAGTGGAAAAAGCCAAGTGAACAGTATAGGTGGAAAAACCCAAGTTAGCTGAAGTTGGCACAGGAAAGTACTAATACTGCAAGAATACACATTGCCAAAATATTACTAAAATGTAAAATATATAGCAGGTGTAGAAGGCACCAAGATACCAAACAGAATTAATTCCCTAAAATGACACTTTGATGAATAGAAATGACTTAAAGGTGATAAATGGAGTTGTTTTGCCCAAATCAGCCAATTAAAGGGAAAGGGTGGTATTAGCCTACGTCAAGAGGGTGGCAACTACCTACGTCGAAGGGGGCACAACGAAATTGTCTGTAACAATGTATAAAAGAGGGTGTCAGAGGGAACAATGTTGTCCGGTCTAGGGGATAACGGAAAGTCCCGCCATTGGGCCATGGCCATTGTAATGCCACATATAGGAAGCTGACTCAGAGATACTCTGTAGGTCACTTCTCAGTGTGCCGCATGCAATAAACCTCGCCTCAGTGCCTTTGTTGCTCAGCTAATCCGTGGTCATGTTGATTCATTCGATTGTGAGTGCCGTCTCGGTTGCCTGATCAGAGCTGGGACAACGTCTACACGGGGACACAAGCACGCAGCCTACACTGATAAACATCAGTAACCAACACCGTACCACATTCGCAACCTACCTTCATCTTGAATCTGAGGTATCACTGAAATCATTTATCCATCAGGATGATAGTTTCCTGACCTGAGATTGTTGTTCATATTGTTGTCTTCATGAAAAATGTTTATCAGGTTTAGTACTGAAAGGGAAACGATTACATTTGTAGGTATCAGAATTTAGCGTAGCATACTCATTACCCAAGTCATATCCTTCTTTAGATTCCGGCCCCACACCTTTCTTTTTGAATCCCTCTGCTGTTTTCCGTTGCCCAGTACATCAGGTTTAAATGTCTCTACCCGTCTTCAGCTCCCCCCCCCACATTCGGTTCATGTTTCTTACCTTGTTCCCAGCTTGCCAATCTCAACCTCCCCTTCCTTTCTTGCATTCTCATATTCACGCCTTTTGACATGCTTGCTCCTACTGAATAACTTCCTAAACCCAGTAATCCAGGCCTCCACCCTTTCCCTATCCAAATCCCTAATTCCTGCTGCTTTGCTTTCATATGGGCTGTATAGAGAAAGGGAGTGGAGGGGTTCCAGTTTGTAATGGTCATTTCCATGAGCAAAGACTTTCTAGTGAGCGTTATATTATGCCACTTGTTAGGAGGTGTGATTCAGTGAGAGAAAGTATGGTCTATTGGAATGGAGCATATGAGTGTGAGCCAGGAATGCCTGAACTCTAGTTCCAGATATTTGATTGGTTTGCTGTGTGGCGTTGAAGAAAATGACTAACACCCTCTGTA
>ML675616.1:18622730-18657085 GCA_007922155.1 Mesoclemmys tuberculata
ACTCCACCTCACAGTGATGTTGTGAGGATGAATTAGTGAATGCAGAACTTGGAGAATGTAAAGTGGTACATAAACATTCTTTATGAATGGCTCCTGAGACATATAGCAAAATAGTGTTGCGGTCCCTTGTCTTGAGTAGGAGGGTTTGATCCACTTGATCCAGACTTCCAGTGAAATCCTGACCCCGTTGAAGGCAATGGGAGTTTTGCCGCTGACTTCAGAGGAGCCAGGATTCACCCAGAACTCACATGGTATTGCATTAGTATTAGCTGATGCCCTGTCTGGTGGCAGTGTTCTTTTGAATGCTAAAATAAAAATGCATGACAGTTTTTTAATTATTCAACACTTCACACAACTTTTTTAAATATTGAAACCTGTTGTACCAAGATTTAAGGTGCATGTCACACGATAAATGCTTTAGACCATAATACTGTGCAGTGTGGACTAGGTCCCTCAGCCCTTTTTTTTTCTTTTCTTTAAATGGAGCATCAATCTTCAAAACTGAATTGCTTTTAAAAATTGGAAGTTTTCCAGTAACTGTAATCAGCGTCTTCATTTATGCAACACCGTAACCCTGATTTGATATTTTAATCATTTTAATTAAAAGAATTATTTCACCCTAAACTCACACATTTGAGGTGTAACAGGAATGTACAGAATTTTCTCTAATGTCCAAATATTAGTATTTGACCTGCTTTTCACATGCACAATTTAGCATGTACTATGTACAAATGTGCTATTGAAGTTGTTGGAGTTCTTTTAATTGGGAAAAGCCACAGTGTGATAATGTGTTTCATGTACCGTATGCTTGGTAATAACATGAAAGGACTCCATTCAGAGAATTATTTACAAAGATGCTGCCACTGTAGCTAGCATTCTAACTATGGGCTGACAGACTAGCTAATGGACAAAACTAGGAATCAAGATATCTGGATTCCAGGCTAATCTCGGCCATCTACTGATTTTTTTTGACAAGTTATTTACCTTATTATTAGGTGCCAAATAGAAAATTAAGGGTTGTACTATGTTTGTCTTTAATGAATCCTACTTCTCTCTACTCTTGACTTTGGCAGATATTACTTATTGCTGTGACCCATTGTTAATGAGGGAAAGCTTGCATGAAAAGGTGGGGTTTGTTCCAAAACTGGTCAGTCTGATCTACAGTGAGAAAGTCTGCAGCGGGCCTGAGTCATACTCTCAGCTGGTGTAATTTGACATAGCTTCATTAAAGTTCATGGAGTACATGGATTGGCACCGTCGGAGAATTTGGCACTAGGCTCTAGATTACTAGATCCTAGTCCTTTTAAAACCTTAAAAATTAGGACCAGGACTTGGAATCACTCAGAAATGAATGCAGAGCCTAGTAGTGTATGTGGAAAATTGATGTGATGCACTTTCTGCAATCTGTCTTGCTTAAAAGGTGGAATTTGGCATATTGCACAATTTTTTGTATGACTTTAACCACTGCCCCCAGGGGGAGTGATTTGCAGTAATATAAATTGAAGGTGAAAACAACAGATTACAATGTCTAGATCTGCTCCAATCATAATTACTCCTGGGCAACTGAAGGGAGAACATTGCATTTCCCATTGCTATTATCCGTGCGTGTCAAAACCCAGAGCAAAGGGATCCTTGATACTGAGCACTGAGCTGTGGTATACCCTATCGGAAGAGATCTGTTTTCATAGCCTGTTCTTACCTCCTTAATCTCAATAACAGGAAGGAGTAAAAAATAATCAAGTTTAAGCAGCCAAACCCAAAATGTATCATTTTAACACTGTATTACGCATAATATGCATATTTCAACACTCTTTGTAAAATTTGAAAGTCAGCAGTCCTGCCATTTGGATGTGTGTCATTTGGCAATCATCGGTTATAGATCTGTCATCTTTGTACAGGTCTTCAGTGTATTCTGCAGTGGGTCCCAACTGTACAAAATGCTTTTAGAATGCCGTTGTTGTTGATCTCTTATTTAATTTTCAGGTTTTTTTATTTTTATTTTGCAGCACCGTCAAAATGCCTTCTGATCTTGAAATCTCATGCTTCCTGGAATATTTGAGGGCTGCTGCATAGTACAAGTATATTTGCTGCATAATAAACCATATTTTATTACCTAAAACTCCTTAATTGCATAGTAAAACTCCAGGGGTTCAGTTCATGAAACATTTAAGCACTGTTTATTTAGTAATTTGGCACGCTCACCTCAGAAAGAAGTGTGCAGCACCTGTTCTTAGTTAAAGATGTACTATAATTCCATCAGATACCTTTCATCTTCTAGTAAGATACCTTTGTTATACACCCAAGGTGTCCACTGTTTGATAGCAGAAAAGAAAGAAATTGAACAACTTTCCTTGTAAGCGCCTTTGTGATTTGTCCCATGCATTAAAGAATCTCCTGATAAAAATCTACAAAACCACTACATTGTCTTCTTTTAAATCCTTCCTTAAAACTCACCTTTAACTTCCTTAAAACTCACTCCTGATGCCTCTCAGAGGTGACGCATTGGGGTGACACACAGGGATCACATCCCCCCCATCTGCCTATTTCTGCCAGGGTTTATATTTGTATTTTTTTGTGAGGAGTGGGTTCAAAATATGTGCCCTCCCACCATCAACAGTTACATGGCACCTCTGCTCCAATACAGTGGACAATAGGCAGACAGCTGATACACTGTATCTACTGCTTAGGACACTAATTATAATCATCCGTCTGTTACTTTGTGCTGGCTCCGCCTATTTGTTGTCTCACATCACGTACTTACACTGTAAGACCGAGAGCCTCAGAGGTATTTAGTTACCTAACTCCCATTGGGCCTAAGCTCTTTGGGTCAAGGCCCATCTTTCCATTATGTATGTCTACAGTGCTGGCCCAATTTCCAGTTGGTACTGATAGGCACTACCATTTTACAAATAAATAACTTCTCAGCTTACTGCGTGGAAATTTAATCAATAAGATGAAAATGGAAGGCTTCTAGACCCCTCAGCATCCATCAAAATGAAATACTTGCCCATAAATCTTTTTCATCTGTATTTAGTGTTGAAATAAGGGGAGATGCTTCTCTTCAATACTTATCAACTATTGTCAGTTGTCCTCTAGGTGTCAAACAGACCCTCCGCCTCTTCCCCCCGGCACACACTCACACCACGGGTTTCCATGAGCGCCCAGAATGGGGGAGCATTACATAATGTTTCTGCTCCTTCTTAATTTGGGGCTTTCTGTCAGTTTTTCTGCCTTCTGCACCACTTAGACGAAAAATAATCTGGCCTTTTATTTTTAACAAATACCATTTTGACAGTTTTTTTTTTTTTTTTTAATGCATTTCTTAAAATAAAGTGCCAAAAACCGAGGCTGTACTGCCCATTTTCCTTGTTACCTTTAAAACTTAAACATTTTTATTTTGAAAAAATGGCACAAAAGAGGAACTTTTATTTTGAAAAAGGGGTTTTTACATGCAGAAAATCAGGGAGTATTTATTAGTCAGTTCTCTTTGGTGCCACCATCTATTGCAAAAGCATGGCATATAAAGTTAGCTAAAAGGTCCAGAATGTACTCCAGTTGAGATCTGAGATCTAATCTTTCATTAATAGATCGCTATTGCTGGGCTTGGGCTAAGGTTTTTCATTATTACATAGTAGTTGATTTCTGTTCACAGTTTCTCTCTTACCTAAATCTTACCTTACTCAAATCAGTGGAGTCTTTCTGGTGGTAGTCATAGAGGTCCTGCCACCATCCTGACCAAAACTCCCAGTGACTTCATCTAGGTTCTTCATGCAGACTAATTACAAGATACGGTGCTAACGCCTAATCTATGATAATATTCCTTATTATTGCCTTGAACTGTAATTAAGTTAGAAGAGAGGAACGTGCCTCAAGAGAGAGAGATCTCTTTAAGGAATCGAAGAATATAATCTTCAAATGCTGGAGAGGGAAAAGCTGCATTAACTAAACCTGTGAGAAGATCCTAAAACTAAACGAGTCACCAGTTAGAACTATTTGTTCTCATGTAAACACCAACTACCATAATTATGCCATTGATCCACACCTTAAAGACCCATTGATTTTACAAGGTATTTTGTGTGTGAAAGCATGGTAAAAAATATGGCTTATAGTGAAAATTGACTTAAAGAGGATGAATGACGGTCTAAATTCCTTGTTTCAAATCATTTAAGAAAAGTTGCATTTCTGTAACAGCTCAATTATTCTTACATTGTGACTAGGGTTCTCCTTGCCACAAGGTGTCTGTTGGAAGGTCCAACTGTTTTCTTTTTATACAGAGTATATTCAATCTTACAGATTTTCACACTTGGAAATAGTGCCACGAGTTAGGCTTGGATCAGGAGCAATTGCTTTCTTAGGCTATGCACACACTGATGGCAGCGAATTCGCTGCCGTCAGATCAATTTTTCCAATTTTATTGAGCAGCAGTGAAGTCACACTCAGTCGATCCGGAAGTCGATCCATTAAAACCACCTCTAAAAAAAGCGTAGCACTGCATTGACTGGAACACATTTCTCATCAGCGCAGAGCAGTGGAGATGGCTTGCTAAGAGGAAGTTACTCTCTGTAGCTTGCATAACTCCTGTTGACTGCCGCTGAATTTTCCCAGCAGTGTAGACCTGCCTTTAGATACTGATACTGCAGACTACATACAGTGCGTTATGGGGAGAAAGATGTGTTCTGCCTTGCTTTCATGGTACTTTTCTCTCATTTGATTGGCTGCAGAGGCCCACGAAGATGTTTATGGAAGAGAATATATCGTCAGGAGACAGGGAGATGAAGGGTTATCATCAAAGGAGTTCCTGAAAGAAGAAGTGTGAGAAATAGTCCCGGTCAAATATTTGGGCTAACGATAAAATAATAATTTGCATTTATGTGGCATTTTTTTCTTTGAGGTTCTCAAAGACCCTTGCAAATAATTAATTAAACCCTGTGAGGTGAGGATTTATTATAATAGTGGTTTTGATATTCCCTTTACAGATGGGTGAATTGAGGCATTGGGAATTAAGGCCTGGTCTACACTAGAGAGTTTTGTCAACAAAAGTCACATTTTTTTTGACAAAACAATCCTGGCATACACACTGCAATTACCCTTTAGTCGATGAAACTGTCCTGTTTTGTCGACAGAATAAAACCACCTAGACAGGAAGCGCAGAGCCTTTTTCGGTAAAGTTTTTGTGAAAAAGCATGTGTAAACAGTGTAGAAAAAGTGTAGACACTGCCCTTAGGTTATATCGCTAAAAATAGCCTCTTGATTATCCCAGCATGCCATCGTGAGACCACTCTGGTAAACAGTTTGAGCTTGACTTCCCTGCAGCCATCCACCTCTGACCCTCCCCTTTCAACGCCCCAGAAAGTTTTCATGGAGCTCACTCCACAGCGCAGCAAGACAGTTCTGTCCTGCCTGCCCTAAGCTACAGGGGAGGAGTGTAACTCCTGCTGTGCCGTGCAGAGCCAGGGAGGGAGATGGGGCTGTGTCCCTCTCCCTGCCCCCGTGGATGCACCATACCTGTTTCTCTGAGGGGAGTGGGGGAACAGGGGATGTCAGCTATGAGCCGTCTGTGTAGCAGCTTCTGCCTTGGGATTGGTTGCCTCCAGCTGCTCCTGTCTGAAGTTAAAGAGACAGGACGAGTGCAGACACACTCTACTCACTGTCCACAACACAGGCTGTCTGTGTATCTCTGTGTGTGTCCGTGCGCGTGTGTGTCTCTCTCTCTTTCTCTCTCTCTCACTCTCACCCCTTCCCCCGCTTCTGTGGGCTTCTTGTGCTTGTGTTCAGCAATGTCAGCTTGGCTGACAAGGCAGTTTAAAAGCAGCTGTCAAACTAGTAGGATGCCCATGGAATGGTGGGATTCAGAAACCTTCATCATGTGACGCTGTGCCTGTCCCATGAGGCATTGCAAATCCTTCCTAAAGCACCCTGAGTGCAGTTTCACAGTGGGATAGCTACTCAAAGCTCCCTTGGTTGACAAAAGTGCTGATAGTGTGAATGCACTCCACTGACAGAAGGAGACGGTAAAGACACGCCACAGCGATTTAATTACAGCGGGCTGTATGCTGGCAAAACTTTTGTCAACAAAACTTTCTAGTGTAGACAAGGCCTAAGTGTGAGGCAGAAAATCAGTGTCCAGAACCAAGGAGGCTTACCTCCTAGACCCCAATTTATCCTTGTTTTGGAAAGCTGGGATTTTCAAAGGTCCCTTGGGGAGTAAGGAGTGCAGCTCCCATGAAAGTAAATGAGAGTTGAAAATTGCAGCTTCTATATTTAACTACTGCACAATATCTTTTTGCTGTGAATACAGCCCTTCCCCCATCCTCAGTACTGACAAAATATTAATTTAGAAATCGTGTGAAGAAAATGTTTGCATGGATATAAAGTTGGGCACAGCTGTTCTAGGAAAACAACAGCACAAGTAAAATGGTGTGGAAAATGCAAGCAAGGATTCCTGTTATGTTTAAAATATGAGACTGTGGGAAAAGAGTAATGAAAAATAATGGTGAAAATTATTTCATTTAAATAGGAGATATTTCCTTTTTGGACCCAGTGAGTTAAGGTTTCATGAATATTTGTCAAAGTTAATGTTGTGGAGCTGAGCTATGTTACTCTTTCCTGGAGAATTAAACGTGTTGTCTTCTTCTATATTACCTATTCTCTTTTAAAAATGAAGAGAATGCAATGATTAATACATATGCTGCTAAATTCTCAAAAGTGATAAAAGCTTGATTCAGCTACAGAACAAGAGCATTTTGCTTCCTGTGAAAAAGTAATGAACTGTATAAATAGAGGAGTCAAAGCTGCAAATGATGAATGGTGCTCTCCCCAGGAAAGTTAATCGTTGTTCAGTTTCTGAACTTGGTAGGGAAAGAAAACCATAAAACTTTTTCGCGCCTGTTCTTTCAGTGCCTCTCCTGTTATATTACTCATGGTCAGGGTGAAAGCACGATGCCTTGTCTACCTTTCATGGTACATGCTGGGAAACATATTAGTTGCAGATGCAGATTTTAAAATATCTGAATAAAAATTACTCATTTTGTGATTTTCCTCACTAAAACAATGGATCAGAGACTTTGTCAAAAGAGCTTTTGCTTACTTATAAAAAACTCATATATTTCTGTGGTCCTGTTTCCCAAAATAGCACCAGATACAGGCTGAATCTTGACTTGTAAGAAGCCATTATAATCTTACATTAAATTGGCAAATCTGTAACACACGCAACTGTTAAAATCTGTTTTATTCTTGACAGAATATTATTTTAAATTAATATTTAGCTTTTGGGCAAACTAATAGCAGGTTTCCAAAAAAGGATAATTCATCTTTTCATGAACTGTTTTTCATAGCTTGGGAGAATATTTAACCATATTTATTTACTCAGTGAGATTGTCTCTTGGCTTTCTTTTTCTATATTTTTGTGTTCTAACACAGGGCATTAAATATGTGATTCTTCAGAAAACTAATGTAGGTCTGCAGACTCGGGGAGATGGCTAATTGATTTAACACTGGGTTTCTTTGTCTGATGATCATTTTGGACACATTTGTACTGAATGTACAGAATGATGAGCTTGAAGCCATTGAAAACTATTGCAGTTATGTTAGTCAATTATCTTGATTTAATTTCTGTCATAATCGTCTATGAAGCAGCTGAATTAACATTATTTTTAATAAACAAGCTAATGAGGTTGGGAACACAAGACATATAGGATTGTGTGCTTGAGTGATACCTGTATGTGCACTGTGGCAAAATAATTGGAGTTGTGGGAACCGTATGCTTTGAAACATTAAGCATACAAAAGGCAGGACATTTAGTTACTGTTCATTTTTGTTGTTGTTTTAAACATGAGAGAGAAAATATTTGAACAGTCAGATAAATCCACCCAGCTAAATTCTGCTCTGTTACACCAATACAAATTCAGAGTAATTTTGTGAAGTCAATGGAGTTACTCTGGATTTACAATGGAGTATTGGAAAGCAGTATTTGTTTCACAGTGCAGTTGTTTGGCTGATTGCACCAATACATGTTCAAATAAGCATTTCAGTGCAATGGTGCTTAATATATATACCAAGGAATGAGACACTCTGGATAAAATTCATGCAATTTCAATGGGACCCATGAGCCCTTGGACCACTTAAGTCCTTAATATATGCCCCAATCATGGGAATGTTTGGGGTATTTTGCCATAGACTTCAGTGAGGCCAGGATTTCATCCTGGGTCAGTTTCACCTTTGATACTAACCATATTTAAAAATATAGTAGAATGTAGTGCTGCATTGATTTCTTATCATATCACTAACCTCCACTAGCAGAGTCACTATATGTACTGAAATTCTATACTGATCTCTCAAGTGTTGCTGATATGATTGGCTATGCACCATCAATTTCCTTATTTTTTGTATTATTTAATTATGAAACTATTGCTTTATCATTATAGATAATAAGCAGTTTCTCAGGTTCTCGCCAAGTCATGGGTCTAAGTGCATTAAAAGGTTGTGGGTGAAATTCATCCCTGAACACAGTGCCTGAATCAAGCATTTCACACAATTTAAACTACATTTAAACTTTTAATTTGGGCATGGGTTCTTTCCTGAGATTAATTTCACCCTAGATTAATATTCCTGCCATTGAATAACATTGTTTCCTGGCCAAGGTACTATAAAAGTTCAGGAATTTTGAACATGTTAGGAAATTGTGATTGTGAAGTTCTGATCTCAGCACTTTATCAGTTACATTAATTTAATATTTTCCATTTTCTGCCACAGAAATTGACCTCAGAACTATGTTGGCCCTCACTCTGCTGAACAGATGTTGTAATCAGATGTCACAAAAACTAATTTGTTATGTAAAGGAAAGCAACAACAAAACATTTCAATTAACATGAGGAGTAAAGTTGTATTAAAACAGTTTGCAGATGCAAATAATATTGTGTAATTATTAAGAGGCTCACTGAATATATTTAGTGAAATATGTGATGTCATTCAATGGTTTCTATAGCTAGATTGATAGTACCATATAATAAAGGTCTTTGTTGATGTAAAGTTTAGCAAGTAGAATATATATGTCTTATTTTAAATCTAATATTTTAAAGTTTTTGCAAAAAATTGAATGTTTTATATTAATGTATTTATTCACTGATTACAGTTGATACCTATTATTTTGTTGCTTCTTAAGTATAACCAACATTTTAAATATTGTAGATGTTTTCTGCTTCTGACTGCTGTTTCCCACAGCTGATGATCTAAATTGCCAATTTTGATTAGAGACACCATCAATTTTAAATCTAATCCATTTAAAAAACTGAGTTAAAAAAATCAACAGTTTGTGAGCCCCCTGCCAACTTTTGTGATTTTCCATATCACATGTTCCTATTTCTTTTTAAGAATTATTTTTTTCTCTTCCCTGTTGCTCTGGAAGAGCTTAATTCTGCATTCATGGCTGTCAAATGAAATGTTGCCATTAATTTCACTGGATGCAGACTCCAAGAGACCCACACAAACAAAAGAAGAAAATGACTGTACAAAGAAATGTAGCATGTGCTCAAGCCCAAAGGGCTGTAAATGCACAAAGCACACAATGGGGGAGGGAGGGATTCAGAAAAATAAGCTGATATGCCTTTTCATGTTTATAAAATGCATTTTATATAATCTGTGAATGGGTCTGTTTGGTACCTGTTTGATACCGTCTTCCACAGGAGGCCTAACAAATGTGTGAATGTGAAAGCCATAACAGGATGGACAATTGCTATTTTCAGGACACACACAATTACCAGTTAGTATCATTTGCCCACCCACCTGCTTCACTCTGCCAGTGACGTCAGTCTTCTCAATCAACTGACTTTGTGCTTACCTCCATCCTGTTGCTTACACATGGAATGTCCTTCCGAAGCTGATGTGAAAGGCCAGTGCAACTATCTTCTGTGCATTCAAATTCCTTCTTGAGACTTGCTTATTCTGTGATGCCTACAGTAAATTAGACAATTAATACTGACATGGGTGAGAGGCACTTGGGGATAGTTTAGATACCTGGCAAAAAAGGCTGCTTCCTTAGTGCAGTGATTTTAAATCACTTCCATACCAGACCCCCTTCCAACCTCTTATTCACACCTCTTACGTAGCTGGGACTTCCGCCCATTTAGCAGTACGGAAGGGCAGTAACCCAGTCATGCTATCTTATAAATTTTACTGTGTACGTTTCATCCTAGGCAGCATAATTTATTATTCATATAAACACCTAATCCTGTTCTATTAGTGCAGAGATCTTGGCAAAAGGTTCTTCAGATTTTACAGATCTTTATTCTTTTCAGGCCAGAACTGTTTTGACTCTCTTCTCGTAATTAAGCACCAAGATACTGCAGAAGCAATGAAGTGATGATTATCTTAAGTAATATTTTAATGATTTCATCAATTAGCAAATAGAATGGTGATTAGATTTACCTTGTAAAATGAGTCCACTTTAAAATATCCCACTCGTCCAAAGCACTTGACATCTTCATTCTTGAATATTATTTTTCATTACATCCAATCACAGCACTTTCAAGGTTGGTTGCAACATTTTGGCTAATTGTTTGTTATGAGTCAACAATGAGATGCTGCTGCTGCAAAAAAGAAAATGCAGTTTTGGTTGCATTAACAGAGTCATAGCATGCAAGTCATGGGAGGAGATAGTACAGCTCTACTCGGCACTGGTTAGATCTCAGCTGGAGGACTGTGTCCAGTTTTGGTCAATGCTGTATGGAAAAAATGTAGAGAAACTGTAAAGGATCCAGAGGCAAGCAAAAAAATGATCAAACGGATGGAATGCAAGACATATGAGCAAAGGCTGAAGAAACGGGGTATGTTTAGTTTGAAAAAGAGAAGATTAAGGAGGAATGTGATAGTAGTCTTTAAATACTTGAAAGGCTGCTACACGAAAGATTGAGGAAAATTCTTCTCTCTGGCCACAGAAGACAGGACAATAGTCAAAGGGTTCAAACGACAGCATAGCAGATTTAGATTAAATCTCAGGAGAAACTTTCTAACTGTAAAAACAATATGTCAATGCAACAAACTGCCTAGGGAAGTTGTGGAATTTCCTTCATTGGAGGCTTTCAAAAGGGGGCTGGATAGCCAACTGTCTTGGATGGTTTAGGCACAACAAATCCTGGATCTTGGCAGAGGGTTAAACTAGATGACCCTTGCGGTCCTTTCTAACTCCATGTTCTATGATGCTATGCTTAGGTATCTAATTCAAAGTTATCACATCTGTGCTTTCTTCTTGTATTTGGTGTTCTGCTTTGGGTCACTGATAATACATAATTTATTAATTTGGTTTTCTGTCTCTCTCTCACAGAAGGTTGCCAACCTGCAGTGCATATTGTAGAAACCTTCTCTTCTCCTTCGTCCATAGGGAGGTCAGAGGGGGGTTAGAGACAGACCCTTGTAGTAATGTTGTTCCTATGGTGTCAGTTTATAGAGAAATCCTGTACTGATTGGCAGTCCTTCCCCATAATCCTGCCCCCTGGGACAGATAGCCAGTTGCTGTTCCTGTTCCTGCTGAAGGGCTGCTTGCTCTCTCAGCAGATTTCTACTCCTCACTCTTGCTAGGTATGTAGAGGGCTGGAGGCACTGCTGAAGTGCTTAACCTGTCTTTTGGAGCTGGCTGAGGAGCTGCTGCTTTTTGTTAGTGCTGAATCTGTTGTCCACCCCTCCACCCCGCTGCTGCCTCTGAGGCTCTCCGCTCCATCTGTTCTGCTTCTAGGTCTGGGAAGATGAAGAACCCGTTGGTGCTGGCCTGGAAGGAGATGAAGAAGAACCTTAAGAGCTGCAGGAAGAGCAGAGGAGTGCTGGGGGACAGAGGAAGATGTGGGTATGGGCAGAGTATAACTGATGTCAGCAACGGGCAGCAGGGTGCTCAAAGTTAGTTTAGTTCATGTGGGATTCTGGTGGCATAGAATTAGTTTAGGTAAGACTGGATGCTGGCAGGAACAGAGGTAATTAATGTGGGTCTGGAGGACAGAGGCAGATGTGAGGCTGGAGGGCACAGAATTAATTAATTTACATTCTATTTATTTATATTTTAGAGGACCTGGCAGCTCTGTGCCATGAGGCAGAACTTTATGTATATTTATGCAAATTGAAAATCTACTGTTTTTGTCACAAGATATTGACAGATACAGACTTACCACGTTGTGGGCGTGTCTGTGTCGCTGGTGCGGTAGGGCTATACGTGGGCTGCTGCTTGAGTCTGTTTATTTAATGAAATGTGTTTTAAGAGTTTGTAAAGGGTGTCCATTGTTTGCTTTGTTTAGTGTAAAATTAATTTGAATTGATGACTAAATAAATGATACATTTGGCTATTGAAGTCAAAGAGTAGTGGTATATCAGTTCAAATAAAACTTTCCATCAGAAAATTCTGGACATATTAAAAAAAAAAGGTTTTCTTTTTCTTTTATGGCTAGCTGTCATGGAACAGATAAGTGATTGGAGGGTTTTGTTCCATTCTCTTTGTTATCACGGACTGACAGAACACTCAGGCTGTCAGGGTGTTTGGTGCTCTTCAGATGTACGCTCTCTGCGGGGAAAAGAAATCTTAACGGGTGGTTCATAGTCCAGGAATTACTAATTAATTTATGAATAAATCTGAGTTTCTTTGGGGGAAATAGTTTCAAATAACTTCATCTACTGTTCCCAAAGCCTATCTAGATTTCCTGTCCTCCAGCCACAAAAATCAATATTGAGATGTAGGGACTGTGAATATCATTTGCTGCTTACGTTTGTTCTATGAATTTCTTCTATATTACTAATGGGGCATTTTGATTTATAGATGTGCTCAGTGAAAGTGAGCCTAGTGCCTAGAGGAATTCTGCCAATTAAAGGGTTCCATCCTGGGGACACTTATCAGCTCTACATCCCTAGGCTGTGCTGCTAATTTTGAGAAGCCTAAACAGGAGTTCAAAAGAGAAGCCACTGAGCTTCTGCCCTTGTTCCGACTCCATTAAGTAAATTCGGCTCCTCACCATGCCGTGTTTACTCAACTTAGAAGCCTTGTGTTATCAGATGGGCCTTCTGAGATTTGCAGAGTAGAATAGGGAAGGCAGAAGAAGGCCCAGTGGACTTTCCTCGTACTTTTATTCAGAGTGTTACTGCTGTTAGCTGAGAAGGGAATAGGGGTAGAACACTTAGTTTTTAGATGCTGCATATTGATCTTCTGCTGAAGGAAAGATTAGTTAGAGCTACTTTGGTTTAAGGATTATTTTCCATTCTCTTGCCAGTCCTGTGGTTCTGGAAGTGGAAGGTAATTAAAACGCCAAACTCTCACAGGATTTAAATGTCAAAGGACTTGAGTGTAATCTGGTTTTGTATTGATTATTTATTTATTTGTTTATTTTTAATAAGCACTTTGAGGTGATATAAAGATTTGGCTGGTCCTTACCTGAGTTTTTTGTAAAGAGAGAAGGACATGGGCTAGAAAATGTCTGAAGCTAATGACCTCTCAGGATCCAAACCACCTGAATAGCTGAAATGTACTGTGTGTTCTATAACCCTGCGATCATGGAAAGTGCTTGAATTTTTAAATATGTGCTCTGATGCTATTTTTTTAGATTGATTTATTGTACTTAAAATTTCTATGCACATAAATTCCATCTTCCCTTACTAGATTTCTTTATGTACAGACTGCTCTTAAAGTCAGTGGCCACACGATCAGCCTTGATTTTTAGATTGCAGTAGTTATCTCACGTTGCTTAAATTAAATACTACTCGCTGTTTTATTTTCAGAATATTGTCTTTTTAACTGCACAAGATAACTTCATTCCTTGTTATGCAAAGGAAGAAAGGCCTTGTGGTTAAGGTACTTAATTGGAACTTGGGGAAACTTGGCTCTGCCACAGGATTTCCTGTGTAATCTAGGGCAAACCTCTTAAAATGTGTGTGCCTCAGTTCCCCAATTCTAAAATTGGGAAATAATCCTCCTTCCCTTTGTCCCACTCTTTCTGTCTGTTCTATATGGACTATTCTTTAAAACTGGGACAGTCTCTTACTACATACATGTACAGAGCCTAATACAATAGGGCCCTTATCTTACTTGGGGTTGTGACGGGCACCACAAACAGTAAAAACAAATATTTTTAACTGCATTCGTCTTCATGCACAGCCTGCCTAGTATTCTGTTTAGGTATCTACTCTCTCACACAACAACAGATTGAAGACACTTCAGAGTGAACGCAGTGTGTTCTTGGGTACGTTTTATATATTATTGCTGTCCTTGCTGAATGTGTAATACTCCTCAGCTGATAAACTAAGAGTATAAAATATTATTTCCTTTCCTTCCCAAGATATATCAACACCTGACAGGCAATATAAACTCCAACCATGTTGAATATTATGTGGCGGATTAATCTCTGGTGTAACTGCACGGATATCAATGGAGTTTAAACAGGGAAGGGGGGGGAGAATATGGCCCAATATGCATATATAAGCACACTATGTTGAAATTAATATCTGTTCTACCTGCACGTGCAAACTAATATCTCTAAATTTAAAAGTTCTGGTGCCTCTAGTGCTTAGCTACATTTTTACACTCCAGGATTACTCTGTGATGGTCAATAAACAATTACATTGAGAAAAAGTTACTCTCTATCAAGTCTGCTCAGCAAACTACTTTAGGTAAATTGAATTGTGGGTTTACAGTTTAATTTGCCAAGTGATAATTTAGAGTCCATGCTAGAATTATTGCTATTGAAAAGAATGTAATAAATACATACTCTCAATAATTTATTTAATGTCAGCAGCAAGATAAAATTAACTACCACTGGAAACCTTCTTAAAACTTAAATTGGTAACAGTGTTTGGCTAATTAAGTCTCTTTTGGTGGACATTTGTATATATCAAAGGACTGCACTGTTATGCTAGAGATGAAAAACGTAGTTTTTGAATTTTGCTTCATGCATACATATTCAGGAAATCAGTATGCTATAGCGAACAAGAGAGCTTTTAAATGTTAGCTTTGGGTGTGCATGTTCATTGCTCCATTCCCATATTTAAGTCCTCCTGTCCGCTTTCATAAACATACCAAAAGAACTTACCTATATGTATCCTGAAGCTCCTACATACCTGATTCTGCCTTTAAGTCAATGGTTTCACTTCCAGGCTACTACACCTGTTTTACTTTACCCTAGGAAGAGCTCTATGTGTAACTCAAAAGCTTGTGTCTCTCAGCCACAGAAGTTGATCCAATACAAGATATTACCTCACCTACTTCTCATTACTTCTCTCTAATACACAGCTACAATATTGGTAAAGATCTCCCTCCACCCTGTTCCCTGTCTTTCTCCCAGACGGAAGCATGCTGTGTCTCCACTGTTCTTGGGTTAAAGAAACATATGACTATAAGTCATCTTTCAAAATTAAAAACTGAGTTTAAATTACTCAAAAATGCTAGTGTAAAACGCATTGAATAGCTTATACAGGTGTTACAAAGCAGTTGAATAACTGATCAGTAAGAATTCAGTTGGGGTGTTTTTGTTGTGAACAGTTTTCAAGGCAGGAGGTGACTCCTAAACCTCATGGAAGTGTGATGTTTCCTTGAGCCTCATAGTGTTCATGCATGAGTGTCTAACTTTAGTCTGGCTTTAGACTTAGGAGTATTGATTTCAAATATAGATATTCTTCCTCAGGAACGCAAATATTTTCCCCAAAAGAGCAGAAAAGCATTCATTCTAGGTACTGGAATGAACTCATGAATTTTGTTACACTGTTGCTTTGGCTTTATTTTTGGGAAAGCACTAGAGTTTATCTGTAATTCTAAGAACATTGGTGGCCTGGTCCAGCTGGCTTTCTATTTTTAAATTCTTTACTTTTACACAGTCTGTTTTATGTTCTATGTGGACAAAAGATTATAGTTTTTGATTCAGTGTTTCTCTATATTCACGAAATAAAGCATAAATTGAAACAAGCGGGGGAGGAATTAAGGTTAGATAAAACAAAGGATGATCTTGTATACAAACAGTAGCTAAACAAATATAAGGGAAACAAGTGTGTTCCCAGCAACAGTAAATCAATACAGCATTCTCCTGTTTCAGCTTTGCTGAAAGTGACAAATTAAACTGCAATTACTACGTACTACTCAGAACACCATCACAAGTAAAAGTCTAAAGATAAATAAAAGGCTGCAGTAAAAGCATGTCATACAGAATTTACTCCAACTCCTTAAGGAACAACAAATATGGTTTTGATGTGAACATCCTCTTAAATAAAGAATGGGAGACTAAATGAAATATGAACAGAATGTTTGCTAAGGGAGAAAAATTATTTCTCACAGATCGTCTACTACAAATACACAAGCTTTTGTTTCCCCCCCCCGCCCACAAATATTTGATAAAAATGTTAAACAGGCTTAAATTACTGTATGTATGCAACAGATACATGGACACAGGAGATTTTGAAAGCTTTGTAGGTACAGTGGCAATGATCAAGTAACAAAGAAGGTTTTATTGAATCCTCTGAACAATCCCTACTGTGAATCTAGTCAATCTACCTTTTTTAAAAAGTTCCTAATATAGATATATTTGCATTATGGACCACAAAATATGTGACAGGCCATTATAAACTATGAACACATCTTATTCTGTTTGTAAAGCATTGTGTGAATGTACAGCACAGTAAGTGATTTATTACTTGTAATAATCAGGTCAGATCTTTAAGATTCCTTCAAAAATGAGTAAGCAACAGATTGTTAACCTTCTGAAGAAACCAGATGGATCCATCAGCCCAGTAGTTCATATTTATAAAATCCCTAAATCATAGTCTATGGTAAACTTTGTTTTACATAATTTGTGTTTAAGTATCCAAATACTGTCACAAAGTGTCTCTGTTCAGAATCTGTAAATATGTATTTATTATGCATAGACTTTTTTCTAATTTGGGCTCAACTTCAAATTAGACTGGCCAGTGTAAAGCACCTGTCCTGCCTGTTACTCATGAAAAATGTTCTAATAATACTAATGACACTTAGGCTAAGATTCACAAGAGGGATTTAAGTGCCGAAGTCCCAGTTTTAAGCTCTCCAGTGATCCACAAAAATCAGGCTTGCCTGCTGCCTACCTCCATAGGCACCTAAACTCACTTGGCAGCTAAGTTTTCCCAGGTAGAAGATTCTTAGCTATCTCTTACTGCCTCTGAGCCTCTGCTCTGCCACCCCATTCTAAGTGGCAGAAGGCAGCCATCCTGACAAAGTCCTGATGTGATCCATGAACTGACGGATGATGAGTGTTCCCCTGCCTGTCTTCCCTGCAGGGCTTGATCTGGTAGGCATGTTCAGAACAGGCAGCTCCCCGCAGCCTGGACTTGGGTGTCTAACTCCACAGGAGGAGTGGGAGAGAACAACAAGAGACAACTTAGGCAGCTCTCCACCTAGCATGCTGGCTTTTATGAATCGCTTTCTTAGGTGCCTATCTTAGTTAGGGTACTGGAGAACCCCCCTTAAATGCTCCTGCAGTGAGGTGCCTTTACCCTTCATTTTAGTATGTGCTCCACATCTTCCAGCAGTAGGGGGAGCCATGGTTAGGCATGTCTGGACGTGCTATGTAAGTGCATGTCACAAGGCGCATGCGTAGGTTGGCATACATAGGGGTGTGTTGAGAGCCTTTCTGTGGCGTGTGGTGGAGTGGTGGCAACTCTAAACAGAGAGAGATGTTCAACTGCCTGCAGACCACACAGCAGGGAGTGAGATTATTTGCTTACCTGCTGTATTGTAGCCTATGATCCCATATTTGGATTCTATTGACGTTTTCAATAAAGAGTTAAAATCCACCTGGTCTCTCAAATTTGACTGAATTGATCCGGGGGAAGGGCAGTTCATCACGTCTCTCCCCCTGCATTGTATAGGGAACCAAGATGTCTCAGTTAGGCTCTGTGGATTCCAGTGACTTCTCAAGTCTTCAGGTCCCTGTGTGGAGTCAGGCCTTAGTCCATTACTCTCCAGCAAGGTGACATACACCAGTCCTGTACGTGCTGAGTATTGTAATTCAGTGGCAGTACTTCCATTAATTTTTGGCCCCTAAATGATGGTTTTATGAGGGGCACCCACTGCTCCACTTGGTGGCAAGCAGATGTAGTCTGGGCCTCAAATATTGTTCTCTTCACTGTTCAGTGGCTTTACTTGCTGCTTTGGATTTGACTGGAAAGAATATTAGATTTCCACTTCCCTTGCAGTTCTCTGTTCTTACAGGCAGTGTGACACCACACAGCAGCAGTTACTAAGAAGCCAGTTGCCAAATGGAATCTTAACTGGGTTCACTGGCATCTCCTCAACCTCCCCTTCACATTTCTTGGGGATATTTGCTTTTCCTTCCATGATCTTCATTATCAGACATCTCCTTAGCTTGCATGGTGCATGGCTTAGGTGCCCTAAACTGTGTGAAACATTTTTATCCCTAGTTTTCCTTGAGAAAGTTGTCATCTAGAACGCTCCTGAGCATTGTTCCAAGACTAATTCATTATTGTTCCATGTAATAGAAAAAAGTCCCTTCCAGATTCAGAACAGAATGAAGAGTGGGGAAATGTCTTTATTAACTTGATTCAAGATTTGCTCAAGTGCCTGATTATGTGTGCCTCTAGCACATGGCATACTCATAGGCTACAATACTTGTGTTAGCTCACATTCTCCTGTGAGATCTCTGTGTTTAGAATAGAAAATCTTGTGTTGTGTTTGTCAGTCAGTACAAGCTATCTTAGCTAATGATGCTGTGTGACGGGGCTGCTCTCACCACCAGTAGCACCTCCTCCTGTCAGTTGTGGAGATTAGCTCTGCTAGTTGATGCACCCTTCTCTGGCAGTGTCTTCACCTCTCGTCCTACCCTTTGCACCCTCTCGCTCCAGGAATTGCAGCCTCTTCTTCATGACTTGGCTGTCCAGCCAGATCACTAAGTTGTTTCCCTTTCCAGGAGAGATGTAAAAGTCTTCCTTAGACCAACCATCCCCAGTAATCCTCTGGCCTGTGCCACATCCTGAGTGGCTAGTAGAGGAACCCAGGCCTGCCCTCTACTCCAGGTTCCAGTGCAAGGGCCCTCTGGTCAGCAGCCAATACTTCACTGTCGTCCCCCCCCCCCCTTCCTGCTTTCCCCTGAGTCTTCTTTCTAGCTTCCCCACTCTAACTTCACCAGCCTACCAACTCTCTCTTCTCAGGAAGTGACTGCATCTCATTTCCCTGCAGTCCCTTTGTGGTGCCAGCTCCTGGGGCTTTATACAGGCCCCTCCTGTTCCTGTCCAGCTGAGCATGCTCTCAATCAATTCCCTGCTACCTGGCTTGTCCTCCAGGTGCAGCCTGTGGAGTTAATTGGCCTGCCTGGCCATCTTATCCCCTTTCAGTCTTGTAGGGGTAGACACCCCATCACATGCTAGTAATCTGTAAGTAGACATGGGTCACTACATTATGAATACCATAGAAACAATTTGCTTTCATTGTTACAGAAAGTACTCATAAAGGTTTTATTACTCCTCAGTACTGAAGGTACAAAAATGAATATGTAATATTTAAAATGATTTTTTACAAAAAGTACTGTTGTTTCTCATCAGGTTTTTAATCCTGCCTTAAATTTGTTTGTAGATCCTAATGTGTAGGGCCTAGCTTGCTATCTCATTGTCTTTTGGCATTTCTTATGTTAGAAAGCATGATCCATAAGCATGACTTTATTAGTCCTCTCTGTAAATACTATTATATCTGACTCTGCCTTATGGAATTATTTCGAGCGCTATTCTGTGATTCACTTTCACCTTAGAGACACTGGGGCTGTCTTTATTGAAGCACAGGAATGTTTCTTAACTGTGTGCGTTGGGTTTTCTTAAGTGACATGAAAGGGATATGAAATTATGCTGCAAAGCACTGGTGTTGTGATAACTTTAAACTTTTGTATAATATTTTAAAAGCCTTTTTGATGAAGGTGCCGTAGAACACACAAATTCAGAGACTCATGGAAAAATTGGTCATTAGCGTTGTCATAGAAATGGCATTGTCAATTAAAAATAGAAAGCTCCCCCCTATTTATGAAGAGCCATAACTCTCTAGTCACTGGCATTTTTTCCATTCCTAATCTGAGTTTGGATTGTATCTTTGTATCAGGACTTTTGTATCACAGAATTTGAAACTTCATTTAATATTCTGATATTATTAACACAATGTTAGAATATCACTTTGCAAGTAATCTTGGATTTCACCATTTTAAAAATTTGCATGCAGTTATCCTTTTTCATCTGTTGCAAAACCCTCATCACTATATAGGGTGAATTGTACCGGGCTTTGGTCAGTCCTACTGGTATGTTAACACCAGTGGTCTTCCCACTTATAATAAGTATTTGTTTGAAAAATGTTTCATTTTTATTTTTTAATGAAAAGACTAAATTACACTTGGGCTATGACCCTCCACCCCAGCCTCAACAGCAAGCAGGTGAACATGCAGGTAACAGCAGATGAAGAATTTCCACAAAGTTGTATACTTTGGCCCTTGGAGGCATCATGAGTTTCTCAGCCATAACCCTATTTACAAAGCTCCCTTCCTCTAGTGCTCCACAGCCCATATAGCTGTAATTTAGCCCTTGGAGTACTGAGACCATGACGTTTATCTACTTCACTTCACAAGCGTTTGGGCAAACTTGATTACGTATTGGCAAAACATGCCTGCCTTTCCCCATCACAGCAGCTATTATTAATTCAGTGGACTCCGCAAATTGTTAAGAACCTTGGTGGATTGTTGTCCCTCTGCTCATTAACAGGGTATCAAAATGAGGTCCGAATGTGGCAGGAGAATGCTATTAAGATTTTGAGTCCATATCACAACTGAATTCCCAGCTGCTTCATTTCATTATTGTGTGCTGTTAGGATGTCAGGGAGTTCTCCCTTTTAAACGTTGCTGTACATTTCTGGTAATTAAAGAAAAACAGGATGGATGGTATATGAAAATGGAATAGTGACGGTGGAGTCAAAGTGCTTTGTGTGATTTAGACATTCAAATAAATTGCACGTAATGCTTATTAAAGAACACGATAGAGTCACATGTTGATAGGGCCGCATACCTTTTAATGAATCTCTCAGAGATGCATTCTTTTATGCCTTTTAAAAAGTCAAAGTTAGTAATTAACAAAGGACAAACTTCAGAACATGTTGCACCTACTTATCCTTGCCTTGCTGCCTTGTTTAAGTACAACTTTCCAAAGAGCTGCTGAACCTTATATTAGTCATCTAGTCCTAATTACAATATTTATAGAGACTTTGATGGGATCCTAATTGTCTTCTGTCTGGGGTCACAATGTGCTACCAATCAGTTTTCTGTCTGCCATCCAGAGTTGTCAATGTTTATGCTTGTTGTATCGATTTTTAGGGTCATTAGGTTTTTTAATTCAGAGATAATCTTGACCCCTTTATTTTGCAGTTTTCATTCCTTGCCATTTGTGCTAATCCGTCTGAGATTTAAATGTAAAAGGCTGGGGTCTGTGGGCCTAATCCTGCATAATTCTGAGCTTTTACAAAGCCTGTTGATTTTAGCAGCTCTCAAGATTGGGCCTCCTATTTCTTTTTCCTCTTATCTTGCCTTGTTTGTTTTTTCACTGCGAGAACTTTCATCAAGAAGGCTGTGACTCTTAGAGAGATGGATTTATTATCCGTAATTCTTGCCATCTAGCTACTAAGCAAGACTGCTTCATAAATACTTAAAAAGTGGCTCTGTCTTGCCCTATGTTCAATATGTGTTAATCCACTTGTCTGCATAGTGTCTGTGCATTAATCCGCCCTCACTGCAGCATCGATTTAAGACTTGAGCCAAAATCCACTGAAATCAATGGCGACTTCTAGGGTATGTCTACACTGCACCTGGGAGTGAACCTCCTAAACACACGTAGACAGCCTTACACCAACAGGACTCGAGCCAGTGCACTAAAAATACCAGTGTGGACATTGTGGTTCTAGCAGAGACTTGGGCTAGCCACCCAAGGTGGACCCACCTTGACAGCCCAACCGGCTGCAACATCCAATTTCTATTTTTAGTGCATTTTCTCGAGGCCTGCTAGCACTCACTTCCAGCCGCAATGTAGTCACACACTGGGAGTCTCCATCGATTTAAATGGGTTTTGGCTAAATTGACGTTGTAGTTGGGGCCAGCTTAACAGATAGCTATACTAGGCACGTGCCTACAGCCCAAATTCATGGGAACAAATTCACGCGACTGCTGTGATGCAAGCTTCTGCACCAGGATTCCTTTCCACACCCCCACTCCCTGGAGCCTGCCTGGCCTCACTCTGCTTCCAGCAGCCCAGATTCTCTGTGCTCCACTTACAGGACTTGCTCATTGACAGCCTTGAGACAAGTTACAGATATGGGGATCTGTGGTTAATGCTTACATGGCAGAGCTAGATGGGGGGTTGGGAGAGCACTGGGAAGGTGGACACAAGGGTTAATAGGTTGGTGTCTGCAGCAGGAGCCTGACTGATTGGGACAACATCATTGCAGTGGGAGTAGGAGGAGCTTGAATTAACAATTGCTAGTGCAATTGTGTTGGCTAGAATAGGGTTAATATAAAAGGAGTCTCTAGTTTAGCTGGCCAGTAGAGGGGCCCAGAAGGATATATTTGCATAGGGCCCAGTGATGGGTTAATTCGGCTCTGATTGTAGTAGAGCTCAAGAGAGTGGCGTGGGCTTTTAATGTTTTCAAATGGACGTTGCTAAATGATGATTATTTTGTCGTAAATAGTAAGCTGCAGGGAGTGGGTCTGGTGTTCTTGTTGACTTTTGGTTTGGGTGTTTAGGTATCAGAAGATAGATGAAAGGTCACACGTTTAAAGAACTTATATGGCTCTTAAACTCTGAGAGCAAATGCGTTTCAGGTCCCACAAAGGAAACTACATTCTGAGTAAAACGTCTAGTGGGAGATTGTGACTGAATACACCCCTATATTCACACCCCACATGTTATTGTACTCTTTGTATAAAGATTGTGCTTTGTGAGGTATCATTTGAAATAATTCACTGGTCAAGAATGTAGTGTTGCTATGTTCATTTCACCATCATATGTAAAGTTGTGAGTGCCTCTTTATGTTGTTGATGGCATATATTCAAATCTACATAGCCCTGTCTAGGTAGGAGTGGGTAAACAAAGAAATGTGTTTACCTCAATTTATGTAGAAGTAGTAAACAGGGTCCTTGAGACAGCAAGAGGGAGAGGAGACAGATCTGAATTTTAGCATACACGGGTGAAGAGAGAGCATGGGGCCACCTTCACCCTCTGACTCCATGTCTCCATTACTGTTTGAATGAAGTTGGCTTTGAGGTGTAATCCTCAGACAAACCCATTTCAAAGGGGGACTGGACAATAAAAGGGAAGGGCAAAAACACGCCAGGTCATCTCTTTCTGACAACCCCCTTTCACCTGAGAAGACAGTGGAACCAGCCATTTGACTTTGGGGAGAGATCCTGACTTGAAATTTGATCAGCAATGTTGCTGGGAATATAAGGTAAGGATTTTACCACGAACCAAGTCTAGTTTAAGTTTTAGTACTAGATGGTGTTCTATCTTTATTTCTCTTATAATCCTTTCGGACTTTAATGACTTGTACTCACTTAAAAACTTGTCTCTTTTGTAGTTCAATAAACTTGTTTTATTCGTTAATCAAAACTAATCCAATCTTGTATTTAAACTGAATTGTTTGGTAACTCCAATTAAAGTAGCAAACTGTTGTATGTTGATCCCTTACAGAGGTCTGAACTGTCCAGGAGAGGGCTGGACAGTGGAGAACATGTTGTTTTTTTGGGTGAAATCTGGGACTTGGAGTGTCTTGGAGTCACCCTGCAAGCAGTAACCAAGGCAGGTGGAAGCCAGAGTCTGGCTGTTGTCTAGCTGGCAAGGTGTGATCTGCATGCTGTTTATGAGGAGTTCAGGTTGAGAGCTACAGCAGCCAAGCACTGTGAGGTTGCAGGGCCAGTGGTGAGACAGCCCCTTAGTGGATTTCACTTCAGGTTGTGATAAGGATGTTTATATTGAAATATCTGATATTTTGAGGGGAAAAGCCTTTCATGTGCTTATATGGGAGGCAAGGTGTGGGCAGAAAATGGGCTTGTCTGAGGAGACATGAGCTAAAGTGTGATCTTCTGCATGCAAAGGGAGAACAGAGCCTGGTGTTTGCCTTTTAAGCTTTATCCCTACCATTAAGCATGAGTAATGTAGCCCCACAGCAGCATTGTCATTAATGCACGATCTGGTTCCCCTGTGCTCACTGGCTTTCTCATCGGTATTATTTATTTGCACATGGCATTTTTACATGCTGCAATTGTGCTTTACAAGGTCAAGCTTTTTATATGTCTTTGGCTAAGAAAGCCATTGGGGGCTGGGGGGCAGGAGGAGTGAGAAATATGCCCTTTCCCAATGACCTAGAAACAGAAAGGTACATACTCAGTTAGGATAGAGAGACTAGAGTGACAAAAAAGGCCTGATGCGGGGAACAATTTAAAGGGACCACAGTTCTGTAATTCATCATTCTCTGCTGATAACTCTTAACTGACTCATTGGAAGGTTGGCTGTATCTGCCATTTATCTTGACATGTATCTGCTTGACATTAGATGGTTGCAGACCAAACATAAATAGCAGGGGATACCTCATCCTTCTCTGCCACATACACAGAGCCTTGTATGTGGCCATTAACCAACTGTGATCTCCAAGTCTTGGAAGAGACCCAGGGCATGACTATTATAGACAAGAATTCAAGAAGTCTTAAGACACAACCAAGCTTGGTAAAAGCACAAAAATGCTACAGAGTAATGGCCTGATCCAATTCCTGTGTAAGTCAAGGGATTTATTTTGGTCTTAACATTTATGTCACCAACAGTGGTGCTAATAACTGTGAGAGTGATAGTCTCCTTGCTGAAACAGATTCTCAAATACTTTTGAAAAGTTCCAGAGGGGTAGCCGTGTTAGTCTGTATACAGCAAAAACAACGAGAGTCTTGTAGCACTTTAAAGGCTAACAAATTTCTGCAGGTGTAAGCTTTCATGGGCTGCAGCCCACTTTGTCAGATGCATGAAATAGAAATCAGATGGGGGTATATATATACATCCCAGGGTAAGGAACAACAGCGGGGAGGGTAGCAAAGTTCATTCAGTTAGAGTAGATGAGGCTTATTCACAACCTTTGATTAGAAGGTGAGAATGTGTGAACAGTGACAATTACTTCTTGTAATGAGAGAACCATTCCAAGTCCCTGTTCAGACCCAGTTTGTTTGTGTCAAGTTTGTATATGAGTTCCAGCTCTGCAGTTTCTCGCTGAAGTCATTTTTTGAAGTTTTTTTGGCATTTGTTTTCTCTGTAACTTACTCAGTGGCACGTTCTTCTCCATGCATGAAGATGAATCATGCACCTGAAGCATTTGTTGTTGCCAGAGGTGTGTATCAGATGTAGATTTTCCTCCGTGTGAGTTTGTGTTTCCTGGCTAAGCTGAAAGGCACAAGAGGACATGTCTTTTAAGGAGTCCTCACTCAGCTTCTGTGCATTGAGACACACAGGCCAAAGATCTCAACTAGCACCAAAGTGGCAGAGTATCAGTATGTTAAACCATGGAGTGTCGTCTATTTTTTCCCCGCTCTTAATACTTTTTTTTAGGAAAAAGGGCAAGAACAAATTTCAACAGCCATATGCACTGAAACGGAATGTCAGTACTCTGAAGATGAATACCTAGGCACAGCATAACATACAGCAAAACCTACTGACACTTTTACAGGTCCTAAATCTAATTGGAAAACTTGTAACCACTTCCTCTACTGTATTTATCATGAGTCATTTGTATACAGATCACACTATTCCCAGCTATAAATGAAATGAAGATAAGGATGGTTTTCTAATGAAGGCGAAGACTGGGAACCAGGATACCTGGGTTCAGGCACTGGCTCTGTCACAGATTTCTTCTTGGATAAAGTGTTTGTAGTAGGGCCTCTTTCAAAGTGGTGCTGTGACGCTGTATGATTGAAATGTGACCATGCATATCCTTGTTGCTATCACTGATATATAATTTTAACAAATCTTATACAAAGTACGTCATGTAAAGTATCAATGGAAAAGTCATGATTTGCTGAGAATTATTATCCTGTTTATACATATATGCATTATCTTTGTATCTGAAGTTATAAATATGACTTTCCATCTGGATTTCAAACATGTTTGCTCCAGAGATAACACTTATTTGTATCCACTCCAGCTATTTTCGGAATGAACAATGTCAGTTGATGACCCATCAAGGGGATACTCAACTTTCACAATGGGCTATAAAAGGAATTTGTTCCCACCTGGTGATCCTTCCTGTGAAAGCTTGAGCCAGTTAATAAGTAATGGCTGCTTCTAGACTCAACAAAGCATGCAGTGACATGTGACTTTCTCATGTAACCCTGGATTTCATCTTGTCTCTGTGAACATCCACATGCTAAAACAAAGAGCATCCACCCACATGGAAGAGGGTATTTAAAACCCTGAAAACAGCTCCATTTTGTCTTCATTTCTCTAGACTGGATTTCTAACAAAGAAGCTCTAAACAAGTATGAATGACCCCAAACTGTTGGAGTAATTTCCAGAGACTTTTGCAAATTAAGAATGTAGTTATCTCTGCTTTGAAACTGACTTAAACTTTTATTCTCATCTGAATGTATATGATCTTTTAACCAATACTGTCTCTTTTTAAATAAATCTTAGTTTAGTTAATAAGCATTGGCTTTAAGTGTGTATTTGGGTAATCTCTGACCTATTCATTGACCTGTCTGGTAATGTTTCCAGTCCTTTGGGATTGCTAAATTTTTTACATATGATGGATGAAGATTTTCAGTAATCCCCATCGTATTTGCCTGGCTGTCTGAGTAGAGGCCAAAAGGCTGGATGACTTTAAGGGAACTGTATTTTTATATTCTGAATAACCAGTGAGGTGATGATAAGCTGTCTGTTGCTGGTTTAATATATCTTATGGAAGAAAAACCACCAGTGTCTGCCTGCCCCATTCTTTATACTTTTACCCTGAATAAGTTATCTCAACGTGACTCCCCTAGAGGACAACGTCACAGGTGCTAAGCACCTCTAATTTTCATTAAGACAGTGGGAGTTGAGCACGCTCAGAATCTTGCATGGGATACTATATTTCAACGCTGTGTCAGTTTATCTCTTTGCGTTAGTTGAGGCCAGTGTTAGGTCTGCCATTGATTTCAATGGGAACAGTGTCCCCAAGTTTTCTTTCTAGGAAAATGGAGCTGTTACTGTCCTATCTCACAGAGGTGCTGGGAAGCTATATTTATTAATGCCTGTGAAGTGCTTTGAGATCCTTAGATGCAGTACACTATAATACCACCAATATTTTGCATTGCATAAAGTGTGAATTTATTTGTTAGTCAAGATTGCTTGACCCTGCTGCCTGGCAATGTTAAAGCCATCACCTCCCATAATTGTTAACTTGCAGTAACATGTTCTTGACTCTTGTTTCTCCTTTTTATTTAAAAAAAGTAGACTATAACTTTTTTAAAAAAATAGAATATTAAATTTAATAGCCAGCCTAGCTGCAGGTTGTCCTGTTCAAGGTCATGACTGTGACAGCTGTTGAATCAGCAATACAGCATCTCTCATTTTAACCGTAGGATTGCAAAAGAGATACAACAAAAGGTTGGTGAGAATTATTGGAACAAATCCATATTTGTGCATGAGCAGGAAAAAGCTGCAGTAATTAGTGGGAAAACACTAAAACTTAAATGTAAGTGAGGGAGAGAAAGATTTGCTGTCTATTGTAACAGGAGTTAAAGTATTTTTTACATAGTTGGAGCAAGATTTGTTTTATTCTTTTAATGGTAAAAATTGTCTGAATTCCATGTATATATTAACTGACTTTTTTTTTTAAGTAGCATGGGGCAATCTGTCTCTCTTTTGGGTGCTAAGGTTTTTGTAAGTGGGAGTGGGATTAAAAATGCAAGAAACAAAATGGGAGTGAGTTAGAGTGGGTATTTCAGGGCAGAACAGGAGCGGGATTTTAAAAAATAGTCCCATGCAGGGCTCCAAGACTGGAGTGTTGCTAGCAGGCTGCCCCTATACGCAGACACTCGGGGTGGGACCTGCATGCCATTGGGCTGTTTGTGAATGGCCCGGGTGAGTGCCAAAGCAGCAAATAATTGTGAGGTACCCAAAGTTGCAGGGCAGGAGGTAACGCAGAATGTGATACAGTGGAACCTCAATTACAAACACCAGTGTTACGAACTAACAACCAGTCAACCACACACCTCATTTGGAGCGGGAAGTATGCAGTCAGGCAGCAGCGGAGACTCCCCATTCCCTCTTCTCACCCCCACCCCCCAGCAAATACAGAACAGGGTTAAACGTAAACTACAAAAAATATTTTTTTTAAAAATTTGACAAGGTACGGAAACTGTGCTTGTTGCTTTTAACCATCTTAATTTAAAGTAAATGTTTTTCTTCTGCCTAGTAAAGTTTCAAAGCTGTATTAAGTCAATGTTCAGTTCTAAACTTATGAAAGAACAACCATAATGTTTTGTTCAGGGTTACAAACAACCTCCATTCCTGAGGTTCTACTATGATTACAAAATGGAAAACTACAAAAACAAAGGAATAGCAATGCCATAATGCTTTAAATATCAAAACATCGAAGACCAAATTCTGCCATGAAATACATGCAAATCAATGGGATTTGTACGCACACGTCTGAGGGGAAATTTGGCCCTAATTTAATTTTATCCTCCCAGCAATTCTTTGGATTCAGTGAGTAAGTTCTGTTACACCACAAGGCAAATGAGAGGCAGGCCCAGTTCAGGCAAGTGTCCCTTTTCTATGTAGTACTTAAATATATCTCGAACATGCTTTTAGTCCCGTTGAGTTCAGTGAAATTAATCATTTGCTTAAGTATTAAGTCCTGAATAGGAATGGACATAAGCTTAACTGCTTTGCTGGGACTATAGATGGGAATGTAACTTTCCCAGGCCATACATTGACTCAGTGTCAGAGCCAGGTTTACAGCTAAAGAGACCCAGAGATGAAAATGTCCATTGATGTCAGTGAGGAAGGATTCGCCCCTTGTCTCTCAGACCTCCTGCTGAATCTCTGAGAGTGGTGGTGTTCTAGTGCTAACATTCAAATGTGCACCTGTCATCTAAAGTAGTTCTCAGTCTGTGCTGTGTCAGGATATCATTGTGGCTATTGCCTGATCTGACTGGTGGCTCTATATACCTGATGATGTAGCTTAGTGTATATACCTACAATACAAGAGGGCCCTTCAGCATGTGAACAAATTGAAGTTTCTGAAAGGAACTACTGCTCCAGAACTCTTAACTGGCAGCATGATGAGAGAATGGCCATTCCTTTTATCATAGAATATTAAGATTGGCAGGGACCTCAGGAGCTCATCTAGTCCAACCCTCCTGCCCAAAGGAGGACCAGGACCTACCCCAACTAAATCATCCCAGCCAGGGCTTTGTCAATATAGACCTTAAAAACCTCTAAGGATGGAGATTACACCACCTTCATAGGTAACCCATTCCAAGGCTTCACCAACCGCCTAGTGAAAAAGCATTTTCCTAAGATCCAACCGAGACCTCCCTCACCACAACTTGAGAGCATTGCTCCTTGTTCTGTCATCTGCCACCACTGAAAACAGCCTAGTCCCATCCTCCTTGGGACCCACCTTCAAGTAATTGAAGACTGCTATCAAATTTCCCCCTCTCATCTGCAGACTAAATTATCCCAGTTCCCTCAGCTTCTCCCAATAAGTCTTGTGCTCCAGCCCCCTAATTATTTTTGTTCCCCTCCGCTGGACTCTCTTCAATTCGTCCACATGCTTTCTGCAGTAGGCGGCCCAAAACTGGACACAATACTCCAAATGTGGTCTCACCAGTGCCGAATAGAGGGAAATAATCACTTCCCTCAGACTGCTGGCAATACTCCTACTAATGCAGCCCAATATGCTGATAGCCTTCTTGGCAATAAGGGCACACTGTTGACTCATAGCCAGCTTCTTGTCCACTATAACCCCCAGGTCCTTTTCTGTGGAACTGCTGCCTAGCCAGTCGGTCTCCAGTCTGTAGTAGTGTATGGGATTCTTCCATCCTAAGTGCAGGACTCTGCACTTGTCCTTGATGAACCTCATCAAATTTCTTTTGGCCCAGTCCTCCAATTTATATATGTCACTCTGTCCTATCCCTACCCTCCAACGTATATACCACTCCCCGCATCTTAGTATTATCTGCAAACTTGATGAGGGTGCAATCCACCCCATCCTCCAGACCATCAGTGCAGATGTTGAACAAAACTGGCCCCAGCACCGACCCCTGGGGCACTCCACTTGTTACCACCTGTCAACTAGATATCAAATCATTGGTCACTACACGTTGAGCCCGATGATCTAGCCTGCTTTCTATCCACCTTAGTCCATTCATCCAACCCATACTTCTTTAATTTGCTGGGAAGAATACTGTGGGCAACTGTAGCAAAAGCTTTGCTAAAGTCAAGGTATATCCTGTCCACCACTTTTCCCACATCTACAGAGCCAATCATCTCATCATAGAAGGCAATCAGGTTGGTCAGGCATGACTTGCCCTTGGTGAATCTATGCTGACTGTTCCCAATCCCCTTCCTCTCTTCCGAGTGCCTCAAAATGGATTCCTTGAGGACCTGCTCCATGGTTTTTCCACAGACTGTGGTGAGACTGACTGGTCTGTGGTTCCCCGGCTCCTCTTCCTTCCGTTTTTTGAACATGGACATTATATTAGCCTTTGTCCAATCGTCCGGGACCTCCCCCAGTCTCCATGACTTTTCAGAGATAATGTCCAATGGATCTGAAATCACATCAGTCAACTGCCTCAGCACCCTTGGATGTAGTGCATCTGGCCAATGGACGTGTGCATGTCCAGCCTTTCTAAATAGTCCTGAACCCATTCTTTCATCACTGAGGGCTGCTCACCTCCGCATTCTGTGCTGCCCAGTGGAGAAGTCTGGGCACTTTTACACTTACTAGTGTAATGAATATAGTGTTTGTTGCCGTGTCGGTCCCAGGATATTAGAAAGACAAGGTGGGTGAGGCAATCTCTGTTACTGGACCAAGTTCTGTTAGTTGGAGAGACAAGCTTACAATCAGCTCTTCAGACCACTCCAGACCTGAAGACCTCTCTGTAAGCTCAAGCGATCAGAAGTTCATCCAATAAGAGAAGTTACATCCCCCACCTTCTCTCTCTAGAGTGATGTGCATCCCTTTTACCTTTAGTAAGGGTAGCTTGTATGGGTCCTGTAACAGACTAATTTAAATTGATTGATCTTTTTTTTATTGTCTGCAAGTTGCGCTTTGTACAGATTACCAGATGCTATTATCTATTGCTGTAGCTTGCATGTTTCGGAATATAGTTCAGCTATCTTAACTTCTTCCTTGTTGTTTCTATTTTACTAATTTCTAGTTTACTAATGTTATCTGACACAAGCAGTCAGTACAAGTATTATGCAGTTAACTGAAAGTAACTTTCCCATGGAAAAGGAATAGGAGTATGTCCTGTGCCCTTCCACTTTCTGATGGATCTGTATTGTATGACTAATACTCTATAACGACAAGTGGCGCTTTGGCAGGGTTTGATCAAGAAAACTCTCCCCTAGATTTCTGATCACATCATCTTTGCCTCCTTACAGAATAGCATGTGCTCTTCTTGTGTGTGGGATTGGCTCCAGTATTCATTTGTTTACTGGATGAAGCTTTCATATTTGCCTGTTTGGTGCCATCATTATAATGATATGTCTCTTTTAGGACAGCCATTGTACGGAGGGAATCCTTGGGCTGCTGGTGATTTTGTGTAGTGCATAAACTGTTCACCTTATCTTCCATTTTAGGAGAATCTGCAGTTATACCATGATAGTGCAGCACCATTGGTGGTAGAAACAGTGAAAGTGCTAGCGTGGACAAGGAATGGGCATCTTTTAATGTCTAGACTTGCTCTGAGTAGAAATAATTCAAGCCACTTACATCTGACATTTCAGAAATCTTGAGCACTCACAGATTCCACTGGCATCAGTGGGAACTGGGAATGCACTGAACATCTGGCCACTTATTTAGCCACGTTTTAGGCACTTCTAAAAAATCTTGACCAATGAAATTCAAGTTTCCATCTGAAGGATTTAGTTGCAGGATGAGCCCATTCTAATTAATATTTCCAGTTTTGGGCTGCTTCTTTTGTCTATACCCTATCTACTTACAGTATGCCCTGGATTTGACCTTCCTACCTTAGTAGTTATAAAATAGTAGGGAAAGGAATACAGTCATAGATATTAAGGCCAAGTGGGCCCATATGATCATCTAGTCCAGGGGCCGGCAACCTTTACTACCAAAAGAGCCGCATGCGGCTCCGGAGCCGCCGCTTACCGCGGCCGAAGAGCCGCATGCGGCTCCGGAGCCGCGGGTTGCCGACCCCTAATCTAGTCTGATCTCCTGTATAACATGGCCATAGCATTTCATCCATTTACATATGGAAAGTGAATGCACTTTTAAGAAGATAGGCACATATGGCCCCAACACTAAAGACTGATATGTTGGTAAAACTGCTCTTGAGCCCCATTCACAAAAGGGGCATATGGCAAGTCTGCTTAAAATGAAATTGTTGCTGCTAGGCTACTGCAGTGTAACAGGCACTTCACTCATGTCTGCCATGCAGATGAACTTGCTTAAGCAACCATAATGATATATCATGACTTTAAAGACCAAAAACCCTTCTCACAAACCATACTGTCTACAAATTTTCATTCTCCCACAAAATTAGTATTCATCAACATGAATTACTGGTCATCGTCTGGCACAGGATGTACTAATGGAGGTGCATAAGTTCAGAAGCAGATGGATTGAAAGGCTGTGAAACGCAGTTCTGATTTGTGAACAGAGAAGTCAGGTGTGCACTTTAAAGCTGTTGCCAAAGTGTTACATTAACACTTATATAAGGGCAGTTCTAGAAAAAGTATTTGCATATTCATTAATACTAAATAGTTTCTGCAGGTTCTCTCAGTCACCCAACTATCAAATGTAATCCACTACTCACATGATCCTTATCTTGGGCCTGTTCACATCTTTGTTTTGGCTGGTTGCTACTCTGGTACCAATTCTCTGTGTATACATGTCAGGGGTTTTCTTATGCAGTTCTTCACAACCCATTTCTTGCATGTAATAAACATTCTTATGCCCTCAGTGTCCAGTTTAATCTCCCCAGTGACTCCCCAGCAACATTCCCCCTTCCCTCATCAGCACCTGGCTGTGCTCTAACTTCTTCAGCAATTTCCATTAATTTCCTGATAATTGAACTTACTCACATTTTCTCTGTAATCCTGAGCTGTCCTTTCCCAACAACAACCGTAGGGGGTTTGTCTTCCACTTCTGCAACAATGGAGAGAGATACTGCTCCCTGGAATTTAACTACCTTGGGAAGGAGAGGGTGAGAGGATGGGATCCAAATGTGAATAAGAACAATATATTGAGGATGCCACGTAAATTTATGGACTGTCCTTGTAACAGAAAAGCTTTCACACCAAGTACATACACAATAGAAGTGTCCAGAAAGAGGATCACTATTTAAAAAGGGTGACCACATTTCTAGTGTACTCAGTGGAGGAGGGCTCCCCAGCCAGCCAGCCAGAATCTTTAGCCATGTTCCTTGAATATCAAGCTGATCCTCAGTAATTAATGTATGATGCAATGTGTTAATGTTTTATTGTAACTTTGCCTTAATAAAAAGTTCAAAAATAAGTAAAAAGAACTAAAAATGTAGTCTAGAAAAACAAGTTATTAGTAATAGCTTTTCTTGAAGCTAAGATCAGGAATTTAGTCCCACTGTTCATTAAATTGCAGGTTTGCTCCGCATCGACAGAAACTCTTTGATCAATAAAAAGTATTGAAAGTAAGCAACATTTAAACCAATTTTGTACGGCTTATCTAAAGAAAATTGTCATTTAAAAAAACCTATCAGACAGACAACCAAATGTACATGGTGGGTCAAATTCATGCTTGCTGTAATCCCATTGACATCACTCTTTTTTGGAAAATGCTGTGCGTATCTCAGGTCTCACTTTTAGCTGTAAAAAACAGTCCCCTTTCTTCCTCCTGAGATCTCTTCCATTTCAGGAAAGCTGTGTCAAAAATATAGGTTTGGATGGCTATATACACTTCATCTTAAGAAGGAGGCATGTTTGCTGTACATCCCACTCCTCAAAGGAATGGCTCAAGCAGCCAGAAATTATATATATCCTAATCAATGCAGTTTAGATCTCCTAGTTTTCTTTTGGAGTTTGGCTTCTAACTGAGTAGTGACTTCCAATTAACTAATTAGTGGATAGTATGACCAACTGGGAAGAAATCTCTATATTAT
>ML675616.1:18657485-18684431 GCA_007922155.1 Mesoclemmys tuberculata
GACAGTTCTAGGGCCTCATCTCATCATCTTTTTCAACGTCCTTCCTTTCTAGGCTCCCCATCTACTTTGCTTCTTCTCCTCAGTGGCAATTTGCCTCCTCCCTGTGGAATAAACTGTTCTATAAGCTCCGATGTACAAATGGTTTTAGCTTCTTTAAACACAATTCTTTTGCAGGCATTTTAGGTTTTACTGACGTGATCTGAAGTTGATTTATTTTTAAACTGACACAATAAACTTTTTACTAACATCACTAAAAATACCATAAACAGTACAATAATGTCACAAGAGTGCGTACTCACTCGCAATATTCTGTATGCGGGAATTCAGAATTATGCTATTGTTTTAGCTGCAGTTAATTGATCAATTGGGTTCTTTGGGCATGTGCAATAATAGAAAACAGGAAATTGATAATGTCATGCTCAGTGTAGTTTTATGGTACAAGAGGTGATTCTGAATGACAATCAATGTCAAAGTACAATATGTTTTATTTCTATCCAATTTCACGGACCTTTTCATTTATTTATGGGTTTATGGACAGTGTTAAAATTGTACTTTTTTTACTGTCTATCTGTAAATTTATGGACAGTTGCATCTCGTGTCATCCTTTTGGCATTCTAATTCCTTAACCACCATTAAACTACTATAATCTACCCCAGTGGCTTCTTTGTGATCAGATCATTTATTTTCTTGAACTCTAAGTGGTCCCCAATTTGTCAGCTGCTCCCATTTTACTAGTCACAGTGTGGGTGTGACACTAAGAGCCCCTCAGTGCCTCTGGGCACTCCTAATAGGCTTGACGCACACTATCCCCAACACCTTTTTGATACATATTATGACAACAGTATCTTGTAAGTTATCACGTGCAAATTGATGAAACGCTGGTGATGAATATCAAGGCATGATGTATGCCAGCTTGTGTATAAAGAAATATGTGTGCCTGCTGAAAAACATTGTTTTGGAGGCAGTGCATAAATCAAAACCGTACTAGATAAAAGAATATGGATTTATCTGTCTCACTGGCGTGGTTGCAGGCATAGGACAGTTAAAGTACATTTACATATAAGGTAAATAAAACAATCAAGCTAAGAGGTGGAAAACAGCTTAGAGAACACACTGGGGGACAGAGTATGCGTGCCCAAGAAGTCTCTCTGGCTCTTGAAGCAAACACAGTGGACTGTGGGGAACTATCCAGGGAAGAAACAGACATTCTAGTTATCTATCACTAAAGGGACAAAAGAGGCCAGAGCTCTTGGAATCTGTAAAATGTGGTCCTTCAGCTATGTGGGCTGAAGTCTCTGGGAACTGACTATATGTGAGAAATTGCCTGAGAATTGTAATCTATTAAACTAGACACCAAAAAGTGTTTTTTGATTTATAACTTTATCTCTCTTTTTTTAGTGCTTAGCATCACTTGAAATTGTTTATTAATAAACTTATTCTTGTTTTATTACAAAACCATCTTGGTGCTGTGTATTCAAGTGAAATGTAAGTCTTCAGTTAACCAGTCTGGTGAGTTACACTGCGAGGGACTGGACACTGCAGAGTCTGGCGAACTGGGGGTTCACTGACTTATATCTGCAAGGAAAGGTTTAGACTTGCAGAGTCTTGGAGTTGGCTGATGAGGTGGATAGACTGGTGCTGAGACAGTCCAATCTTCAGCAAAGCTAACTTTCTGAGGCAGAGAGATACAACAGTGGCTTACAGTTCTGGGCTGCCTGGAGAAGAGCGTCACGTGAGGTGAGGGCATTAGAATAGGTTCAGTGTATGCAAATGCTGAAACTCCCTCTTTCATGCATCATATAGATGCTGCAATAACCTGAAGAGTGGCCAACTCTCGATACTTTTATCATGTTTCATCATATTGCTGTATTACTTAAAGCCCCAGCTTCTGAAGATAAGTGATTATGCAAAAATCTCAACTTTCATGTAAAAATAGTTTCCATCCCTCATGGTGCCAGAAAAAGCTTGAAAATGTGACCCTAGTGTACCCTACAGGGCCCAAAACCAGAAGGCAAAGAAAGACGTAACGAAAGATTGCCATGCTGGGTCAGACCAATGTCTTGTCTTCCAACAGTGGCTGGTGCCAAATACTTCAGAGGGAATGAACAGAACAGGGCAATGTATCCAGTCACAGCTTCTAGTAGTCAGAGGTTTAGGGGCACTTAGAAGATGGGGTTGTGTCCCTGACTATCTTAGCCAATCGCTACTGATGGACCTATCATCCATTAATATATCTAATTCATTTTTTAGCCCAGTTATACTTTCAGCCTTGACAATGATCCCTGGCAATGAGTTCCACAGGTTGACTGAGCAAAGTAGTTTTGTTTTTTAAACTTGCTGCCTATTACTTACAAGAACCGGGTGTCACTGAATGTATGTTGTGAGGGGATAAATAAGACTTTTTCACTTTCTCCACACCATTCATGATGGTATAGACCTCTATCATAACCCCCTTTTGTCATATCTTTACCAAGATGAACAGACACAGTCTATAATCTCTCCTCGTGGATTTATATAGTGATGTTATCTTTTCCATCTTCTTATCTATCCCTTTCCCTAATGGTTCCTAACATTGTGTTTTAGCTTTTTCAATTGCTGCTGCACATTGAGTGGATGTTTTTCAGAGAACTATCCACAATGACTCCAAGATCTTTCTTGAGTGGTAACAGCTAATTTAGACCTCAACATTTTGTATATATAGTTGGAGATTCTTTTCAATGTGCATTACTTTGCATTTATCAACACTGAATTTCAATTGCCATTTTGTTGTCCAGTCACTCAGCTTTGTGAGATCCCTTTGTAACTCTTTGGATTTAATTATCTTGAGTAATTTTGTATCATCTGCAAATTTTGCCACATTCACTATGTACCCATTTTTCTGGTTCATTTATGAATATATTGACCATATTAGTATAGTATAGATCCTTGGGTGACCCTGCTATTTGTGTCTTTCCACTGTGATAACTGACCATTTATTCTTACCCTTTTGTTTCGTTATCTTTTAATCAGTTACTGATCATGGGAAGACTTCCCTTCTTATTCCATGACCACTTACGCTGCTTAAGAGCCTTTGGTGAAAGACCTTGTCAAAGGCTTTCTGAAAGTCCAAGTACACTATATTCATTGGATCACCCTCGTCCACATGTTTGATTCCCTCAATTATGCCTCACCAATCTATTAGAATTCTTTTTCCCTTTACAAAAGCCATGTTGAGTCTTCCCCCAGCATATCGAGTTCATCTGTGTCTGATAATTCTGTTCTTTACTATAGCTTCAATCAATTTATTTGGTACTAAATTTAGGCTTACTGGCTTGTAATTGCCAGGATTGCCTCTGGAGCCTTTTTTAAAACTCAACATTGCATTAGCTGTCTGCCAGCCATCTGGTACAGAGGTTATTTAAGTGATAGGTTACTTATCAAACTTAGATCAGCAATTTCATATTGGAATTCCTTCTGAACTCTTAGGCGAATGCCACCTGATCCTGGTGATTTATTGTTTAATTTATCAGTTGGTTCCAAAACCACCTCTCTTGACATCTCAATCTAGGACAGTTCCTGAGATATGTCACCTGAAAAGAATGGCTCAGACATGGGAGTCTCCCTCACATCCTCTGCAGTGAAGACTGATGCAAAGCTTCTCTGTAATGTCCTTGTCTTCCTTGAGTGCTCCTTTTGCACCTTGATTGTCCAGTGGTCCCACTGACTGTTTGGCAGGCTTCCTGCTTCTGAATAAATAAATGTATATAATAAATGTAATATTAAATATATAATATATATATAATATTATATTTAATATTAATATAAATATAATACATAAATTTATAAATAAATTCCATTAGCTGTTAGTAGTTGCTCATCAAATTCTTTATTGGCATGCCTAATTATACTTTTTACACTTGACTTGACATAGTTCATATTTCTTTATATTTTTCTCAGTAGGATTTGACTTCTGGTTTTTAAAGGGTGTGTGTGTGAGAGAGAAAGTGAAATTCTCATGATTTTTAAGCCAATGTGATTTTGGGGGGGGGGGAGGCTGACTCATGGCTTGAGGCTTTTTGGGTTTTAATAGTTGAGGTTGGCAATACTGAATACGTAACACTTTATTTTCTTGATACCTTTTTCCAGTGTTATAATCTTGCCTCTTTATAAAAGATTTCATGTCCTGTTGTGATAAATTGAACGAAGGACACAAAGCTATCTGAAGCAAACTAATTATCATTGTCACATGTAAATTGTATCATTGTCTTGGATGTTGTCCAGGACTCAGCTTCACGCTCCTCCAGTATTTTGCAGGATTACACAGTAATCAACATAGTCACTTCTGACTGGATTAGTGTTGCACTGTTTTTAGGGAAAATATTTGCTATTGATGAAAAAACATTTACCAAGTACCTTAATCTGATTCAGGAAGTGGAAAAAAGTGATGGTAAACTTTTGGAGCACAGCATCCAAAATGAAGAATTTTCAGACATAAACAATGTAAATTTTCAAACAACACTGTATTATAGTATAGCCATAATATATATATATATATATATAATACCTGAGGTATCAGAAAAGTTAAATTTTACAGCAAAAATCCATATTCAGTCTGGTGTAAACCTAGACTAGTTCTATGGATTTTGAACAAAAATTTTAGTGTTTAGTCTTGTTTTAAAATTTTAACTGCAACAACTTCCCCTACAGCATTGGCAAACCAAAAGCATTTCTGAGATTTAATAATGTCCTTTGAAATTCTAGATAGAAAGGTACTGTATGAATGAAATTTGTTGTTAAAAGAAATGCTCTTTAAATATTTTGTTTAAAATTTAACAAATGTAATCCTCAAGGCCCAAAATCTGCGAAGGCTTATGAACATGCTTAATTTTAAGTGTGTGCATAATGTTTTCCAGGATCATGTACGTTGGCCAAACCAGATTGTTACTACGCAAAAGAATAAATGGACACAAATCAGGCATAAAAAATGGTAACATCCATAGACCAGTTGGAGAACACTTCAGTCTCCCAGGACACTCTGTAGCTGATTTGAAAGTTGCCATACTTCTCAAAAAAAAATTCAAAAACAGATTTCAGAGAGAAACTGAAGAGCTGGAACTCATCTGCAAACTTGATACAATCAAACTGGGTCTGAATAGGGACTTGGAATGGTTATCTCATTACAAGAAGTAATTGTCACTGTTCACACATTTTCACCTTCTAATCAATAGTTGTGAATAGGCCTCAGCTACTCTAACTGAATGGACTTTGCTAATACCTACCCTCCCCATTGTTGTTTCTTACCCTTGGATGTATATATATACCTCCCATCTGATTTCTTTTCCTTACATCTGAGGAAATGGGTTACAGCCCACGAAAGCTTATGCCTGCAGAAATTAAATTTGTTAGTCTTTAAAGTGCTACAGGACTCTCGTTGGTTTTTTTTTTTATTTTAGTCTCTCTCCTGTGCTCTGTGAAGTGCCTAATGGGACCAGCTTGCCTGGAGGAAGAATCTGCCTATCTTGGCCACAGAGGGTCAAGAGCCAGGCCTAGAGGGGTGGGCGGGGAGAGATTGGGACTGGAAGCTGGCATTGGGGAAGAGAGAACCTGGCACTGGGAGTTGGGCTATGGGAGACTAGGACTAGTTGGACAAGGAGTCTGGGACTGTGATTAGGGGAGGGAAATGGACGTGAACTGGTAATCAGTACATGGGGGAAGACTGAGATAGATGAGGAGCCAGAAGGAGACTGGAACTGGCAGGACAAGGCATCTGGGACGTGAAGTGACAACAAGAACCAGCTTGCTGTCAGGTTCGATTTATATGGATCCCTCAAATAAGGAGGGACAAAGATTGCTTTGCATACAATTTTGTTTTACTTGCAATAATTTATACATCACCAATTACAATTTAAAAATCACCATTGATTCTTATTTAATACAACAATTTAACTACTTAGAACACAATTACAATTACAACTATACAATTATATTTACAAAGCTAGCTTACACTATAGGGTTATTCTTATGCTATTATACTTACACTGCACCAGTGAAGTTCGTCAGCAGCAAAGCAGCCTTCTCATTCTGCTGGTACAATTCCCGGGTTTTACATCTGAGTGGAACACACTGTCACACTCAGGTTACACATCTGAGTGGAAAATACTATCACACTCAGGTTACACAGCCCCACACTCTATACTTAGGTTTGAGCGGCAAGCTGGGGAGAGACGGCAGGTGGATCAGGCCCACACGTAGAGCTACTCTGGTGCTCTTCCAACAAAGATATGGGACATCTCCAGTTTACTTCCTGTTTGTGACCACCTTTTATATTTTTCTTCCACACAGCAATATGCCCGCTTAGCCAATTATGAAGTGTCTAAGAGTGATGGGGTGATCGGGGGCTGGACCCCGACACGATATTATCTTCCTTGATCGCCCAGTTATTTACCAGACAGAATTTTGGCCCCCTGCTTGGGCAGTCGTACATTTTTTGTGGATAAACTCCAGTTGCTGTCTGCTGTTGACAAAGGATCACTTATTGCAATACATGTCTGAATACTATTTAAATGAAGTTTACTGAGTTTCAAGTAACAGGTTTACCGAAACCTACAGGCCACATACTGATTTTCAGTACTTGACACCTTCTCCCGGTGCTTATCACAGAGACTGACAAGACAAGGCTGGATGTTGTTACAAGGCAGTTAACATTTTACATCCAGGCCCAATGAGTTTATATTTCTATTAATTTAAAATGGAGTTGGGTCACTTTAATTATAAAATAAAACAATGTTACAACAGGACGAAGAACAAGTGGAGAGGCAAAAAAGAGGTGAGGGTGGGGCAGAGGAGAAAGAAGTGATGAACAGCTAGAGTGCAGAGGAAAACCTTGCACTGGATGGGCAAAGAGGTAAGAAAATGGAGGCGAGGAAGCCAGAGATTTGGTGAAGATAAGACTGGAGAACTTGAGTGGCTAGGATGGACAGGAAACCAGGATGAGGTTGTGGGGAACTTCAGGAAAGGGTGAAGGAAAGGGATAACTAGGGATAGCTAGGCAAGGGGCTAGGATTGTGCAGGGAACTGAGATTAGGACGGGGAATCTGGAGGTGTGAGCCTAGGACTTGCTGGACAAAAAAGAGACTAGGGCTAGGATTAGAAGCTTGAGTGCAGAGTGGGACAGATGAGAAGCCAATGGTGGGAAAAGATGGGTGGGGATATGTTGCAGCAGATGAGGCAGAAAAGGTCTTCTAGGGGGTGGGGGAGAGTAGCAGAAAAGCCTATGCCTGCCTGAACACACGCCCCCTCCAGAGCCTGGAAGGAACCTAAGATTCTTGAATTTTGCATTCTTGTTCGAAGAGTTTAAAATCTAATTTTAGGTGTGATTTAATGTGTAAAACGTAAATGCGATTTAATGAATAGGGGAAGAAGAACAAGGGTTACAACAGTCAAGCTGTTGCTCAGTGTCCTATGCTAATGCTTCTACTCTAAGGATTTATTTATTAAACCATATTTGTGGTGGTTTTGTTATCTCTGTGCTTTCGTACCCCCCACGTTCACTGTAGGGGAGCAAGCACAGGCTTGGGGTTTCACAGGAGGAACCAGGCATGCTAGAGCAGGGCTTCTCAAGCATTACCGTAGCATGGATCCCATTTTAATGCCAAGAGTGCCATACAGAAATTTTCCTTCCCTTCATTATTGCATAGAAAGTCTGACTTCCTTTTGGCAGCTGTGCATTCAACTCCCCTGCCATTCATTATCACACAACGTCCCCGTGACAACGGGGCAATCACTTCAGCTGATAAGTTTCATTCAGTGATAACGTCTCTAATGTTCTATAATTATCTTTTCCATCTAAGTCCTAGGAAAGCCAGCCTGTTGGAGGCAGCTCTCCCTGGAACAGCAGCATGCGCTTTTTGGAGCACAGTTCAGATGGATGCGGTAGAGTGAGCTGAGCCTCAGTTTCCCCTGGAAACTGTCTCCCATTCTTGCCTCCCAGTACTGATTCCACCTCCTGTTTGCCCTGTGCAAGGATTGAGACGGGAACTATGCTGTATCCTGCTCCTGCCCCTTATATGTCCATTTGACCATCACTGTGGCCTTTCAATTTCTCTTCTAATACTATGCAAGAGCTGGGAGGTCCTCCAGCTCTTCCCTCAAAGAACATTGCTCCCTTGCTCTTGTACTTGGACTCTTATCCTGTTGTGCATGGCCTTGCTTGTTTGCAGTGAAATCAGAGTTAGTCTAACTAGCACCTACGTACTGTTCTCACCCTTCCTTACACCGCAGCAGGAAGAACCTGTCTGTATTTTGGTCTGACATGCCCACTTTAATGCAGGACTGGACTCTTCTGCCGGGGTGTAAAGAGGGCCCGGATGCTTAGTCAACGCACCTTCAATTTCTTTCATTTCAATGTCATGCTTGTTTTCCTTCTCTGCACCTACCTTGCTGAAATTGGATTAGTGTATGGATTAGTTTTTGTGTGTGTGGTATGTGAAGCAAGGAATTGGGCCCCCAGCAATTTTAAATTGTTTATGTTGTATTTCTCCATCTTTTAAAACAGAATGTGAAAAATAATCAGATGTCTATTATGCAGTAAGTGAGTAAAGCTCTGAACCTATTTTGAACACCTTTTTCATAGTGATCCTGTAGGGGGAAGCAGATTGGCACAGCTCAAGTGTGATCACTTGAACCAAGGCATGGAAAAGCCTGGCAGGCTCATAAATGAATTGTTCCTTTGTGTGGCCTATAAGCTTGGGGAAGAAGGAGCTGTCACTTGGCTTCAGGGAGTGCGTTCTTTTCATTGTGAAGCAAAAGCACCATGCTTTTGGCACAAAATCTGTTCAATGGGTCATCAGTGCTGGCTAAATTCTATATAGAGTCAAGGGGGGGACATATAACTGCATTTAATCTTCTGTTTTGCACAGACATTATACAAGAGTGAATCCAAGAGGTGCAGCGCAGAGATTTTTGGTTCTGAAATTTTACTCATCCTCTGTATCAATTATGCCATGAAATTATGGAGAGGCAGAACTGCCAAAACATGCAGATGTCTGACATTTGTGCTGAGTTGTGATTTTTTAGCTTTTGAGAATAAATTTATAAAGAACAGAAATGTGAAGTGGCAATTGCAGCACTTTAGCAGAACTTTGGATATTGAATTGCACGCTCTTTTTTTCCCCTAGCTAATAGCATTATTTCAATTCAAAGCAAAGTGAAAAGAACCATTAGTTGCTGAATTTGAAAGAAGTTCTAGGTTTTGTTAGTATTCTGGTCTATTGTCCGGGATACATGTGTAAAAAATATACAGAATTAAATGGATACCAGGGTTTTTTCTCATAACCTCCCTTATTTTCTTAAGAAAAACGACTGTAGCTGAATTTCTTTGCTGATGAGATACATGGAATATAAAAGCAGTAACATGAAAAGTCCAACATGAAAAGGAATCCGGAAAGTCTTGCCTTGTTCATTTCAGAGAAAACATAATGAAAGGTGATGTGATTTAAAAAAAAATGTTAGTAAGTAGTGTGGGTTTTTGATTAGGCCCATGGAAGTCACTGTAAAAACTCCCATTGGTTTCAATGGACATTGGGTTCAGTCCTTTATAGGTAGCTTTAATATCGTAAGGCTTGAGGTTGTTTTCAGCTAATAAGTTGTAGGTTGAAACTCATTTAAATGGCTAACGAGCATCCCTGAGCCTCAAGGACAATGGCTAGTGTAAACATCTGATGGCTCAGGCAGCCAGATGTGCTCTTCTCATTGGAATTAGAATCACTAAGAGGACATTTGCTTTTAGAATTTCTGTCTCACCTGCCACCTATGTGTAAGGACCCCCCACCATCTTCCTCCCCCTAACCCCCGCCTCGAGTGTAGCCCTAGGATCCTTGATATAAGTAGATTGATTAAAGTGTCTCTGCATGTATGTAACGACCATTATTACTGTTTTTCTCTCTTGATGGGACAGCGTCTGTATTTGTAAGTGAATAGATAAAGAATTTAAAAACGTACTATGTAATCGATAAGAAAGCATATATAATTGACCACTGTAGCACTATGAAGTTGAAGCTGATTTATCAGACTTCCCAGTATTGTGCATAACCTCTTCAGTATTGTCTGTGCTGGCTGATTCTTGGAGAAAGAATCCTTCGTGCCTTACAATATGGTACTGCCTCAAAAGGATTGGTTTTTTTGTTTTTGTTGAACTGTTTGCGGGTATAACTGGCTTATTGCACATGAACTTCTATTTAAGACTTCAGCATTCATTTGCAATTTCTTGGACAGTTTACAACTAAGGCTAACGATGTAGAGGCAGATAAGAACATTTGTTGTGCTATTGAAATGGTTCATGGATATGCAGCTAGAAATACAAAAATTGAGAGAAGCTGCACACGTTTTAGTGAACTCTGCTGTGTGCAAATATTAGTGTTGTCAGTATACGGGAAAAAGTGGGGGGTGTCTGTGATACAGGACACGGTATAAAGAATGGGTCAGTATGATTTTGGGGTGGGCTACTTTAATTGAAATTGGTGAAGCCATTAGTGAGTTATGTAGGAGATCCCAAACAAATATTAATACATCTTTGTTTCACACTATCCTATATTTTACATATGCTACGTGAAACAGAGGAGGAAATGTTTTGCAAATGTAGTTGAGGTGGAGGGCGGTGGTGGGTAAGAAAAAGCTCTTCCTGCAGCCGTGAAGTAGGAGAAGGAATTCTGAGGGGAATGCTGTTGTCTAAACCAGTGAGGAAAGGAAGGTCCCCACTGCCTTTAGCAGTGGCAATGGGTAGGTGTGCTCCCTCCGTCTCTCCTCTTACTTTAACAGTAGGCAGCACAGGGAGTGACACCTATAGTTAAGGTTGCCCAACATTTTCTATAAGATTCTGTTTTTAGTTGCTTGCCAAACTTGACTATGGGAGGAAAAAATAGTATGTTATTGTGTAATTAAAGACCATATCATAATGCTTATATAAAAGGAGCTGAATTAAGATTGCACAGGCAATGTTAATTCTGCCATTTCCTAACTTTTGAGTGCACAAAACTGGCTATCTTCTTTAGTCAGTTGCCTATCCCAGGCCTGCTTTAATAAGTCTATTACTATCTGCATACAGTGCCCAGTAATAGAGATGTAATAGTGATTAGAAGATGCTAAAAATAATTGGGCATGAGTCTTTTAAAAAAACCCTAGAACTACAATTTTCATATTTCAAATATCACTACTGTCTTATCAGCCGAATGACAAAAGATGAAAGAAATTCATGAAAAGAGAAAATAATCCTGCCTTGCGGATTATAACTTGTCTCTTATGTTCTCCAATTACTTTTGGGCCACTTCCACACAACCGAGAAAAGATTATTCTGCAGAAACAACCAAAGCAAAAAAAGACTGAAATGTAACTGAGGCTGGCTACAAGAAACTTTCCAAGTTTTATAAAGTAAAATAGGAAATATTATTTAACCATAAAATAGCTGAGTTGTGCCTTAAGGCCCCAATCCTGCAACACACTTAAAGCCTTGGACTATTTTTTTAAAGTGAAGCACGTAAAGTGGTTTGCTGGATTAGGGATTAAGCACTGGACCAAATGCACCGCTGGCATAAGCAGATGCAGTCCATTGACAATAACGAAGGTACACTTTATTATTTACTGAGGAATATGGGTCATCGGATTTAGAGTACTGCTTTAATCTGATATTGCATTCATTTAGAATACTTAAGTAACAAAGATAAGTAAAAGCAAAGATAATATGAGATGCAGCTGAAGCAAGACAAATGACACCTCTTTGTGTGCAGATACTAATTTAAAACAGATATAACCTTGAGTATTTGAGGAAAAGAGGAACTTAGTACAGAATTTTGTGTCTTCATTTGCAAATGTATTAGTAAAATATATTGCTTAAAATACATTTAAAAAAACAAAAATGTAGAGGAACTTTGAGTATGAGTAAGTGAGCAACATCAAGGGGAGGAGGAGGGAAAACTAAAGATTTTAAAAGATAGTTTAAATGTCTTGCTAAAAAGATTAGAGACTACTTTAGAATTGATATTCTGAAAGATTTCAGGTCTTAAGTGTGCAGGAGGAATGAACTGATGATGTTCACGATATGATGTTGGTCACATATAAATATAATTTTAATCACCAATATAATACCACACACTGAGACCATCATGGCCTATGATGGTAGGAGAGGCCGTGCTGCAGCCTTCCACCTGTCAGCCTGCCAGCCATAGCTTACATGGGACTCTCAAAGCCCAGCTTCAATTTGAGTCTCTGCCCCGAGGTTGACCAGTAGAGTCCCAGAATGGCTGATTGGCCCACTGGCAAGCCAGCAATGGGAACCAGAATCTAAACAACTTGGCCCCACCCTGCTTTGAACTGTGTACATTGTGCTCGCTACCCACACCTGCTTCCTGGCCTGATTTCCTGGCATCCTGACCCATTGTGACTCCTGTCACCAGATTCGTAGTTCTGACCTCCAGTTTGTATCCCGCTTCTGACCCCTGGCGTCCTGACCCGGCCTTACTCATGGCTGGGGACACTGGGATTGCCAACAGTCCCGTATGACAAGGGACATCCCTTATTTTTTCATCCCTATACAACAAGACCAGGAGTTGCTGAGTGCTGCAAAAAGGTGAGTGGTGAGTACTGCTGCTTCTTATTTATTAATAACGATAACAGCCGGAGGAGGAGTGTGGCAGGGGTGCTAAGAAAAGTGCCCCTTAGTTTTTAAATAGAATGTTGGCAACCCGACTCTGCCACCCAGGACCTGGCTGTGACGCTGACAAGGGTTATAGGTGCCCCACGAGTCTGAGTCCTGGGCTAGCTGCAGCCAGGCCGTGGGTCTTTCATCACAGTGTAGACATATCCTCAGTGGGCCCCATGGACAGTCACAGATTTTCAGAAAATAAGAAGGGGTTGATTTTTGGGATGGGGGGGGAGGAAGGGGGCTGCCAGAAATAACGTGCAATTAAACCTGAGCAGGAGTGAAATCCTGGCCCAGTTGAAGTCAGTGGGAGTATTGCCATTGTGTTTGCTGAGGCCAGGATTTCACCCAACGGCTTTGTTATAATACACAGATCAAAACGAGCCCCTAAGGGCAGTCTGGTTCAGAAGTATAAGAGGTCGGGGTGCTGGTATAACCCTGCAGCACTGTCCTCCAGGCTGCAGCTGTGTCCCTTCCTGCAGTGGTGTTGTCCCCCTGCCAGCAACAGGGTGTGTCTTTGTCCAGCTCTCAGGCTTTCCAGCCCCACACCCCAGGTTGGCTGGCTGCTTCTGCTCTAATAGAGTGTCCCGGATCCATCTGGAGTCTGCTCCCTCCGACCTCTGGCAGTATTTCCCTTTCCTGTGCTCTGAGGTTATGGAGTTCACTAGCTTGATGCTCAACTGGCAGTTAATACAGCGCCCCATAATGAGCCGGCCAGTCTTTTACAATATGTTGCTAGCTGGAGTAGGCTGGAGCAAGAGGATGTCTTTTAGTCCTAAATTGTAATGTGTAAAAACATTTATCATCATCATCAGTTCCTAAGGGTTGGTGAGGAATATCTTAATGTAAAATCTTTCTCTGTGCAGCATCTGACATATGAACAAGGGTTAGGTTACTTAAGTGAATTTTATTACATCATGATAGGTTTAAATATTTAAACCCAATGAAAATATTTTGAATAATCAAGTCTACAGTAAGTGTGAGTACTGAAATATCAGTCATATTTTATTGCTGAAATTGTTTGTCTAATTTTATTGGTCCATGTTGAAAGATCTATCTAGCTATCAAAAATAGGAGAAATCATCTGCATATCATCTTTACCTGATATTAATTTGCTCTGTGGGCAAAAACATTCTCTATTTTGACTTATCATAATCTTTGGCATGTGACATTACAGTCGAAGTCTTGAAGTATTTGCTTCTTGTAGGATGGTGGTTGTTCCAGATGGAATCTTCCTCCATCCCTCAAAGCAAGCCCAAACCAAAGCTTAGTAAATGAAGAGTGGGAGTGAGCTGTATGCCTCACGACCACTGCTTTCTCCTTTCAACCCTTCCATAGGCCATGTTAGTTGCTAACCACTGCTTTTCACCTGGCTTTCGCCTCTCCATCCATCACTACCCCTCCCAACCCCATCAAGATCTTGTGGTTGTAGAAGCTACTACCTCCGTCTTAGGCCCCAGTTGCTGCTATATGAGACTCTTATGTGCTGTGGCATAGCTAACACATTGGGGGGTATAGTCCCAGATTGGTAGGAGCCAGCTGCTGCCCTGTTCAGCTATTGAATGTACTGCTGCGTCCACTGGAAAGAGAAGAGGATTCTTGACCTCCCCACCAGATATTTTGCTTCCTGCAACTGTTAGCAATTATGGCCCCCATTGCTCATGAAAATTGACACCTCCATACTCTAGCTAGACCCATGCGTTGTTCACAGTATGTTTCTGTACATAGTAGTATTAATGAACCTCCTTCTTTACCAGTATCACCCCTGCTAGTCTATTGGGTAACTTCTCCTGAACAAGGTTTGCTTATTGCTGTATGCCTAACTGTGTAAAACTGTAGCATTCCACATAAACATGCACTAGAGTCTGGACTGAACAAGTATTTTATTTTCCTCAGAAAAATTTGAACTTACTAGCTCCAAAGAAGAAAGCTAATGTTTGGGTCCAGTGAGTCATCTTGTCATCTATGAATGTCTGTTAGAAAAGGAGATGAAATGGCTAACTGAAACATTGACTCTAAGTTACAGATATGAGAACTGTCTTTGGGAGACAGAATATCAAATTAGTGCAATAATAGATCACTTCACTAGGAACAGACAGGAATTTCTATTTAAAAGAAAAAAGAAACCGACTGCTGTGAGTTTAAGCTTGTAGATCTGGAAAAACAGAAGTTAGTCCTCTAACAGGAGATTGATTGGAATGTCAGTAAGTATTGAAGGCTTCTAAAAAGAGGCTTTTCCCAGAATTTTGTTCATGTAATGTTTGAAAGTCTGTTATTTTTCCCTGACCTCAGTGGGGTGGAAAGAACATTGTACTATTTATTTTAACGGTAATTGGACCAAACAGCCATTGTAATACTCTTGCCATTTCTACAACAAATCAAGGCCATAAGAGACCAGGGAAGAATAATCAGCCTTTTCTTTAGTCATCAGATTGCTAGCTCCATCTATCCAGGTCGCCAGCCCTTTGTGCTAAGGCATGCCAGATATTCTGGATTATTTGCGGTTTTTTCCAACAGCAGCACCGGATGCCCAATAGCTCCTTTTCTGGCCAGTCATGCTTTCACTTGCCTTCTTCTTAATATCTTCACTGACACACTCTATGTGTATTTTGCTTAGTGGTGTGCTTTGGTTTAGTTTTGTTTTGCATTTTCTGTATCTCTCTAATTTGTAGGTCTTTTGAAATTAAAAACAACCTCTTTGTGCCATTAAAGTATCCACTTGCAACTCTGTGGCCATGGTGCTTGTTAAATAGCACTATGTTTTTTTAAAAAAAAATTCCTCTCTTTCATGGGCTTCCTTCAGGGGCCAGCTTTCACACAAACAAATAAAAGCTTTTCTTTGAGTCGTTTTACACCTGCCAGAATGGAATAGACGACCAATAAACAGAATTAGGTAGCATATTAGAAGTGAAGAATATGTACTCAGTAAAGATGTAAAAACACTTGAGCCATGGTATTCAAATATACATTTCAACTCAGCAGTTAGGATTTATGCTTTGAAAGTAATTTTGAGTAGGCTCTGAGCTGACCTCTTAAGGACAGAAAGCAAGAAAACTATTCTTGAGATAAATTGTCATTGAAAGTGTTTTATATGCCCTACCTTTTCAATAATGTGCTTCCTGTTGCTAAAAATTTGCATTTTTCTTTAGAGCTCAATTTTAAATTCAGATGGCAATTTTCGTTTATACAGAGATTTAGTTTGTGTGTTAAAACAGATGACTTGTGGAAAGATAGCGCTTTAGTAATTTGTACTAGGAAGCTATCTGTCGCAGGATCTGGCAAATCTCCTGGCCCTAAAGAAACCTCTGTTACATTTCATAGGAGTTTCTGTAATCTTCTGCCTTCATTACACTTAAAGGATTTGCAACTAACTATCTTTCTGCTTTTGGACCCTGATGCAAGAAAATGATCAAAAGCATGTTTGAAATTAAGCTTCTTTAGCACATATTTGAAATTAAGCACCCTTTTCAGTGCTTTTCTGAATTGGGGCCATTAATAGTTATTTTGTTACCATGTTTGTAGTGTAGAAAATTAAAAACCAGCAGCATTATAATTGCCCATCGTCACTGTCTGAGGTTCTGACTGTGAGGCTTGAGATGTTACTTAATAGGACCAAATAAACATTGAATAGGCCAGTGGGGGAACTATGAAAATTTGCTTTTTAGAATACATGCAGGATGCTCTCTCTCTAGTTAAGATTCTACACTCTTCCTGCCTCCAGAAAGATAAAGATATGTCTCTTCCCATGCACACCTTGAGATCATAATTTAGATCTTGATTCTGCCAGGTCCTTAAACATATGCCTAACTAGGAAGTCAGTGGACAAATCATGCTTAAAGTTGGGCATGTGTTTATACACCTTGCTGATTTGGCATATATGTCCCTTTTGCTAGCTGTTTTTTGGCCCTTGAAATGAAACAAGTACAGTATAATGTGGGCAATGCTTTTTATGGAATGTCCTGTGTAGATTATCTTACATCTGTTTCGGATCTTTGGACAACAATTCATATGTTTTTTAAAGTCTTAGCTCAGTGTGGGTCTTTCTCAGGTTACAAAACCAATTTAGATCAGGGATTATGTCTCTGTTACTCTACTGCAGATGGCTTTCTCTCATCTTCCCTTTTAAATAACGCCTTGCCTTGATTAAGTATTTAGGTACAATAGTATGTATGTTCCTAAATCATTGCCTTTTGAACTATGTATCTTAAATACATAGAACATTTTCCATCATTTTACCAAATAAGATTAACTTTCTCATTTCTATTTTATAGACTCCAATTCAGATGAGTATTTCACTTCATTCTCCATATGTTAACGTTTCATGTCTCCACATGTTTGTTTTTACTCTGTTGTATGTCAGTTCCAAAATTATGGGATAATAAACCCCCCAGAATAAGCAGTCATATTTTAATTCTTATATGGTAGAATCATAGAATCATAGAAGATTAGAGTTGGAAGGGACCTCAGGAGGTCATCTAGTCCAACCCCCTGCTCAAAGCAGGACTAACCTCAGCTAAATCATCCCAGCGAGGGTTTTGTCAAGCCTCATCTTAAAAACCTCTAAAGATGGAGATGCCACCACCTCCCTAGGTAACCCATTCCAATGCTTCACACTCTCCTAGTGAAAAACTTTTTCCTAATCTCCAATCTAGACCTCCCCCACTGCAATTTGAGACTGTTGCTCCTTGTTCTGCCATCTGCCACCACTGAAAACAGCCTAGCTCCATCTTCCCTGGACCCCCCTTTCAGGTAGTTAAAGGCTGTTATCAAATTCCCCTTCATTCTTCTCTTCTGCAGACTAAACAGGCCTAGTTCTTTCAGACTCTCCTTATAAGTCTTGTGCTCCAGCCCTCTAATCATTTTTGTTGCCCTCCGCTGGACTCTCTCCACTTGTCCACATCCTTTTTGTAGTCGGGGGCCCAAAACTGGACACAATACTCCAAATGCGGCCTCACCAATGCTGAATAGAGGGGAATAATCACTTCACGCAATCTGCTGGCAATGCTCTTACTAATGCAGCCCAATATGCCATTAGCCTTCTTGGCAACCAGGGCACACTGCTGACTCATATCCAGCTTCTTATCCACTGTAACCCCCAGATCCTTTTCTGCAGAACTGCTGCCTAGCTCGTCGGTCCCCAGTCTGCAGCTGTGCATGGGATTCTTCCGTCCTAAGTGCAGGACTCTGCACTTGTCCTTGTTGAACCTCATCAGATTTCTTTTGGCCTCCAATTTGTTTAGCTCCTTCTGTATCCTATCCCTCCCTTCTTGGGTATCTACCACTCCCCCTATCTTAGTGTCATCTGCAAATTTGCTGAGGGTGCAATCTATCTCCTCTTCCAGATTATTAATGAAGATGTTGAACAAAACTGGCCCCAGGACCGACTCCTGAGGCACTCCACTTGTGACTGACTGCCAGCTAGACATGGAGGCATTGATCACTACTTGTTGAGCCCTTTGCTCTAGCCAATTCTCTATCCATTTTGTAGTCCATTCATCCAACCCATACTTTTTTAACTTGCTGACAAGAATACTGTGGGAGACCGTATCAAAAGCTTTGCTAAAGTCAAGGTATATCACGTCCACCGCTTTCCCCTCATCCACAGAACTAGTCACCTCTTCATAGAAAGCAATCAGGTTGGCAGGCACGACTTTCTCTTGGTGAATCCATGTTGACTGCTCCTGATCTCCTGCCTCTCTTTTAATTGCCTTAAAATGGATTCCTTGAGGACCTGCTCCATGATTTTTCCAGGGATTGAAAAGGGATATGTTTTCCAGGGATATGTTCCCAAGGGGGACAAAGTCTGCCAGACATATTTGTTTTGTTGGACTACCAGACCACAGCAAATGTCTTGTGTTTTCAGGGATAATGGGATAATCTATGCGTGAATTCCAATAGTTCCCCCGTTTTTAATAGTCTTACCTTGCAGACTTGATAAATGTGCCTTTTGGAAGAATGAACATTTCAGTAAACTGTTGCTGGGGATCATTTTATCATGTGAGGAGTGAAACATACTGCATTCGTGAGCAATGGTAAATCTTGCAATTCACCTTAAAGCAAATATGGATTTGAGGCACCTGGGTTCTATTCCCTGGTCTGCTCTTAACTTGCTGGTTGCCAGTTGGGTAGGTTACTTTGCTTCTGTGTGTCACCTTTTCCTTCTGTGTAAAATGGGATAATGACACTGACCACCTTTAAGTGCTTTGAGATGTACCAATGAAAAGTTCTGTGTCAGAGCTGGCAGTTATCACTATTAATCTATCACTTCATTAGCACTACTGACAAGGAGAGGCCGTAAAATTGTGCTAGGTGCATCACGCAAGACACAGGGAGAAACGATGGCAGAGAACACAGTCTGAATTTTTGACATGACCCAGGTGGGGGTGATGTAAGAGGGGGGAATGGAGAGGGAGCATAAGGATTACAGGAATCCAGTCCCTTTGATGCTCAGGTTGGTTGTGTGTGCATCATGGTGATTCAGTTAAGGCTGTGCTGTGGAGTATAGAGAGGGCACTACAGTAGCTATTTTGAATATTGTGAAAAGCTTAGTTTTCAGGAGAAATTGAAATGAGCAGGTGATCATATGGCAGACCACACTAGGGAGGCTGTTCCGTGCACAGAAGACTGCTTTAAAAAAGGAGCGGAGACATTTACTGGTGAAATGGAAGAAAGTAGGGGAAATGATGCAATGAGACCTTCTTTCCCAGAACTGCTTAGTGGCATAACAGTGCAGGAGCAGCGAGGGATGGTGGGAGTGAGCCAGTTTGAGGCATAGTAGATGAATTGTGTTGTGAGTGTAACCCTTCTGCCAGACAGTCAGCCGCAGCAAGAGCTGGGTTCTATATCCAGGGGTTCCTGTCAATCATATAACACCAATCCGCCTCGAGCCCCCACTCAGTCACCTGCGAAAATCCCATACTATCCTCTGGACGCCCCCAAAAGGCAATACTCCCCGTCTCGCAAGCAGAGTCTGAGTGTGGAAAGTCAACCTTTTAATAAAAGGAGGGAAATAACACAGCACTGGTTTGGAAAAACGGTGCAAGCAGAATTCGTAAACACAATTAGCCAAACCCACCCCACCCCAGAATACGTGGGGCGTGTCCTTCACCTCTCCCTTCTCGCCTTCCCTTGCCCTACCGAGTGTTTTAGCTGCACTATCCACATCTTTGTCATAGGGTTTGACCAGCTCCCTCTGTTGTGGGTCTCCTTCTGCTGGCTCCCACTACCTGAGGGCCCCTTCCGCTGCTGGTCCCTTGGGGTTTCCCAGTTTCCCCAGCGACTTCAGTTCTAGTGAGTTTTCAGCTTCCAGTGATTTCAGTTCTGGGTCCATGGGAAACCCCCCAGCTAACACTGGAGCTCTCTCTGCTCGGAGTCCTGGGACAGGCAGATCCAACTGCAAGCAGAGTGGAGAGTCCCTGATCTTTAACAAAATGCAACCTCAACAAGAATGACCCCACTCCTCCCTGCTCACTTTTACAGTGCTCTATCATCCGCAGACCACTTTTGTTGAGTTCTGATTAAATGAGAGTGACTCTTTCATCAGAACAGGCTAAACACAGTTCTGCTGCTATATTTTCATACAATCGGAAGACAACATTTCATTACCTTTTCAGTTAAAACAAAAGTGATTTGTAACACAATACCAGCCAAATTGACCATTTCTCATCCTGCTGAGCATCTAACTGTACTCATGCGGATACAGAGTCCATGCAAATAAAGTCCCCCCCCCCCGCCCCCTTCAGCTGGCTGAGCAGGAGGAGAGCCACTCAGACACTTAGACCTTGCTTACATGAGCAAAAGATTAAGAGATGAAGGCAAGCAGAGGGACTTGGCAATAGTGAAACAAGAGAATAAAGAACCAGCAAAAAAAAGTTAACGCTCTTCTCTGCATTACTGATTTACTGGGCATTTCAAGTGATCCTTCCTCTTTCTTGGTCTCTTCCTTTTAGAAACTTTAGCTGTGATTTTAAAAGTAAGCTCAAGGACAAATCCTTTCCCATCAGGCAACAGAAAAACACAAGCAAATGAGAAAATGTGTAACCCAGTTTTTCTTTCTCTGCCCTATAAAACCTTAATTTCAAGTCAATCTAGCTTTTAAAAGTTGCAAAGAGGGAAGAAAACCAAAAAGAAAGGAAGAGATATATATGTGGGTTTTATATAAGAGATTAACTACTACCCTGTTTTGCATCCTTTCAATTCTGAGGTTTTGTCCAGTTCATAAAAGATCAGATTTTTTTTGTACTTCCAAGGCACCTTAATTATGCAGGAGTTATCATAGCAACATCTGTTCCCTTTTAAATGAAACCAGTCATTAGAGAGAGATTGAGTCTTCTTGGTGACCCACATGGCCTGCAACATCTGGGCTCATGTGAATCTTTTGATCCTAATATAATAATGACTGAGCCAATTCTCCCTAGTTGCACCTTGCACAGCCATTTACACTTGTGCAAAGTGCGGGTAAGACATGACCAAAACAGAATATTGATATCTTACATCATCTGACATAGATGCAAATGACTATGCAAAATGCAAAGTAGCGGAGATTCTGGCCCAGTGTTACTTTCCAGGCTGTACTGCTGACACATTTTCTTGTCTAAAGTAAAAACCAGGAGTCTCTAGATAATGTACAATGAAGAGACATATTGAAGTTTTTTCTGTTGCACTTCAGAGAGCGGTTTGAAAACCATTGTATTTTTGCAGGATAGGAAGGCATTAAGAATATTCAAGAGATGTGGGGAAGGATCAAATTTCACACCCCAAATTGATTCAGACAAAGTGAGGAATTCCTGTGCTGTTCCTTTCAGGCCCCTTAAAGAGACCCAGATATCTCAGATTAAAACTATTTGAGGTTTGTCTCAATCTTTTGGTAAAGCAATTATTTATCTTGGAATAAAACAGCTGGTAAGGGCATTAAAACTATCAATCTCGTATTTGAGTCTTTTGGCTTTATCATGCATTCCCCCTGCGGTCTTTTCATCCAGAGATTTTAATTTGTAAGAATCTATTTTGTTTCCAAACACTGAATGGCCTGCAGAATTTTGTTCAAGGAGGCCTGCTCAATCTGAACTGAGAGGTTTGATTTATGGGAGCTCGTTACTGGACTGTGGATACACCGAGCCACTTTCTTAAAATACTTCCATCAAGGGAAAAGCCAAAGCCCCTGAGTCTCTTCTTTGCTATTGCAGGAAATTCAGAGGCCAGCATTTTGAGGTTATTTTATATAACTTCGCTGCAGGAACAAGATGGAGGTATTTCCTGTTACTCACCATCAACAGAGAATTCAAGAGGGGATGGGGGCAGGGGAAAAGGCTAACTTAATGGATAAAACCCTCATCTATCTTAACTCAATTGAAAACACTCTTTAATGCCAACATAAATATTGTTTTACACCTTTTAGCTTGATGATTATCAGATTGAGTTATAGCCTAGGCTTACCCCTAGGCTTTCACTCAATCAGTTTAGTATATGCTAAAATACAGTTGCTTTGTCTTGATGCATTTTGGACAGTTAAATCCTAGTTCGATCTAAATAACATCACACTTTTCTAGGGGCTTGTCTTATGTACAGAGCTATTACACAGCAAACTGGACTGTAAATCTACAGCGTAGCATTCTGCTGTGCACTAGCTGGCCACATGGTCCCTGCCACCATGCACTAAAAGTTCCATAGTACTCTTTGAAAAACTGTATTTTGAAACAGCAGGAGGTCTTGTCTACACAAGGAAATTCATTTGGATTAAGGGAAGGTGTGACTTTAAAGTGGAATAGCTATTCTTGATTAATCCTCTTTGTGGTCATTCTTATTCTGGAACAAGAGCATCCACACAGGGAGGGGAGTTACTCAAGAATAGTAGCTATTCCAGAAAAACTCCCTTTGTAGACAACACCTAGGAGCTCTGGTAGTGAGAAGACTATTCTCAAATGTTGCCAAGCTAGAGAACATGGCCCCATCTCTCTCTCTTCAATGCCATTTCTGTTGCTGTTATTGTTATTTATATAGCCCCATAAGGGCACACGTTGCTGTACTGTGAGTGATCTCTAATGAACAAACAGCCTGGCACAAGAAAAATCATAATTGTACAAAACAAGTGATACACAGAGGTGGGAAGGGGCTTGGTGTATGTTAAGTGTGAGACACTTCTTGCCAAGTGGAAGGTGTGGAAGAAAGAAGGCAAAGGGAGTGATCAGGATGGAAGCTATTATAATATTTAGATTAAATTTAGTTTGCATGTGAATTTTATATAGTGGGAGGTGCTTATGTGTTGGGGATGGGGTAGGAAAAATTACTCAGAATGGTGGGGCATCTGTAGCTGTGCTGAGCTGGCATTAATATCCTCACTCTAATAATTCATGATACATAAAAATAGATTTTTATAAAACAAGGTCTATAAACCACCCCATGCTTCAGCTTTTCTGACAGATGGGTGATAACCTCTGAAACACTGCGAGGGATGAGGAATCGTCATCTTGCCCTCCATTACTAAAAATAGAGAAGAGATGTGGAGCGTTAGGTCGACTCCAGATTCCACGGTAGCCCTTGGGGCTATGTTATGCACTCAGTGCTTGCAGCAGTACATGGCTGATCCAAGCTAGCTGTTTGAAGGCAATTTTAAGCTGGAGGAAAACATCAGACCAAGAGATCAGTTTCTTTCATTCCTGCCTTTCTGCCCTCCCTTCCTCCCTCCCTGTCCCTCTTCAGAGACCCTTCTTACAAGCAACTCTTTCAGGAGGCACAAGCCGTGCTACATGTGGGAGAGGTGGAAGAGGTCCCTCAAGCATTAAAAGGAAAGGGCTTTTACTCCCGTTTTCTGATCCCAAAAGCCAAAGGGAGACTGAGGCCCATCTAGACCTGCGTGCTTTGAACAAATTCCTCACAAAGCTAACATTCTTTATGGTCACTTTGGCAGCTATCTTTCCCTCTCTGGATGCGGGCAACTGGTATGTCGCTCTTGATTTAAAGGACATCTATTTCCATATTGCAATCTTCCCCAGCCACAGAAGATTCCTGCGATTTACCGTGGTCTGTAGTCTTCCCATTTGGCCTTTCCACCATGCAGCAGGTATTCACCAAATGCATGGCAGTGGTAGTGGCCTATCTCAGGCACAGAGGAGTGCAGGTTTGACTGGCAGACCTGAGGTTGCTCACGGGGGCAGGTCCAACACAGCATCGAAATCTGCTGGTCACTGGGTCTGCTAATAAACGAGCAGAAATCGATACTTACACTGGTTCAAAGGCTCGATTTCATAGGAGCAGTCCTGGACTCTACCCAAGCCAGGCGATCTTGCCCAAAGGCAGATTCTTGACAATGCTCGTAGCCTGACTAATGGCCTACCCCATCACTAAGTCAAGAGTATGACTCAGTCTCCTAGGGCACATGGTGGCATGTACGTACATGATCTGGCCCACCAGGATGTGACTTCGGCCGCTCCAGTTGTGGCTTGCCAGTTTACTCCCTGGCCAGACATAGAATCATAGAATATTAGAATTAGGAGGGACCTCAGGAGGTCATCTATTCCAACCCCCTTCTCAAAGAAGGACTAACCCCAACGAAATCACCCCAGTGAGGGTTTTATCAAGCCGCAGTTTAAAAACCTCCTCATGGGGGACTTCAGTCACCCTGACATCTGCTGGAAGAGCAGTACAGCAGAGCACAAACAATCCAGGAAGTTTTTGGAGACTGTTGCAGACAACTTCCTGCTGCAAGTGCTGGAGCAACCAACTAGAGGCTATGCTCCTCTTGACCTGATGCTCACAAACAGGGAAGATTTGGTAGGGGAAGTAGAAGTGGGTGGCAACCTAGGCAGCAGTGACCATGAGACGGTCGAGTTCAGGATTCTGACAAAAGGAAGAAAGGAGAACAGCAGGATATGGACCATGGACTTCAGAAAAGCAGACTTTGACTCCCTGAGGGAGCTGATGGGCAGGATCCCCTGGGAGGCTAATATAAGGGGGAAAGGAATCCAAGAGAGCTGGCGATATTTTAAAGAAACCTTATTGAGGGCACTGGAACAAACCATCCCGATGTGCAGAAAGAATAGCAAATATGGTAGGTGCCCTGCTTGGCTTAACAAAGAACTCTTTGGTGAACTTAAACAGTGTCCATACAATACTCAGGACATATCAGATTTCTCTGAAGTTGTCCTTGCTCTGCATATCTGCTGGATTGATTACAGTCTAATCTCTGTACCTCTCTACAGTCAGGTTAGAGTAGTTGATACTGAAGCTTTAATAGTCTTGCTGATCAGGTGAGTGAAGGGAAAAGAAGAGGCAAAAACCTTTTAATACTTTTTCAACATATTGTGTCTTGGCTTTTAATAAAATGCTGCTAGGGAAATAAACAGAAAAGCCTATAAAGGTATCATGTGTAGAAGAGAGGGACAATTAAATAACACACTCTCTCTGCCCTTTCAAATAGTTACAAACCAAATACAAAATTCAAATAAACCAGTGCAGAAGATTATAATGAAGCTTTCTTCATTTGGGACTGTATCATAAATGGAAGAAAACAAGAATTCCATTAACAAATGTGTACATCTCTTCCAGTCTGCGCAGAAGTGTCTTCTGTGGCCCCCTGTGATGTGAGGCTGGGCCTTAGATAGCCTGTGTGTTTGCACCTTTCAAATATGCATTCTGTACTTCTCCCCTAAACTGTTGACCCTTTTGTGGCATCAGCTTTGCTTGGGTACTTCACTTGTTCCATGGATCTTGAGCTCACCAGGGAGTTCGTATCAGAATACCTGCTGTAAAGAAACATTCGTGTTGTCAGATCTGTCACCCAATTCCACTCAGTCATGCCCTTTGTCTGGTCCTTTCCCCCCTACCTGGCAGGACCACAGGAGTGCAGTTTGTTGATTGAGCAGTTTGTGGATGGCATTTCCAGCTGCTACAACAAAGGAAGACAAACCTTTGCCTCTCATTTTTCCTCACTTGTCTGATCACTGAGTTTATTAATATCTTAGTCCCCAATCCTGCCAGTTCACATATGCTTAACTGTATGCAAGCAAGCAGTCCCATTGGAAATCAGTGGGACTACTTGCATATGTAAAGTTGTGGACAGGCTTAATTGTTTGCTCTTTGGGGTCTTAATTATCAAGATGCAATTGACTGTGCCAAGATACGTAGAGCAGCCCCATATGCAAAGTCGCGGTTCTGGACAGGGGGACACATTATTACATAGCCTTTTTGCCTCCTTTTTACAGCGTGTTACCGTCAGACTGGGAGGGTGCAGGTTTTTTTTTTATTGTTTTTTTCGGGGGGGGGGTGGGAGGAGAGAGAAGAAATCTAAGGGGGAGGAATGTCATTCAGTTGTTATCTTCTGCGTACATCCTTCTTGATTATACTGAAAGTATAGGATTACAATGTCTGTATCAAAGCAGCTCCGTGATTCCAGTATTTCTATTGTATTGATTTCCTGTGCAATGTATATGTGATATTTTGGGGACCAGTGAATGGTTCTGTCACTGCCTCCTCTGTAGCTTTATGGTGACATAATGCTGTGCTCTATGGCTCGAATCCCTGACACCAGTAGCCTGCCCATAAGCATAAGGTCTTACCAGCATAGTTACTGTTTGCAGGATGATACCAACAGCCCTTCCAGTCCCAAGTTTCCCCAAATCCATCCTCTCCAAATTCTTAATTACCAGACACTTGGGCCATTCCCCTCTGGTTCATCACCCGAAAGGTGTGAAAGCAGCCCCCTGTTATCAGGTCACTTTGGGAGAGACATACTCCATAGAGTTCATGCATCAGGAACTTGCCTGAGATTAAAAATAAACAAAAGGTTTATTTACCCTGTTTCCCCGAAAATAAGACCTACCCGAAAATAAGCCTTAGCATGATTTTTCAGGATTTTTGAAGTATGCTTGAAATATAAGCCCTACTCCAAAAATAAGCCCTAGTTACAGTTTACAAGCGGTTCACAAGTAAAGGTCCCCATACACTTTACACTCATGGAAAAAAATAAGACATCCCCTGAAAATAAGCCCTAACCCATCTTTCAGAGCAAAAAATAATATAAGACCCTGTCTTATTTACAGAGAAACACGATGATAGAAAAACCATGGATTTAAAGGTGAAACAGTAAAGGAGATCAAGTTACACAAAAGTTATATATATATAAAAGATATAAACAAGAAATAAACATAAAGACACAACCTCAAACTTTACAATTCCATATTAGATAAAATCCCTGTTTAATACAAGTTGCCTATTGCCTTTGAGCAGTTTCCCAGCATACTCATAGACTCATAGGTCAGAAGGGACCAATATGATCATCT
>ML675616.1:18689431-18897705 GCA_007922155.1 Mesoclemmys tuberculata
CCATCATCACCGGTCTGGCTAGTTTCAACTCCGCTTTTCCCCCTTTGATCAATTCTTTGGTCCACTAGGATATCCCCTCTCACTTTGTTTGCGTCTAGCTATAGGAGGGATCCGGTGTTCAAAGACAGACCCCTCCTTTGAGACTGTCCCTCAAGTTCTGGATGCATTTCACTTGAAACCCCTTCCATTTTAGAAGAGTTTGCAGGTTTTTTTTCTTCAGTCACTATAGATACTCAAAATGGAGAAATTTGCAGTTGTGGCAGTGTCTTTCCATTATATCTAAAGGCCCATCCGTCTCTTTTTCTGTGTTGCACAACAGTTATTTGAGTCTGATGTTTTGTGTAAACACCTGACATGGGAGGTGCTCCCTTTCTGATACTGCACTACCCTGCTTTGAGGTGGAGCTGAAGTTGAGCACAATTCTCCATATACACAAATACATAAATTCATAACTGTAGCCTGTATACATATCTCATAAGGATTATTACATGTAGAACATTGCAAGCTTTGTAAAAGACCTTTCTTGATGTTTTTATGGCACAATAACATTGTAAACAATCATTTGATTTTTAACTACATATTCTTTGAGGTTCAAACCCCCTCTTCTCTCCTTTGGGGTCTGTGATCCCCAAAATGTCACAATATACTGTTACTTTTATCCATTTTTTGTGAATTTGTCTGGCACTATTCTCACAATTTGTCTTCCATTATCAGATACTGGATTAATAGGGTTTTTTTAATAGTGATCTCTAGTAGGAATTATTGCCTGGCTCCACAAATTTTAGATTGCTATAAAAAGCAAGAATAGAAGTTTGCTTCCTTATTCCCACTTTGAATCTTTTTAACTAGCTAACTTCCAGTACATGCGTCAGAAATCAAACAGAATTTAGGATTGTTTCACTATTTGTTTTACCATCCAGCAATCCCACATATTGTGTGTATGGAAGAAGGCCTGGCTGTTTTTCATTTCATACAGATATTTGGGGCAATATTATATATTTTATTATATAGAGAAGGAGAAACGTACATTCTGTAAAATAAAAAGTACCAAACTTCCACTGTTTGGTTAGTATTCGAGCCAATATTTGTCTTGGTTATCTGCTGTTATTTCACGCTTACAGCCTGCACTTTCTGATTTAATAGCTTTTTGTGGTTTGTCCTTTAAAAACATAGTCATGAGATTATATATTCTAGACATAATTGTGATTTGCTGAAACTTCAAGACCATGTATAAAATATTCTAGTACAGAAAGCTCTGCTGGTTCCTTTCTTCTCTGAAAGCATTTATAATAAGTAAGCAGTTTGTATAAACTTATATTAGGGATGCTTTTCTCAGCTACATCTGTTTTTTTTAAAGGTTGTCCATTCTGAAAGAGATCCTTCCACTTATAGTGATATTTGTCCCAAAATCTAAAAACTTCCCTTTTCATCCTGAGTTTGAAAGCACTATCTTGTTTTTGATATTGCCAAGGTCTACTCTTTTTCTTCGGTCAAGTGCACCACATATGTCCAATTAGTAAGTACAGTTTTTAAAATAATGGGTGATTTGTCCTGGATGCCAGTATTTTTGGTTACAAGTCCAGCACACAATTTGTATAATGAGATTGAACAGAAACTGGTAAACCCAATCTATATCCATGATGGCTTCTCTGAGAGATCCATTCTGTACTACCAGTCTAATTTGTGCCACCCTATAAATATCTCTAGAAGGCTGGTAACACCAGGCCTCCATCTCAGCTGGACATTCCAGCCATTCTATTTTGATTTTTGGTATCCCATTTGACCATAGGAATGGTCACAGCTGGCGTGACTCCTTTAATAACTTTTTAAAATTTGCTGACACAATCTTTGGGAGGTGTAAAGGGAATCATGAAGACCCTGGGCAGTACATTAATTCTACCTATCAAAGCCAATGGCAATAATGTCTATCTTTCTAGGTCATTGTAAATAATTTTCATTAATGGCTTAATATCTAATTTAAACCGCTTCTGCGCTTTAGTTGATCGCTTAAATGTCCACTGAAAATAGTGGATAATAAAATTAGATATTTAGGCTTTTAAAAAATAATTCTTTAGGAGCCGAGTCAGAGTATCTAATTTAGTGTGACTTAGTCTGTGTACCGATTCCTGACCAAAATCTTCCATTATTTCTTATAATACTGGCCAGCTTTTTTAACATATGTTTTGTAAGACGTATAAGGTTATCATCATGTAATGAAACTTTGTTTTCTATTCCTGTATTTATTCCTTGTATTTCTTCAATATCCCTGATCAGTTATACTAATGGTTAGATAATTAAATCAAATAATAAGGGTGTCTTCTTCCCTTTTTTATAATGGCTCAGTCTTTGTGACATTTCCCCAAATACATGCTACAGGATTTTTGTAGATTATTTTAATCCACTTCTGAAAGTGTTCTCCAAAGTCATATTTCTCCTGCATTTTACTGAGTCAAAAGCCGTTTCTGAACCCATAGTTAGAATGCACGCTTCCTTTAGTAGTGCTCTTAGAATGCTGTATCAGGAGTTTTCTTGTGATGTTTAAGAAGCTTCTTCCTTTTTATAAAGCCAGTTTTTGGTGCAGTTAGGCATTATTGTCTCTAATACGAATGCTAGTACTTTAGTTTAAATTTTACTATCTATATTTATTAATCAGATGGGCCTAAAAGGCATTAAATCAAATAAGGATAAGATCTGGGTTTTCAAATTACATCAGTTTTGACAGTTTCAAATGACATCAGTTTAACAGATAGTATTTGGTAAGCACTCAGTGCCCAAGAAGACAGAAATATATTTGCTAATAAGAGAATTGTGTGTGTTTTCAAACGTTTTGTAGAATTTGGAGGAGTATCCATAAGGGTGTGTGCAGGGATTTAAATTTGACCCCTTTTGCCTTGTTGCTGAATGGATCTTCTCTCCTTCCCTACCTACCTCTCCCTGCAGTACTGGCAGAAGCTTGCTGTCCCCCACTACCCGGGGCCGGGAGGTGTCCTGTGCCCGCAGATCATTATTGGGGAGGGGCGTGTCCCTGCTTGCCACCTGTTGTGCATGCCCCTGATTATCCATGTATGTTGACATGTTCTGCAGTTTATACCCCCATAGTCCACACTACAGCACAGTGGTAGACATAGCCTAGTACTATTTCATTATATGTCAGTGTGACTGGGCGTAGGGGAGGATGCAGACCGGCTGATGAAAAGAAAGGTTCTAGATAGGCTGTGTGTGTGTGTAAGCGGGGGAATGGGCCCACTATTGTGGGAAACTTTTCTTGCTTATGTACTACCGTGGTAGAGTTGGCTTGCAAAAGGATCTGAGTCCCTGCTGCCACCCTCTTTACCCAGAGGCCCACCTGACCTCGAGGGCTCCCCTCCCATTCTGCTGTGTGGCGGGGTCCTGTAACCCCGACAAGGCTGGGTCCAGGATTCCTGGGGCTCAACACCCAATCTTTAGGGCAGGGGCTAGGGTGTCCCCATTCCAGGGTACTAACTGCACTGGGCACTTCCCTGACCCACTAATCCTTGCATACAGTGCAAAACAATGCAATTTATTACACAAACAGCAATCAAAAATCAAATAAAAAGTAAGATAAGAGGAGAAAGGTTAAAAGGGAAACACCCAACACTGCGCTGGCACGGGGCACCACAAACAGCATCTCCCCCCACCAAATCTTTTCGAGAGTCAGCGCTTCCCAGGATACAGTCCATCAGACAACAGTCTATGTTCTTTGCTCCTCAAGGTACACATTTAAAACACGTTGTTTGCTTGCGCCCAGTTTATCAAGTGATCTGGATAGTTTTTAATCAGTGAACTGTCCTCTTCATTATTCACCATTCCTCCAATTTGTATTGTCTGCAATTTATGCTGCTTCTATGTTTTCTTCAACATCACTGATAAAGAAAAATGTTAAATAAGATAGATCCAAGAACCGATCCCTGTGAGAGCCCACTGGAAACACTCCTGGGGGATGACAATTTCCTGTTTACATTTACATTTTGAGACCTTTCAGTTAGCCATTTTTTAATCCATTTAATGTGTCCAGGCCCTGGCTATACTGCAGGGATGCAGAGAGTCTGCCACTTGCTCTGGCAGTAGCCACACACTTCTAGGGTCCCCCTCGCTCTCCCCAGCTGCTCACCGCACCCGGCTCCAGAGGGCTGCAGTCCCAGCTCTGCTCATTGCAGCTGTGCTCAGCTCTGCTTAGCTCGGCTCTCTGGGATGCCCCTCTGGCTCTGCTGCTGTGGGTCAGCTCAGCTCAGCTCAGCTTTCTGTGCTCCTCTGTGGCTTCCCAGCTGCTGGCTGCTTTGTCCTTAGCTCGGCCCCACCCTTCCCAGGCATGTCGAGGCAGGTAGCTCCAGGCGGCTTTGTCCTTTGCTGGGCTCCAACTTGCCCAGGCGTGCAAGCCCTGGAGCTGTGTCTGTTTCAGGGTCCGGCTTCCTCCAGAGATAGTCATCCAAAAAGACCCACTAAGTTTCAGTAAGGGGCTAATCGACCTCTTACATGTGGACTAGCTGCACCACTCCAGCCCTTCAATCATGTATGGTAGGGAGAAGACCTTTAAAAAGGAGAAAACTACAGTCCTCTGTGGGAGAATCATCCTGAGCAGGAAACAGCTGGCGTGACTCCTGAAATCTCAAGGAGAATTCCCATCCAGGAAATCTCCACCCCCAACCTGGGGGAAAGCAGGGAGCTCCCAGAGTAAGCCTGACAGAGTGGGCCAAATTCAGTTACCCAGCCAGAAGGGCTCTTAGAAGAGTGCTACATAGGACTGACATAGGAAGGGTCTGCTGGCCTTTTCTCCTTTTGGCAGGGTCCCTTGCAAGGACAAACAAACTGTGTCCTGAACATAACCCACCCAGTGTACATAACTGGGTGTGGCCAGCGTCTTCGAGAAAAACCTAAAAGGACTCTTTACAGTAAATCTGGGCATTTCGGGAGTTAGTATATTGTGGGATCTTAATTCTTCCATGTTTACATATGTGCTACTTTATATTGCTTAGAAATATTTGGCTAGTATTTTATGCATCCTTTTGAGTGTAACCCCCTTCCTTCACTGGGTTACTTGGGAGCAGGGAACATACACCAGTGTGCAAGGGCACCTAAGGTTTCTGGGAATAAAGGAGATCCTGAGTATCCCAGTGTTGATGTAGTATAGTTGGGAATCTTCTGTCCACCCCTCTGCTGCAGTCCCTTTATTTCTAAGGGAATTTAAAATTGGTGGTGCCTCCACCTGGCTGGCTCACGCTCAATAGTGGCTTTGGGAGCTTCCAGGACTATACCTAGTCTAAATTTATAATAATCTGAGACATAAGTCTAATTTAACAATTGCAATTATGCAAACTAAACATCCAATATACTTACATTTAGAGTTAACACACCTTTACTTAACAAAATAAATTAAACACAAGCCACAGGGGCAGTTGAATAAACCAATTAATAAAAACAGTATACAGTATTAAACTTGTCTACCAGGCATTCACAGTGCCATTATTTACCCCACCTCTGGCGTGTGCACTCCCCAGAGTTCAGGCCCTGACCCCTTTCTTGCGTAGACGCGCTTGAAGATCTGTAGAAGGAGAGAGCGCTCTTTGGGTTCGCTGCACCAGTTCAGCCACAGCATCAGACTGGAGATTGGCAGTCCTGGCCCTGCTTGAAGGGACTGTCTCTTGGCCTCTTCTCCGTCTCAGTCAAGTCTCTCTGCTGTGCCTTCCTTTACAAGCCCTGATCCAAGGGGGGACACTCACACCATCTTCAGTGCAGGCCCACCTGAGTCCCTGCCCTGCCTTGGCAATGTCACCAACCTCTGAAGCTCTGTGCTCAATCACAACTTCAGCAGGCTCCCAGCAGCAGCTTTCGGACCACAGCAGCAGGCAGCAGCAGCTCTAGGACTCCAGCAGCGGTCAGAGGCAACAGCAGCTTCGAGACCCAGCCAGCAGCTTCCAGCCTGGGCTGCACTCCGCCCCAGCACCAAAGTGGAGTCCCCCACATGCTTTTCTCTGACTCCTGGAAGGGGAAGAGTCTCCCTTTTCCCCAAGGCATCATGGCAGTTGTAGTCTCCCGGGCTCTTCCCAGCTGTAATTAAGTTTGCAGGCCCCTAAAGTACAGGGTGCCTACATGAGTATTCTGTTCTTGTCCTTAATGTATGTGTGATGTACTTAATGTACGTGTGGTGTACCAGGCCCATTGAGGCCCCCTGTTGGAAGCCTTGTAGTCCTACCATACCCCACCCCAGTAAAGGAGCAGTGAAGCTGGATCTCCAGGCCTGCCTAGAGAGGCTGCAGGGAAGCAGCCAATCAGAGCACAGCAGGCTCAGATAAAAGGAGCTGCAGGACCTCTGTAGGTCAGTTCCTGTCTGGCTTCAGAGGGGGGCAAGGAAATGTGCTCAGCTCTGGCCATAGGAGCCTGTGAGAGAACCAGAAGTTGAGTTCTGGCTGTGTTTTGCTTTCTGCAAGGACTAAGAAGCGCTGAGAACAGTAACTTCAAGGGATTGGGGTGACAGGGAAGAAACCTGTTGGGAGGAAACTCAGGAAAAACAGTAGCAGCTCATTGAAGGAGTTAAAGGGAGCAGTGCATGACTGCTGTTCATAGGGTCCCTGGAATGGGACTGGGTCCCCCTCCCGGCCATTGGGAAAGTGGCCTAAGCCCCAAAGAGAGGATAAGACGCTTTGCTGAAAGCTTGACAAAGGAGCTGGAATTTAACCAGGCTCAGATATGGGGCTGAAGACACTGGAGAGGACCAATCGTTCAACTTTGTTACCCTAGATGGGGACTGAGCTTGAGGTTGGAGAGCTGGGGCAGTGAGAACTGGTGAAGACCGAGTCCACAGGGAGAGAGCCCTGTGGGCTGTGCTGTACAACAAGACAGGGAAGGGCTTAAAGTTACCTCCGAAGAGGCTGAGAACGGGGGCCCTGCTGGCCCTTTGTTACCCTAGAAGGGGTTCATCCATTTTTGACTCTGACTTAGCTAGAGGGCTGCTGACCTGCCTGCTGAAGTCAACATCCTACAGGAGGAGCACCTTTAGAAAAAGAAAATTTGCAGCACCGCACCCAACTGACAGGAGATAATCAAGAGAGGTGAGCGCACCCTGTCACAGCACAGTATTGGTCTCCTGATGGAAATCATTCTGACTGGTTAAAGCCATAAAACCGTTGTTTGGCTTTTTTTGGGCTGTTGTTGGTGTTTGCAATGTGCTTTTTGTTGTTGTTGGATTCTTAATCCCTCAGAGTAAGTCTGCATTATTAATCAAATAATATTGCTTCTGCAAATTGTAAATCTGCTCCTTTTGAGTCTACTTGGTTTTGCTTGTCTTTCCCCCACCCTCCATAACTATTATGAGATCACATCCCATTATTACCCTGAAGTTATGAGGCCATAATGTGACAGGACTTAGTGCACAATAGAAATTTGACTGGTACCCTGCTCTGATGTACCCTTTGTCTCAATGCTATCCAATCTGACCAACAGATTCAAAGCTTTTGGATTCCATGTTGTGAAGTATTTTAGGAGCTTTTGCCTTTTAGTCCCCTCAGGTAGCTGTAGCAGCTTAATATTTTTCCAGTGCACCCTATTTTCAAAATCCTCCAGTTCTTTCAGTCATTGTTTTGATTTGAGACTCCAGGGCCACAAGTCTCTCCTTCCAACTTGTCTGTCCTCCTCAATGCTGGTATTTCTAGAGCCAGCATCTGTAGTGGCTATTTATTTGACTGTTCACTGTGTCCAGTTTGTCCTTTAATTCTTCTTCAGAAATGCTGGAATGACGGCTAGTGCCACAGTCAAAGTGGCAGTGATCTGTGCCATTATTTTATTAGTAGTTGCTGAGTCATCTTCTGACTCTGACTCCTTATGTTGCATATTACACTTTTTTTCCTTTTGCCCTTCCTTCCCTCTTTGCTGTGCTTTTTGTCCAAAGTTGCCAGCCATTGCCCACGCATCTGGGATTGACATAGGCCCTGCAGGTGGCCTCACAGTTACTATCTGTACTGCCCTCTGTGTCCTGGCACAGACATTGCCCTGTCTGCCAGGGAGGCTGACCTGCCCAGGCACTCCACCACTCAGCTTTCTGGGAGTAGAACAATGTGTCTCCTGTTGCTGCTGAACCAATGAGTCCTGAAGGAAAGAGGATTAGACACTCCTCTGCAGCAACTTGCAGCCCTCTTGTGCGGTGGCATGGGCCAACTGTTCACTTCTTGATGGTTTCTCAGCATACAGGGAGAGCTTGTCTCCTGCTACCACATTATAAGGGCAGTGAGGTGTATGTGAAGCTAGTGCCTTTCACTGTAGACATCCCATAGGTGAGGTTGATGGCCATGCTGATAGTGTAGCTCCAATGGGAGTATGTGGGGGGAGGCCGGGAGAATGCTCTGATTTTCTCTGCTCCTGCTCCACCAGTCTAGTTTCCCCTGTCTCATGCTCTCCTGGATTTCCCCAGCTGTAATCAGAATCATGGGGTCAAACTAGAGGGCTTTGCGGAAAATTAAGGAAGGGGAGAGCAGGGGCTCACCAGTGCTTCTTCCTCACTCTGCCATGGCAGTCATATATGACCTCTTCACAGACTTTGGGTCCCTTGGTGTGGGAAAGAGGAATGTCCTGGTTTCCTGAGCTAAAGGGGAAACCTAAGGAGTAATTGTCCTTGGTTTTGGTTTCTCCAAGTAGTCTGCTGACAGTTGAACCCACTGGATGAGTGTGAGATGCTGTCTGTAGCTCTTTAAGGTTAGAGAAAGAAGGCAGTTTGGGCACTGACCATAACCTATATCTGACTCAGAGTGATGATCCTGGATTAAATGCCTTCCCTTATGAATTTAAATTTTAAAAAATGTCTTTGTTCAAATCTCACAGTGGTTTCCGCTCCTGCTGTAAACTGCTGCTTCTTCCTGGGGAGATGCCCACCCAAAGATCAATAGTTTGTCAATGTTCTGGAACTTCTGTTTTGGGATATAAAGGGTGTAAGTTTCCCATTTCCAAAATAGCGGCTGGAATTCAACAGAATGCAAAAGCAAGTGTGGGGAAGAGCCCAGATCTACAAAATCCAGAGACTTTCCACATCAGCAAATGTTGTTGTGCTTGGGTGAGGTTTCTGATCATGCTATAAATTTTATGTTGGTTGTAGAAATGAAGGATTTCCCACATAAATATGGATGACAGCTATATGGTTAAAAAGTAAATAAATAAATGCGGTGGTGCTCGCTCACTGAGACAGGTCATGGGGGAAGAGATGGAATAGCTGCAGTGGCTAACAGCAAATGGTAAAAATAAGAATTTAATTCCTTAGGTTTGTATTTCTAAAGTAATAAAGGGGAAGAAGAAAGCAATATTCTCTCATATGTAATTCACATAGGCCTTGTCCTAGCAGAACGTTTAAGTTAAGCATAAAGTTATACACATGAATGGTACTACACATCTAAAGTTTGAGCATGTGCTTAGGTGTGTTACAGCATCAGGACCACAAAGAGAGAACCTGCAAACTAGAAGGGTAAAGAACGCATAATGCTAAAGTACTACAATGTTGAGAAGTGGACACTATTATTTCTACACGCATAGAACTAAAGACCCTTGATGGTGTTATAAACACTAGTAAATCAATATGGAGTCCCCACAAATCTCAGTGCCAGAATCAATGTTGTTTAACAATAAACTGGGATCTCAGCGATGAGACCTGTTCTAAATGATTTAATTTTGTGAATTAGCGAGTAAGTGAACAAGTGCAACAAAATTCAAAGTTTAATGTACTTTGGTCATTTATTCTGACAATTGTAGCTTTTAATTACACATAGTACTTCATCTTGTAAAAGTACTGTCGAATATTTTTGGTGAAATTAATGAGGTCCTAGTAAAATGAGACCTTACTCTAGCTGACTGCTATTAAAGGGACATTGTCATTTTAAATAAAAGATCACATTTATTTTCCTAAGTTAGTAAGATCATCTTACACTCTCAGATTCATTTTTTCCATTCCTTTCAATCTGGGCCATGAAAATCACTTTTTTGTTTTATAATTTTCACTTTTAGGTTGTTAGTCCTGCAGGGTTGGGTTTCAGACACTGAAAGAATGTTTATTTACTTAAAACACTTTTAATGGTGGGGGCAATTAATGGTGGAAATACTGCTTTTGGCCTTAAAGGCTTAATAAATTCAAGGCTAAATGCAAGTTTAGTGTCCTATTTAAATATTTGCTAAGAAATAGACAGCCAGTTTTTTGGTACAAATTATACAGTGTGGGGATTAGTGAGATTTTGCTATATAATTATATTTATATAAAACTGGGATCTTTGTTCCTTAAGAATGTGTTGGCTATTTCTGTTCGTTCCTTATAAAGAACTCATAACCATAACTCTCTATCAGTCACCTGGATTAGACTAAACTCTAGAAACTACATATTCTAGGGATTAGTCCTACACTTGTAGACTAGATGATTTAGTAATTTTTCATCTCTTAATTGCTATGATTTTCATTATTATAGCAGTTAATTGTGATATTGCTGGGGATTGTAATGACAAAGTATAAATATTTGTATACAATCAAATCACTAAGATGAGATTTTAATACTCTTTAAGGTTACAGCTGTTTTTCCACTGTGAATCTAATTTTTTTAGCACTACTCTCAACAAAGCAATGCACCTGAAATTCCAAGGTAAAATGTTCTTGAAAATTTTGGGAGAAAACTGACGTGGTAGATTAACATCACCCAATAGCCATTGCTTGGCTCAGAAACTCCAACTGGGAAAAAAATAATTGTCTTGGTGAAGACTAGTAGCCTCCAAACCAACCAAAGATAAATATTGAGTAGCAATGGAAGTGGGGAAGTTATGTCTAAAGATATCAGATGAACATACAAAAACATCAGTGACTTCTGAATCTATTGAAAATGTGAAGATATTCCTATCCAAATGTGAGGAGGTTGGGGATTGTGTTGAGTTCTTCAGTTATCTAAATAGCATTACTACAAGGGATGCTTGTTTTGTGTGACTGGTGTAGAGCAGCAATTACAATTTCACTTGAACTTGATCAAACCTGATGTCCACATCAGGAGTGGGAGAACGTATTGAGGTGATGCCTCTTCATATTTACAAATTAGGTAGTAGGTGATATGTTTCATGTTCTGTTGTGGGGAGAAACACTTACACACCGGGGAGTCCTTAGTGCACAAATGGAAAAATCAAATGTCCTCAACTCCCATGGTTGGTTCGGATTCGGTTCACAGTTAACCAAGATGTCAGTGGGATGTTAAACCCCTGAACCTTCTGTAGGCGATCCAATACAAGGTGTTTATTTTTTAAGTCTTGTTTAGCCCAATCTGCTTGCCAAGCCTCCTTCCGATCATAGCCTGATTGTATAAGGCTAAGCAAATATTCCCAGAAAGACTTGCAGGATGAGATGTTATCAAGGTCTTGGTGGATAGAAAGACATCTGGTTTCCTGGATTCGCTGAGTGTCACAGTAGTTCAGCGTATCGGCAGGGGAGCATTGTTAGACAGACCAGGTAGCCATGCTGTTAGAGTCGACGTAAGGGTTCCAGTGATGCACTATATCACTATTCATCTGCGTGTCAACAAGTCATGCATCAGCTCCATATCAGTGCACAATACTTCGCTACCGAATATATATGTGCCATTGTAGAATTTTGCAACACTGATGGCAATGCACCCACCCCAGGTTGTACCTGCTAGTTTCTGAATTATGTTGGCTCTTGTTTTGTTTTTTTGCGGCTATCTTCTCAAGGTGGTCATGGAAGGTAAGAGTTCACTCTGAGGCATAATGGGGTGTGATCATGTTGCACTTTCTGGTGCTCCTATTATCAAGGTGAAACGCACTTACTAATGTGTATTGGAGTGGAAGACCGCAGTCTTCACACGGCCCGCTCTGTTAAGTGAGAATACACAATGAATGCCATCAACTCGGCAATAGAACATCACTCGGCAATCTCTGGGTCATCAGAGTAGTAACTCAACAAGGAATACTAAACATCACTTAAAAAATCTGACGTGGAGTTGGATTTGAGACTGCTATTCTAGCAACACTCAGCCACATCTGGAGAAGCATTTATTACTTTGGAGCATAAAATGAAATTGCTGCAGTTTTGTCTTCAGTGTCTTGCGATATACATGTGAGACTAAGGAAATGGCACTGAGACTCTCTTCAAATTGAAATGGTACAGGCGATTCCTACATGTCAGCTACACTTGGCACATGACTAAGGAGGTCGTTTCCCAAATATACAGCATAATGAGTGATTACTGTTGTCTTCAACACAGTCAGGTGAAAAAAAACTTGAGTTTGTGGGACACATGGGTTGAATGAGTGGAGAAGATTGCCAAAGCAAGTCTTGCAGGGACTGGTGCCAGGGACGGGGGCAAACATGGCAAGTGTAGTGTGGCTGATTGGATGGGATGTGGTATGATGCATGTCGACTGAAAAGTAGAGAGAGATTGCTGGCCAGTGACTTCTGGTGTTTGTTCATAGTGCAAACACCACAGTCACATCACAATGTATAGAGTTGTTATAAGCTATTTTTGTGTTATACTAGCTGCCCTGTAGATTGCCTAAATCTGCATCAACAAGACGAAATCTTCTTAGAACTGTGCAGACCTTTGAATTCTGTGTGGCTTTAGGGCGTGCCTTACCATCTCACTTCTGTACTTTTGTTAAACATCTGGAAGCTGGGAAATTGTTTTTTTTAAAAAAACAACTTTTAATAGAAAGTTTCTGAAGTTATTGGTACAGATTCACGGCCTTATCTGTAATACAAATCTTTTTTGTTTCATGGTCTGAGAATAAAAGCTGAAGGATCCTAAATAGTGATTGTATTAAAATGTGGGAAGAGAACTTGTCTGAGAACTTTCTTTCCATTTTACATCAAGGTATATTATTTTACAGAATTTTCCATGAGGCATCATCAGGATGATAGATTATCTTGATTGTCCATTTACATTGAAAATCACCAACCATTCCAAACTGAAAATGCCAGCCTATTTCTGATCTGATGAATGTCAGTTAGATGTGGTGATTATAGAAACAAATACTTTTGATTATTTATTACATTAAAAGGAAAATCACTTAGTGTATACTGTAGTCTTACAATCTAAAATGGAATTCGTTATTTCCGAGCATACTGCAGTCATAAGTGACTTCAGTGCATTATAGGCATTGACATTAAAGGTCACTACCCCTATTCTTAGCTCATACAGGTTGCTCTGCATTGTTCGTTCGTTGCCCAGAAAGCTTAGGCCATTGTCAAACAAAATATTCACTAAACTTGCTGGCCCATGTGAACTCTGCAAACCTCATGAGGGCCACAGTTATGGAGCCTACTTCCTGTCATCCATTCATATATGTTCTCATGCAAAGCCAGTTGCTATAGTATCTGAATACCTCGTTATTTAGGTATATTTATCTCTTCCTTCCAGTTAGTAGGGCTGGAGTTGGTGTTTTTTCTATTGCATGGAAGAGGTACTTCTTTGGTAGTAGCATTAAAGTAGGCTCAGATGATGTTGAGACTCACTGGAGGTCATACCAGGTGGACTAGTACTTTCCTGTCTGAGGCCCCAGTTCAGCCAGTTACTTAAACAACTCCTAACTTTAAGCATTTGAGTAGTCCAGTGGCTCCACATGCTTAAAACTAGGCATGTGCCTAGGCACCTTGCTGAACTAGGGCTTGAATGAAATTCAAAGCCAGACTGACTCGTGCTGTTTCTTTTAAGGTCCTCCAGGAAGAGAAATGTTCAGTGCAGCTCACTGCATGATTTCCCTGATAATTCAAATGGGAAGGAGGAAGTTTCTGCTAGGAATCCCACCCATAGCAGAGTTGGTGTCATTATTACAAATCTATGTTTTGGGGCTAGGGGAAGACTATCCATGCACATTCCTAAATATTGATTTATATAGTTTTTGCAAGTAGCATGCAGGCCTAGATCCAGTTAGTCTCCCTACTCTCTCTCTCTGTGGGTGGAAGGGAGGGAGGGGAGGGAAGTAATTGATTGGGAAGTGAGGAGGAGGAAGGGAAATAGGTAAGTAATGAGCTCCTGCAGGCTTTGCAACTTAAGTTTTAGGACATAGATTGTCTTCAGAATCAGGAATTTTAGAACTTGGGAGGAAGGGAGCTCATTGACATTCAGCATTTGTAGAGACATATGTAGAATGTGGGGAGCTGACTGATCTTTGAACTCAGTAGGTCAGCTGTCCACAGCTGGAAGGTCACTGATGCTTCTCCTGCTAGATCAGGCCAATATTAGTATTACTCATAACAATCCCATACAAATATACCTCCTTTCTTGTGGTTTTCTATTTAGAGGTCACAGCATGGAGGCTTTCCAACATCTGTTCTGTATACTTCACCGTACATTTTATTATAAATGAAAGGAGTAAAACATTAAGGTTCTACATGTGCAACTTTTAAACGAGGTACAAAATAACATGCCAATGTATTATGATTAGGGTCTGATTCTGACTATAATTAAATCTGTGCATTACTTTGGTGTGTATTTATGTATGAATCATGGTACTATATTTGAATAATGTAGTTCTGAATAACAGTTAAAGTTCATAGTTTTACTTGTATGTTCAATGAAGCAACTCACCACAAGGTATTGTGAGTAACGTAGCACATGTGCTTAAGTGTTTTAAGAACTGTAGCCTTAAATATAGTATATTTAAGAATGTTAAATATATGTATTTTGAACTTGAACAGATGTAAACTAAATGAGTTCTGTGCGGTGACTTGTTTCTTCTTGGAAAACAAGACTGTTGCTAGCAAAATTCTAGTCACTGCTGTTAAGTGGATGCAAGTTCAGTGAAGTAATTAACGATTAAAGCACACAATCTTTATTGTGGCATTAAATCAATCTATACTTTTATAAAATATTATCCCAAGCACTTTAATAATTAAAGGACACTTAAATGAAACAAATGCTGATAATCTGAGTGCATTTAACAAGCTGAATTTTATAACAGTGCCTTATTAGAGATGCCTATAAAATATGCTCCATAAAAATATAACCATGGACATTATAATACTATACTGTTAGTTTTTTAAAATGAATGTAGACATTGCTAGTGCCACCTAATGGTGGAAAAATAGAGCTAAATTTAGTTATCAAAGCAAATAATTAGTGATACACATTTTGTGAGGAAAAGGAACTGCATTTATTTTCCTTTGCATAATATCAAAGGAAAATTACAATAACATGAGAGAGAGGGGGAGGGAGAGTGTCAGTTCTTCCAAATGAAGAAGTATATAAAATGAGATTTTATTTTGAAACTATTTCAGCTATTTTCAGAGACATTGTTTGATTTTAAACTCTGTCATCATTATGTGAAAAGCTTGGGGGGCGGGAATGAAATGGACTTCTATAAAATAGAGTCCAACCCCATAGTGGTTTTATTATTTGTATTTTTCCCCCTGGTTTTATGCCTATAATTTAAACACAATGGGCCAGTTCTTTAGATGTTGTAAATCAGTCCTGCTTTTTTTAATTCTAATAGAACTGTGTCAGTTTATGCCCATGATCTGGCCCCAAATTGAAAAGTAAAATTTGTGAAGCTTAGAGCTATTTTGAATCCTATTTTTGAATTTTGAATTTATTATGGACTTTTAAACTCTTCTAAATGAAACTGTATATCTCAAAATAGGATCAAAGACTGAGAGATGTTTCTCATACAGTGAGGGATAGAGCCCACAATTGAAACATGACTAAGTTCCTAGGAGGCAGGAAGAGTGGTTCCTCTTCAACCCCTGATAACAGTGATTTGAAATTGGAGAGTTTAGGCACAGCAAGAGGATCCACAACCTAGAGACAGAATAAAACAACTGCTATAGAAAGAAGAATGATCCTCAGACTTTTAGGAGAGTTATACATAAAGAACAAAACTTTAAATATCAAGTATACAAAAACAATTTCGTATGCCTTTTGGATTAATAAATTAAGGCCAGAAGGTACCGTTGTGATCCCTGCGTAATACAGTCCATAGAGCATCCCCAAAATAATTCCTGTTTGAACTAGAACAAGTCTGTTAAAAAAACATCCAAACTTGTTTAAAAAATGTACTGGTGATGGAGAAACCTCGAACTTTTGGTAAGTCATTCCAGTGGTGAATTACATTCACTGTTTTTAAAATATAAATAAATAAAATAAAATTTACACCTTATTTCTGGTTTGAATTTGTCTCGCTTCATCATGCAGCTATTGGATCTTGTTGTACCTTTGTCACATGACTAAAGAACCTGTTATCAAATATTTGTTCCCTATGTAGGTATTCATAGACTGTGATCAAGTCATCCTTAAACATCTGTTTTGACCTCCTGGATTGCTCTAGTGAATGTCAAGCACTGATGAGGACTTGCATAAGACATGTTTGTTTTGTTCACAGAACATAGCAAGGAATGCTATCTTAACTTCACAATCTAACTCTATAAGAATGGCCTGGGGTAAAATCCTGCCTCCATTGAAGTCAGTGGCAAAACTACTGTTTCACCTCAGCAAAGCCTGAGTTTCTACAGGGATAGAATTTGTTGCTGATTCCTCCCCTTGAGAAGAATTGTGCACTGAGATCTAAGCTCACATTTTTGACAACGGAAGTATGTAGGCTTTATGACTGTAAAGATAACCTTTCAAAAATGAACAGGATATTAATTGATATTCTGACTCAGACCAGCGATCAGTGTTGTCTGCTGACAGGCGGAAACAATAACTCAAAAAGTGCAAACTTCTTTTCATTTATCCCAATGGAGTGTTACTGACTGAAGTATAATGATGGATGTTTAAATGTCATTATTTCACCACTGATTTAAGCAGCAAAACACAGCTAACATGCTTGATTTTTTCTAGAAGACATTTGGAGGGTTTAGGCCCTGATTCAAGAAAGCATTTAAGCCCATGTCCCATTGAAGCCAACAGAATCTTTTTAAAAAGAGATGGAGAGCGCTCACCAGCCAGCAAAAGGGGGAAGTGAAAACTTCTTGGGCAAATGAATGTGAGACAGTAACAGCAGTCTGTTGGTGCTTTGCAGTGGTTTCCGTAGGTCTCCCGACCTTATTAGCAATAGGTGGAACAGCAGCATCTCCACAGACTGAACATGCATAATTTCTTTTGTTTAGCTATAGGACTCCTTTTGGTAACATTTCTTCTTGGTCCTCATCCTTGCCCTCTTGCTGCATCCTGTCTTCATAAGATGGATCTTCATGCTGTGTGGTATTGTGCCATGATTAGAGCTTTCCACACACCCCCACCCCCCACCGCAAGCCTTCAGTTAAGGGCAGAGGAAACATTTGTAACTTTGAGTCATAGAAGAAGTCCTCCAAAAACACAGTAAAAACTTAACACCTGTATTCACGACTGGGTGGGGCGATGGGATAGGAAGACTTTAACGCATACTTCAGGCTTTCTTTATTCATCACAAAAATTAAAAGGCATGAAATCCTTTTCCTCTTACCTTTTATAGTTACAAGTGACCACAGCCTAATTAAGTGGCTGATTTACAGTTAAGCTATAGCTTCTTTGCACTTCCAGATTGGCATAAAGATGCTGATATGGGCTTAAACAACCACCTATGCAAAAAGCTCCATGGGTAGCGCAGAAATGCTTATGAGGGCTCTGTGCTATCCCTGGGCCAAGCCCCAGGCACAGGGTGCAGATCAGGAGTATGCTGTGGCGGCAATGTACTGCAATACAGTTTTTCTCCATTTCCAAATTGGGGGCTTGTGGGTCCCGGGGATACTAGCTACTTTGTTACCAGTTGTCCTTAGCAGGAGGAAGCCTTGTCCTCTCTACTTATAAAATACAATCATAACATGCATTCTAGAACCTAAACTAAGGTGACCAGACAGCAAGTGTGAAGGATCGAGACAGAGGTGGGGTGTAATAGAAGACAAAGCCCTGAGTATTGGTACTGTCCTGATAAAATGGGGACATCCGGTCACTCTAACCTAGACTTACAGAGAATCAGACCCCACAGTTTGATAGGAGATCTAGTAACACTGCCTATTAAGGTTGTCCAACACTTCCCATTATAAGGACCTGTTTTCAATTGCTTATAACTTTGTTTAACATTCATAGTTTGGGCTGAAATTTTCCATGCCAGGTATCTGCTTCAATGTGAATCTTTTGTATAGGCAACTTTCATTCTGGCATTTCCTAGCTTCTGATTGCTTGACTTTGCAACCATAACGTTCTTTTAGCGTGTATGTGGTGTAGTGTAATTATAGCAATCAGTCACTGAAATAGCTGTAAGTTAGACTGTTCAGCAAGCTGTTTCTGAATGCCTGAATTCCCATAGACAGGATGCATTCCATATGGTGACAATTCTAGTATCCTGTACACACGTTGAGATTGTATGCATGGTTTTATTTTTTCAGCTCCACTAGTAACATCAGAAACATCTAGTCACCACTGTCGTTAAATTGATAAATGATTCCACAGTAAATGAGTATATCATCAATGTATGTAGTCAGTGAAAATGTGGTTTAAGGTGAACTTGGAAAAAATTATTTTTATTCGAATTTTTTTCCCCCCCTTAGCAAAGTAATTGATGATCAGACATAGTTTGAATCCCTGCCAGCAGTCTAAATCACTGCACAGGCTGCTCTCAAGTGTGAAATTGGTCATCCCATCCAAGGTCTATACTGCTTATAATATTGAGTACTAAATATATTTCCATCTATGTGTAAAATTTGAACTACGACACTGTGCTGTCTTGTTACTTTTCAAAGTTCATCACAGTTTGTATTAACTTGCATTTAGGACTCCACTAATACATGTATGATGTGAAACAAATACTGGATATTTTTCTGTTTTTGCAGTCTAAAACAAAACTGCACATTGTGACTAAGGGTTTGTCTGGTGACTTTTGCACTTGAGTAATACAATTGCAATGTTGCAGATCTGTAATGCACAGATACACACTAGTGCAGTATGTGTGGCTTTTAAAAACCTGTGCACAATTTGTTTCCATTTTTTCCATCATGGTGGGGAAGGAGATGAGGATCTGAGGCAAAGAGATTTCAGTGACTTATCCAAAGATCAAGTCTGTAACAGAGCTGGGAATTGAACCTAGCTCTTCTGAAACCTAGTCCAGAGTTTAAACCAGTGTTTGGCATTATTTGTCCTATTGACTCTGTGTAATTTAAAGTCTCCAACTCAGTAGTCTCATTTTAAAGATGGGGACATCACCTACCTTCCTGAAAAGGGTGTATATCATGGTTGTGGGGCTAGCTCAATCTCTGTCCTCCTTCTGTTCTGAGTGTACCCTTTCAGATGTCAGGCCTGCAGCCTTTCACTCTCCAGTAGTGAGAGAACTTTCCTCTACCACAGAACTGAACTCTCATCTGCAGTACCTGGTGTATGGACCGTGCTTACCCAGCAGGTCTGACTGAGTTTGGTACTGCAGTTCTTCTCCTTGGAATCTTTGACTGCTCATGAATATGGTGAACAGGCAGCCTTCATTAAACCAAATTATTATTTTAACAGTAGGAACAAAGCATGGGGAGGGGGGTAATTTAAACAGTCTATTCAGCTCTCTCTTGCATTGAAGACAAGCCTGCTGCATCCAGTCTTGGGCAGGTAAGCATTGCATCTATTGAAAAATGTGGCAATGAAATAAACTAAATATAGTGGAGCTTCTGTGAGAACTAGGACAGCACAGTCTACGGTGCTGAACTGCAATAACTATTGAGTGATGCAGACATTTAAGATTGGCTTTTTTTGACCTGTGAAATCGTAAATGGTTTAGGTCCTAACTATGTAAGACTGTCTCCCTCTCTGGTAGTGCATCAATCTGTCACCAATAACAACAATATTTTCACTTTGTCTCTGACATTTTTCCACTCATGGAAATGTGTGTTGAAAATCTCCGGTGCATCTATCAAGTGTCTAGACGTGTCTTTTAACTTGATATGCACCTAGATTAGGAAAATGTGCTGCTGTGTAACTGCTTTGATGGGCAAAAACCTTGAAAAGTGGTAAATTCACTAGGTGAATTGCACTGGTGTAAGCCCTGTTTTTGTCCCACTGTGTGCATCTAATATAAGGGGTTGCACCTGATGTATCTACATTGATGTAGTTACAATAATGCAAGTTTTCCTGATATAGACAACCCATAAATAAAAGGTAATCTGTAGTGTCATTTTTGCTCCAACACCTGTTTCTTAGCAATCCGGGTGATGCATTTCCGTACGCTTCTTCTGAATAAGGGGAATTTATTTGAAGCAAAAGAAATCCATAGCAATATCAGACTTAAATTTTATTTTCCCATGGTAACTGGAAGTTGTACTTTTTTATTTTTAAAATTTACTTCTGGTAAGGATTGGATTACCAAGTATCAGAGCCATTGAATGTGTTTATTTGTGGCTTGCTGAAATTATTATTTCAATCATGGTGTGCTTGCAGTGAAACAGGTTTGGAAACAGTTAATCGAATGGTTTATGTTGCCTCACTTCAGTATATTTACCTTCTGTTGGTCTGCATTGCAAATTCAGATCCCATCTGGGGATGAAACTCAACAAAACGTTGCTAGAGTTTTATCTGTGATTTTTGTTTTTGTTTCTATCTTGATCACTGCAGAAATCCATTGCCATGATATGAGAAAAGGGGAAAGGTCAAGCCAAGCCTTAGATTACAGCGTTTTAATTAAAAAAAGGAAATCAACGTTTGAAATTTAGGCATTGCGGAGGTTGAGTGTGATGTGCTGCCTTTTTCCTGATATTATATTCAAACCATGACTCACTAATGATTCAAGCTATCTCTATCCTGACTGTGGCAAAATCACCACTGTCAGATCAACCTATCTGGATTGTCTGAGCAGTCAGTGAAGATCCAGAAGTCGATGCAGTTCCCATAGGCGCAGTGCGGTGAATATGCTGAGCAGAAGGGAAGCACGGCAATTGATGGGAGTTATGCAGACTACTCCCACTGTCTGCGCTGAATTGCCCGGTAAGTGTAGACCCAGGGCTCAGTCATCTAATGGCTCTTACCTTTGCTGACATGTTGGCCATGACTTGGTCTCACTGCATTTCCTAGTGGAACGGTGTCTGCCACACAAACAGCTGTCACATTTGGCAATAATTAGCATTTTTGGGATAGTCTTGACAGAAAGGCCAAGGAAGCAAACTTTCCTTTCACTTTTCAAAGTGGTCACCACAAGTCAGGGCTGAGGCACATTAATTGGAGCAGTCTAAGGGAAGCTTTTATTTCTCATTTTGCAGATAATTAGAGGACGACTTCAAGTGCTTGCTCATGTCCATTCCAATGTAGGTGTGTGCTCGCCTCAAGCCCTGCTGCCGGAAAGTTTTTTCCCCTCAGTGGTATCCGTCAGGTCGGCTCTGGTTCCTCCTGGAGTTGCACCCTTCTAGTGCTGGTATATAGGGCCCTGCCACTCCACTGCCCCCTCAATTCCTTCTTATGGTCTTTGGGTCTCTGGAACGTCTGCTTGTCCTTATGTTCACACAAGTACTCTCTTCAGTGGATTTTTAGTTCTTTCCTGTCTATAGTTAATAGTAGTTAGATTTACAGTTTGGTGTTGATAGTTTATAGATTAGAACCCCGCTTTGCTGGGGTTATCTCTTCGTAGCACCGGAGCATGCCTCCGTCTCTGGGGTTTGAGCTGTGTCCATGCCAATTAGTGGCCCCCACTCTATCTGTCTTAAGTGCTTGGGGAGTCCCAACTGCGGAAGCACTGCAGGATTTGTAAGGGGTTCAAGTCCTATTCCAAAATAGACAGAGACCAGAGAGACTCAAATTCCTCCTTATGGACGCAGCTCTCCGTACCCTCCCTCAGAACAGAGTCATACTGACTCAGCACTGAGAACCTATACCTTGGTGAGAAGTGCACCGGTTTCTCAGAGACAGGCTGTGCAGCTCGGCTTCTCGAGCACTGAAGAAAGGCTCCTTGCCTCTGTACTCTTGGCACTGTCAGGGCTCTGCCATCAAGAAAGCACTTCAAGCCCCAGCCCCAACCACTGCATATCTGTCAGCCTTAAATGAGGATTACAATAGGAGGTGGAGTAGGGGCTATAAAAGGAGACCTCCTCCCTAGTCCTTATTAGCCCACAGGCCTGGCCCTGCCAGACAATCATTAAGGTCTAAACAAACCTTTTTGATGATATGACTGAGGACAATATACCAGGACTTGGTACCACATAACTTTTTGGTTTTTTTAAAAAAGAACAATATAAATTAACTCTGCACTCATTAAATGGATTAAAAAATGGCTAACTGAAAGGTCTCAAAATGTAAATGTAAACAGCAAATTGTCATCTCCCAGGAGTGTTTCCAGTGGACTCTCACAGGGATCGGTTCTTGGATCTATCTATCTTTAACATTTTTTTATCAGTGATGCTGAAGAAAACAGAAGCAGCATAAATTGCAGACAATACAAATTGGAGGAATGATGAATAATGAAGAGGACAGTTCACTGATTAAAAACTATCCAGATCACTTGATAAACTGGGTGCAAGCAAACTATGTGTTTTAAATGTGTACCTTGAGGAACAAAGAACATAGACTGTTGTATGATGGACTGTATCCTGGGAAGCGCTGACTCTCGAAAAGGTTTGGTTGGGGGACATGCATAATCAGCTGAACATAGACTCTCAGTGTGATGCTATGGCCAAAAGAGCCAGTGCAATCCTGGGGTGCATAAACAGGGGAATCTCAAGTAGAAGTAGAGAGGTGTTATTTTTACCTCTGTTTTTGGCACTTGTGCAGCCACCACCTGGCAGGCATACTGATCCCTAGTTGCCTAGCCCAGGGACGTGGACACTTCACACATTGTTATTGAGGATACAGGTATCCGTGGTGATTGCTGGAAGAGGTAATAACTGGTTCTACAAATACAGATATTATAAACCACTAGCTGAATGGTGATCAGGGATGCCCAACAGGTTCAGAATGTACCAAACACCTAGGGAAAAACGTGTTATGTGATAGAACTCCCCATTTGGGGGAAGTGAAGCATTTTTATTTATTTATTTTGAAATGCCTTTAGGTCTGGGTCATGCACACAGCTGATGGGGGGAGAGGAACAGTTGTACCTGGGCCCTGAGGTCAGGGCAGCGCCCTAAAATATTTGCAAAAAAAGCAAAATGGGTGGGGGTGGGGCCCCAGTGAACATGAGATACCAGAGCCACAGTTTTTTCTCAATGGGCCTGGGGATGCATCGCTTTTGGTTGGGCAGGGAAGAGTACGGATAGATGGAAGAGAGATGGGAAGCAGTTTTCAGCCCTGAAATGTCAACATCTCATATCATCAAAGCTAACTCCAGTCTCTTCAAAAAATCATGTAGCCCTAAGTATCTTTCTATCTTGGTTTGTTTTGCCTTAAATTAATTCAGTAGTGTATTAAGCTTTCCCAAGGTTTTCTAGGCTTCTATTATGTCTGAAATGTCTCTTTTTAAGAAAAATTAGCGTATGAATATCGGCCTTCCTTGAACCTTCATTTCCTACATCTACTGCTCATGGATGATGGTTGTAGTGCAACATCAGGAGCATTTTTCTTGAGTGAGTAACTTCATAGATTTTGGTCTGGCGTTTTTGTTTCTTAATCATATCGGGTGTTCAGCACATAAAGTGACCTGCTTAATTTATGGATCAGGGCTTTTGTTTTTCTGCTTTTACTATAGGATCATTTGGCATCACTAACTTGGACTTCTATTAAACTAAAATTTCTTTTACTATATCTGTCACAAACAGATACTTGTGTAGTTTTAAAGCTGTCTCTCTCAATGTACTTCAATACATCCTTGTATCCATTGTTGCCTAAATTACTTTAGAGGCCTGCTGTAATTTGTCCTTCCTTGGGACCTGTTTAATTCTGTATCCAGTTTTCCTGTTGGTTGTATTATGGTGGTGTGTTTTCTGAGCTTTCCTTTTTATGAATAATAAGGGTCCACTGAGTCAGCCCAACCTGGAAACAATCAGATCCTCTACAGCAGTATGTAAAGAAACCTGAATCTTTGCATGTGTGTTTCTTTTAGGGGAAACTTTTATTCCCTGCTTTCAGTAGGCACAGTAGGCTTTGTGTTCGCTATAATTTGAAGAAAATCTGTAATTTAGGAAAGCAGAATGAAATTATCCTGGCTCTAGAAGCTCTCTCAACTGGAGGGAATTTCAGAAAATAGGGCATTCACCTGCTGCCAGTGACTGACTGACAGGTCAGATTCTACCGCCAAGCTGCAAGCAGGCTGAAACGCCCATTGTAATGGCACTTTACTGAAAATTTTCTTTCACAGATCAGCAAATTTTGTTGTGGTGGTGGCCTGGGAATCATAGCCTGTTGTTTGTAGAACCCCAATTGCTCATACAAGGATTTCAGGGTAGAAAGTATATAGTGTTATGGAATTAATGACGACGTTCACCTGAGAATAAGCATGACCCCTCCCCCCAATAATTTGGAGTCTTCTGAAATGTGGCTCTTTTTGTGCAAAATGTTGATAAACCTTTTTTTGGGGAGGGGACGGGGGGGTGGAAGGATGGTGTTTCTGTTTTTTAAAGTTCTGAATTTTGTTACCGAGCACTTAAATTACTGAAACTGAAAGAATTATGGGTTATGTTTTTGTTTTTAAATCCTTTCAGCTTGCTCAGGGTAAATAGATGAATGAATTTCACTTCTCTTTCTGGAGGCAAGGTGGGTGAGGTGATATCTTTTTATTGGACCATTTTCTGTTGGTGAGACAAGCTTCACAGAGCTCTTTTTCAGGCTGTGTAAGCTCAAGAGCTTGTCTCTCTCTCCAACAGAAATTGGTCCAATAAAATATATTACCTTACTCACCTTGTGTTGCTAATATCTTGGGGCCAACAACAAGACTGTATACTTCTTTCTATTGAACTTCACACTCTGGCTCTCAAACATTGTACAAAAAGGCAATAATAGGGTTGCATACACTGAAAGGAAAAGTTCTTGTGTTTTTAAATATGTTCCTAAAGAATCATTTATTTCTATAGCTTGTAAGTTTGGTAGAAGACTGTTTTTATAAAATCTACAATCTGGCTTACTGAACCCCTATGTGTCATGATGTACTGGTGGGAAAGAGCCCAAGTTATCCATACAGGCCTGGCAGCTAGAAACATCTTTTTATTTCAGAGTCTTTAATGATACATCCACCAGCAAAGACTCCTCAGCACCAGGCTGGGATATTGATTCTGTACTGAGTTATGAGCATCATCCATAGAATTGCCATTACCACTTCATGCAATATGTTGCGTTTTTTTCCATGTGTAGGGCAGGGATCAAAGTGCTCTTCCAAATGAGCCTGACAGGAAATGGTTGGGCTGCAAATACTTACCTTGGTTCCAATATCTCATTTAGTGCCTTACAAATGTTGTGGACATTTTTTTTAGTAGTAGCTGATGTCATATTCACATCTATGCCTTCCTTAATTGCACTGGATGCAAAAATCTCTGATAGAATGAGCATATTTTTCAGTGTCAGTATAGCCTCATTCATCATGAATTTTATCCATGAATTTTATCTAATTGCATTCATCTTTTTTTGCTTGCTTGTCTCAGAAAATGGGGCGAAAAGTGAAAAGTTCAAAACGTTTATTTGGACATGTCAAAACATTTTTGAGTTGATGTTTTGTGTTTTTATTTTTGAAACTCCTATTTTTTCACAGGGCCTGGGAAAAGGTTAAAAAGAGGGCGGGGGAAGTGGCATTTTCCCTTATTTTTATCACTCTTTTTGCCTGCAAAGATCGAAATGGGAAAATAATAAATTATTTTCATTTCAGAAGTTTTAATGAAACACAAAATATTAAAGCTTTAGTTCATCAATGCTTAAATCTTCCCATTGAAAAATTTACTTTCAATTAACTTTTTCTTTTAATTTTTAATTTTTTACTTTTGTGAAATCCCATTTTTCAAAGGGAAATCTTTGTCTGAAAATGTTTAACATTCTGATTAGAACAGCTAAAATTGTTTAGTGACAGTATCCCTAAGAAACAGTGGTAAAGATGAAGCATGAGTTAATGCCGAAGTCATTTTGCTTTCCTAAAATGTCCCCCCTCCCCCAGCATCTAACACTCAATGACATCTCCTGATTTGTGCCCAAAAGAGAAAACAAGTACAAAAAGTGTTTATTAATAGAGGATATCTACTCCAACAAGCATTTTAACAATGGCTCTAGGAAGACCGTCTCCTTGCCTCAGATTGGAACGCTGGAGGGGAGGCATTTTGGATAGAATCCTTTATATATTATGCTCCATCTACTCTCCCAAGTGTCACATTACCTATTGTGACCAGACTGACAACAGTCCATCAAACTTCCTTATTTTCTGGTGTTCTGTAGACCAAGTAGAAGTCCCTACCCCAAGGAGAGGACAATCTAAGATGCTCATGTCCTTTAAACATTTCATGGCTCCCATTGCAGTAGTATCGAAGTTCTTGGAGGATATATAATTACAATAGAGGAGGGTATTCTCTTAGTAATGGTGTAAGAGAGTTGAGGATTAAAGCGGGCACATAGATCCTCCTTCCCTTAAAAAGAGTAGGGAGAAATTCTAGTATAAAAGGTAAGCATGCAAACTTCCTCTGTAAATATGTCATTGAAGAGTAATCTACGTTTCATTTTAAAACTGATGTTTGTTATTTGAGATGTTCACAAAAATGGTATGAAAACCACACCAAAGGAGGTTGTAAGTGTGTACCAAACTCTGTATTCTTGTCTCGTTTCCAAATGAAAATGGACACTGCTTCTTCCAAACCTTCAGTTAATAAAAATGTCACTTTACAACAGTGATTCTTTGCAGACAGAGGGATTCACTGCAGAGGTTCATTTCTGCTCCTTTCCTTTAGATTTAAATCCCTGTAAGCCATGGAAATAGATCTAATGCAAAAAGGTGCTGTTTTTAATCACTTGGGTAGACATCTGACAGATCCTAATCAATGTAGTGAAATGTTGAGCCGTTAACTGATCCTGTTTGTTGTGGTGTTTTCCTGCAGGTTCCAAAGCCAAAGATGTTGTGTTTTGTGAAAACTTTATCACCAGTGCTCACACAGACTCTTTTTCACTCCCTGTGGCATGATGTATTGGAAGAATCTATTTCTGTTCTTCCTTGCTGTCAAGGAAATTCAGTGTCAACTATTGTTGAGATTGATCTAATTCTAAGAAAGACACAACTCTCTTAGGTTTTGGGCCTTTGCATCTCACTGAGATGCATCCAGTAAAATAGTGTTCTGTAGCAAGGAAATATACAATCAGACTGAGATGCTTGGGTTTCTAGGGGGTACAATTTTCAAAAGCATCTAACTGACATAGGTGCTCAAATCCCATCAACTGTCAATGGAATTTAGGCTCCTAAATCACTGAGGTACTTTTGAAAATTTGCTTCGGCTGGTTGCTGCCCAGCATGGTGCAATCCTTTCAGCTCATTTCCTGAGCCGATCCCTAGGCAAAAGACTAGGTAATCATAGGCCATCCAGGTATATAAGGCTCTAGAATACTCCTGGTGGTGGGATGATATACATATTGTTTAAATACCATTGAACTTCTGTTGCCAAAGACTTATTACTTTAGGACTAGAAGATCTGGGTAAATTTCCATGCTAAAACTACTTACCTACAATGAAGAGCAGGACCTCAATAACTGACACTGAATGGGACAAGACAGAACTACGGATCATGCACTTTCTTCAGTGAGCAGGACCATGCTTAATTTGTGCCAGGGCTGAGCTCTGGCATCTCTAGGCTTGGAAGTTCATAGCCCCGGCACCTACTTGCTGCATCAATTATTAATGAAAAAAAATTGCTTGAGCCCTGGAGCCTCTTTCATTACAAGTTTTGAGCACTGAGCAGGACCTCTTTACTTTTGCACACTCTGGTGCTAAATTAGCACACTCTCTTGTTAGGTTGTAGTTCAGGTATTGTGTAATATGGAGGTGGCGCTCCAGATTGATCCAGAATAGAGTTAGGTGGTAATCTAACGGAAGCTGTCAAAATCTGTACTCACTGCACATTTTGAACTGCCTCTGTCTAACAGCTCTCCTGAACACTTCTCTTCCTAGTCCCAACAGCCACTAACAGGACTGTTTTGAAATAGCCCACAGAAACGTCTAGTGGCACAGCAAACACTAAAATTTGCTGAGAGGACAGCCATGTCATAGAAGAAAGTATCATGCACCCTTTGGACTACTTTATGCCCACTAATCTCTGTCTGGGCTATTTCTAATATTCCAAACTCATTAACAGCTTCAAACAGCCACCATTCAAAACAAAATCAAACTGCTGTGGAACTGTAGTTTTATTTAGGTGGAGGCCCAGGGAAATAAACAAACCCATTCTGGGCCTTGGACAGTTTGTTTGTAATAATCACCTGAGGGCACGCAGCACTTGGTGAAATTGGGTCCTGTGTTCAGACTTCACTGCACATGTTTAATATGTAATTTCAAAGTGGCTGCATCTTTTTTTTTTTTTTTTTTTTTAAATGTAAACCAAAAGGCACTTAGGTTTTTTCCCCTCAGGAAAAACTAAAGCTTCATTCCCAAATTAAGTTCCAGACTTCAGCCAGTTTTGCGATTAGTTCTGGCTATAAAAGTGTAGCTACATTTTAGAGCATGGTATTGTCCCCTCATCTTCGCTGAGCACAACTGGTGGAAAAGGATTTTACTCACTCTTTGAAACAAATAATCACATCTCACTTGTGGGCTGAAATCGTGCTTAGAAAATTTAAGTGCAGGATGTGCCCATCACAGGAAGTTGTGAATATGTGAAAAATACTGGATCAAATTCACTACTCGCATAAGAAGACCAAATTACATTTATTTCAATGGTGCCTTTACCTGAGGGGCAGGGGCAGGGATTATAATGCAAAGTGTCTGGCTACTTTATTATAGCCAGCACTGCTTGTTGGGCACAATATGCAAGGATACCAGCAGTAGAACAGTGCTGTGACATTGCTTGGATCCCTTACAAAGATGATGTTAAGTAATCTGCGATATCCCTCTGTTTTTAATTTACAAGGCATGGACACATTCATGTGTAGCTCTCTGATTTAGCCTTTCTGTATCTGTTAGGTTTGCTGTAAGAGTTGTTTTGTTTAAGATGTTTTCATTTATTATTAATACTTCAGAGTAGCAGCTGGCAGTGACCATTAATTGAAGCACTGAACTCCATAAATAACAGAGTTAAAAATGATGAGTTCTCTAGGCATGGAATTTGTTTAGTAATTTGTCTTCACAAAGTCACTGTATACAGATGTTCTGTCTGCCTGACAATCTGTTAATTTGGGTGGACAAGCTAATTAATTTTATTCACAAAGATAGATACTAAGCATCCACGTCTGTCTACTGGAAGACCATATGGGGATCTTACTGATCGTGCCTGCACAGATACTTTCTAAAGTATGCATTACTATTTATGATTAGACACTTGCCCTGGACCTGACTTCTCATTTACATTAAGGCTCCTTTATACTACTGTGGATTGTAAAGGGACTCAGTATAAATGCAGATCCATACCTCTCACCCTCAGTGGTTGTTACTACCATGAAAGCAGGGTGGGAAGAAGAGTTCAAAAATAGTATGCGCTTCAAAATAACAAGATTCTTGTCTCCTTCTCAATTTTACTCATGCCTTTACCGCATGTTAAGCAGTAAGGATAATTTGTCCAGTTTATGGAGAAGGTCGCTGCTCCTTCAATTGCAAGGGTGGCTTGGCCAGTAAGCTGGAAGAAAAGGGGCTATTGCTCCCTTAAGGGCCCCACTCTCCAGAGAGGGTACCTGTTCCAGGTAGGACGCAAGAAGCAGTCCCCAAATGTACATGGAATGATGATGGAATTACCTATACTATGCAGTTTATATCTGCTAGGTACTACCAGGTATTTAAGAATAAAGTTACAGCCTAATGAGAACCACCTCCTGTCTTCCCATCTGGCCTAGTGGGACAATGTGTCTTATGTTCTTCTTTATTTTAGTTGCTGTTTTTGCATTCACCTCTTTAATGGATTTTGGAATAGCTAGTTACAAGTACATGAAATATTTTACAAAATAAAAGCTTGAATGTATCCACTTCTGCTTTTTTATGCCAGTTCTAGGGAATGAACAGAGAGGGATAGTGAACTAGTTCTGGCCCAGTATGTCAGAGGAAGAGAATGCAAAGAGCCTTCTGCCCCACCATTTGTACCTCTGGGGAGAGTTAAGGATTATTTTGGCCCTTGTGCTCTGAGTGCACATGGCTTGGGAGGCGGGGGTTAGCACCCAGAACAAATCTAGATGGCCTAAAGAGGATGAAAAAGGAAACTGTTCCCTGTGCCAGGGTGGGGGGAACTTATCCAACTTATTCTATTGATGCTTGGGCCCATATGCCCTCTTCGTTTTCTGTGTGTGTCTCCTTACGATGTACAAAGGCAGCCTGAAAAGTTCACTTTTTTTCCTGACGTTGAGGAGGGCCTGTTTTTTCTTGTCTTCTGTATTAGAGATTCAGCTATCTGTGAAATTGTGACCTCGAAAGTCAAGAGACAAAGTTAAGCAATCAAGAGGGGGAAAGTAATCTTGGGCAAATACCTTAGGTGGGGTTTGCTTATAGCTATTTAGTTCCAGTGACTAAAACATTTTTGGAGAAAGAGAGGCATTATTTAAAGATTCACCACTTTGATCTCTTCAGATAAGATGCGAAAGCTCCTAGTATTCTTGCCTGAAAACCGCCAAGAAGCATCCAACCAAAAAAATAATAGCAGAGGGGAGAAATGTTTTTAACCTTTTCTGCCCTTCATCCATCATAAACAAACAAAGATATTCAGCACAATTTTTAAAACATTTGACCTTTCAAGCCACAATACCGTCAAACATGTGAAGTTTGTAGGATATATCAATTTTCTCTTTCTGAGGGGAAAGCAAGTCAAGCAAAAAAAATAAAAGTTTTGCTGAAGCAATAATATAAGTAAACTTGTCTTTTGAGGTTGTCTTCCAAGTCTGACTGGGGTTTTTTTTAGTTCTGTCCTAATAGCATTTGAACAAAATTGATGGAATGCTGTGTATTCTCTCTACAGAGGTTAGTCTTAAAAGGCAGCTATAAGGAAAGGTGGGCTTGCATTACATTGTGTTTTGAGCTATGAACATTGCTTTGCTTTAAAGAAAAACACAGGGAACACATGACTGGAGATCAAAGCTAAAGGGCGTTTAAAAACCAGAAAGACAAGGGAGGAGAAAAAAAGTACAGACCATTTGAAGAGATGGATTCTGATGCTGGTGAAAAAGAGTGGAGCAGTGATCCACAAACTCAAAAAGGTGAGGGTGTAAGAGAAGAGAGTTCAAAGAATAATGGAAAAGTTGGAATAAAACTGCAGCAAAGAAAAGATGATAAAACCCAAGAGAGCCATAACGTTGAAAGATCAGAGGCTAGATATGGAAAAAAGGCAATAAGAATATAAAATCCAGTGTTGTAGTAAGCCAGTGTCATTGACTGTTGAATTTGAAGAAATGTTGAGGTTTGTACTTTTTCTTTTTTGGTAAAAGAAGTGAAAATGGTTGGACCGATATCACTGACTTGGACAGTGACGCTGCAAGAATATCTTGCTGTTGGGGAAAACCATCCAAAACTCCAAGTTCATGGACAACCCTAGCATTATTAGGGTTTAATTAGTAGGATCATAAAAGCAATAAATGGAAAAGTCCAATTAGGTGACTGCTAATAGAGGATTACTACCCAGAGTGCTGTTTAGGTTTTTAAAACATCCTAAAATGACTAGGGAGACCGTTTCATAGTCTATGAATATGAGAGGAAGACTTTTCTGATTAGCTTTTTTTTCCCCTTTGGTCTCTTGGATAGTATATGGAGATTTTACTCTTTTCATGCTTGGTATTCTTGCAATTTAAATATTAGTAGATAGGGTTCATGAGCCCTCCTCTCCCCCCCTAGCCATCACTCAGTTAAAGCATGCATATTTAATTTTTTTCAATCTGCCCTGGGAACATAATTCTTATAGACCCCAAAATATTTTCAGTGCTTTCTTCTGGCTTTACAGCACGTGGGCCTGAGTCTACGGCTTTGTCCGCCCTATAAATTTTGTCGGCATAATTTGTTGCTCAGGGGGTGTGAATAAATCACCCCTCTGAGCGACATAATTTACGTCGACATAGCACTGTCCACACCAGTGCTTATGTCAGCAAGAGAGCTTCTCCCGGCAACATAGCTTCCGTCGCTCGCCATGACAGGGTGACCAGATGTCCTGATTTTATAGGGGCAGTCCCAATATTAGGTGCTTTTTCTTAGATAGAAGCCTATTATCCCATGTCCCGTGTCCCAATTTTTCACACTTGCTTTCTGGTCAACCTACACCGGCTCTGGAGTAGTTAAGCCAACCTGAGAGCTCTCTCCCATCTGTTTAGAGCGGCGCAGCTGCATCGGTGGGCACACAGCTGTAAACTCTCCCTAGCCTTTTTTGGGCTGCTGCATGCTATTGTAACAAATCCATGATGATTCTCTAAACAGGCTGTAACGTTTTAATATCTTTACTGTAAAGTGGATTATTAAACCCAATATTCCAGGTGCATGGCCACACCTATTGTATTGCTTTAAGACTCTTCGTTCTTTAATTAACAAAGAAGACAAACCCCAGGGAGAGGTGAGGGTTTGGACGCACCTTGCACAATGCTGCCTAAATGAAAGGCATGGGTCCCTGAGATGGATTCAAGTGGGTCTCTAAGGCTTGCAGTCAGGTGGGCAAGCCGGCAGGATTTTGCAGCACATCTTATGCTGCTTCAGGACATGAGGTAGTTGTGTTGAGCTAACTGCTAGATCACAGGCTGCCAGTGAAAATTTGCAACACTAATACATGTAATATGCTCTGCTGCACGCTGCTGAAGCCGAGATGGCTGGCTGCAAACTCCAGGTCTTTGTATATATGTAGCAAATCTAGTGCTGCTAGGAGGGTTGAGTCAGGGGCTCGCAATGTGTTACTGTTTCAAAGAGAACAGGAACAGGAGTGCAACTACTCAATATATGTTGATTTCAGCAAGTGTTCTGGTGGGTGTCTCAGCAGTAGAGCTGGTGGCGCACAGCACTTCCTCTCAGTGAAGCTGCTCTGCTGATGTGCTCTTTGAATGTGAATAATTGGAGGCATCAGCAGGGGTGGAAAGGAAATGAAGGGGGTGGAGCCCAAAGAGTCCTCATTGGGGAGAGATCAGGAGGCTGCCAGGTGCTGTTTGTGTGATGGTGAATGGGAGGGAAGCTAGTCCACATGGCATTTAAATATGACTCACACTAAAAGTCTGACCCTTCCTCCTCACCCACACACACAACTGACAAGCATCTGCTTTGATCTGTTATCATCTAATTGTAAAAACTTCCAGCCTGTCGGATTCTGCCATCCTGACCTGAAGTAGCATGTAACAGGTTACTATACATCTGTCAATGTGGCTTTAATAATTTGAGGCCCTGAGAAGCAAAAAAAAAACTTCCTGGGACTTGAGTCTGTTTTTTGCATGTCCTATATTGGGAATTAAATGTTTATATCATCTTTTTGATAGAGTACTTGGAGAATTGTTTAACTTTTGTATTAGTCTTAAACGGATAACTTCTGTTTGTGTAGATGGGGCTGGTAGCACTATTAAGATAATTATAAGATAATGTTTTCAGTTTGCCAATCTTCAACTGTGTAGGCCAATTATTGTTTTGTTTTGTTCTGGTTGTCTGCCTCAAACCAATTTTTTAAAATATCAGCTTAAACAGTCCAGGTGTTTCTGGTGGTTTTGCTTGTGTTTTCTAAATGCTGGCAACTTTTTTGTTAGTGCCCCTATTCTTTGGAGCAGGGACTTGAAATTTGGCAGGGAAATGGGCTTTGCATCAGGGATGTACCTTGCTCTCTCGATGTGGAAAAACTGCCTGCATCTATCCAAGTTACTAGCTTTTGAAAAATCTGTTTGTACCTGCTCAGTTGAGACTTGCTTGAGTTTCCCAGCTAAATTCCCCAAAGGTTCTGTCTGCACTGGGCTGAACAGGACTTTTCCCTGTGCGCTGCTGCAGGCCGGGTTGGCACTGAGCAGTGGAATTGAGATCAGGAAGCCAATGACGCACACCCCTTGCTGGGCCTAGGCAGCCTGGGTCAGGAGGATGCCTTACTCAAATGCAGCTGCAGAAGAGCACTGGGACTGAGAACCTGTGGGGTGGAAGAAAGAAGGTGGTGAAGGGGTGGGGAGACAGATCGGATGAACAGCTGGGCAGAGAAATGAGACTGACTGGGCAAAGACTGCTCGGGTAGCTTTTTTCTTTTGGCATTTTCCCACTTTTGAGTGCTTTGCAACTTTAATCATGTTCTTTTAACACAGACTTCGGCCAGTTATTCATAATGTAGCATATTAGTGACCATTACTTTCTGATCTATTAAATAATAACACCACCTAGCTTTTCATTAGTAGGGTCTCATCTGTCAAATGGGGAAACTGAAGCAAAGGGAGGTGAACTGGCCAAAGGCATCCAGTAGACCAACTGGGAGACCTGGGAATAGAAACAAGGTCTCCTGAGTCTGTCCTGTGCTGTAACCACTAGGCCACACTGCTTTTGCACATTTAAATTGTCTGCAATTATTAAAATTCATGCTTTGTTAAGCTGTATTACTTATTGTACTAAAGTAACAGGGTAGTAAACTAACCTTTATATCTAGAGTGAAGTAGTTACATATGAGCTGAGCTTTGAGTCTTGCAGCTAGGTTTGGGACAACCTTATGCTGGGTAGACAATTGAGCAGCACTTCCCCATCATTTTGGAGTCTTCTCATGCTCCCCTGCAAGTTTCCTCTAGTCTCACCTCCTGCTCAGGCTAATCTCTTCTAGGCCTCAAAGACTAAAGCCAATCACAAGACCATTTCCTGCTGTGTTCAACACATGCTCAGTCCACCTCCGTCTCTTGCTCTTTGCCCAGGGGAGCCAGGAATGTTGCTTGTGCTCAGTGAGTGAGGAAAACCAAGAGTTTGGAGTGGGTAGGCAGCATTCCCATGACACAAGCAGGTTCAGGGAAGGCAAAATCAAGATCTCCATCCAATCTTGTACAAATTTCCTTCAGCAGCTCAAACCTGTGATTAGAACTTGACAGCTTTGGCGATACAAATAATGCCTTCCTACTAGCGCCCACAAAGTATTTCACATGTCCTTAAAGAGAGACAGTTAAATGATGCAGAGTGGAAGCCAACAGAGGATGCTGCAGCGACCACAAGCAAGAGAGGCTTTACTGTCAGAAGTAATGGTAGAGGCAGATTCTGCTTGCTGTCACAACTTCCATGAGGAGCAGATGCTGAAATGGGAGCCAAGGTAACAGCTGCTCTCAGCCACAGTCCTTGTTTCTTCATTTCCTACTGAGCGCCCCAGATTAACATCAGCTAGTGCTGCTACAGTAATTCATTATAGGGTGATTGTTAATAGCCCACCAGCCAGTAATGCTGTGGCCTCTCTTGCTAGTTAATAGAAGACTTTTTTTTTAACAAGTTAATTCTGCTTCCTTTTAGACCTTCTTGTAGTTCTGTGTCTGTCAGCCCCAAGCCCTGTGATTTTTTTTTTTTTTTTTTTTTTTTTGCGGAGGGGGAAGGAGTGGAAGGAGGGGGACAGTGACAGTATTGCAATCACAGATAGCTTAAGCCTGTATTTGTAAAGTTCACTGACAAACCATCTGAAAGGAGCAAAGGCAGTACTGAAGCACCCTCTTCATTTACATAGTGTTAGTTTTGCTGGTGGTGGTTTTTTTTTAAATACTTGCAAACTCTAGGTACTTCGAAGTTCTGGATACCTATTGCCTTTCCCCACTTCATATAGAACTCCAAGAAGAGTGAATGAACATACGTAATCCTGGCCCTAAAGTATGTCCTTTGTGCTATTAAAAAACCAGCTTCTCACAGAAACATTATTGGGGGATTAACTGAATCAAGTTTGAGTATTAAATGAATATCACATCTGAGCAGAAGTATTAAACTATCCATTTTCCTCAGACCAGTAATTTGAAATTGTTTTTCCACTCAGAGCAAACAAAAATACTTCCAATCTGAATCACATTACATGCTTCCTGCACTAATGTTGGCCCTCCGGGAGGAAACTAGCCAATTCCATTCCTCTCTGTCATTTTGCTGCTGCTTCCATCTGCTCTATGGTATTGAGATCAACTGTTCTGCCTTCTCTACTAAGAATTCTTAAGGTTTCTCTTGAGTACCATTGTTTTCTCATGCCGGTTGGTTTCCACTTGATGATTTCAAGTGGGAGTCTGTGTTGGCATTTGGAGCACAAGCCCAAATATGTCCAGTGTTTCCTTCTGATGCTAGATATGAGTTGCTGGTTAATGATCTCTGTTTTCTTCACTGGTGATGAAGTCTTTCCTCTAGTGTCCAGAATCTTTCATAGACACTTATCTTCAAAGGTGGTTAGATTTCTGTTTAACATTTTGGTATATCTCCAGCTTTCGCAGCTGTATGTTAACACTGAGATTGTTTGAGTTGAAAGTTCTCAGTTTTGTTCTGGTGTTATATATCGCTGATTTCTAGGTGTTCAGTTCAGTGACTGCTGTGGATACCTTTTCTTATCCTTGATGTCACTTACTTTTTGAGGTATTCGTTAGCTAGTGTGATGCTGCCCAGGTAGATGAACTATCCAGTCTATGGTAATGCTAGACGGTGGAGAAAGAATGCAGCCTTGTTTTCACCTGAGGTGTCCTCCTTTTAACTACTCCGTCTTGTGGTTGGTTTTCCTTTACAGCACTTTTCATCTCTATACATGGGCCTAATGATGCTGAGAACTTAATCTGGGATTCCACAGGACTGGAGAATATTTCACAGTGTATCTGCACAGGTGCTCAAATGCCTTTTGAAAATCAATGAAATAGATAATGAGGGGAACCTGCCATTCTGTATATTCTTCTGATGTTCCTTAGTGTGAATATCTCATTTACAGAGAAACCATTCTGTCAGTTTTCTTAGGGTGGGTACTAAATTATTTTAGCATTTCTGCTGTGACTTGATCTGCTTTGTTTTTCAGCTTCTTGATAATAGCCTGTATTTCTGATATCTCTACTGGATCAATATTAATGTCAAATTGATGAGATTTGCACATTTTATCAAAATTTGGTACTGAAGTGGGGGAAGATTTCTTGAGTATTTTGAAATGTTCTACCCATCTATTTTCTGTTCTACCTTAGTTGTAAGCATTTTGCCATCTTCCTGTTTTGAAATTTTCACATAGCAACAGTTTCAGGTTCAGTTGCTAGATCTTAACTTGTATACGTTTCTTTCCTTGCATCGCTTTGCAATGTTCTTGTCTGCTTTTTTTTTTTTTTATATTCTGATTCTATTTTTGCCAATCTTTCATTGGTCTTAGCATCCAGGAATTGTCCTTTCACTGCTTTTCTTTCATCAGCATGACACCATATCTCTTGGTTTATCCCATTCTTTTTCTGTTTAATCTAACCTATTTGTCCAATCTGAATTGCATTTTTGTTAAATTGAGGGAAACCAGGAAAATGAAGATTAATGTACAACTTCCATGAGTGAGAGCACAGCGTATGTAACCTTTAACATGCTATATCAGCTGCGCCTCACAGAATGACAACCGTCCAAGCAGACTCCTTGAAATTTAAAGGAACAATACACAAGAAACAAACGTTACGTAACTATGTGTACAATAGAAACTACCATAGAGAAGAGGCACATCTATGCAAGAATAAAGTATGAAATATTTGAAAATTAATTTCGTGTTCTTATTTCAAACTTCAGAGTGAGCAAAATGGGCAGAGATTTCTTTGAATTGCTTCAGAACATTGTATAAGGAAAACATAGTTGCATTAGATTTTGAATTAAGCAAAGTTGAGTACCATAACAAAGTTTCTGGAGTCTCTGGATCTGGGGGGTTGGTTCGGCTCATTGTAGGACTGATAGTCGGGGCCAGCAGTGAAGTTTGGGTCTTTGTTTGAAAGTTTGGCAGTTTTCAGGAGTTTTAGCTAGACTGTCTCCCAAAGAATGGAGACTATTTATCCAAAATGTGGACTGGGGCATTGCATTTTGTGGGTTGCAAGAGGAAGGGCAGTCTTATGAGTAGGACATAGAACTGTCACTCAGGTGTTCCCAGTTTCCCTGTGTGATGGTAGACAAGTTACTTTTAGGGCCAGATTGTTAAAGGTACTTAGACACCTAAAATTGCAGATAAGCACTTAGGGGGATTTTCAGAACACACACATTGAAATCAGTGGGAGTTAGGTGCCCAGATGCTTTAGAAAATCCCATTAGGCACCTTCAATCAGCAGCTGGTAAGAGCATATGCTAGTTGGCAGTGGGTGGAGGTACATGGTACATTTGTTCAGGTCCTGTGGTGAGGAATCCTGCCCTGGCCAACAGGAGTCCTTACACAACACATCCTTTGTGAAAGCCTTCTACTTCCCCCAGCTGTAACAGCTAGGGTATGATTTAGCCTCTAATATGGCTAGCATTTAAGCAGAGGCATTTTCTTGGATCATCTATCCTTTTAAATATGCTTAAGGTATGATTTGTAATCTCTAAAGGAGCTGTGAGAAAATGACATCTAATGAAGTAAGAAAAACATTTAAAGAGCTATTTATTTTAGCACTTAAATGTTCAATATTTAGTCTGCAGGTCAAGTATCCAATTTCAGGGGTCAGCTGCAGTCTTGCTGCTTTCAAAAAATTTAGTAATACATATGTGTGTTTTTCTTCCATTGCCATAAATCAACATTTATTACTAGCACACTCTGTGCTAATAGAGTGGTCTGTAAAGTTTTGGGTAGCTGTAAATTTGCTTGTTTTAATGAAAACCTGATGCATAAACCAATATTTGACACATACAGTTTCTTTCATCCCATGAGACAATAGCGCTCTGTAAAGTTAACCTAATATACAGAGTATAAAGGGATAATTTAACACACCACTGAAGTGCAGCCAATTCTGGTGTGAAGTACAGCAGCTGGTTGAACAGCACACCGCAACGCGATGACATGTTAAAATCCCCTTTAAAGTCTAATCCCAAACCCAGTGAAGTCAATGGAATTCTTACTTTCAGTGGGCTTTGGTTTAGGTACTTGAAGATGAATTTATTTATTCCCTCTACAGTTTCAATGGAATTTAAATGGAGATAAAACAAGTGAATTATCTGCATTGCGATAGGTCAAAATATCCAGTAGGGGTGCAGAGCCGTGCCTCCTTGTCCGTCTGTGAGGGAGGCCCTGCCCCCACACTGTCACACCTGTTCAGGCAGGCTCAAAGTAGGGAGTTAGCTCTTTCTGGTGCCCATGTTCTCAGGCAGGGCCGGGCCACCAAACACGGTCTGGGGGCTCAGATAAAGGGCTAAGTGCCAAGCGGTCTAGGGCTCAGGTCTTCAGTGGGGGTACATGAGATTATGGGACATCAGTCTCTCTGGGGTAAATGGCTAGCGGTAGCTTCTTGGAATGCAGGCAGCTCGGGTTCAAGCTCCGGCAGTGGGGGAGAGACGTCCTTCTCCTCCAACAGGCCTCCCACCAACTGAGCCAGAGAGCCGGCCAGTTACACTTCCCCTTCCTGCTCTGCCCCTTTGTTCTGGCAGGAGGGGTCTGGATGCCCTGGCCCCACCCACCTTGGTGCAGGTGTTTCCCTGTCTCTTTCAGAGAGAGGCCACGCCCCTTCGCTACACATCCCTACTTCTAATACGGTGTTTCATGAGTCTTTAATGATTAAGGGTGAGGATCTCTAACTACTCAAATCATTTTTGTGACTAATTCAGTATATCCTGGTTAAACATTACTATCGCCCTTTCTTGTGTTTATAGCAATTTAAGTAATCTGATTGCAGTACCATTTATTGGTATTATTGCTGACAGCGCACAACAAATGGGAAAATCCAGAATGTGACCTGAACACCATACCACAGAGGTAAATTACATGAAGATAACAACCTAAATAAAGCTAGTAAAATTGCCCTTTCTTTGGTTACTCTGCTTCATTTTATTTTCCTGGGAATTTATCTCTCTCATTATGATGGTATTTGAGTTCCTTAACTATGACAGCAGTTATGTTTCCACCACAAAACGTTTTAGCAGAGTGTTGTCTTAAATTACTGTCTATTTTCAGTTGTTAGCTATATCCAGCAGTTCTAAAAGAATACAGGAAGTATTTATCCAGAGTCTGTCTCTCTATTTACAGAAAAAAATGCAGTTCAAGACAGCCCTTTTGAAAAATGTTCATGTCAATTGTATAGGAAAATAGTAAGTAAAGATTTAAGGGCTCAAATCTTACAGTTTTAACTCTGTTCTTGCTTAAGTAAAACTCTCAGTGAAGTTAGTGTTTTATACTGGACCCAAAATGAAGGGTCTCTTCACCTACTGGAACAAAAGTTTCATTTTCCAAATAGTTATTTTTATCAGTTACATTAATCAAGTCTTTCTAGTCTGTTTGCTAATACCGTTGACAATGACCAAAAGTAACTGTTGTTGCATGATAGGAGATATGTTTATGAAATAATCTCACTTTAGCTGTAGTGCATAGTTCAGCTGAGTACCTCAGATTCAGCAGGGTATAATTATCTCATAATAATCTCACTGCTGCATCTTTGGGGCATAAAATGTGTGTTTTGTGTATCTGAAGAAGACGGAGTAAGCAATTTAGTGTGCTACAAACCAGGCTCAGTTAAGCAGTTTTATTTGCATAGAGTGGTTTCTCCCATTTTTTTCTTAACTCACATGTTTATAATCTTGTACAATCATATTTATATACACAGATAAATATGTTTCTCTCCCTAGTCTCTGATTACTGCGTGAAAACAATGGAATTATAAAACTAAAACATTATTACAGCAATCAAAGGATTGCTTAGTCCACTGGATGGTTTGCTGTGATCTTTTCACAATAACTGCCTGACATAGCCACTTCTACAAAAAGACGCAGTTTGAGGTTCTGAATATGATTGGATAGTGAAGCTGGCTGTTATGGTTTAGAAGCAGTAATTCTTCAGAACTATTCATCGAACTCCCATTGATTAACACATTACCAACAATGAAGCATAATAGTAGATAAATTCATAAATAGCGTTAACAGCCATTATGTCAAAGGTGATGGTTGTTAATCATATTTATTACCGTGGTGCCAAAGGACCAACAAAAATGGGGCCCCTTTGTGCTAAGTGCTGTACAAATGCAGAGCCATAGCCAGTCCTTGCCGAAAACAGCTTACAATCTAAATAGACAAAACAGATGGTGGAAAAGAGGTACAACATACAAGCAGAGTGAACAATGTGATGGCAGCACATGTCATGTTGGTTTTTATAGATTCCAGAGCTGAGCGATCACTGTCGTCATGCTAAGTGCATGCATGCATTTTTAGTTTGGAGGAGATCAGGTAACTAGAAAGGGAAGGGGAGGGTGTAAGAGTGGCAGGAGAGAGTGAAGAAACTGTGAGGGAGAGTGTTGGAGTAATCGGCCAAAATGAGCAAAAGAAAGACAAACTGCAGTTTTAGCTGAACTAAGGTGTGGTGTGTTTTGTTTTGTTTGGACATTCAAAAAAGGTCCCTGCTTTGGCTGCTCCTAAGTTGAGTCTCTGGCTGGTTCTTCTCTTTATACTAACCCGCTCAAGAACCTCAGTCCTTTTCGCTTAAGAGAAGGTAAAGGGGTGACCTGATCACAGCCTGTAACATATTTGATGATGATGAGTTCTTCAATCTAGCAGAGAGAAGGGCAACATGATCCAATGGCTGGAAGTTGGAACAGCCTGTCTGTTCCTCCCTGCTTGTAGGACAACAAACGGAATGTTTGTGACCCAGGGGCCTATAATGCCAACTGGCAGAGGGCACAGGGGGAGCGTAGAGTTTTACAGGGATCCCCTCGGTTGGAAACATGCATAATAATTCACTAAAGGATGTCATGTGAAGTCTCAAGCAGGAGCCCACTGGTGGTCAAATCCCTGCAAAATGATCATGTTTAAGGAGTTATGTTTCACTAGAAGGTGACGTGTCTTAGGTTACTTTCAAGCAAGAGATAACAGGAGCTTGTCTACCTGTCTGGTTGTGTGTACTGGGCATTGTATGTCTCACTATGGATGCCTGTTTGTATATACCCACTGGAACAGGGGCTGGACGCTCCAGGGAGACGCTTCGAGAGCTCGGGGGCTTGGAGTGTGCCTGTTGTTGACCTGTAGAGTGAGAGCAAGGCCTCCACAGGCCTACAAGTGAGTACTCTTGTTGCCCGAGGCCAAAAGAGTCAAACACAGCAGGCACAGACCACCCAACAGACAGGTTGTAGTGAGGAGCCTCATAATCCTGCGTTCCCTGGGAAGCATCACAATATTGCAAATGGGCCAGCTCCTGCAGTTCCTACTGAGTAAGTCAGTGGCAGCTGATGTAGACCTCAGCACTTCATCCCAAGTATTTGCTGAACCAATGATAAAAACAGAAACTGATCAGTTGGGCTCTGCCGGTAAGAAGCGAAGCTATCATTATGTGGACACATGGTTAATGTGAAGAAATGGATAAGGGAAATCAATTACAGATCAGACGAGAGACATGTTTTTTAAAGATGTCTCTGCTAAACCACAAAAGCTCTTGATTTTTATTGTGTACACTTTTTTTTTTGACCCCTTTTATATACATTTCTTTTCCTCAGGAGAACAAAATAAATCAGTAATAATGATTAGTATAATTTAACATTAGTCCCTATACAAATCAATGTAAGGTAAAGAATTTAAACAGAACTTGAGTCTTTAATCACTGGTCTAGTGCTGCCCCCCTTACGTTAGATAGTATTTTTGCACTGCAAATAATCCACTGATTTAGTGCTCAGTGGAGCAGAATGGAGCTATGAATTTTACACCAGCTGAGGATCTGCCCCAGTGTGAAAAAGTTTAGCTTACTTGGATCCTAATTCTCTGCCTTTTTCAAAGAGCCGTTTTCAGATGTGGGCTGTTTTTGTTTTTTGTTTCCTCCTCTCAAGCTGGAAGGGAGTGAATTTTTCTCTGTTTAGCCTAACCAATCAACACAATACTCTACTGAGTCTACATAACTTTACCATTCTGCCAAAAAAAACCCAAAAAACAAAACAAAAAAAAACACAAGTCACCTAAAACAAATTGTTTCAAAGCTGCACTGAGCAACAAGGAGTTGCTGTAGTTGAGTGGAGATGCTTGGGAGTCAATTACAAGGGATTCCTTTGTTTTTTAAGTGAGCAGAGCTGCTAGTGCGCTAGTTGCAGAGTAAGTATGCATTCAGTGGCCGTACGCCATCCCTCAGCCACTACTTTAAGAGACATTCTGTCAAAGTCCAGTTTCTGTCCTTCTTTAAATGCACAATTCTGAGCCCAAATTTGCAGACAATGCTGTTTTGATTTTGGCTAACATAGAGGCTTTGGATAAACGCCTTTTTATATGCCATATTTTCGAAATCATTATGATCAAACATTCTACAATGACTGCTAATTCCTCTTTCAAGAATCTGTGTATGGCTAAAGAGCAAAAACCATTATAAAATAAAATGTTGCGCTTATTAACATGTTTATTTAAAATGTGCTATTTTATTATAAAATATCGCTAATCTAATTCCCTATTAGTTATTTTTAAAGAAAACTGAAACCATACCTTGAAATGATAATGGACTTTAAAAAGAAAAACCTTTTGTGAAACTAAAGATGACTATTGTCAAAGACAATGAAAAGCAGCCTAACATGATATCAAGGATACAAAGGGATCTCAGAGTTTAAACACTTCTTGGTTTATTTACTAGAGCAACAAAAAGATTGAGATTTTTTTCCCCTAAAGAATTCCAAGGGAATTGATCACCTAGATTCCAGTGAAATTCAATTGATATGATGGCTAACTCATCTAGATTATTTTTTACATCACAATTGTTCTTATGTTTATGTGACCGACTATATTTTCAATATTGAAACAGAAATGTGATTAAAATGACTAAATCATACATTCCAAGGCTGGAAGGGATCAATGTGATCATCTAGTCCAGGGGTGTCAAACTCAATTCGTATGGCAGGCCAAATTTAAATTACATTCATTTCAGGGGGGCCACGCATGCCACACTCTCCTCTCCTCTACTTTTCATAGTCTACTCTCCGCCGAAAAATCTCCCCGCAGGGTGAAATTCGGCAGCAGAGTAGGAATGAGGACAGAGGCTCGCAAACTCCACTCTCCGCCGTAAAATCTCCCTGCAGGGTCAAATTCGGCGGCAGAATGCGAGACTAAGGCAGCCATTTCCCTTTTAAGTGGAGAAACTCCGACGGCCATTTCCCTTTTAAGAAGAGATCTCACGGTGCCCTGAGCTCGGCTGAGAGAACACTGCCGGCACAGGTAACACAAGCCGGCGGGCCGGATTCATCCCGTGGGCCAGATGACACAAGCCGGCAGGCCAGATTCGGCCCGCGGGCCTTGAGTTTGACACCTATGATCTAGTCTGCCTTCCTGTATAACACAGGTAATAGAATTTCTCCAAAATAATTCCTAGAGCAGTTCTTTCAGAAAAAAACACATGCTCTTTATTTAATAATTGTCACTGATGGAGAATCCACCATGACCCTTGGTAAATTGTTCCAATGGTTAATTATCCTCACTGTTAAAAATGTATTTTCAGTCTTTGTCTAGCTTCAACCTCCAGCTGTTGGATCGTGTTATACCTTTCTCTGCTAGATTGGAGAGACCATTATCAAATATTTGTTCCCCATGTAGATGCCTATAGATTGTAAGCGTCTCTCTCCTTAAACTTCCCTTCATTAAACTAAATGGATTAGAGTTTCTTGACTCTGTCACCATAAGGCATGCTTTCTATTCCTTTGATCGTTAGTGTGCCTCTTTTCTGAACCTATTCCCGTTCACCAACATCCTTCTTGAATTGTGGACGCCAGAACTGCACATTATATACCAACAGTCGTCGCCCTAGTGCCAAATACAGAGGTAAAATAACCTCTCAACTCCTACCCAAGATTCCCTTGGTCATAATATATCAGGATTGCATTAGCTGTTTCTGCCACATCAATATATCAGGAGCTCATCTTCAGCTGTTTATCCACCATGCCCCCCCAATTCTTTCTGAGAGTCACTGCTTCCCAGGATAGAGTCCCCCAATCTGTAAATATGGTCTACATTCTTTGTTCTTAGATGTATGCTCTAAGCCAAATTAAAACAACTTTGTTGGCTTGCACCCACTTTCCAAGTGCTCTAGATCTCTCTGAATTATTGACCATGCCTCCTGTGCTACCCGGCTGTACTTCTGTTTATGCTCACTCTGGCCAGATAAGAGCTAGCAACAGTATATCTGCATGAGTAGGGGAATCGCATCCTTGGCTTATAGTGTAGACATAGCCTTCGAGTGTCTTTGCTGCAAGTGAAGATACAATTATAGTACAGGTAGGCTTATGCTATCTTGACATTTCTGCAGGACGAAGCATGGCCTGGCCCAGAAATGGCTTCCTCTGTCCCTCCATTACAGGGAGTATGAGGAGAAGTGGTTTCCCAGAGCTGCTATACCCATCTCACCAAGAGGGTAGGAGGGGGGCAGAACAATACAGGGAGTGGATGGAACCAAGGCTCCACCCTCCACAATGCACTAGCCAGGGTAGCTGTTTTTGTGTCATGGGGAACAGATGCTGAGCTGGGCGTAGACCTAGTGGCATTTAAGTTCCTTTTCCAGAGCAGCAGAGGAGTCGAGGGAGAGTGTGTGACTCAGTAAATACACTAGATAGAAAGTAACGTCAGTGTAGTCCTTTAGATTAATCCCTTTATAAACTGCCATGCACGGCATGCGCCAATACTCAGTTGTGTTAGCATCTTACAGTTGTCTAAAAACCATGGTTTGATCTGTTAAAAGTAACACAAAGCAGAGAGACACTTTCATAAGATACAGAGGATGTGTGCTTTGATTTATATTATTGCACCTGGAAAGTTGGCTGTTTGCATTAAACCTGGACCACAAACTGCAGGCTCTGGTATCTGCCAGACAGTTGGCAAGAACTTCAAAGTGGTGAACAACTTTCTGTGGCCTTTTAACTCATCTTCTCAAGGTGGAATGAAAAAGAAAACACTTCACTTTGCGGAAGGTAGTGGTGCTGGGAACAGGAAAGATCAGATTAACAGGCTCATAAGGAGAATGAACTAATGGAGCCCAGCAATGGACATGGACTTTCCTACTCTGGCCTGTTAATAAAATATATTCTATGCACCAAAAAAAAAAAAAAAAAGCGGAGGGGGGGGGAGGACAAGAAAGCACTTTATTATTCCAGGAGATGGGGAGAGGCGTTCTTAAAAACATTCTGTCACAATGCAGCCAAACCGCCTTCCAGAGGCTTCTCTGGGATCACAAACGAGTATTGGGCATGACCTATTATGAAATAACAAATAAAAGTAAATTCTCCTTACTTTTGCTTCAGTCTCTTATTACATCAGCCCTACCGTCTACTTTGCTCAGCCACCCATGATGCCCTTATTTACCCATTGTCAGAGTCTCTCACTGCCATCTCCCTTTTGTACTTCTGAAGTAACCCCTAAAACTATTACCCATCTCTGCCAAGACACTGACCAGAAATCAGCCATGGTTTTGGTTGTGTCTCACTCAGGGATACCTGATTGTTTCATATCAACTTAAATTATTTATTTATTATTAAATGCACGCAATTGTGAAAGAGCTACCGACATAAACATAGCATCTTATTTTTGTCTTCCTCCTGCTCCTCTCATTCTCGTCTGTCTCAAGTACTGATTGTGATTTGTCTTAAGTTAGAATGCTTGCTCTTTGGGGCAAGATTCTTTCACTATGTATTCATCCACGTGCCACAATAGGACCTAGATCCTAACTGGAGTGTCCAGGCTCTACTCTAATATAAATGATTCATGTTTACACTGAATAGCATGTATGTATATCATTATATCACATCCCAGATCACTCCTATAACAATGAGATGGAAAAATGTAAGCTCAAAATTGCTTTAGCAAGGATAACTTTCAATTTTTGCAGCTAGCATAATTTTTTATTACATTTTTAGCTTTGATTGCACTGTGCAGGTTACAAAGATAGTCCCTGCGGGGAACTGTGTAGAAAATGAGATACAAAAGGTGTTCGGGCCCCCCCTCCCCCCCATGATGAGCATAAACAGGGCAAGGGGAAAGCCAGTTATGCTAATCTGAGTTTACGTGTAGTGCTCATGCACATGCACTCACAACTTAAAAGTAAATTTGTTGAATATCAATCAACTGATAGTTAATTTTTTAAAGGAAGGCAATTTAGAACAAAGACAAAATATATGCATGATGTGTGGAATATTTAAGTTTTAAAAATCCCTCACTGTTACAATATTTAGTTATGCATATGCATTATTACAGAATAAGGCAGAGAATTTAAGAACATAGCAGAAAAACAACCATACAGGGTTGGACCAATGGTCCATGTAGCCCAGGATCCTGTCTTCTGACAATGGCCAATGTCAGGTGCTTCGGAGAGAATGAATAGAACGGACAATCATCGAGGATCCACTCCTCGTCATCCACTGCCAGCTTCTGGCAGTCAGAAGCAAGGAACACCCCGAGCAGAGGGTTGCATTCCTGGCCATTTTGGCTAATAGCCATCGTTAGACCTATCCTCCATGAGCTAATATAATTATTTTTTGAACCCTGTTATAGTTTTGGCCTTCACAACATCCCTTGGCAACAAGTTCCCAAAGTGAACTAGCCTGATCTTGCAATCCTTACTTGCATGAGTAGTTGTTGCTCTGGCAAATAGTCTAACTAAAATTAAGTGAGAAACAGCCTCTAGTCAGGCGCCTAGGGGTTTGTTTGTTTGTTGCTTGTTTGTTTGTTTTAAATTAAGCTTTATTGATAAATTTGTTTCTGACATCAAAAGTAAGACTGAAAAACTAAATCAACTTCTCTTAAGATGATTTTAACCTTCAGATATTTCAAGGTAGTTTTGCATAATGTGGGATTAGTTTATTCATATTCTCATCCACTCATAAATGGATACTTGAACGTGAGGAACATAATAAATCTAGCATCCTATACAAGATATTTAAAAATGGCTAAACTAATCGTAATCGTTCTTACGTTACCACTTCTAATTATTGCATTTAAATACTTTACAATCTCTCTGAGCTCCACTTTGCTTATCCTCGGAGCTTCCATAAAGCTTCATTTCGATATGAATACATTAATTTTACAGAATATGCTATTGTATATTCCTTATTACATTATTCTGTGTGTCATAAAGTATACTAATGTACAGTTGTCAAAGTAAATGAGTAATTGGGGTTTTGTGATGCACCATCCTTTTTTGTTTTTTTCACTTGGAAAATTCAGTCATTTGCAATTCATTAAGTGCAAATAAGTAAAGGCCTGCCACTTTAATAGCAGGCATTTAAAAGTGCACGTCACCATAATATTTGTGCTTCCATAGTATTCATATTTTTATTTACATGGTATATTTGACTGAATACTTTCATGCATCTCTGTTTAACCTTATTAATTGTGTCGTCAGCCACCTACTTCTTTTGTGTTGCTGATAGAAATATGAACATAAGTACAGATTCAAACCCAAATTTTGAATCATGGCTGCTGGCCTCTAGCCACCTATATAGCCGGGGGAGAGCTCTTTGCAGGTACAGATATTGCTAACATATGAAAATGCAGAGCTATGTCATAGATAGGGCATACATTGTGATGTTTTGGTTTTCAGCCGTTTCTCAAAATGATTCTTGCTGGACACTTGTACGTGCATGATAAATGTGCATTCATTTCATATAAAAGGGGAAGACACCGATATACATTGCTTTTTAGTAGTATATTTAATATCTTCTGTCCAAACTATAGGTTCTTACTCAGTTTTTAGTCTGCCTTACTCAGGAAATCTTGTAAGTAAAGTCTTGAGTAAGGATCTTGGGATTTAACAGCATTTGGTTGTACTGTTGGAAAATATATTGCATAATTTGAAAGCATGATTTTCATTGGATTTCTTTTTATGGAATTTTTGTTAAATTTTAGACACAGTCATGATTTTAAGATTTAGGATGCCAGATCAGATCATCACTTATTTTGTCACTGTTCCAACACTAATGCTGGAGAGACTATGCTGGAAAGAATAATAAAGAAGAGCATAACCATTAATCAAATTCCATGGCTGGATTCTCTTGCTTTCTCCTAAGGAAACAATCCTGAAATTGCAGCATTTTGGATATGTTTGCAACATTGTTTTTAGTAAGTAACAAGACACTCCTGGGAAGTTGCTCAGAAACATGGATCTAATGACTTAGGTCATCATGCCCTCTATCTAGCTTTGAATGGGAGCACAGGCCACAAGGCAGGAGATGTGTAGGTGAAATGTGACTTTATACAGCCTCCTCTGTTTCCTCTCTGAAAGATCTGGAAGCAGGGCCAGCTAGAGACAGTGTGGGGCACCAGTTGAGAAACCAGTGCTGTACATAGTATGTTCCCATTGTCCTTGCAAATTTAAATCTGTGTAAAGTACATAATTGTCTAATACCAACTATTTGCATAGTGCTTTACAAAAAAGGGTTTTGTCCCCTTTTAATAGAGGGGGGCAGAGGTGCAGAGATGTTAAGAACGTAATTTTCAAAGGTGTCCATTAATTAGGTGTATTTTGGTTTTTAGTGCCCAGTTTGACACTCATAGGACCCAGGGTGATGAACACTCACAGCTCCCACAGGCTATAGCTATATTGCTAGTATTCAGCACCTCTGAAAATCAGGCCCTGATTTTCTCTTAAGCTGATCACTCAGAAATTAAGGCATCAAAGTCAGTGGGCACTCTTGAAAAATATTGTCCTAAGAAATTTGCACAAGATTATTCAGCAAATCAGACAGTAGTGGGACAGCAACTTGAGGGGTCACAGAGTACAGCTGCTTGGTAGCAGAGCTGCAATTTGGCTGTGTTGCTGCTGCTGGGGAAGTTTCAGAGGGATCTCCATGACATGGCTGGAGTCCTTAGGATTTGCACTAGGCACCCCTCACCTCTCTGTCCTGACTTCCTGACTGTCGTGCATGCCTGGCAGTCTCTCTTGGGCAAGACTGCACTCTAGCTCTGCTGCTCTCACAGTGTCATGGAGTCCTTCGATTCATTCCCCTCCACACGTCTTTATTCAGACAGGAACATAAAATCCGCACAATTACGATTTATGATGTGTGTTTTAGTAGGGCCTAGACACCTTAGCCAAAACATTGTGCTATAACTGTACAGACACACAGTAAGAGACAGTCCTTGCCCCAAGCAGTTTAGTCTTTCTTTAGTCTGGTTTATCCCCATGGTACAGATGGGGGGATTGAAGGCACAGAGATTAATTATATTTTACTCCAGGTCTCACAGTGAGTCTGTGGTGGTCCCAAACTGAACTGAGATCTCTTGAATCTCAGCCCAGTGCCTTAACCAGACCACCCTCCGATAGCTAGTATTGCACAAGTAAATAATATTAACTAAGTTTTCTCCCTCAGTTGGTAAGAAATGTTTTTAAGTTATGCCATAATAATACCATAGATGTAAACACAATTATCATAAACAAGATCAAACGGTTTGTAGCTCTAATATTTAATTTGTGTAAACAAATATTACATTTTGCTGGTAAGTAAAAATAATATGCGCATAACATGCAAATTTTGCATTTGCTTGTGTTTCCCTGAAGGAACTGAGCAAATACTCCTCTCAAACTGAGCATGACCTACTGGAGGAAACATTAAGTAAAAAACTGCCAAAATTAAAATGAATGGTTATAATCTAAAAGATATTTGTGCAAAGACATTAAGTCCTGCAATAGCTGTGTAGCTTTGTTAAAGTAGCTGTATTACAGCATGCTCAAAAGAAAAGTATAGCAGGAACAAATGAATGAATGACAAATGAATCAAGGACAAATGATAATTTTTCTACATTACCTGTGACAGTGCTTTATTAATTCTTCATGCTCCCACATGGGACTGCAGGATTGCCTCCTAAATTCTTAAGGCAATATACCTGCTTAAAAGACTCTTCAAATTCTTAAGATTGAATTGGAGGGTGCCTATTGATTTGCACATGTTTTGCAAACATAGGTTTGATCAGTGCATCGCTTTAGAGCTGCAAACTCTGACAGTGAAATGTTGAAAATTGCAGACAACGCATGTGCAGTACAAATATTCACAACTAGCTTTAAATCAGTTTTCTTCCCCCCCCCCAATTTTTTTGAGCATATGGCTCAAAGTTCAGCCTTCTAAAATTTTTTGGGGGAGAAGGGGTAAGCATTTTATTTTTCTCCTGGTGGGAAGAACAAATATTTCAGAGAGAGAGACAAAGGTGGGCGAGATATCACCTTTTATTTGACCAATTTCTGTTAGTGGAAGAGACGTTTGGTGTGACAGAACTCTTCTTCAGGTCATAGTCTTTTAGTTCAAAAATGGCTGACCGGACTTTGATTAGTTTTATAAAAAAACATTGCCTTTTGGAAGGGAGACCAAGTATGAAAAAAGATATATAAAAAGATGGCTTTTGATGGAGGAAGCTTCGGACCTTGTGAAATTAAAAGTTGGGGGCTTATAATTGAACTTATTTGCAGCCACTCCCCAAATCCCAGGCTGTGAGGTCTTAGGGATACAGTACAGAATTTCACTCCTGAAATCTGAGATTGTTCATTTTTAGATGCAGTTTCAGAAAGTGTGGCATTAAATATGGTATTTGTGTGACGCATGCTGGTTATAATTGACCTAATTTGATGATAACATAATATTTAGCCTTTTTATGTCCAAAGAGGGGTGAAATAGTGCCCAGCAGCATACAATATATGTGCATGAGTCGGGATGCAAATCAGTTGTAAATGGTAGAGGTTAATTTCGGTTCTGCCTGGCAGGATGTTACATGTCTGCTTGTTGGTGGTATTTTTTTAATCGCCAAATATGAGACGAGTTTTTAAAGACCATTTATTACTAGCAGCAGACACAGCAGGGCACTAGCAGGGCACACCTGATGTCATCCGTCACATCAAGCTGGTTTCGAGATTTCATCTTTATTGTGAGAAGGCTGGAGAATCCACTCTCACGTTCATAGGTAGTGGGAAACGGCAGGACTCTCAGGGCCATTTCAGACACCATTGGGTAATCACTTGTAACAAAGCACCAGAACTGGTTTAGAGGCAGCTGTGTGAATTTTGCTTTCACTTCTTCATCTCTGATCGTGTCAATAAACTGTTCCTGTGCATGAATACCCTCAGGAGGTAACTGCTCTGCTGTCACACTAAAAGAGTTCTTCACCAAAGAATGAAGTGCTTCTTATAGCGCTGGGAAGTAGTGCGAGAAGTCTTTGTGAAGGACTCTCAGATGTTCGCTGATAGCTAACTTGAGAGCACTATCAATGCTGACTTCCTCCTCTTCACTGAATGAGGAAAGTGTCAGAAACACTGTCATATTTGTCTGTCTGACCAACTTCCTGCACCACAGAACCAACTTCATCTGGAAAGCTCTGATTTTATTAGTCGGGTCTATTAATGTTGAACCCTGAAGTGACAGATTGAGATAATTAAGGGTAGCAAAGATATCAGCTAGGTATGCCAAGCAGAGAAGTCATTTCTTGTCACTGACATTTTGTTCAGCTCTTTTGTCCCTTCACAGGAAAAACTCTGCCATCTCCTCGTGGAGTATAAAAACAGGCTTTAATGCATGCCCTCTAGAAAGCCATCGGACTCGAGCATGGAAAAGCAGAACTTCATATTCACCACCCATTTGGTTGAAGAGCTCTCAAAAGAGACGACTATTCAGAGCATGCACTTTAATGTAAAAATGAGAGTCTTGTAGCACTTTAAAGACTAACATTTTATTTCTGCAGGCATAAGCTTTCGTGGGTTGTAACCCACTTCATCAGATGCAATGAATAGAAATGAGATAGGGGGTATATATATACATCCAAGAATAAGGAACAACAATAGGGAGGATAGGTGTTAGCAAAATAGATTCAGTTAGAATATCTGAGGCCTATTCACAACCATTGATTAGAAAGTAAGAATGTGTGAACAGTGACAATTACTTCTTGTAAGGAGATAACCATTCCAATGTAGTTCACTACTTGCATAACAATATCCATCACAGTATTCAGGCAAATTGGCAATGTCTTTGTAGCTAGAACTTGACCATGGATTCTACAATGAGTGACAATCAAATTAGGTGACATGATCTTTACCTTCTGCTGAAAGGCAGACTGTGCACCCATCATATCTGGAGCACTGTTGGTACAGATAACACACAGGTTATTCCACTCAATGCCATAGCTTTCAAAAAAGGTATTCACCTTATTAAAAATGGCCTGTGCTGTTGTGGTTGTTTCAAGTTGTTCACAGAATAAGAACTCATCCTTAACATCCCTAGCATTCACATGCCATACAAACGCTATCAATTGTGTGCAGTTGGTAACATCAGTAGTTTCATCAAGTTGTAGGCTGAACATGCTGAAAACAGAATGTATAATTTTGTGCACAACTTGTTTTTTTGGTATCTTCAGACATCTCATATTCTGCATTTCATAGTATCATTCGACTATGGAAGGAATATTAAGCCTTTTGGCAGTATCCTTGCCAAGCATAGGTGCCACAATATCTTTGCATGCTGGCAGAATAAGCTCCTCACCTATTCTATGTGGCAATTCGTAGCGCCACAGCATAAGAGGCCTCCACACCTGAGGATGTTTCCAACAGCAAATGTCCATCTGCATCAAACCTGGCTTTCTTTGTTGCTTTTTCTCTGCCTTCAAAAAAAAATCCACATTTTGATTTTTGTGCTCAGGATGTCTCGTTTCAAGATGTTGCTGCAGTTTGCATGGTTTCATTGATTTAGCAGACAAAACTTCACAGCAAATGATGCGTTGTGGTTTTTCAATACCAGAGCTAACAATGCTGGTAAAACGGTGTTTTATGTAAGATTCCAGATCCTTTCAGCTTTTAGCTGTTTTAAGAGTAGAATAGGTCATTATTTTCAGAACAAAGTATGTGCCTAAGTCTCTGACTGTTAAATAATAAAGTACTTCTTCAAATCAAGCCTTGTAATGTTGTTGTCTCAGTCCAGGACTCCCAGGGCTGACCATAGGAAAAATGGCAACCTGGGCTAACTTCTATTTGGTTCCCTTTCTTGGTGGTGAAGCACAGGAATGGGTTACTTAGGGAGGTGGTGGAATCTCCATCTTTAGAGGTTTTTAAGCTGTGGCTTGACAAAGCCCCGGCTGGGATGATTTAGCTGATGTTAGTCCTGCTTTGAGCAGGAGGTTGGACTAGATGACCTCAGGAGATCCCTTTCAACTCTAATCTTCTATGATTCTGTAGTTGTCCGAGGGTTCCATTGTTCGCTGATCGTGATATCCAGGAAGTTGATGATACTGTGGGAGTATTCTAGAGAAGGTTTAATGGACAGATGATGGTTGTTGGGAGTTGTGGTTGTAATCTGAGGGACCATGCTGCCGTTTGTGTCGTAGCAAGTGGGCTACTTGATAAAATAAAGTCTTGGGGTTAAGTGCAGTCCTGTCTAAAGCAGTGATTGTCAAGCTTTTCTATACTTCAACCCCTTTTTCCATACCAAGAGCCTTTCTCTCATTTATCTGAGATCTGCATGGGAGTCCATTCACATTTAGCCATTTGGGAAGGGCCAGGTGGTCACGAACATCTAACGTCCATTTGTGATCCCCTACAGGTCATGACCCCTTGTTTGGGAACCCCTGATCCAAGGCATTTGATGATGTTTATCACCACAGTGTCTGCATTCTATCTCTAGTCTCTGTACATTTCTGTGAGACTTCCCCATGTGCCCTTTCAAGTGACTTAATCTCTCCAGGGCAGAAGTCAGTGGAGGTATGGAGCTCCTCCAGCTTCTCCATCGGTAAGTGAAATGGGGATAATAGCACGTAAGGGTGTTAAGGATTCAATCATTGATATTTTGACAGCATTCGAGATCTTTAGAGATGCTGTAAGTGTAAATTATTTACTTTTTATTAATTAGAGTCTGGCCAACCAATTCAAATATGAGCCCTCCTGAGATTTTCAGGGTCCTGACCAGTGGTATAAATATCCCATCATGACAGGCTATTCTCATACCCCGGTCTGGAATCAAAAAGCACTGGAGAGCCAACCAGTTTTAAGATTAATGGGATTTGGCTAGGGTCAAGCTTTCAGCTTGTTCCTTGACTAGTGCAAATCTGGGTGTCTGGGTTGCACGTCCCTCCCTAGTCTGGGGCTCATGCTCGTTCGCTGTGGCAGCTCCACATGGAGCAGGAGAGCAAGCCAAAGTACAAGTGAGGGAGTGCAGGCTTCATTTCTGTCCCTGCCCAGTTTTCACAAGCAGTTTGGTGCCTTTTACCTCACTGCTCCCCCTATCCTTGTGAGCATTTATGGGAAAGATTTCCTTTCCATGCAGTGCTCAGTACACTCCCCCTGCCTTCAGCATAGATCCCACTATGTCGCCTGGTTGCCTCCGAGCCTGTGCTACTAGGCAGGTAGTTGCTCTAGAGGAAACCCTGCTCTGTAGCTCCCCGCAGTGAAGGAAGAGAGAACAGTGAGCTAGACAAGCAGAATTTATCCCGGCAGGCCCCAAAAGCCAGGAATTGTCCTTTTTGCTAAACCAAAGAGGATAGTAAAGCCCTGATGAAGGGGGAACCTAGAGGAAAGAAAATACTTAAGCAGTCCAACAAGGATACAGCTGAAGTCAAGTAGCTTTTGGGGGAATGACTCATTCAGGATTATATAGGCTTTTTAAAAGTAAACGAATAAATAAATAAGCAGTATCAATTCCTTCTGTGGGGAATTCTCTCCAAATAGTCTGAAACTCAAAGGCAGCCTTCTGTGGATGGTCCATGGACTCACCTTAGCCCTTAGCTAAAGAGGATGAACAAATCTTAACCAGAGGGTGCTCCCCTTGTATGAAGCCATAATGGTCTTTTAGGCAAAACGGTCTCTAAGATTTAGCCCAAGAAATGCCATCTAGTCCCTGTCTGCATCTTCCTACAGTGCTTTCACTGTGGCAGCGAGTAGTATATAGCACAGAGCATACCCACCTGATGAAGTGGAGAAACTTTGCTGATGCCTTGCAAACGAAGTGCTCAAACCCAGTTACGTGCAGCTGCTGCTTGGATTTCAAAGGGGAAAGAGCATCTGAATAATCAATTTTTTTTCATTAACCTAGCAGTTTAATTTCAAAGCAATGTACAAATGTTAGGTAATCTTCACAATGCTCCTGTGAGGTAGGTAACTTTTGTTTTTCTTTACAAATGGGGATACAGTGGCACTGTATGGTTAAGTGATTAAAGCCATATAGCGAGTCGTCATTAGAGCTGTGATTTACAACTCTGAGGTTCCTGGATGTCAATCCCATGCTCATTCCATGTCAGACTGCCAGCTGTCTCTTAACTGAGACAACAGGAGTTTCTTGGGGGTTGTTTCCAAATCTAACAAGCCTGCACTTGGTTTCCTAAGATCAGACAATATAAAACAAAAGGAAATGAGCTGTAGTGGGTAGGATGTAAAGCCTTAAAGTAGCCATGTGATGGGTTTAATTTGAATGGCGCCTCACCTTTTCTTTTTGTTCCCTCTTGGGACTCTAGAAGAAAGCTGTACCCATTTCAAGAGGAGAAACCTTATCCTTTTAAAGAGAGACTTTTTTCCTTCTGTGAATTTATGTAGGAAACAATGTAATGTTTACACAAACTAAAATTCAGTTGTGGGGGTCCATTACCTTGTGTGAATCACTGTTTCTGTGGCAGATCATCATATATGATTTTTAGATAATAGCTAGATGATAACCCTCCTCTGCTAGGTTTAGCTAATCACCTGAATTATATATTCTGCACTGTAGAGCAAAACGGTATAAAAATGTACTTCCTGACAAATTGAATAGGGATGTGGTTCAATAATGTGTTTTCATGACCTGGAACTTTCCTAGTCCTAGATGTACAATGCATTCAGGGTTATATCTGACATCTTATATACAAAGCCCTAGAGCACATTGCATTTGAATGCAGCAGCAGCAGTAGGGGACCAGCTCACATGTTCTCAGATGCTGGATCCTTGAGTAGGGATTGGAAAGAGAATGGCTATGGAAGAGGCCAGGGAAGCCTGTTTAAGATGAAGGGGTTGTTTCTAGAAGAAAATGGACAGGCTTATAAGTAAGAGTTAGTGGATGTTAGTTACAGTGCTGCAAGCTGCTATTTGGGGTTATAGAATGAGGTGGGAAATTGGGGAGAATGGATTATCTGACCTCTCTTGGGCATGAAAATGTGGGTTAAACTCACAGAAAGGGAATGAAGTCTGGGACAGGATCATACTTGAACAAGACTCATCACTTCTCCCTAGGATAAACATTTATTTTTATTCAGAATTTTAAAAGTGCTGGTCCATTTTAGAGTTTACCTTTTTGTCTTTCCGCTTAACTTAATATCATGGGGGGGGGGAGGAAAGAGAGTGTAATATCTTCAAAGGAATAGAACAAATATTTCACAAAGAGGGTTTTGCAGGTGGCTAATGGTGTGCTGCTTTTATGTAGCTCTAGCTAAGCATGTTTGTTTTGGGAATTTGAAGAAAAGAGGAAAATCTCCTCTTTAAGAGAATGAATTTACGTCTTGTCACAAATGCTCAACTGGGAACTGAAACTCTCCTGAATGACCTACTACTCGTGCTGGTGTCAGGTTATAAAAGTTGCTGCCTCTTCAGTTTTCCTTCTAAAACCAGATTTTTTCCTCAAAATATCCCATTGTTCTGCCTTGTCAGCAAGTGCTGCAGTACTTTCTAAAAGCCAAGCAGTGAGACATAGACTTTGTTTCTCATTAAATGGTCTTTGGAACTTTTGCACTGATTCGGGAACTTTTGTTATACTTTTATTATGAAGCACGAAGTATGTAGCCTACAATATTTCTTGATGCAATTACAACATTATAGACAGAGATGTTTAGAGTCCCAAGTGCTACTGTTACTGACAAAAGAATATTTGAAAATATTTGAAAATTCCGTGACCATCAGGGCACCTAGAACCTTGTGATTTCAAGCTAAGTAAGTATGATGCACTATGTTAGATTGCTCATTGGATGAGTGCATATTCAATGACTTCAGATAATCTTATTCCTTTCTTTTTAAATCAATTGATGTTATTCATCAAACTTCAAAAAGAACTTTTCCCTGATAAAATTTAAGAGACAATTTCTTTAAAATGGAACTCCGTTGTGCTGACGGGGGGGAGAGAGGGGGAGTAAAATGTTATAGGCTACTTTTTTGTTCAGCAAATGAAGTCATTGCAAGTTCTGCACATAATGAGGGATTATGAATAATGTGTATTAAATGTTGGAAGTGCATTATAAAAATTGAAAATAACTTTGATACAAATGCAATGATATAAGTTAGTTTTTAAAATGTTTTATCAACTATTTGAAGTTATTGGAAGAAGCAATAGGTGCTCTAAGGTGCAACTATTTGAATTTGATTAAACCAGTCTGGTACTCACCCCAGTAAAATCATTAAAAAAGGGGGACAAGTGACAGTTCTGTTAATAGGATAAAAATGTTTCTGTATATATGAAATCGTGGATTTTTACATTTACAGCCTGATCACTCTTGCCTTTGTCAGATTTTGAAACAAAAAGCTGTATAAGGACATAAGATCCCATCTGGTTTAGGCAAAGCACCCCATGAAGGCGGTTATTATAACCAATGGGAATTTTAACCTGGGTAAAGACTAAGAATTGGGCTCATAATTATCAATTTGATACAAACTAGCTGATATTACAATTCCATTGTTAAAATGCTGCACACACACACTCTGATTCTAATCTGACACCAGGAAAAATCAGGTATGAGGTCAACGGAATTAAACTGGTAGATGAGATATTGGAATTCAGCCCACCATGTGCCTACTTGGGAAGAGCTGCCTAAGGAAAGACCTAGGGTGCAACGGAATCAATCAGCTGAGGTAGGAAGTCTTGTGGAAAACATTAATGGTCAATGCCTAATGCGACTTGGACCATGATTCAGGTACCACATCCACAAATTATCTCAGGCCAGCAGGTACGCTATGAGATATGCTGGGAGCCTCCTGTGTCCCCTTTCCCCGTTGCGCATCATGACCTGATGCCCCCCCGCAGGAGCCCCACCTGGAGACCCTTTAGGTAGGTGACTGTCCACCTCCTGCTGGTCCAGCGCACAGCCGGGAGGCAGGCTGCAGACACTTGCCTCCTAACTGGTCTGTACTTCGAACCGGGAGGCAGGTTGCAGTCGCCCATGTACCCCCTGTGGTACTCTCAATTACCCTCGGGTACGCGCATCCCTGGTTGAAAATCTCTGGCATAAGCAGACCTTTACTGGACCGATTGGGTTCATACTTCTAAAATCCTTTAAAACCTTGACATGCCGAATGAAATATTAGCAATTCATTATTTGAAAGCAAAAGTGAAATATAAAAGCTTTGATAGTCCTGTTAAGGTCCCACTAGCTAAATATGCCATATTTACAGTAAGGCCATGTCTACACTAGCATTTGTGTCAGCAAAACTTTTTTCACTCCAGAGTGTGAAAAAACACACCCTGAGTGACATAAGTTTTGCTAGCATAAGCACTAGCATAAGCACTCTACTAGACTATTCATAAGTATGGATTTAGGCGATAACTATTTTATAATAGGTTTAGTAGAATATTAAACAGCAAATTTTCATTTGCATGATATTCTGCTTACTGTCATGTTATTGAATGGTATAGCTTGCGGGATCAAATACTTGAGTATTTCGTTAGTGAGATGATCAAGACTTGCTCTGTAACAGCGGGTGGCAAATTAGTTTTTACCCAATCTTGCCTAATGAAAAGATAATTACAGCTATGTGCTTCTTCCAAAGACTTTTACCTATTGTTCTTAATATTGGTGGTCTTTCCTAATCATAGTTCTCCTCCAGTTAATGTTTTATCCTTAATTACCTAAAGTGTAAGCAGCTATTGGAAGTGCTATTACTATATACTACAACTGTAGATTTCTCTAGGCAGGCAACTTCACCTGTAAAAATTATCTGGCTATCTGGACTGTTCTCTTTCCCAATGTAGAAAGTGAACAGATAATTTCAGTTGGGTAGAAGAGAGAGAGCTCTGTTCCTAACAACGTAGAATTTCCTTACTGTGAAAAATTGTGCAGTTGAAGAGCTGCCCACCATCTGAAAGAAGCAAGAGTGCTGTAAGGTGCAGAGCTACTGAATCGTAATCAAAACGCTCAGATCATCCTGTACAACTGGTGTGAATTAGAACCCTGATGAACACTCCTAGCTAGACAGATCTTTAGGACCATCTTCATTGGTGAAAATTGTCTTCTCAAAATCCTTACGTCCTAAAATTCACATAGCTGAGGCAAAAGGCTTTAGGGTATGATTCTTCTCTGTCTTGCTCCTGATTTTCACTGGTGTCACGTCATCTAAGATGGCCCATAGAAAGATTCTTCCATGGATATATGGGAGTTTACTCCCAAGGTGGGCACACCATAGTGATGCCATGGTACACGTGTAGCTAGAATAGGATGCAGAGATGGCATGGGCATAATTTGGGTGGGTGCAGGGGGGGCATTGCTTCCCCCTCCAACAGAGGCGAGGCATGTGGGGATGTCACGTGGGGGAACATACCACTCCCCACCTGACTTCTGCAAGTGCCAAGCTGCCCTGCAGGGCTTGTTCTGCTCAGCCTGCGGGGGGAGGACGGGAGGAAGGCAGCTCTAGCGCCTCCCGCCGCCTCCCAGTTTTGACTTGCAGCAAGTGGAGGAGGCAGAGGGACTGAGCAGCTGTTTTCCTGAACTCCAAGTCCCTGCCTCGCTTCCTATGTCCTAGTGCCTGCATTCTTCCTGTACAGTAGAGAGTGCCCGCGGGGGGAAAGGGGCAGGGATGGGGCGTGAAGAGGGGGGGATGGGATGGGGGCAGATTAGGACAGTGGGGAGAGGAAGAGGACATGGGGCGGGGAAAGGAATCAGGAGCCTGGCATGTGGGGTCCCCCAGGCGGCAGCAGCACCAGAGCAGCAACATCCCTTCAGCAGCCGGTGCGGGAGTGGCCACCAGCAGCAGCTGGGGCTCGCCAATTAAGCTAGGCTGTCCCTCTCCCTCCCCTCCAGCACCGGCAGCCCAGGTACTGCTAGGTGGAGGGAGAGAGCCAGTGAGCCAAGGTAACTGGCGTGCGTGCGCATGCGCGCTCTGCCCCCTTCTTCCCTCCCACCCCCCAATATAGCAGTCAGACTATGCCTATGAGTTGGGTAAACAATTAAAAGTAAGTGTCCAATAAATAGAAACCATTTTTCAAACCCTGCACATGTGAACAAATTTTCAAAGCTCACAGCTCTAGTGTTAAGACTGTTTTGTTATGTATTGCTGATCTCTTTTGGCTTCATTCCAACCTAGTCTGAAATTTGACACATATACTTTCTCCCCCTGGGAATTTTGTCTAAATTACAGATTCCCCAGTAGAATTCCATGCTACTGTAATGATCATATTATTTTTCTGAACATTGGTCTCTGTACAGCTAAGTTCTTAACATCTCTTCCAGGCCCTGGTCCTGTAATCATTTTGGCAAGATGCTTTAATGTCCTTTAAAAAGTGTGTGTGCAGTGCTTAAGAGGCTCCAGGGCTAAGTCCCAGCACATTTTCCTACCAAGGCACAGCCCTTGCTCCTCGTCCATGATGGCATCTCCATGCATACGAGGTCATGCCAAGGTGGTGGAGCACCATGCTCCGTGAGATGGTGTCTTCCTTGCAGGGTGCTCTGCAAAAAAGCCCAAGCTGAAAAACCTGTGTGCCCCCAACTGAGTAAAAACTGCAACCAATCATTAAACAGTGACCCCAAAACTACAGGAATGACATTTTGCTGTGTTCGGCTTGGTTACACCACTGGTTAAGATGATGCCCCAAGGAGACTTTTATGGGCTACTTTGGAGAAGTAACACTGAGAAGCTCTCTGTCAAATAAACTTGTTATAATTTTGAATGGGCAGTTCTTAGGAATGGAATTATCATTATTGCTTGATCCCTAGCATTTTTCTTTACAAATTAAGCACTGTCTATAGCAGTGGCTTTCAATCTTTCAAGACTACTGTATCCCTTTAAGGAGTCTTTGTCTTGTCTACCTCCAAGTTTCAGCTCTCTTAAAAACTACTTCCTTACAAAATCAGATATAAAAATACAAAAGTACACTATTACTGAAAAATTGCTTATTTTTACCATATAAATATACAATAAATCAATTGGAATATAAATATTGTACTTACGTTTCAGTGTATAGCATATAAAGCCGTATAAACAAGTTATTGTCTGTATGGAATTTTAGTTTGTACTGATTTTGCTAGTGCTTTTTCTGTAGCCTGTTGTAAAATTAGGTAAAAAGCTAGATGAGTTGATGTACCCACTGGAAGACCTCTGGTACGTGTGCCACTGGTTGAGAAACACTGGTCTATAAGACTTTTACTATTAAAGCATTGTGTGGGAACTCTGGCTTTTAGCAACTTCAGCTGGTTGCAAATAGTATTTAAAGGGGAAAAAACAAGCAGAACAAGACTGTTTGATCTGTGGACTTTATCTTGCTATGGCAGCTGACAGAGGAGCATAACATCAATCCATGTGCTCATGGTTCTTCATTGTCTTGCACCTTTTGTAACCGTATACACCTGTACAAAGTGGATGGGAAATTCAGCTAAATAAAATAATATTTTTAGCCCACTCTGTGCAGGTGCAAATTATTACTACAGGTCTAAGGCAATGTGGGAAATCAAACCCCAAATCTCTTTTAAGAATCTTTGGGAATCTTCTCTTTGGAGAAACATGGGGGAAGAGTGTCAGCTACCCCAACGGTTGATTGCTGACTTCCTATCCCTTTGGGTGAGTTGCATGACAAATACAGAAGGGGAAGGTCATAGCTTTCCTTTCTTATTCTAGATCAGGGCCATGATGGGTCTGTGTTAGAGGCTGATCTGGCTGCTTCCCAGCTGCTGGCATCATCAGGTTACCCTGTGGGTAAAATGGACCCAGATATGGGGAATATATTTTGGTGGAGCAGAGAGAAGACTGCTACTCTGGCATTTTCCTCTTGAAATCTTTGCAAATAAGAGACGAATAGCAAAGATCAAACGTGCTGGGGAAGAGAATCTTTAAAATAGGAGCTGACGTGAAGCCAGTACTTGTTAGAGGAGCTCCAGGTCTGGGGAAATGCTGCATGGCTCCTTGCCACTGACTGACAATAAGGAACTTCTGAAGGAATGGGGCTGTTGGTGTCTGTGCTCATATCAGCCGTTTGAGGTCTGGTGGACTCTCAGATTGCCCTCTGATAAGGACAGATTTTTGGAAGATTGATGGTCAACAATGAAACCAAAGGGCCAATGTTCTTCACACCCTGATGCTTATATCTTTACTTAGCCACCTAGCGAGTAAAGGTGATCTGAGCAGTCACAACCCTACTGAAGCTAATGGGAGATGCAAGGGCTCACCACTCTTAAAAAAATCATATCAGTAAGTATTTAGGCATCCAGATCTGAAAATTTTGGCCAAGACTTACAGGACTTTAGCTGTCTCCCTGTAAACTCTTTCATTTTTACCTCAAAGACAACACGTCTTCATTGTAGTGATTGTCACTTGCCTCAAAGGTCCCTGCAGAGTCATCACTGTGTAGAGAAATGAAATAATTTGGGGAGGAAAAAAGAGGGAGAGAAACTTGCATTGCGTCGCATTGTAATATTGAAAACGTCCTTAGTGTTGTTTCTGAGGCTCTGATTTGATTATGAGAATTGTGACTCCTCTAAATTTGATTTTGCCATGTCTGGCTTCCTGGGAATCTAAGTAAATTTTTTTTGAAGTAGGAAATGGTAATAGCCAGATCCTCAGCTGGTAGAAATTGGTGTAACTCTATTGGAGTTAATGGAGGATCTGGCCCCAGGACCACATAACTTAATCTGAAGCTCAGAAACTTCTGTGTCTATCTCAAGATAATTCTGGTGCTCCTTCTTTTAATATCCCCATCTAACTGCTTTCTTGATGGATGGTAATCATTAAAGCTGTATGGTATCTGAGCTGGCCTAGTAAAACAAGTTCATTTGTTCATATACACCTCACCAACTACAGGCACATTTACTCCTTGCTAAAGATGATTGTCAAAACTTCCTGTTTAGTTTAAATATGACAATATATTCCAAAGCTATCAAGAGAGCACACTAAAAAGTCACTATCTGTTTGTCAAAAGACATTTATTTTATTCTTTAGAGACTATTCTTATACATGTTTGCAGGAGAAATTGATTATCCCTTTCATTGAAGACATTATGAAATTAAAGCAAGTAGTCACTCTTCTATTTTCTTCTCGTTTGAGAAATCAGCCTTAACGAATGAAATTAATGGAAAATGAAAGTCTGAAAGCTTACATTTTCAGCTCAGACCAGTTGATCCGATTCCCACAGGAATGTTACTAATGAAGTTTATGTATGTGTATATAACTTTATAATTATACAACTACCCTTGCAAAATCAAATCAAAATCAGCACTGAAGAACCTCCGAGGGGCTGTATTAACTAAGCTTGCAGGCAGGGAAAAACCCCTCAACAAAGATTGTAATGGTTTCTTGTTGCTTTTACATGAAGACAAGTGCAGTAAATATAAAACACCTTATTCAAACACTGGTGTTCTTGGCATATAACTTTAAAAAGAAAATGGTTCACTTTCTTAGATTCCAAAACCAGAAGAAGCCATTGTGATCATCTAGTTTCACCTCCCAGAGGTGATTATCCACGGGCGATAAAATGTCCCTAAAATAATTCCTAGAGGAAATCTCTTAGAAAACCATGCAGTTTTGTCTTTAAAATTCATCATTACTCTTGGTAAATTGTTCAAGTGTTTAATTACTCCCACTTTTAAAAATAAACACCTTTATTTTCAGTTTGAATTTGTCTAGCTTCAACTTCCTGCCATTGGCTCATGTTCTACCATTGTCTGCTAGATTGAAGAGTCCATCAAATATTTGTTCTCCGTGCAGGTACTTATAGATTGTAATGAAGTTACCCCTTCACCTTCTCTTCATTAGTCTTAAGAATGCAATCTGTTTAGTTGTCACTATAAGGGATGTTTTCTACTCCTGTGATCATTCTCATGTCTCTTCTCTGAATCCTCTTGAATTCATCAACATCCTTCTTGAATTGTGGGCACCAGAAATGGACAAATGCCAAATACAGAGGTAAAACAACCTCTTTATTCCTACTTGAGATTCCCCTGGTTATATATCCCAGGATTGCATTAGTTCTTTTGGCCACAGCATCATACTGGGAGCTGATGTTCAATTGGTTTTTTTCACCCTGACCCCCAAATCTTTTTCAGTCACTGCTTCCTAGGATAGAGTCATCCATCTCGTAAGTATGGCCTACATTCTTTGTTCCTAGATGTATACATTTCATTTAATCATATTAAACACAGACATTGTTTGTTTGCCCCCAGTTCACCAAGTGATCCAGATCGCTCTGTATCAGTGTTCTTCCTTCTTCATGTACCACTCTTGCAATTTTTATGTCATCTGCAAACTTTATCAATTATGATTTTACATTTTCTTCCAAGTCTTTTTATGTGAATAATTATGAAACCTTTTTAAGGTTTAATTGTAACCTGCATTAAAACTTCCTGTCTTGTTAACCTGTATTAAAACAAATGTGCACTGATTCTATGCTCACTTCTGGTTTGAATCATCTTACATTTTGAATTTGCAAAGACCAAGGGTCAGATTATGCCATGTAGGCACTAGAGCTGCACTGCCTTAGAGGGAGTGCCAGAAAAGAAGCACATCCTTCCATGATATTTCCAGCATGGAGGGTATGTGGACCATATGCTCCTCTTATGCTCCAGGATGGTACCATATGCTCCTCTTTCCATTTCCAGTGAGGTCCAAAGACTAAGCAGGTACTGAGGGGGGATTAGCCATGCCTTTTTTGGGAACTGTTGCATGCAGTTGGGTGAAGGGAGGGAGCAGACCCCTGTGTGTATGCAGGGATTACCCTCAGAGCAAAGTGTATGGGAGGGCAGAATGCTCTTTGTGATTTCCGTACAATTATTCCAGAAAAATGTAGTCTTAATGACCAGATCCAGAGCCTGTTGAAGATAATGGGCTTTATTTTGAATTGTAAATTAACAGTTCTAAACTATAGAATCAGGCAAAAATAGCATGATTTACACCTTTGGAAGTTATAATTATCAGCCAGTTGATTAAGAAAACTTTTTGTCCAGCAAAAACAGGTGTCGGAGAATATATCTAACTGACTTTCCCCATGTGACCCAGACCATTTGGTACAAGATGGCTTGCTCTAGCAATTACGTAGAGGCGTATATGTGTAAAACAGCACATTTTCTCCTTGTGGATTCCTGTTCACGTTAAAAGGTTTGGAGTCAGCTTGTCTACCACTTTGAGGATCAAAGTGCTCTTTTAAAAAATTACAGCATTCTGTGTCTTTGTGAATGGATTTTTTGAGTGCTCTACAAAAGCTGCAGGAGTGTAATATTTTCCTTTTAAAAAGCAGCATGATTCCATAAATAGACTCTACCAGCTAGTTGTTCCTACCACCTTCCAAATGCATATGCCCTTTGCATTCCAACAGTTTCTTCTTCTTTCTGCTTCATCTGGTCATGGGCTATTAAGTAATGACAGGGGAGCAGTAAGTGACAATGTGCAGAAAGCAGTTAATTGTCATTAAAAGCTCTGTTGTCAAAAGGACATCACAGCTGTCTGGGTAAGTGTATATCTGATATTCATTTGTACCAAGGGTATTTATTATCGCATTTGTCAGTCGTATCAGACGAAATTTTTTGAAGTGAAGTAGTTGATACATAACAGCTGGCCTCAGTGGCCTTGTCTACATTAAGAAAGCTAACAATTTTCCATTGTGGTTAATGTTGCTTCAGCTCCATTAAGTTATCAATATTGGGAGCTTTAATGAAGACACGACATTCAGCAATTGCAGGCAATTTCAATACTGTGTTGATTAGACCTGCTCAGAGAAGAGTTAGGAAAGCTTGTGTATAAAACACCTGGAGGCAGTTGGTTCATTTATGCTAGGGCTCTTGATCTTACTAACATCAGTGGAGCTGTGGTGTTAACAATAGTAGGAAGGTTTTAGACCAGTGATTTTCATCTGTGATCTGCGGACCCCTGGGAGTCCGTGGACTATGTCTAAGATTTCCACAGGGATCTGCACTTCTATTTGAAATTCCTTTAGAGGTCTGCAAACGAAAAAATGTTGAAAACCACTATCTTGGAAAGTTTCCTATGTGTATAAAGGGTCAATGTTCTGTCACTGATGACTGGCAGGACACTTTGTTTTTTATCTAGATTGCCTGCTGAGTAAGTATGGATGGCTTTACAGCTAAAAGCAACTAAATGAACTCTGCTGAACACCTATTGTTCATCCAGTTCTGTTCTTCTGGATGGGGAATATGAGCTGGAAAACAGGTTGCTGATTCTGTCTGTTTCAAACCCATAATATCCACATGAACAGCAAAGCTCGTGGTATCTCATAGGTAATCATTTTTAATGCTAATTGTGCATACAGCCAGTCTGGGTAACCATGAATTCCTGTCATTGTTAACATCCTCCTGCCTCCCATATTCCCTTTATTTACTTGTTACACTGACTTATGTGTTCCTATGTTAAATGGGGCAGGAAATGGGTTTGTATAGCACTGTCACATGAAGACCCAATCCAGCGCTGCTGGTTGCTATAGTATCACTAAAAAATAACCTTGAAACTAGATTAGCTGACTGGATTTTGTAAAGGGGAAAAAACTGCACCGAGGAAAGAATTCACAATTTAAAATATAGATCATTTGTATCTACTACTAACTAGCTGACAATGTGCTTGGTACTGTAGAGGATACACATACAGCCTCTGCCCCAAAGCAATTACAATTTAGAAAAGACATAGATAAAACGTGACCCTCTGGTAAAGCCAGATGGAAATGTTCACTTAGAACTTCATCATGGCTACCTCATATGAAATTCCTGTCAAAATCTGTGACGTGAATCAAAGAATCTTTGGAGAACTGTGCATAGTCTTCCACAACTGGGAGAAGAATGGGTATGGTATTGACTACATCTTCTATTCTTGATTCTCTTTTCCACTTCCCATTTCTTGTAAAAATGCTGCTGCTTGTTGATGACTAATGATAGATTTGGTGAGGAAAGAGAAGTCTTTGGCTTGGTCTATATCAGTATATACTGACTTAGCCCCCAGTTTAGATGGTAGCGTTGACAGGAAGGCTTCTCCCATCAACATAGCTACTGCCTCACTGGGAAGTGGAGTACCTGTGCTGATAGCCTCCCATTGGCCTATGTTGCATCTTCACTAAGCAATACAGTGCAGCTACGCCACTGCAGCATTTAAGTGTAGACAAGCTCTCAGAATTAGCAGCAGGCACCCTTGTGTCAGAGGTATATGAAGATTATCCATGCGCCTTATCTCCTGTAAGAATGAAGTTGCATGTTGGATTATCCAGTTTTAAGGGCATGACTTGTTTTGTCACAAATGGAAAAAGCAAAAAACTCTACTTTGGTAACTGTGCTAGGGCAGCAGAGGGGGATACCTGTTTACATTAATGGTTTAGTTCCTTGAGAAAAAAATCTTTGAACATTGTTTCTTTGCTAGGCCGGTCTCTGCAGCATCTGGTTCTATTTATTAGACTCACTTGAATGTTTTCCAGTGGATTTTTTTTCATCAGAAAATGCTGATTTGATTCAATCCAAACATTTCACCAGAATGGGCCAATCTTGTCAGTGATCAACAAGACAATTATCAAAATGTTTGGGGTTTTTTTCAATAAAACTGAAATATTTAATTTTGATAAGGTTGAAGTGCTTCATTCTGACTTTGTTACTATAGTCCTCCGCAAGTCTGGCATACAATGGATTAATGAAAAGCTCTCTCTCTCCTCCCCACATTTATGGAGAGAGTTCTCGGCTAGTGAGAGAGGGACTGGGAGTCAGGACCCAGGAGTACAATTCTCAGCCCTTCCATTGACTCATATGAACAAAGCTGGTCATCAGTGTACTTATCAGTAAAACAGGGACTAAAATATGTGCTTGTTAATAGATACTGTAAGGCTTAAATTAGCATTTTTATAACTTTGCTTGGAGATCCTTAGGCTGACAGTCCCAAACACTGGGGCGGGAGAAGACATTTTGACTGGGACATTGGAATTACTTCTAAAAGTTCTGAGCTCTTTCATGTGCTAGCAGAGCAGATAGGATCTCATCTGAAACTGCCACAGTGAACTGCCCGGTGATTTAATATATCTGTCTCAGAAAGAGGTAAGGCTACTTAACTAGGATTTGGACTTGGGTTTGTGTGGAGCATACTTACCAGTAATCTGTGACATTGTAAATTCTGTGGCCTTATTGGTGAGGTTTTCCCATGTGGATGCCGCAAACCACTTCCAGGAGAGGAACATTGGTGCCACACTCCTCCATTCCCCAGAGCTCGGCACCACACCTGGATTCAGACTCTGACTGGGATGGCTCACATGCGTCGAGCCCGAGAGGGAACCATCACACCCAGGGCGGTCCAGGTGCTGGCCTCATCCTCATCATATCCACATGAGACTGTCGCGAGACACTTGTCTGCGGTGCCAGTAGATGACTTCAAGGTGCATCAGGACTTGATGAAAAGGGCCTCCAACTTGGGCCTCAAAATTGAGGAGCTGGATGAACCGGTCAACAAGCTCTTTGGAATTTTGGCCTCGGCAGCCTCTAGCATGGTGGCCCTCCTAGTTCATGAGAGGGTTGCCCTGTGGCAAACCCAGGCCTCTCTGCCCCCCACCTCTAAGAGGGCAGAGAGAAAATATTATGTACTGGCTAAAGGGTTAGAATATCTTTATACTCACCCCTTGCCAGGGTCACGGCCGCCAATGAAAGGGACAGACGGAAAAGTTAGCTTGACCCCCTAAACACAAAGATGCCAAGCGACTCGACTTATTTGGTTGGAAAATTTATTCCACAGCCAATCTCCAGCTACAGGTAGCAAACTAGCAATCTCTGCTTGGTAGATACCATTTCAATATATGGCAGTCGCTGGACAAGTTTTAGATGCATTGTCCCCTTCAAAGCAAGAGTTTGAGGCCATCTTAGAAGAGGGGAGATCTGTGGCAAGGGCATCCCTGCAAGCAGCCTCCGATGCAGCAGACTCGGAGACCAGGACTATGGCCTCTGCAGTATCGATGAGATGAGTGTCCTGGCTCTGATCCTCGGGTCTTCCATCAGAGGTCCAGCAGTCCATCCAGGACCTCCCTTTCGATGGTATGGCCCTCTTCACCAAGCAAACAGACTCCAGGTTGCATGGCATGAAAGACTCGAGGGAGATCTTGAAGTCCCTTGTCCTGTATACACCTTCATCTAGGAGGCACTTCAGGCCCCAGCAGGAGCAGCATTCTGGGGACCATCCCCACAGGGGCTCCTATAAAAAGAAAAATAAGGACTATAAGAGATGCTAGGGCCGATGGTCATCTGCCGGTCCTCGCCCAGGATCTAGCTGCTGTAATCAAAGCAGGGGAAAAAGGCCTTTTGAAGATGTGCTCAAGAGCGACCTATCAGTTACAGTTACAGATCCACCCCCTCTTCTGTTTTCCTATCGTTTGGCCCTTTTCTTCCCAGCCTGGGCCGCCATAATGTGAGAAAGACGGGAGCTTGACACGGTGTCCACTGGCTACACCCTCCAGTTTTCCTCACTCCTGCTTTCCTGCCCTCCTTCCCCATCCCTCTTCAGGGACCCCTCTCACGAGCAACTCCTCGAGCAGGAGGTGTGAGCACTTCTACAGGTGAGCGTAGTGGAAGAGGTCCCACAAGATTTATAGTGGTGAAGTTTTTACTCCCGTTACTTCTTAATTCCGAAAGCAAAGGGAGGTCTAAGGCCTATCCTGGACTTAAGGTGTCTCAGCAAATACCGCAGAATGCTAAAGTTTCATGTGTTTTTTCTAGCAACCATCATTTCCTCTCTGGATCTGGGCAACTGGTATGCTGCTCTCGATTTAAAGGATGCCTCTTTTTACATTATCTGTGACCTGTCCATGCCTACGGTAGCCACCTGAAAATGCCAAGGTCAGGGCAGGCTGTAAAAGGAGAGCAGATTCTCCCAGCACTGGTGGGTGACACTGAAGTCAGGCTTCCCAACCAGCCACAAACAGTGCTTCTGATTCCCCACACTGGTTATCAAAAAGCCAGTATACAAATACACACAGCCCCCTTTACTGCATTTCAGTCTCCGGCTCCCAATCAGCCACTAGATCCAGTAAAGAGACGAGTTATTTAAACTCTATGCTCTTTACCAAAAAGTTTCCCCCTGACCGCAAAGGATCAGCCACAGTACCACATCAATATAAGTTTGGGTCTTACCCAAAATACCACACTGCCAGCCAATCCTTTAGTAACTAAAACTAGAGATTTATTATAAAAAGAAAGGAACAAACAATAAGAGAAATGTTAAAGGATTAAAACAATCAGATACATACAAACGATTTGAAAGTCCATATACATCAGGTTTCTAGAAGAATTGGAGTTTGCAGGCTTGTATAGTCCCTCTGATCTACATCCAGTGCCTGGATGGGTCTCAATCCTTTGTTTCACAGCTTCAGTTCAGTTGTAGATGAATTGATCCAGAGGTAAATAGGTGGATAAAAGCTGAACATGGCTGAAGACCAAACGGATCCCAGAGCCTCTGTCTTTTATGTCCTTTGGCCCTTGCCATGCTGCTTGTGGAATTTCACAGGAACCAAAATGGAGTCCAGAGTCACATGAGTAAGTCCAGGTAACTCATCAGGTATTTCCTGGCTTCTCCCCCTGGGCCCCTCACACCTGTGAATGTTTTAATGGGCTATTAAGCAGGCTATTGTTATAGCCATCCTGTCTGAGGTGTTACTCAGACACAGCTCCATTTGAAATACAGATATAGCAACCATATCCATAACTTCCATTACACATCGCACATGAACATAAACATTATCATCTTACTTAGCAAATTTTAGCTTTTTTAACAGTACCAGACATGGCATGTCTCACATGGATTACTATGATTTTGACATACTGATGTCAAACAATATAATAAATGCCCTCCCCCCACACACCCCCGCAATCCAGCCATTGTGACACTATCTTCCCTGGCCACAAGAGATTCCTGAAATTTACGGTGGGAGATCACCATTACCAATTGCAGTGCTCCCGTTTGGCCTCTTGACTGCGCCAAGGGTCATCACCAAGTGCATGTCGGTGGCAGCATACCTCCGAAGGTGTAGGTGTTCCCTTCCCTGGACAACTGACTCATCAGGGGCAGGTCAAAGTTTCAGGTACAGGCCAGCATCACGATGACCATGAACATTTGCCAGGCACTATGTTTCCTAATAAATGAGCAAAAATTGACATAATCCCTGTGCAGAGGATAGAATTCATTGGGGTGATGCTGGACTCGTCCAGGACCAGAGTATTCCTTCCAGAGGAAAGGTTCCTGACTTTGACCGATATTATAACGCACATGTCATCCCACCCCCTCGTGACAGCGAGGGTCTGCCTCAGCCTGCTGGGCTACATGACAGCCTGAACCTATGTGATTCCCCATGCCAGACTGCACCTCACAACCCTCGTGATGTGGCTGGCATCAGTGTACTCTCCAGCCAGGCACCACCTGGACAGGATACTTAGTCTCTCCAGAAATACTGGTTTGGTGGATAAGCCCATGCCAAGTGCTCTCAGGTATGCCCTTCAAAGAGCCCCAGCCATTGGTAGTTCTGATCTCCGATGCCTCAGACTTGGGATGGGGCACTCACCTGGGTTCCCTATAAACCCAAGGCATATGGGCCTCATGGGAACAGCTTCTGCACATCAATATCAAGGAGCTCAGGGCAATTCGTCTGGCCTATAGAGTTTTCCTTATGCATCTATCCTAAAAGGTGGTTCAGATCCTCACATACATTCGGCCTCAGTGTACTATATCAACAGACTGGGCAGGGCCCAGTCCCCAGCCCTGTGAAAAGAGGCTGTGCATTTTTGGGACGTTTGCATCACTCATGGTATTCGCCAAATAGCATTGCATCTCCTCAGGGTCAGCTACTCTTTGGCGGACCATCTTAACAGGTCCTTCTGCTTTCACCACGAGTGGTCCCTCCATCCAGAGGTAGTGACCTAAATCTTTCAAAGGTAGGGCAATCCCTGAGTGGACTTCTTCACCATCAGGACAAACAGGAAGTGTTGCCACTTCTGTTCTCGTCAGGTACTCAGTTCAGGCTCTGTCACCGACGCCTTTTTTCTTTTCCTGGTCAGGGAGTCACTGTATGCCTTCCCTCCAGTTCCTCTAATTCACAAGATCCTCTTGAAAGTGAAGAGAGACAAAGCTCCGGTTATTCTCATGACACCAGTGTGGTTCTGGCAACATTGGTTTGGGATGCTCCTGGAGCTGGGGGCACCCAGGCAATAGTCCCTGCCACTGCAACCAGATGTCCTGTCTCAGGACCAAGGATCTAGCCTCCCTTCACCTGATGGTGTGGCTGCTCCATGGCTGAATCAGGCCTACTCATTCCAAGTTTAACACTTGCTCTTGGAGAGCAGGAAACCTTCTACCAGATCGGCTTATAGAGCTAAGTGGAAATGCTTCTCCTCTTGGGCTACCGAGCGTGGCATTTCCCCGATGAAGGCATCGCTTCCAACTATCTTGGAGCACTTGCTCCATTTGAAGCAAGGGACTCTGATCTTCACATCCATCAAAGTCCATGAGGCAGCATATCTGCATTCCACCCTTTGGTAGGGGGGGTAGAACAACTTTTTTCATATGAGATGAAAGTCAGGTTCCTTTAGGGATTGGAAAACCTTTTCCCCCCGAATAAGGGAGCTTTCTCCTCAGTGAGACTTGAACTTGATCCTCCAGACTCACTGCTGCCCCCCCCCTTGAACCCATGGCTTTGTGCTTTCTTACATACCTGTCCTGGAAGGTAGCCTTCCTGCTGGCTATTATGTCTGCCAGGCGAGTTTCTGAGATTAGGGTGTTAACAGCAGAATCAGTTTACATGGTGTTTTGTAAGGACAAAGTCCAACTATGCCCACACCCAGCCTTTTTGCCTAAGGTAGTCTCTCACTTCCACCTTAACGAAGATATTTTCTTATCTGTCTTTTATCCCAAGCCTCACACCTCCGGTGAAGAGAGGTATTTGTAGTCTCTGGATGTGCAACAGACCCTGGTATTTTACGCTGACAGAATTAAGTCTTTTCGTCGGTCAACACAGCTCTTCATGGTGGTTGCAGACCAAATAAAAAGACTACCAGTTTCTTCTCAGTATCCAGACCTGCTATGGGCAGGCTGGGGTCGCACCTCCCAGGGCCCTAACAGCCCATTCAATGAGAGCGCATCATCTGCAGCCTTCCAGGTGCATGTCCCTATACTGGACATCTGCAGGGCAGCCACCTGGTCGTCGGTGCATACCTTCGCGTCTCACTGTGCCTTGCTGCAGCAAGCTCAAGACAATGCTGGCTTCAGTAGAGCGGTGCCCATCTTTGGAGACATTGGTGGTGAGTCACCTAAGTTGGGAATGGACATGAGCAAGCACTCTAAGATCGAACCGTTACGTACTTGCCACAGTTGTTCTTTGAGATGTGTTGCTCATGTCCATTCCACACCTGCCCTCTTTCCACTCAATCGGAGTTCCAGCAAGAAGGGACTGAGCGGGAGGGGGAGCCGGTGGCATCTATATGCAGGTGCATGTGTGCGCTTCAGGGGAAGCTAGAGCCGGTTTCTAGGGGTACCACTAGGGGAAAAAGTTTTCCAGCACTGGTGCTTGTGACGTGCACACGCATCTAAGTTGGGAATGGACATGAGCAGCACATCCTGAAGAACAGTTATAGTAAGTAATATTCTTTCTTCATGCCTACCCCAGAATATCTGCTGCTCCCGTGGGACAATGGAAGTCTTACTTCAGCAACTCTATCTTGCTAGAGGAACTTGTACTTCTGTCCTAGAAAAGTGGAAAGCCTTACTGTTTTATTTCCTTAGCCCTGAAGGGCAACAAATCCTCAATCATCTCCTTCCTGTTACCATCTTCCGCAGGTCTGGACACCATATGGTGCTGCTCTTCAAGCCCTGAATGGTCATAATCATCTACTAAATGTTGTTGACAAATGCTTCAAGTTCTGTTAGGCTAATGAAGCACCTGTACTATCAACCACTGCATAGGTGCATTATGTGAGTTGAGTGCAACCTGCGGATTTGCCAGTTTCACAGATGAAATAGAATTTCAGGAATGACAAGTTCCCAGGAATGATTCCACATGATGAAAGGCCTTACTTTGGAGAAAGCGATAGAAACTGCCTGATGAATGGAAAGCACCATCCACTGCTAAGTCACTTTCCATGACACAAGACAGCTTCCAGCTTGAGAAGTTAATGCAGTCCAATACAAGCTGTCAACCTGCAAAGCTTTTACATCTACGTCCATGGTGCTTTTACTCTCCTGTACACTACATTGCTACCAGTGCTACACATGTGGTGGCCCAGGCACAAGGCAGACTTTCCAGGGTGTCCTGCCAAGAAATCAGTATGTACAAAGTGCAATGAAAAAGGACATTCTGTTCAAGTTGGCAAGTCTGCCATCAGTGTTTTGTGTCTGGAGCTCACACAGATGGGGATAATAAACTGAATCCTGATAGTCTTCTGGATGTACAGATCACCACACCACTCTGAGCTGCCAACTGAGAGTTAACAGCTAGGAAATGTGGATATTAGTAGATTCTGGTTTGTCTTGCACTATAATTCCCAACCAGCTCTACGGTGTGCTATTTGTCAGGTCCCAACCTGAGTTTTGCAGCCTCCAGACAAATATACACAGGAGGGATCTCCCATCCCCATTAATGTCTATTTTGTGACTATCCTCAAGTACATAGGCCGTGATGCCCAAGGGAGTTTGTTTTTGGATGGACTCATCAAAGAGATCTTCAGATAATGGATCTGAATAGTACAGAACCTGCCCTGCAAACTGAGGATAGGTTACAACCAGGAATCATCTCTGACTTCCCAGAAGTTTTCACCACTACTACAGGTGATGCAAAGAAGCACAACATCCAGCTAAAAACAATGAGGGCCTGTACAACCTAAAGTTGAATGGAAATGAACCAATTGCATGAGACAACTACACAAGGAGAGTTTGAAACTATGCAACTAGATGTCCTTAAACCAGCTGATTAATCAGAATGGGTTTCTCCTCTCATTCTTGCCAGGAAGCCTAATAGTCTATCCAACATCAATGAAACACTAATTACCTTGAAGGAGACAAGAGTCATTATAGCCCTTTATTTACCCCCAGCTGTCCATCAGATTCTCTTAAAGGAAGTATCCCACAGGTACATTACATTCATCACTTCATATCCAGCTTTTTGTCCACTATAATCCACAGGTCCTTTACTGCAGAACTGCTGTTTAGCCAGTCGGTCATTCGTCTGTAGCAATGCATGGGATTCTTCCGTCCTAAGTGCAAAACTCTGCACTTGTCCTTGTTGAACCTCATCAGATTCTTTTTGTCGCAATCCTCCGATTTGTCTAGGTCACACTGGAAGGTAGGTATAGCATACAGAGTATCTACCACTTCTTCAAGCTTAGTGTCACCCACGAACTTGCTGAGAGTGCAATCCATCCCATCCTCCAGATCATTAATGAAGATGTTGAACAAAACCAGTCCCAGGACCGACCTCTGGGGCACTCCGCTTGTTACCAGCTGCCAACTAGACATTGAGCTGTTGATCATTACCCATTGAGCCCGACTATCCAGCCAGCTTTCTATCCACCTTATATCCATTCATCCAACCCATACTTCTTTAACTTGCTGACAAGAATACTGTGGGAGACTGTATGAAAAGCTGTGCTAAAGTCAAAATATATCACATCCACTGCTTTCCCCACATCCACAGAGCCAGTCCATCTCATCATAGAAGGCAATCAGGTTTGGTCAGGCATGTCTTGCTCTTGGTGCTGATTGTTTTCTCTTCTTCGAGTGCTTCAAAATGGATTCCTTAAGGGCTGGTGACTGAGGTGTGGCTGACTGGTCTGGTTTGTAATTCCCTGGACCCTCTTCCTTTTTTTTTTTTAAAGAGGGGCATTATATTTGCCTTTTTCTAATTGTCTGGGACCTCCCCCGATCGCCACAAGTTTTCAAAGATAATGTCTAATGGCTCTGCAATCACATCAGCTAACTCCCTTAACACCCTCGGATGCATTGCATCCAGCCCCATGGACTTCTGCATGTCCAGCTTTTCTATGAAGTAAAAAAAGAAGGGTGTGTGTATAGGCTGGGGGGGGGGGAGGGGAAGAGATTATTGTGGGGAAATCATTACAGCTATTCTTTATTCAGCACCCATTCCGTTTTACGCTGCTTTTCGATAACAGAGACCTGGTATCTAGATACTACAGTGATTGGAGCATTAGAAGTACCTCGATAGAAATAAGAGATTTTGGGTGTATGTATGATTATGTATCTTGCCCTCTGTAGCATTATTTATTCAGCATATGGGTCTGATCCTGTTCCTTCTGAAATCAATATAAAAATTTGTGCTGATTCTAATGGAGCAAGATCAAGCCTCAGGTGACCAGGCTTAAGTGAGGGTTTCAGTTTGGGAGAGGAATGTGGAACCAGGCCCTCAAAATTACTTTCATTTGCTGAAAACTTTACAGTTCTGATTTCCCTGTAGTGCCCATAAAAGATGAGACAAGGCGATTAAAGGTGAGGAAAAGAAAAGGAATAAAATCTGACAATTACCTAATTTTCAGTTATTGCTTAGATCTATAGAGGGCAGCAAAGAGCTTCCATTGAAAACATCTGCAGCAGATAACTTAAAATGTCTAGTTTGTCTCTGACAGTGTGTGTTTTTTTTTTTTAAGTGGGAAATTAAATTATTGTGAAAACTCTTTCTGACTATTGCTCAGTTTTCTAAGGCTAAGCCTCACAATTGTTGTTTGCTTTGGGTACATTAAAATTATGAGATGGGAGTGTCAGAATAAACCTGACTACAGGCAAAGGAAGACAATGAATCGATACAGGCTCCAGTAATCACCAGCTAAACTTGGTTTATGAGCCTCATTGCCTCCAGCTAATTTGCGGTATTAGAAACAAGATTTTTATTAAACCTTTAGAAGACTATTTGGACATCAGATACATCCCCCTGAAAGGGCAGGATGGTTGACTGCCCCAGAGAGATGTAGCAGATATTAAACTTCATTTGATCTTATTATTACTTTAAAGAAAACCCTGCCCACTCCTGCAAAGCTGCTGAGGGCTCCAGATGCATTGGAATAGGTGTGGAACCTTTTGGCATTTAATTTGTAATGAAAGAGGTGCCAGGGCTCAAGCAATTAGGTGCCAGGGCTCGAGACAGAGCTAGGAACCGCTAAGCCTAGAGGTACCGGGGCTCAGCTTTAGCAAGCCCTGGCCCAAATTAAGCATCGGGGGAAGGAGGAAGTAGGACAAAATCACTTCTGGAACCTGTGGTGAGATGTAACTCTGCAGTCATGGACCGAACTCCACTGGAATCTCCCTCAGCATCCTCTCAGCAGGTCTGGGAGGGAATTCAAGGAGAATGGACAATGATAGTGGATCCACTGCTAAACAGATCAAATGGTGGTTCCCCATAGATCAGAGATGCAATAACAGCAGGGAGTTCCTGAAGGTTCATGACTGTAGTAGATCTAGGATTCTTTCCCCCCTCATCTCTGAAGCTAATGCCTTCCTCATCATTCCCAGCTGCTTGGCTTAGGACAAATCCTGGCCACAATGAAATTTATGGGAATTTTACCACGATTTCTTTAGACTAGCATTTGAGATTAGCTATGTTGTCCTATAATGTATTTGTGCATGATCTGCTAATTTAACTACTCTCTTTGACATTTTCTGGGACAAAACAAGGGACGTCAAATTCCATAGTTAGCCTAGCCAAGCTGATATAACATCTGGAGTGGGAGTTTACTGGCCTAAGAAGTAGCTCCCTTGGTACTGTTGATGCAGGTCTGATCTTTTTGCAATGTACTGTGTTTACACCACCTAGGGTCATGAGTCCGTAAGCTTTGACTGTATACTAATGTATGCCTGTCATGAATTGAAGCCAAAGGTTATTGCTAATTGTTGTATGTTCAGTACTTACAAGTATTTTATTTGTCGTCATTTTCCCACAGTCTTACAGGAATATTTTTATTCTTCACTGTGACCAGTGCATGCAAGTGCTTCCTTTTGTCTGATGCCAGCTTTCCTCTCCCCTGTGTTGAAATTAGTGCTAGCTGCATTGTAACCATTTTTTTCTTATTAGATCTATTGTTTTCAAGTATATTATGTAAATTCAGGAAGATCTGCATGAAATGTTTATCAGAATATCAAAATTAATGCTTTAAATGGGCAACCATTTAAAATTCATTTTTCTCACATTAGTCTCAACCAATTAATTATAGATGTGATGTAGACCGGTTAATAGTTGATAATATCCCTTATCGTGAGATTATATCCTGCCCTCCCACTTACATACAACAGACAGATGATTTTAATAGATGTTTACTTAACATCTATGATCCTATAAACATCCAGTTAAATTTGCTATTTATTGATACTTTTGTTGTAAGATTATTTAAAATCTCATTTCGAAATCTTGAGCACAAATATAAAGTTGAACAAATGTTTCACTGATGTAAAGAAAATGGGTGTAATGTTCTTGTGTATCAGACCATTTAGTTTTCCACAGTAGTGGCATTTCCATTGAGTGAGAAAAATACTGTTCTGACCTGAGAAATAAAATGGCTGGATTTGTGTCAATCTCCTCATTATGCATTCGTGAGTCAACCCTTCCAAAGTCAACTTACAATACCACATGGGCTATGGTAGTGAAGTGAGAGATTCACATGGGAGTTTTTCTAGGACAAGCAGACCATTGTGGTATGAAACAATGGGAGAAACATTGTGCCGCATGAACTAAACTGTTTCATTACATATAGCAATTAATCTCAAAGGGTGAACCATCAAAAATGGTCCTTTACCTGATAAGTGAGTTGTGTGCCAGCTTGTAAACCATTCTGTAAGAGGCATTGAAACTTGATGTGCTCACAGGGCAGAAGAATCTGACACTAGAATTTTGTGAGGCAGCCATTTGGTCATCTCCACCTTAATCAGTCTTCACTTGTTGGAGCTATCTTGTGCTGCTTCTGATTGTCAGATAGTACGAGTGCCCGTCAAACAGTGTAAAAGAGTTTGTGTGTCTAAAATAGGAAGAACTAAGTGGTGAAACAAGAATTCTTACAAGGAAACCCTAAAAACAGCTAGCTGGGATGGAAGTTCAGGTTAAGTATTCTGGTACCCTCTTAAGAACAAAAGGCAAACAGGAAAGAGGAGTGAGTTTTGGTCATTGTGCATGTTAATGCTGAGGACAGGGTATGGACTCTGGCTATTCACAGTCCCATACATTTATTTGTTTAAATCTAAGGAGGGTTTTTTCAGTGTTTTGACACTTGAAATGCCTCTAAATGAAAATGAGACCTTTGAGAATTAACATACCATGCTTTTAAAAAAAAAATCTTTGTTCCTTTTCATTGTGCAAAACTGCATGAAAACCTGGGGGTCCTGAATGGAGGAGAAATTGAAGTGCTCTCTCTAAAGGAGTGGGACTCATGGTGGCCTCTAGGCCACCCTCTTCAACAAATCATTGAGGCTCTTGTGGGGAAGAGCGGACATGGTCAGGGAATAGTAGGGAAGCCCCAAGGAACACAAGCTAAGGAAGTCTAGTGTTGATCGATGTCAGTGTTAAAAATCTGTATGGGTCAGCACGGCCTCCAGTAGTATTAACTCTCGCTGCATGTGCTGTGAGTCCCACATGAATGGTCACAGAGTACAGGAACTGGTTGGCAACAAGTAGCAACATGGCCTATGGGGGAGACAAGGAAAGGGTGGGGGGATGCATGCTGAGAAGAGCATGAAGGAAAAATCCTTCATATGTCTTTGTCAGGAGTCCATGGACTGGGGGTTACCCCCCAATTTCTGGCCTCTACTGATCTTTCTGACCCTGCTCCTTTGCTAGCGCTCTGTGCTGGCTAGCTTTGCAGAGTGGGGGTTGGGAGGCCATGACTTCTGCAGGATCTTGATTACTTTGTTCCCTCTCTGCAAGGGTCAAGAGAATCAGCAACGAGACTTGTTTAGTGGAAACAAGGGGAAATAGTTGCACTTAAAAATTAAAATATTGTTATACGCTCTGCAAAAGCTTTGAAGACCTTATCATTGTGTAAATGGTGTCGTGGTGGTGTTTATTCTTAATTATTAGACCAGCCTGGGGGAGTGTTGTCAGAGTGCTCTGATAGCCTGTCCATTGCTCATGGGAGCATAACACAGAAATAACAAAGGGCTTGGCTTGGAGCTAGTTATAATGCAGACACAGTAATGCTTGAGCTTATTTTTGCCTTTTTAGTTCTCAAGCAGCAGAAATGTAATCTAGTGCTGAAGTAAGATTGAATGAATACTAGGGCAGATCCCTGTGGTGCAGTAAATAACTCAACTATACATTTCTCAAATTAATCATGATCTTCCATTAGGAGCTGTTATACCTCCTGCTCTTCATATTTTGAGAAGTATTTGGCTGGTTGCAGCCAAACTGCTTTTTCAGGGTTATTGCTGTCATTAGGCCTGATTCTTATTTCAGTTATATTTTGCTTATGTCAGCCTGGCATTTGCTTTGATGGCGTTATTCCTGATTAACTCCAAGAAGGTCAGATTGAGATTTAAGGAGATCTCATTGTTTCCCTTGGTGTTGGTTTACAGATTTTTACATATACCAAAATATTCCTAAACAGAAAGTGGGACTACATAGGTCAGCTTCAAAATACATTTTTAATAGATGGCAATATGCGGCATACACATTGCACACACTTTATTTTCTTTGTTCTCTGTTAAAGTTGGAAGATTACGCTCTCTTCTAAATCCACTGTTCTGTCTTACTGTTTTCTGCATGTAGCTTTGTGCTAAGATGAATGTTGATGGTGGCCTGCTTTTTGCAGAATACAGACAGACTGCTACAATTAGAAGAATAACGAATTGTTCGTAGGAAATGACAGACTGGTCTCAATTGGGCTAATGCTGAGCTGTGCAGGGCTGGGGACGGAGGAACTGGATGCCTCCAGCATTAGAAGGAGAGGGCCGTGCAGCAGAAGTTGTTACCCCTATACTCCAGGTATAGTAGTATTACCATAGCGTAATCCTGCTGGCATGCCGAGGAGATGGCACTTCCATCTCCCCACTGTCCCCTCTTCCCCTCGAGCTCACTCCACTGCAATAACCGTAATTTAGCTTTAAACAAAAGAGGCTTGATTTTTCAGAGATGCAACGACCTGTTGCTGCAATTGCCTGTAGTTCCTCTTGACTTCATTATCAAGTCAGTGTTATCAGCATCTGTGACACTCAGGTGAGATGGCTAAATCTGGATTTAAGAACCGAAACATGGCCTAAACCCGGATTAGGAACATTTGACCACCGCATTTCAAATCTCTCCTTCAGAGGCTTCTCATCAGTCTCTACAGAGCTCTTGACGTTAGCGCTCCCAATCAACAAGTCAAATGTGCCACCAGGTCCAGTAGTCTGCCCTGGCCTGCGTGGTTACAGTTACCTCCGGAGAACCAAATGCGTCTCTGCTGTTATTCGTTGAACTCAGTGACTTAATTTGGCCCTGTCTGTACTTAGAAGCTAAGGCTATGTTTCATTCAAACCTCTCTTGTAAGGTGTCTCCTCAAACAGGCTGAAATAGATAAGCATCAAAGGCTTTGGAAGAAGAAATGTCAGTCTAGAATCACAGACTCTAGATGTGGTAGGGTCAAGATTCCAAGCTGCAGGATGGCTCTGTTCTGTGTTGGCACTAGAAAGGAGCCATTTGGGGACTTTTGACTGGTCTTCAATCGAAGACTATTGAACAGTTTCAAGGTGACACAGCCATTCAGAATGGACAGCAAGAGGTCACAATACAAAAAGAAGACAAATTGGTAAAAATAGATTTGAGCAGTGATTTTTGAGCTACTCAGTTAGGTCAGATTTACAAGGTTTGAGGCTTATATAGCAGGGAATATTGCAAAGGCAGATACCCACTCTCTGTTCAGCTCCCAGGCTTTTGTACTGTGAGACACCCGTGAATAGTAGGTATAAAAATGTTAATATGTTTAGACAGTAGTTTAATAGCAACAAGTTCAGAGGAGGTTAAAAATTTACACATATGTTTTATTTATTTTTTCCTTATTCATAGGCTTATCTATAATTCTTATCACCATAGTGCCGCACAAGCATTAGTGAATTGAGGTTCTCCACACCTCTGGATAAGAAAGTATTAGTACTACCGTTTTGTAGATGGGGATTTGAGGCACCAACAGGAGCTTTAGGGGAAAAAAAGTTACGCACTTTTTACCCACAACAATGAACAGCTAGCAAAGCTGAAACATAGCAGGTCCTCAGATGGTGCTGTGCATTTGACTCTAGATGGTGCTGTGTATTTTGAATGATTTCTGTTAAGCTTGCATAGCATTCTACAAAGTTGTTGCCATCTGTAGGTTAATCCATTTGCTACAACGCGGTCTCCACATATAATTGAAGGTAGAAGGGGATCTCTGGATAGCTGTCTCACCCATCCAGCCCAGTATGGAATTGCTGTGCTCCAAAAAACAGGTGCACTGGGAACAACAGTGTGATGCCAGTAAGCAATATATCACATAAAATTTACATTCCTTTATATACTTACATCACTCTCTTTTGAATTAGTGCATTGCAGTTTTTAATATTTAGTGTTTTTTTTATAGGTATATGTACTACAAACACAAAGAAGAGGGGGACATGATCAAGTGAGTTTGAGGATCACTGGCATAGAGGTTCCAATTGGTATCCGGGCCTCCTTGTGTTAGGCACTGTACAAAACACACAGTAAGAGACAATCCCGGCCCCAAAGAGCTTACACACGTAAACAGACACCACTGACATAGGGTAAGGGAAAAGTACTGTTATCTCCGTCATATAGGCTGAGAACTAAGGCACACAGAGAGTAAATAATTTACACAAGGCCACAGAGGAGGTTTGTGGCAAAGCTGGAAATAGACCCCAGATTTTTTGATTTGTAGTCTGGCTCCTTAACCACAAAATCTTCCATCCTCTTGACAACTGAAGAGACCACAGTTTACTTCGGAAAAACATCAGATTTCATCATAAGCAAATAAAATGTCATTACAGACTGTGATGGAGTGGGAATTTTCTGTAATTTGTATGAAAATTGTGTGCTTCAGTTTTCCCTATATGCTGTTTGGTGAACCAGGTGGTGGGTGTGATGGGGTCCCCGAGGTGCAACCTGGACTGTAGGACTGCTTGAGCCTCTCTCCCACCAATCTGGGTTGCCTCTCACACTGTGGTGTTGATGTCAAGTTACAAACCTCTGACAGGCTTTGTGTGCTGTGTTCCAGTTGCTTCTGATTTTACAACACTGGCTAAGAGTCCCTGCAGATGCTAAAGGTGGAGGTGCATTGCTCCCTTTGGGGGTACACGTCTCCCTCAGGCCCATCTCAGGGGGACTTGCTGAAGGGAGCTCATGGTGGGAAGCCGGGGTACTGGAGGCTTAGAGGTTTGGTCCAAGGAGGTGTTGAAGTAGAGTGGTTTGCACTAGTGAAGGAAAGATACCCTAAGGGGATCTGGCACGCTGATGGGGTCCTCCCAGGGACTGTTCCAAAGCACTGGACCTGTGACACGTACCTATTGTGCAGTCTAGCATTTAAGATTTTACAGTGGATTCCTAGGAACTTAACGGATATCGTTTAGTCAAAAGAAAAATAAGACCATTGTCTATCAGCAAGAATAGTGCCTGTCCAAAGACTTGTATAGTTGTAAAGTAAATTCCCTGACTGTTACCTGAGTACAGAACACAGTTAAATTCTCTCTAACCTGATTCTGCTCCCAAAGTAGTGAAGCTGATGTACTTTCATTTGAGTAAATGAGATCAGAATTAGGCCCTGTACTCTGGAAGAGTTTCCTGTGACTTGGCTGTAATTTTAGTGTAAACAGGCCATTAGTGAGTCTCTTCCTCAGCAAATTTAAGCCATAACAATAGCTTTTTGACTGATTACATTTTGTTCATGGACTATTTTGCATAAAAGGATAAAAAGTATAGAGTTACTCATGGTCAAACTGTCTATATATCTTAGCTTTGACAACTTTATTTTCCAGTGTAAGTCTGTGGGAAATTCAATCTTTTGGGCAGGTTTCTTGTAAAATGTCTAGAATACTGTTTTATGATTCATATTTGGACCTGGAGGTAATGTTAATATGCTTGCAGGAAGAAATATTGGCATAGAACTGATTCTGGTAGTAGTAGATACTTGGCAGCTAAATTTCCTTGTCGTCTTGCTAATACTAGGCAAATACACTGAAAGGGTCCACAGCTATTTGCTCAAATAAAAAATGGAATTTACTTTGGCAGTAGTCATGGCCTTTTGTGGTCACATCACATAAATATTCTAGTGAATGAGTTGACTGGGAATGTTAGCATAAACATTCAATTTTAAACACCCCTCTCCCCCCCCCTTTTTTTTTGCAGAAAGCCAATTTCGAACTCCTAATCATGAATATTCATATAGAAAGCTGATTCTAAAAGATGTTTGTCCAGCCAGTAAATAGAAACTCCACCATCTGACCTATGTATCCAAACAAAACAAATTGCCACAGTTGCAATTTCAAACATCAGATGCAAACTGCTTGTGAAGACTCTAAAGAGTCTTCATGCATACATGAATCATTCACTCAGTCCTACTTCTCCCACTCTGCTGATATTCCAGGGTGTAAAATCTTGTTAAAGTACTTGAGTTCTGGATAAAGGCACATTAATGGCTGGATTTTAGTTATCAGGTAGAATTGAAACTCAGCATGACCCAATGTTGCTGGTTTTTGTCACAAATATGCGAGTCCCATCTACGCGTTTCCCCTCCTGATATAAACCAAAAACTGTATATAAATCTTGGGCAAAAACAAGGCTGAACACAGCAGGGATTAGAAGTACCAAAATTTGAAGTGTGTTGTTTCAGCACAAGCATGTCTTCCTCTACAGCTCTTAACAAAGGTGTCCGTGTTTATTCAGTTTAGCAGTTGCTCTGTAGGATGGATAAAAAAAGCAGACAATTCACAAAACATTATCAGAGGCCATCAGGTATTGACATGTATAATCTGGTATTTCTAAACATCAAATACTGGAGTTGCTACGTCCCATAAGTAAAAATAATGAAAGGATATTCTCCATAAAAATTCTGAGATTATCAAGATTTTAGGACCTACAGCCCCCAGCCATGAACAGAGCTCTCCAGGAAACAGAATAAATATCTGTAAAGCAACCTTGGGGTGATTTCCTCAGCAAGGGTATTAATCTACAGAGGTCTGAACTGCACATTTCTCCTCTCTTGATACCAGTGATGCTGCACCCGGCTGGACTTCAGATCCCTCCTCCTTCCATTCTTCACTTGCCCAATCAACTCCTCCTGCCTGAGTCACATTTCTTATTTTCTCCTCCTCAACCTTGACACCATTCTATCCATCCTTGTTTCCTAATCCCTTGTACTCACCTACCCGCTATACTGTACAGCTGTATTTCCTGTTCCTCATCCCCAGCTCAGAATATCAAACATCTGATCCCCCTCTTCCTGCTTAGCACCCATCTATGTGTCTTCCCACCCCTGAGGTCAGATTCTGAATCCCTCCCAAGCCATCTTCCAGGCTACACTCTTATCCCCTTTGCTCCTTTCATCATTTGCTGCAAGCTTCTGCCTTGCATGGCAGAGACACGGAGCCTGAAACAGTCAGTGAACAACCATTAATCTGACATGTGAAAACTGCTTTTTGATGCTAACGGGCGTTAATTTATTTCATGAATTAGCAGTAAATGTTTCATCAGTCAAACTAAAATGCATTGTGAATACTACAGGGAGCTGAAGAAAGTCTTGTTTGACGCCTGTTGCATGAGTCTGCCCCCGTACTGTTTTAGACCTGAATGCCACTCCCAATGAAGGCAATGAAAAGACTTTCTCATTGACTTCATAATGGGAATTAGAGCAGGCCCTGAATGTCGTGGCGTAATGGAATTGGGTGCTCATCTCCGATTGATCTTGGGTGGCAGTTGGGTACCTAACTCCCTTAGGCCCCTTTGAAAATCTAAGCCTGAATATTCACCAGAAATGGTTATGTATACTGTACAGTAGTTTCACAGGTGGTAGTGTAGTGACCTCGCTTGTAGATTGATAGCAAACCTTCAGCAGTACTGCACAGACCTCTACCACCTGAGCTCAGGGGGTAGTTCCATCAGTTAGAACTATAACAATAGTAAATTGTTTTACCCTAGTGGACCAACTGATTAAATGTGGGTGAAATACAGACTGTACTAATATGGGTTACAGGTACAGGATATAGCATAGAAGTTCACTAGAAAAGAAACATGATTATTAAATGTCACCTGCAAAGGGATGTAAAGAAAACTAGGCTGGAGTCTGTTTTTGCTTTTTTATTGATGTGTAAAAGAGGCCTGTTGGGTTTCTGTGTTTTGCTTAATTTTTACTTTATAAGTTTAAGAAATGTCCAGTTGGTCTTACCCTGGTTTTGCAGGAGGATTTAAGGGATTTGAAATTTTTCTTGAATACTCTCATTGAATTAACAGGAGATGCTGAATCATGAATCAAAGCAGGATTAGATGACACGGTAGTAAACACTGGCTGCTATTCTACACTTAAGCGTCCATTGAATAGACCTGTAGTAGTGGAGTTATACTGGTTTTAGAGCAATAGTGGGAGAATCTCAGAAAATCTTCAGTGTTGATGCAACCTAGAGGACTCTGTGCCCGGAGATTGAGGCTGAGTTGAACCTATCACTCTCCAACTTGTTTTTGGGAAATCTTAAAACATTGGACAGTGGCAGAATTGTACATAGGGCCAAATCCTGCCCATATTCTGGCACAGAGTCAAGGATGGAGCTAAGGAGCAAATGTGACTAGTATAAGCAAAGGGCTGAGCTCCTCAGCTTTTTTCCTGTCAAATCTGCTTCTTCATTAGATGTCACTGGCTAAGTAGCATCTCCCTGGGTGGATGCCTGAACTGGACACTCACGGGTGTTACAGGAACAGTTTGCAGATGTTTGTGATTTCTAAGTTCATTGGTGAACTATTGTACTAGTGTGGTGGTAGAAGATAATGTGATGTTGGAGAGAGTCATTCAGATTATATATAAAATGCCTTGTGTTCATGAAAGATCCCATGTCACTTTTCATGGGCCTGATCCAAAACCCACTGAAATCAGTGCAAAGGCCCTACAGGAACAGTTATTGGCTCTTCTGTCCTAGGATGTTTTAAAATGGATTTTGCATTCTTCTCTTTCTGACCTAAAGGGCAATGTGCATTTTTAAACATTTTGCTGTGTTTCACCATGGGGTCTGCATTTCAGTGATGGTGGTAGTGGTCTATATTTTTAGTGTGTAAAAAACCACTTATGGATGATACAGGGTGAAGAATATTCTGTAAATACAGTATAAGCTCTTGCTATTTGTAGTAATTAATAAAATATGATGAGGTTTTTTTTTTTCCTTTTGGTGATTGCCAATTGCCAGTTATCATCGAAGTACAATGGTCTGGTAATAAGCGGGGAAGAATATTTTTACATTTGTGAATCTTGATGCTAATGAAATTCTAAGAGATCAAAACAAGTAATTAGATTTGTAAGATTATGCAAGATCTCTCACAGAGTAAAGACTGCATTGCATTTAATCAGCTTTACAAGGGAAAAAAGAAGTTTTGTACTAAATGGAATAGATACGATGTGAAAATGTCACATGGTGAGGCCACTTTTGCTCTCTTGTCAAAAGCTGAAATTGAAGAGGTTTCTTGGATCACTGAGATTCAATGTGTGTTTCAGTCACAGCTCTACCCGACTGCTTTTGAAAAGATATGATAGGAATGTTATCAGATTGGGATAAGCCAAAACCAAGTTTGCATATTTGTCACTAAGCAAAAATGCCTGTGGACTGTTATCAAGTTCCAATAAACAGATGATTTTTATGATAAAATTTTAAATGACCAACTGAAACTGAAAGGTGCCCAAAGGGTCATCCAATAAGTCCTTAGTACATTTTGAAAGGCTACAGTCAGAATAAGCCTGTGAATTACAGTATAAATGGCTATTGGTGGTGCCTTTCCCATAGAAGGGGGAAGAGTATTTGGAAGATACCATGAGGCTGAACTCATGAGACTTCTGAGGAATGCCTTTCTTGGAGTAGAGGAGTTTGAAGTCTCATGGATGGCGAATCGCTGGGCTCGAGTCTGTGGTTCCCTGAAGAGAGAGAGGCAGACACTCCAAACTTGTTCCTGGACTCTGATGCCCCTGGCAGCATTGTGCCCTTTAGAGATGTGTTCTCAGTGGGAGCGCCCTCCCAAGGCAGTCAGAGCTGTGGGAGTCTGATGAACAGTACTAGGTGCCTGTTTACTTTTGTTTCTAGTTAGTTTCTCTTTCTGGTTCTCCTGACTAGTGTATTTTTGTGTCTGGGTTGTCGATGCTGTGTTCAAATCCACTCAAATTACTTTAATTGATTATTTTAAAGTAATGAAAATGCTTTCTTGTAGTATTCATTTACTTTATTAACTTGGTATTGACAGTGTATTTGATGATTCACCAAATGAAGTCCTTGCCTCCAATGGTCTCAGACTAAATTATATACCTAAAGAACAGGATATGTTGGGAAAAGCAGAGGGTGGGAATAATTAAGACAATTCTGTTTTCCCTAACATAAAGAACATCATGGATGTTTTACAACATACATTTGGAGCCTAAGTTACCTGCCATTTTTCCTTCAAATAGTTTTTATATCAATCTATTCCTTGTATGTTTTTTATTTATATATTTTCACATTTTTCTTGATGATTTTAAGAGCTGTATTGCTCGTAATGCAAAGCAGCCATAATTTTACTCTTAGGTACAAGAATTCCAAAAAAGATAAATGGCATTTATATATTCTGTAGATAGATCTATCATTTTGTTGCTTTGGGCACCCATGTATTTAAGTGATAATATTCATCGAGTTTGAGTCTAGGAAGCAATAAATGGTTTTTATAGTTGATTAAGCGCTGAAGTGCATCTGTAGCATTAGATAAACTACAAAAGCCATCTTGAACACTGAGTACATTATTGTATGACAAGGTAAAAGAAAGATATAGTGGAAAAGCTCAGTTTTCTTTGGGAGGTAGTGAGGGGAACCATTTTGTGAAAATAATTACAAGGTGGGCCTAAATCAACAGTTCATTATGGATCCAACCAGAGCTGTATTAAGTAATTGAACTCTGTCCTCATAGTGAGCCAAACTGAAGCCCTACATCTTTATTCCATTTAACTCTGAGAAGGTTTGGATGTGCAACTGAATTCTGCCACTCAGTCTCATGTCTAGAAATAAGTGAGCATTAAGAATTAATTTTTCATTAGGGGAAATAGTCGTAGCTGCACTTCTATAGAAATCTGCCTTAGTAGCTACAATAGGAAATGGAATGGATAACATTTGGACTATCAGGGTTAAAGCTTTCCCTGACTACATATCAGGTCTGAAACTGTTTCTTAAGTATTTCCAGGTTAAATCCCTGCCTTCCAACCTTCTGAGATGTTTAAACTGACTTCTGTGCATTTTTGTGCAGCATCCTTTGAATGAGTCCTTGAAAATCAGTGTCTGGCCTGATGTGCATGAATGTAAAAGGTCTCATGATACCTTTTTGTAAGAATAATTTCCCTTTCCAGAATTGAGTGGTATGCTGTGGGCCAGACGTCAGTTGTCGTCTTCTGAATCCCAACCTCCAGTCAAATGGGAGCTACATTTCAATTGTGATCTCTATGTGCTTAGGGCCAAACCTTGAAACCCTTGCTCAAGGCTTGACCATATACCTGTATGTATAAACTCCTGTACAGGCGACCCTGTGCATGTGAATCTGGACCTTCTTACATGGGAGATCAGGTTGCTTGCCTCCCTGGCACTTTCCCCTTTCCAGCCGTCTCCAGACAGCCCTTGTGTTGTATGCATATGTTAGTGGGGGGAAGCATTTTGCTCATTAAGCCGTATGGGCAAATCCACATAAAATATAGTGAATCCAACCTTTAAAGCCTCCAACCACACACATTGCTGCCAGAGAAATAAGCAATATGAGCCTCAGTGTTTTTCAAGTCCTTAACCAGGTATATACCCAATAACATCACAGCAGATTTAGTGCATAGTCTGAGAATAGTTTAGAAATTGAGCTGTTTGAATAACTGACTTTTTTGTTTCCTTGGAAGGTCCAAAAAAATCAAAATAAATACATTCATTTTTGTTTGAGTATGATATTTTTGACCCAAAATGAAATGTTTTATTTTAATTTTATGTTGTTTTTATTAAATAAAATTAAAGGAAATTTTGAAATAAAATAATTTCAAATAAAAAAAATAGAGATGTTTTATTTTAAAACTTCCATAACAAAATTTTCAGATTTTTTCTGAATTTGATTGTATGGTGTTTTTTTTCCCCCCAACCAAAGCAATTCAATGAATTCAACAGGAATTTGAGAACTGTTTTTTACCTGAATGTGCATTTTTGGTCAAAGGTTTTGATCAAAGCTTTTTACTTAGCTCTACTTAGTGGTCTTTTGCAATGTGAGAATCTACAGTGTATAACTGTAAAATGACCTAAAAGAATTTGATCATCTGGGGAGTTGGGACTAAGAGTGCAGTGAAGTATCCTGGCAGTTTTATGTTCAGTGAAAAATTAAGTGAAGTCTTTGGTTAGTTGCATTTTTAGTGCTAACCTGCATTATATGTGCTTTTCATCTTCAAAGCACTTTGCCATTAATTAAGAATCCACTTTCCATACAATTATCTCTTGATATGGTGGCAGTGCTTTGTAGATATAAGACAAACATTTAGGTGTGGTATGATCCTAGGGTTTTGTGAGTGTTCTGTCATTTTCATGACAACTTTTGCTATGTTGATTATAAAGAGGATTTGGTATGGCCTTTGCCAAGGTTTTTTTGAACTGGGATAAAATCTGGAAATGGAGCTGTAAAATTTCAGCTGTCTTGCAGAAAACTTCTCATCTTGTAGGGTGAAGTCCGTTGAGTGACAGTCTGTTTCTGTAGCTGTAGTGGAGGTTGCATTTTAAGACCCAAGGATAGCATTTTGTAAATAAAATAGATAACTGGCAAAATAGCTTGTTCATACTTCCTTGCCTTAGAAACGTGGAGGGTTAAAGCCTGAGTGCTTTATATAGAGAGATTTACTGAGACCTGTGGTTCTTGTCATGTTCCTTGAGCTGCATGAAAGGTAGTTTAGTCAGGGAAGCCAATCTGCTCCAATGAAGTCACTGAAAGTTTTGCCATTGACTTAAATGGAAGAAGAATTGAGTCCATGTTTTGTATATTTTGTTGCTCATAAAGCAAACTATAAATACTACATTTAATAAGAACAGTATTATGAAATGCTTTTGTATTATATTTGGATTAGGACATGTGAGTTAATGCTGCTTATGTCCCACAGCTTTGGCTCCCACTCTTCAATGAACCTGGAATGGATTTATTTTAAATAAATTGCTGGATTGCTTAAAGTTCTGTCAATGCTTAATTTTCTTTTTGAAAAATACTTCTTTCTGTAATGCTAGTACATGTGTTGTAATGTGCATTGTGATAGAAGTTCAGCTATTTATGAAAATAACCCTATGATTATAATCACTGTAGTCTATTCCTGATGATTAAATAACAATTCCCCGTTAACTGAATGGCAATCATCATACTGGGCAAGAATCTGTACCATGCATTTCTTCACCGTTTTAGCCAAAAACCTGGAGTCTTTGAAGGTTTGGAATGTCTTTGGGAAAAGATGGGGTTGTACTGTGGATTTTTATATATAAATAATTTTTAACAGTAAGCCCAGGACCATTTGAGATGATCATGTTTTCGCCATGGATCCAGAGGACAAAATCTTACCTACATTTCTACTCTCATGTTTGTATGCTACGAGTCAACCCATAAAAAAGTAGAAAACCTAGCTGCGTGGAAGGATTCAAATGCTTACCTTGTTTTTCCATCCTACCTACAGCATCTAGAGATGTGAAGTACAAAACTAATTGTGTGTGTTGGACCTGAGGTTAGACTCTTCTGATATTATTCATTAAAATCTGAATGTCTTTACAAAAATGGTAACTAAGCAAATGACATGCTTTTATTAAAGATTAGCCATAGAAAACGTATAACTAAAGCTACATGAACTCATATTTTCAATTAATAGATTCGTTTATGATGATGATGATTTATTTCAAAGAATGATAGCACATGAGGTATAAAAGTATGTGCTTTAATCCTTAAACATTAAATCCTATCTGTCTAGGGAGCTGCTTAAGTAACTTCAGGCTGCATTCACATAGACAATGCTAATGCAAGACACATACAAATATACACTTTATGGACCGAAGCATAGGATATCTCCCTTCTGATACACACACTAGGGAGAGTCTCTTCCTTCTTCCATTATAGCCCGTGAGAATTCTGCAGATAGCTTAAGGAGGAATAGACTACCTGCCCATGTGCACAGAGGAAGTCCATACATCAAAATGCACAGTGCTAGACAGTTACCCAGTTAATAGACCTGGAGGAGGGGAAAGTGTTGCATTTAGTTCTAAATTATCTTGACAATGAATTTCATGAGAAATTTGGGCACATGAATTAGATGAATGGATGACCTAGGGGTGGAGAATTTTTTTATCTTTTATCTTAAGAGTCTGTCAATGCAAGACTGTCCAAATTACATCCCTTAACATAAATGATATCATCCAAGAATGATCTGTGGCTTTGGGAGCTTCCAGAGAGTGGATTTGTTCCTGACACATCTGGGTACTGAAAATGTAAATACATTTTATCTTCATCCCGACTTTATCCCATCCACAGCTATTAATCTAAACAGTGTAGCACTTGCAATTTTCAGATAATTATCCATGCAGGGCATCTTCTCCAGAACCCCAGATTTGGTAGCATTCTTCCCAGTAGGGGTTGTACAGCAGCAGGAGTTCGAAAAGGGCACCCACCCTTAATTGACAAGCCTGGCAGCCACAGTAGAAGATAAATGGGCACTTACAAAAGTGACCTCAATTAGGTTCCACCATTGACGTTATAGTAAAACTCCCATGGTTTCAAGAGATCAGGGCCATAATGAGCAGCTAAGGGTGGTTACAATCCTCCGCCTCAGTTGATCTGTAGTCATCACTGTACATTTCATGAAAGCTTTCAGTTCCTGTGACATCATAGAGTCATCTAGTCCAACACCCTGCTCAAAGCAGGACAAACCCCAACTAAATCATCCCACTCAGGGCTTTGTCGAGTCGCACCTTAAACACCTCTAAAGATAGAGAATCTACCACCTCCCTAGGTAACCCATTCCAGTGCTTCACCACCCTCCTGGTGAGAAAGATTTTCCTAATATCCAACCTCGACCTTCCCCACTGCATCTTGAGACCGTTGCTCCTAGTTCTGTCATCTACTGCCACTGAGAAGAGCCTAGCTCCATCCTCTCTGGAACAGGTAGTTAAAGGCTGCTATCAAATCCCCCCTCATTTTTCTCTTCTGCAGACTAAACAGGACTAGTTCCTTCAGCCTCTCCTCAAAATTCATGTGCTCCAGCCCCCAAATCATTTTTGTTACCCTCCGCCGGATTCTTTGTTCACATCTTTTCTGTACTGGGGGAAACTGGACACAGTACTCCAAATGTGGCCTCACCAGTGCCGAATAGAGGGGAATAATCACTTCCCTCAGTCTGTTGGCAATGCTCCTACTAATGCAGCCCAGTATGCCCTTAGCCTTCTTGGCAATAAGGGCACGCTGTTGATTCATATCCAGCTTCTTGTCCATTTTAAGCCCCAGGTCCTTTTCGGCAGAACTGCTGCCTAACCAGTCGGTCCCCAGTCTGTAGCAGTGCATGGGATTCTTCCATCCTAAGTGCAGGACTCTGCACTTGTCCTTGTTGAACCTCTTCAGATTTCTTTTGGCCCAATCCTCCAGTTTGTCTAGGTCACTCTGTTTCCTATTCCTACCCTCTAGCGTATCTACCACTCCCCCCCAGCTTGTTGTCATCTGCAAACTTGCTGAGTGTGCAATCATCCGGATCATTAATGTAGATGTTGAACAAAACTGGCCCCAACACCGACCCCTGGGGCACTCTGCTTGTTACCGGCTACCAAGTAGGCATCAAGCCGTTGATCGCTACCCATTGAGCCCAATGATCTAGCCAGCTTTTTATCCATTTTATAGTCCATTCATTCAACCTATAGTTCTTTAATAATCTTTCTCCCATGTACTCAGTTCTATACACACACGTTCTCCAGACCAGCGCTATGGTACTTCAAACTATATGAGGCACCTATCAGTATGAAAATGTTGCTGATTGTCTACAGAAAATTGTTATTGTCTTTTGAAATTTCATATTACTGGAATGAGCAAATTGGCTGCAGTTTCCATTTTGCTAGTTTTTGACATGTGTGTGAGGTTCAAACAGCAGAGAGTTTGCTCTCCCAAAGCGACAGGGGGGGAGGGGGTAACTGCCTTCCCTGTAATATTTATATGAGTGAATTGAAAAGCATGTCAGACAGATGTAACATGGCACTTAGTGCATGCGTGGTGGTGTTAAACCTGTCTACGCAAACAGATGAACATGAAGGGCTGAGAGATTGACTGATCTCTGCTGCCCTGCGAGCATGTCGATGTGCTGACATTTTGAAAGATCAGCTTGCAGAGATCCAACAACAGACATTAACTTTAACTGTGTAGTCAAAACAGGTTAGGTTTACAGTATAAAAATATGTCCAAGTTTAAAAACTCAGCAACTGGACTGGGACACTGCCTACTGCGCAAGAGCCAAGCAAATTGTTCACTTCATAGGATAAAACAAATACTATGTACAGTATTCCAGTTAATCCACTCTCCACAACTAACAGGTTTTTATGTACCTGTGACAAATGTGGGTGTGTTCGTTAATAATTATTGATGCTGACCGGGTAGCAGAGCCAAGAGCAAGAAGGAGGCAGCTCTTTCTAAGTCAACAAAATCTAACCCTTCACACTCAGCAAGAGACCATGCGAGAGCAAGTAGACTGCTGTGCTAGGCAGCAGCAGTTTGAACAGGATGGGTCAGAGAGAGAACCAGGCTGAGTGTCCCATAGTTACACCGAAAGTTGTGGACTTTACTAGGGGAATGTAAGTTGGTTCTATTCCATCCCTGAAGCTCTCCAACTGTTGTAGTGAAGCACAAGAGTCGATGAAATTGCATAAGTGTGTAGACTGTTTATTGTTTTGAAGTCCCTGTTTCTTTAAAACTTTTTCCCATTAAAATCCTTGGCTTTTAACAATGTTTTTGGTCAGCATCACTGGTCACGGGTTCCCAAAAGGAATAAGTGTAGGCGCTAGAACCCCAGTTGAGCCTGCAGAGTGAGAAGTGGTTAGTAATACAAGGTAGGGTACCTAGGGCCTGATCTAGCAGTAGAAGAATAGGGAGATTCCACCTTGTGTGCACCTGACAGGGTGCACTCAGAGACACAAGTAGGGAGTAATGGTGCAGCTAGTTCTGTAACCATGGCAGTTCACCAGCATTGTAGTGTCAGTGCCTCCTCATGACTGAGCATGCAAAGTGTGGAGTGCAGCTGACTGGTCTTTGGCAGATGTGGCACCTGTTTACTATACTCCAGACTTCAGGAACCCACAATCTATTCAAACAAAACGCTCTGGCCAAGCTATCCAGAGCCTCCAGTTTTTCCAAGGTTTTGGGTGTCCCCATCACCTTCAGAAAATCAGGGATGTACCATCTAGCAATAAATAAATAAGTGGATGGACAGAATTCCTTCAGAATTTGTGAAGAGAAACCACGTGAGGAGCCAGCTGGTTCCATTTTGACACTGTTGTGCTGGGTGTGACGCAGAGTCATACCAGCTCATGAGGGACTTTCAAAGGGGTTGTGCCTCACAAAATTCCTCCCAGAGTTTCCGGCCACATGCTGGGAGCTGCTCATTGCGTCCTCTTTTGATGGTGCAGAAAAAGGGAGACTGCTTTGGCTGGGACCTGGTGGAGTTGCTGAGAATAACTTCTACTGGGAGAAGTGGTGGAATGATTTGTCTGGACTTGATGGCCAGCTTTTAAGTAGAGCTAACCCAATAAAGATTCCTATCAAAAAATGAAGTTTCATCAACAGAGTATATTTCCCCAGGAAAATGGCTTTTAATGGAAAAATTCAAAGCAAAATAAAATGACAATTTTGTTTCATGAAGCTCAAACATTTTCATCCCTCACCTCACATTTCCAGCTACAATGGAATTAATAGGGTGATAAATTGGGGTAGTTGCAGGGGGAGGAAAGGAGGTTCCTGCTTCCACTTTAACTTTTCACTGCTTCCTCAAAAAGAGAGAGTTAAACTTTGTAGTTTTCCATAATATTGCTTTTACTTTTTTACCAGCCTTTTTTTTTTTTTTTTAAGGAGCTCATCCTGTGACTATGCTTTATCCTGGCAAAGGCTGACATCTGATTCATTGCAGACTGTAGTTTGGTTTTTATCGGTGGAAGCAATTCAGTGTCAGGCTGAGAAAAAGAGTACGGATCAATGGTACTTTGTGTCTAGTTCTCATGGGCTGCTGTGTATTTTCAGCAATTAGGTCTTTTGCAGTGGTGTCCTTTATGGCATTTAAAGAGAATCATATGAGCACTCTCTGCTTTTGCAGTGCTTCCACAAACAAGACTCCTTTGCTTAAACCTGCAGCTGGGTGAATTTTTTCATATTAAACCTTTTCTTTGGTGAAAAATTCAGATTTAGCCACACTGAAATGCTTTGCAAATTTGTGTCCATTTCACTTCATTTCAGTAAAAATAAAAATGTTTTGCTACTTTGTTTGTTTGAAAGTTTTATTACCAACATTTCCTTTAATTTTTAAAAGAACAAAACAAAGATTTAAAAATGATTAAAACTGAAACAATGTTCTTGGTTTTGTTGAAATTAAATGTGCTGTTGAACCTGAATAATCTTTTTGATTTGCCAAAATTTCCTCCCAAAAAAGTTTGTTTTCAGTTTCGTCCAACACTGTTTGGAATTGCTAGCAAACCAAAAAAAATCTATTATTACCCAACTGTATTTGCACTACCTACTAGTACTATTATATTGCTCCTACTTTTGATTGTAACAATACTGGAGGAGGAGTTGATTAGTTCCTATGCTTTTCTAATCATGTAGGTAGCATGCTTTTATAGTTACTTTCTGGTCTGCCTATGTGCCAGAGAAATACCTATTGAGTGCAAGTGGGTGAATTGTATGGAAGACCATGGATGAACCTTTTGGGATGTAATTGGTCCAGAAACTAATTTTGCTGTCGGACAGTGGCATGATAATGTTTTTTCTCTCTTATTCCATCCAGTGCTCATATGCCAGTGTACTCTCTCATTAGCTTGTATATTACTATCTTGTAAACACAGATCTGTGCCACAGAGAAGGTAGGGGCAATGGAAAAGACCAATACCTCATCTGCGCTCGCCAATGTTATTTATTTATTACATATTTGTTTTACAACACCCTAAAGTGTGCTAGGTGCTTCGCGGTATCATGAAAACGTTTCATACGTGGCTCAAATACCCGGGTTTTGTTTTGTACAAATATTTCTCTTTATATAAATGATGCTACAAGTTATGTCGTAAGAGACGGCCTGTATCCCTATGTATAATAATAGCTGTGTTAGCAGCATGTGCAGCATTTAGAGCCATGCTGGCCTCTTGTATTTCTCTTTGAGCTAGGCCAGTGGTTCCCAACCTGGGGTGCAGGACCCCTGGAGGTTACATGGGGTCCACGAGGATTCAGTAATGAGGTCCTTTAGTCCCTCCGCTTTCCCCCCCCCCCGAGTTCCGTGCTGGCCAGAGAGAAGAAGCAGCCTCCCTGAGGGAGCAGCAGCCCGAGCTCCACTCCAGCTGGAGCAGAGGAGTAGCCCCCCACAGCTCTGCTGGAGAGGAGCAGCCTTGCCAGTGAGAGCATAGAGCCGCCCCAGCCAACCGACAAGGGCCCACCTCCATTATTGTCCATTAGAGACGGGAAGAGGTGGGGCCATATGGGGCGAGAGGTGGCAGCTGTGACAGGGAAGGCTTAGATTCTTACTGGGGTAAGAGTAATTTATTACTATTTCTGTAATTTAATGGTGTGATGTGTTTGTTTATGGCGGGTGGGGGCGGGGAGCGCATGTTTTACCTAGTATGAACTAGTGGGGCTTTCACTCAGAAAGGTTGGGAGCCACTGAGCGAGGCTCTGTTGGACTCTACTTTCATGGGGCACAGATCGTTTTCATAAGTCTGAATTCTATGGGCTCTGTTGTACGTTGACTGACCCCCAGCTTGGGATGCCCATGGCCCGTGCTTGTGAATGTTTATGTGCTGGCGCTATAAATAAAGAGCATTTAGTTAGCTTTATTTTATGACTGGACGGAAGGCAGGTTTTGGAAGGGCTCTCAGCATGTGCATAAGTCTTCTTCCTTCAGGGCCTGTTAATCTGCTGACAGCCACACACCTTTTCAGAGACTGTGTGTCCACTTACATTCTGAACTCAGATATGCTCGCTGGGGAGCTCCACCGTATCATGCTCTTACACCAAATGACCACGTGAATATTTATCCACTGCCCTTACAGTGCTGCATATGATCTTGTCTACTACTTGCAAAATAATAATCGTCATGGAAGCATCTTCGATGAAACACATGCATGATTTCAAATATCTTTATTTGATCTGCACGTCATGCCTCATGATTACAGACATTAGTGGTCGTGTATGGTATGTCACCTTTCTATGGTATGTAGCTTCACAACACAGTAAACTTTGTTTCCCTCATAATTGTTTCTCATTGCCACGCTTTCTTTCTGGTTAGTTCACATTAACACCACTGTCCACATCTTTTCATTGGTGGGTCTCATCCTTTATTTTTGCTCTGTGTAAGTCCTGATTAAAGCTATTAAATCTACACTTTATTTGTTTACACAAATTTACACTGTTGAATCTATAGAATACTTCCTTACATCTAGCATAATATTGCACTTTTATCTGTGAAGTCAGTCACTGCTAAACTCTCAGAAGACTACTGGATTGTGACCAGCTCTTGTCATTACAAGGTAAATTGGAGCCACTTCTTTCTCAGGATAATTCGAAAGAACCATTTTGTTTCATGTGAGGGGACTCCGGAGCATGGACTGGGATTGAGAACCAATGCAAGTTCTATTAAAACATCTAAAAAGAGTGCTGAAGGCATGGCTTGTTGCTCAGATCGGGAATATTATATCGGACATTGTAAATAGATGCAGTGGCAAGACAGTGAACTTTAAATGCTATTTGAAATTAAATGATACTAAATCTATTTTGAATGAATTTTTAGGAGAGAGCATATTTAGGAGATTGTAGATCTAAACTATATAGAGCATGCTCCCATACTTAAAAGGAAAGACAGGAATGGTAAATTACTGAAATCAATGTAGAATTTCAATTCAGTCCTGGTATTTGTGTGCTTACACAAAAAATAATTTAGCGGAAGCATAACTGATTCCATTTAGATTGTGAAATAAAATGATGGAAGTTTGTTAAAATAGTGGAGAGAGGAAAGAATAAAGATTGTTTTAAAACAAATGTGTAGGGCTTTTTAATGCAAGTTTTTAATTGCGTGGAAATAAAGCAAGGCTTTGTATTTGGATTTTATCAAAATTTTAAAAAACATATGTATATCTATTACACTGGCATGTGGCAATATTCCCATGGAACAGGAAAAAGGTCATTTTGTTTGCTTAACAGCTCTTTGAGATAAAGAGAAAAGCTTATGCATATGCAGCAACCGGAAAGATCTTCAATACAATTCATTGTCTGATGCTCTATTTTTATTATTATAAAAATACCTTACATAGTGACCTTCATCCTGACATCAAAACACTAACTGTACGCACATGGACATGGATTGTTTCAGCAACCTCTGGGGTGAAACAAAGCAGCTGCTTAACGCTGCACAACAGTGTTTTATGCAAATGTTTAGGACATGAAGTGAGAAAAATATCAAATCTTTTTAAAGTAAGCTGTCCATCTTAGTGCTTTCTACAGCTTCCATCACTGGGCATGTAAGCACTTTTCAGCTCAATTAGATTTGTTTAAATAAGTCTCTAGTGACCTTCAATTAATCTTTTGTTCTTCTCCATTCCTTTTTTATAGAAGATAGTGCTTGGGCTGAAAGTATCCAGTCATGTTTCATATATATATAGTCCTTCAGGGATCATACATCAATGGATGCTCAGTTGTATTAAGCTCAGGCTCTAGTCCCACTCCTGGAACGTCCCTGACATACATCATACCCCTCACTCCCCGTATGCCAGGGTTGGGGGAGTGGCTGTTATGCAGTGCAAAGTGGCCTATGCAGACCAAAGATCCTGGCCCTTTAACTGTGGCCCTCAAGCATTTTGTCCTGGGTTGCATAACCTGCATTGTCCCAAGAGTGCAGTTTATATTGGCAGGTCACAGATGTGAGTGTAGGTGTAATTGGGTCCCGATCATTTGGCCCTGAAGATCATGATTAATGTTTCGAATTGACCCTGAAAGCAGACCGCGGCTGAGCCAGAGGCATGAATAGTGGGCTAAGTCACTGTGCTCCTTGTTGATGGCGATGGGGTACCTACAATCTGTAGATGCTGAAGTCACCACCAGCTTCATCCTCACGTTCAGTGAGTTTCAGTGATCCCAGCTGGAGATAAATCAACACGTGGACAAGGAGCAACATCCCCTTCTGGGACAAAGGAGTACATTTTCTAGTGGTCTGCAACTACAGTAGGATCTTAGAAAATACTGATTCAAAGTGGACTTTATCCCAGGCCTTATGGTTAATAAATGAAGCTCTGAATGAGAGCCTGACCTGAGATCCATATTGTAATTTAGAAGCAGTCAGTGGGGCTATTTGCATGAGAATAGACTGCATGAGTGATCCTTTAGGTTGTAAATTCAGGAATCTCAGGACAGCAACTTGATTCATTTGTGTGTCTTTGAAGTGGTGTGAACTGAAGGTGCTGTGCAAGTAATAATTATGCAGAAAGGGCAAGCAAGGTATGTAACAACCACAGATGGTCAGCAGGGTTTCCAGCTCCTTTGCAATACAACTCTAGTGCCAAAGGGCCATCGCACCATCCTGGGCCTGGGTTCAGTTCTGACTTAGGACAAGTACCAATTTCCTTGTCATTTGGCATTTGGGTGAGCCATCCATTTTCCAGAAATAATTAGCCTCCTTCACAGAAATGATGTTTAATAGGCTATTTATTTTATCATAAAGCAGTTTTGCCAGTAGACTCTCTCACAATAATGTGTTAATTGTTTTGGGAGGAAAAGTCATGTCTTTTTCCATTCTGTTTGTGATCAGAGAATGTCTAACTAGCCAATGAATTATATAAATATAATATATGAAAAGTAAGATGTCCTATATCAAATGGTCTTGAGAGTCAATCACTATGGGGGCTTGCAGTGTGGCCCTATTCAAGGTTTCTAAGCTGATATATATTCTATATGTGCCTTTAGAGTGTCTCAAGTTTACATGCCCCTTCACTTGTAAAGCTTGACCTGAGTGATTCTACACTATCAAATTCTGTGCTTTCAATTTCTGTAAAATTTAAGTTTCTTAAGTTTCTACAACTTATGGCTGTGAAGATGACCTTCCAAGTTTGAACTGGTATGCACTGGGTTCTGATCATCTGTTGCCTCCTCTGCTGCATGCTATTTTCCCAAACAGCAGAGTGAGAATTTTAACAAAACTCCAGTCAATTTTGCTGTTGCTATTCAGAACTCTGAAGGTATCAGTAATATTGTTAAAAATCATGTCAATTTTCCTCTGCTGCTGCTTGAAAAATCTGTGAGCAGTAAGGGAGGTGGTCACTGAAGTATTCACTGGAGAGAAGGAGCATTAAAAATAAAGGCTAGTAGGTGCTGGTAAACGTTCTCTCAGAATTATTGTTTAGATGCCTAAATTAGATCTGACATCCACTTTGGTAAAATGGTTTTCATTCACCCTTCAGCTAGCTTTAACAATCCACCCTCCTCCATTGAGACATTTTGAATGCAGGCTAGTCTCCAAGATCTGTGGAGGTAAACTTCATAAGGAGAAAACTAGGTTACTTAACAAGTTAGCAGTAACTTGAGTTTTTTTCCTTTCATGATGACTCTTCAAATCCCCACTCCATCTCCCTCTGTCCGTTGTGGTTTGGCGTTCGTGGGCAGGGGCGGGAGAGAGTGCTGAGGAGTGTATGATGTTGGCCATAACAGAATAAAGGAGCACAATAGGTCTTTGTGCCTCTAAGTCATAAAAGTAGTACTTACTAGCATTAAGACATGAAGTACTTTTTGTTTACCTTTTCTGCTTTTCCACTGATCTGGGTATCCATGAATGTTGTGAAGTAATCTAATTTTTTTTGCAATATATCTGTTCTAAAATACTTGTTTTAAAAACAATAGACTCCAGGATTTAAGTTACCCAACCTGTAGGTGCTAGTCAAGAACACTACTGACCTTTCTCCTGGATTTTGACAGCACTATAACATCGGGCACGTGAATGCACAAGTGTATATGGTGAATTTTTTTTTCCAGGAAAACAAAGTCCATGAATCAAGCATTAGTTGGGGGCACTAATTATGTGGCGAAAAGCAGATCCAATTTCACATATGCCTTCTGATTTTTAAAATAGAAAAATTATAATAGTATTAATATTGTTGCTAGAAGAAACTTTCATACTTATTTTTATTAAATGAATGTTATAGACATTTTGGATTGATGTGTTGAATGAGAACACTGATGCACTGTAGAAGTGATAGATGGATTTATGCATGCTGCATTTTTCTTGATGGATTAATTTTCAGGATTACTGTGTTACTATTTGGAATAGCATATGGCATACTTTTTGAAGTGCTTTTAAATGACTGCTTCTCCAAAACCATTTTATGTGAATAAAGATGTACAACATGTTCTTTTCCTTTGTTATGAAATAGTCGTTGCCATCTATTGCGGGTCTATTCTGTGACTAGACCAGCATTCTTGGCAGTCATCACCCACAAATTATCCCATTCATAGCACCTTTTAAATGCGCATGCTCTTCTGAAAACCTTTGCAAAACAAGTCTATATTTGAAATCAGACTTAACAAAAGATGGAAGTACTCTATGAAAAGTACAAAGTAAATATTAGACAAAGGTCTCTATACAATTACACATCTGTAATTAGGTGTCTTTGTATATTCAGTGCCTCTTACCACTGAGAACAGTGGTCAACCTGAAGTAGACCTGAGCCAAAGCCCAGTGAAGTCCCCGAAAAGACTCCTATGTCTTTAATGGATTTTGGAACAGGCCAGTGGTGAGGAGCTACATTTAGGAATAGATAGCCCTATTCTGTTCTGCCTACTATAAAATAATTTGAATGTACATATCAGAAAAGATCACTTCTTTTAAATCTATTCTTTTAAATCTAATATAATCTATTAATCAGACATCTTTTTCTTCAGTTATGTTTGACAGCAGTATACCTCATCCTTTTATCTTGCTCTTTAAGAGCTGCAAGCTGTGTCAGTACCAATATAACTCACAGAAAGTGGATATAGCAATCAGTTTCTTTCTCACTTCCTATTTCCATAATCCATTTAAAAACGTTTACAGCCAATGTAGGTAGTAATGGTAAAGTGGATGCCCAGTAAAGATATCGATCATGTTTCTTATTTCTCTCTTAACCAACAAAAATGTCCAATATGTTTTACTTGACACCGTCTAACTGATCATACTATCAGTGAAACACGTCACTCTTTATATCATTTATCCAATGATCGAATCTGAATGTTCTAAAGGGCTTGCTGGTACTTTACTGTATGCATTCTGTACCTGCTCAGTTGATAAGATGGACTGGAAGAACAATGGAGGACAGTGTTGGAACAGCTTACTGCTTATTTTGAAATTCACTGGCAATGTCTCCTTCCTGCAAATGGCAGGTCAACAGGCTTCCTTTAATACCAGTTACTCTGTTTAGCTCAAGTGGTAGAAAACTATGCTGTGGATCCCAGCTCTGTACCCATTTGGGGTAACCAGTGCGTATCCACGGATTCTGAATGATTTTTTCCAATATTTTTAAAATGTAGAAAATTACATTAAAAAACCCCTACATTAAACGATGATGCTATTTTTTCCATAGGGGCCCTGCCTTATTCTTGGCACAGGATGAGTGGTACTCACTGAATGGCTAATTTCTTCAATTGTTTTTCTTCATCAGTGTGTGGCCTCTGATTACATACCATTGAACTCCTGCACAGAATACAGAATTATTAACTTCCTGATGAATTTTTCTGTGCTGTTCTCATTGTAGTATTTTATTTCTTTACGAACATTCATGAATTTACTTTCATAATACCCATATGAAGTGGTATTATCTTCATTTTACAGATGGGGGAACTGAGGGCACAGTGAAATTTAGGTTAAAAATATTCACTAATTTTGGGTGTGAGAAGCCTAGAAACTCATTTTTCAGAGTATTTAACAAATAAAGGGCTACAAAATGTTAAGTCCAGAGCTCCAATGACCTTAATTGCAGTAGTGAGTGCTCAGCACTCTTGCTGATGAGGCCCCATGGGCACTCTTAGAGATCAGAGGAGACGGGAAGTGATGAATAAAGTGCAGTAACTATTGAAAACTGTGCTTTGTGAGACTTACCCAGCATCTCGTAGAGTCAGGGAGAGAATCCAATTGGCCAGCGTAGCATTCAGTTGACTTAATAAGACCATCCTTTCCCCTCATGTAGCTCCTGCCTCATTCACTACAAATCTTTCAGCTTCTGCAACAAATGAGTCAGGGCCCAAGAGATAACAGTGCCTCAATCACTACATAACATCTTTGCACTGAATTGGACAAGCTCTGTGGGGAAAAAAATCGTATGTGATCATGTAACTAGAGACTGTATCATAAAATATACGCACAAAGGGACATTTCTTAACTTTTCTGTATTTGACTTTGCAACCTTAATATTCTTTTAATTTAATTATTTTGGATGTAATTATTGTAGTTGCTTACAGGCCTCAACTGAAATGAGGACTCCATTGTAGGAGGTACTGTACAAATACATACTAAGAGATGGTCCCTGCCCTGAGAAGCTTTCTGTCTAAGTAGACCAGACAGACAAAGGGCAGGAAGAGAAACAGGAGTAAAATGACTTGCCCAAGGTCATAAAACAGAGCTGAGAATAGAATCTAGGTTTTGTGACTTGCACTTTAGGGCCCTAGCTACTAGCCCACATTACCTCTTACAAATGTACTCAGTGTGTTACAGACAATATTAAATGTTTTCTGCAAATCTACCTTATGTCTCCTGAATCAGTTTGCTCCTAGCAAAATACGAGTTCTGCAGCATGTTCAGTTGCATTTCATTCTTTCACACTCCACTACTTACAGAATCTTTAAATGGTGCAATATCCAGATTAGGCTCATGGTCACAATGCAAATTAGTGGCAGATTATTGACCAGAACTCACAAATTCTCAATTCCTTGTCCCTTGTTAATTCTATTAGCTCATGGTATTACAATATGCTGTTAGAATTAAAGATAGCAATAAGTATTTGAAACTGCCTGTCCAAAGTAGAGTAACCAGGTTACTCTGTTGCATAGTCTTCCAGATTTTTCCTTAGCAATGCAAGCAAGTTTTTAGCCCCGGAGGAAATGCCATGATGTTGATAATTTTAATATACAAGGTTCTGTATACAGAGAAGCTGTGATAAAAAGCAGGAGAGCATTTCGTCTCTGCCTTGGTCTTTCTAACAGGAATTAATTCTTGAGGCAGAGTTGCTCCTTGGGAATCAGGCATTGGTGTTTGGATGTGATCCTTGAAAGAAGGGGTTGCTCTGCATGTTGCTGGTACACAAGCATAAATAAAGCCATTTATACAAGAGTATAGCCAGACTCAAAGTCACTGATTCCTCCTCCATTGTGAAGCTAATTTTTAAGGGCCCAGAATTCTACTTGGCAGAAGGGTGGTGAAAGAAGAGGCGGCAATGTAATAACAGTCTAATCTGAATTTCGCTGAGTTCCTATTTAACCAGAAGACGGGCAACACTAGCGGAAGCTTCTGCATGCCATTCTTCCTAAAGGCCACAGAACAGACCTGAGATACCAACTCTAGAAGTCATAAGATTAAGAACGGAATGGAAGTGAAGACTGAAAAGCTCAGATTCCTAGCAAGGGTGCCAGTTGTACAGCTTGTGATACAGAAATTTGTTATCTAGAGAATGAGCTGAGTGCAGTAACATGTTTTACATAGACCATTTAACAGCTATCATATGATCATCTCCTGTCACTGCTAATCCTATTCAGCTATGAACCAGAGGCGTAGAGCTCTTTGTGCCGATGTTAGGCCAACTGTTTCCATTTTAAATTTTCAAAGGTCAAGCACGCAAAGTGCTGAGCTCTTCTAAAAATCTGGCCCTTTATTTTGGTCCCCTAAATAAGAGGCTAAGTATTTCTGAAATCTGTCCCCAAATGTGGGTGCTGAGCCCTCTGAAAATTCCAGCCTAAGCGTCTTGCCCAGGGTCCCACAGGAAGTCTGTGACAAAGTCCTGAGTTTACCCTACGTCTCTTGAGTTTCAGTCTATTGCCTCAAGCTCAAGATGAACCTTCTATCTCTCCCACCACTCCTCTGTGAAACAATGCTTGAGAGAAAAATTCCTACTCTGTGACAGCTTCATTTTCAACATGGTTGAGAAGTTTGTCCATTACAATTGGTAGTGCAGAAAGAAGCCTTGTTTTATGTAAATTAAGTTAAAATAATGCCCTTTTCAGCACTGTCAGAAACGTGGTGGCCTTACAACGGAAAGTTAATTGCATGTGACACTACAATTATTTGTCATTCTTAACAGTTTCTAACTTTGTCCAGATTTGCTTTAAATGCAGCATAGAGAATAAGAAAGTTCTGAAAATGAGATACAGCTGTTCAGCAAAAATGAAAAGTTTGAGGTAGCAGAAGACAGTCTGGAAGCACTGACTTTTAGCAAAACTAATCTAATTCCTTGCTTATTCAGAGTCCCAGTGGGTTGCTATCATGATATGTCAGATTTTTTTTTAGTTACTGGGCTTTTTTGTTCTGTCTTTAGGTTAAGAAAGAGACCTTCCCATACTCTGTAATTAGCAGCCAAACACCAAGGAATTAGTATTGTCCAGCTGATGGGCTCTGTGATTTTGTTTGATTGCTCCCAGTGAAGAAATAACCACTCTGCCACCCACCAAATCTCTCAGGAGACTTTTGTATTTTATACAGCCATACAGGCAGCATTCAAACACTGTTAAAGAAATAAGAACTTTGGGAGAGATTCTACTGCCTATTAAGGTTAAGATGTAGGTTACACCTTGACATTTTCAGAGCTTTAATTTAAGCTACAAATGGCACAGTCATAGCGGTCATCAATTTAAGATGCCAGAAGCAGTGTAGGTAAAAACAATCTCTTACTCGTAAGTTTAGCAAAAAAACACAAAGCCCGCTAATGGAAAATATAATCACCAGCAAGAAACTTCAGGAGAAAGATAAAACTTCTGCAGAAAAGGATCTGGGGGTTACCGTGGATAAGAAGCTGGGTATGAGTCAGCAGTGTGCCCTGGTTGCCAAGAAGGCTAATGGCATATTGTGCTGCATTAGTAGGGGCACTGCCAGCAGATCGCAGGAAGTGATTATTCCCCTCTATTTGGCATTGGTGTGGCCGCATTTGGAGTATTGTGTCCAGTTTTGGCCCCCCCCCCCACTACAAAAAGGATGTGGACAATTTGGAGAGAGTCCAGCAGAGGGCAACAAAAATGATAAGGGATCTGGAGCACAAGATTTATGAGGAGAGGCTGAAAGAACTAGGCTTGTTTAGTCTGCAAAAGAGAGGAATGAGGGGGAATTTGATAGCAGCCTTTAACTACCTGAAAGGGGGTTCCAGGGCGGATGGAGCTAGGCTGGTCTCAGTGGTGGCAGATGACAGAACAAGGAACAATGGTCTCAAGTTGCAGTGGGGAGATCTAGGTTGGACATTAGGAAAAAGGTTTTTCACTAAGAGGGTGGTGAAGCACTGGAATGGGTTACCTAGGGAGGTGGTGGCATCTCCATCTTTAGAGGTTTTTAAGCTGCAGCTTGACAAAACCCTGAGTGGGATGATTTAGCTGGGGTTAGTCCTGCTGTGAGCAGGGGGTTGGACTAGATGACCTCCCGAGGTCCCTTCCAACCCTAACATTCTATGATTCTAAGAAATTTGCCAATGAAAAGGATTATAAGATATAACAGTTGTTAATGTGTAAGCATTTCATTCTAGCAGGAATTCTGCTAGGAATTAACAGGATAAATGCTTTCTTTTTAAGATCATACCTTATGTCTCAGCTGCTTGTGGGTGAGGTGTATCTTAGCTCTGATGTGCAAAGGAGAATGAGAGTTGTTGAGATCAGACACAGTACCAAGAAGTTTCCCAGAAATCTTTAGGGAGCATGTAAGTGCAATTATCTAGCAAAAAGTTGGACCAGGGATAGAGTATTTTGTAAGCATGGAGGTAAATTCTGTTCTGTTTCATTCCTTTAGTCCCACTCACTTCAGTGCGATTGCATGATCATAACTAAAATCAGAAATTGATCCATAAGCTTCATTAATAGAACTCAACTCAAAGTGAAGGGAGGTATTAGTAATTTGTTCACATGGAACAGGATGTGGAAGTGATATTGGAAACAAATCCTTTTTTAGGAGATGCAGCTCTGCAGTTTGAGTCTAATATATGAGGAACAAGCATAGGGGACTGTATAGTGTTAGTAAACAACAATTAATATTTTTATTACAAACTGGAGCTGTACACGCCCAGAGACAAATTAAAGGCTTAGACTCCAGTCACCTTTTGTTTTAAATTGTGCCAAGTGAGAAGTAATTTTTCATGATCTTGTTTTCTGACGTCTTCAGTTTGTTGAGTTGAATATGAGCTGAAAAACTGATATTAGTGGCATAAAGTTTAAAACAGTGAATTGATTTTTAAGCTTGAACAGCCAAAGGCAAAGTTCTCAGCAACATACAACTATTAAGCCACAGGGTTCTGATTCTGAACGCTGCCATAGATCATTTCCACTTGTATTGCAAAATGTATAGGACTATAATGCAGATCTTGGTAAACACTTTGCTTAAAATCCCTACAGCACAAATACATTAAAATCTTTCATAGTTCTTTAGAGAAGAATTGTATGAGAAAAATGTCCTAATGGGAATTCTGTAATTGTCTATATCCAGATAGGAACACTGTCAACGAGCAAACGGTATATGAAAGAATGAGAGCAGGTTCAGCAGTGAATGAGGTTTATTAAATAAATGTAAGAAAAGGTGACACTGTTAGTGAATAACTGTTAGTGGAGAGGCAGCATAATCAATGGTGAATTTAGAAGTGGATTTGAGGTTCAGTAAAATGTTTCCCATGAGACAGAAGTAACTGTTGAAGGACGGCCCTGTTTGAGACTTAGTCTTAGAGTTTAGGGCCCGAAGGGACCACTAGATCATCTACTCTGACTTTCTGTATTTCACAGATCACCAGCACCCACTTAAGCCCAACCACTGAAATGAGACCAATGTATCACAGCCCACAGGAAACTAGACTCTTATGTGCCATGGGCTCATAATGCCTCTTCCATTCTGAGTTTTAATTCCAGGAACTGCTAATGATTTTTAGAGGAATTTTTAATCTTTGGGTGTTTAGCATTGCTGAGAGTGCTAGCATTTCCTCTGCTGGGTGCAATTGGGGAGCACATTGTGCACGATCCTATGCTGCTTCTGCTTCAGGTGTGCAGTTCAGGTTCTCCATCCTATTGCCTTTCTTTGCACATCCTCACAAGGGGAGCCAGAACATAGCCCTAGTAAGTGCAATGCTGTATATAAGGGCCATGGTGATGGTGTTTGGAGGCAGTGTAGATTGTTGGTTTTAAAGAGTAGGTAGCAGGATGCTCTCCTTTTAAAGGGAGAGCACATGCAGAAAGACGTGATGGTCAGGTTTTCTCATTTATTTCTTCTGTGTTTTTGTCATTATTGTAAACTTGGATTTTCTCATCACATGCCCGGTCTGTAATGGGGACTGTAGTTTGTTTTGTCAATGTTTCTTTCTTTCCCCTCTTACGCAAGCTTGCAAGGCCTCTTTTAGTCAAGGTCGAATCCATAAAACAGGGAAAGCAGAATGAAACCAATGCAATGACCCAGCTGAAGACATCTCAAGATAAGCAATGTAAATGGCCAAAAAGAAATGACCATTGTTACCAAAAGGAAGAAAAGCGCTCATATATCGCAATTAATGGGACTTAAAATTTGTGCCCTCATTTTGTCAGTCATTTAAAGTACAGGTAACTGGTTACGCAGCAAAAGTGTTACCTGCTTAACCTTCTTTCCTGACTTTAATATAAACAATCCAAAGTTAGTCTCTGTATGGGAACACAGGGAATTCTATACATCAGTTATACAACTGGAAGAATCATTAACCTTTTAAATATGAGGTGGTTCATTTTGTAATCTGTTGGGAATTATGTAGTGCTTTCAATATACTATACCTCAAAATGCTTTACTAAGTAATGAATTATATTAGAGTTGGGCTATGAATGCAAACTATCACCACAGCCACAAACGTTGATGTATAAAATAATTATTTGTTAAATCTGAACTCTGTCACCTGCACCTATTAGATGATGTATAGAGAATAGTGCTGTGCAAAACAATTGTTTATTTTAATGGCCTACCCAGAAAACATGAGTCAAACAGTAATATTTGCTAGCAGGATTCTGTCCCACAGATTAAGATATGTTTCCTCAGAGCAGGAGAGGGTTGCTACATACTGTGAATACAAGAGAACCAGTGTGTGAACAACCCATACAGGAGAAATACAAATAAATGGTGATTTATTATTATTTTTATTTCACTAATACCTTGAAGCCCCAACAAGACCAGAGACCCCATGTACTGGGCACTGTATAGGCACATAGTCAGAGACAGGCCTTCCCTGAAGTGCTTGCAATATAAAAAGACAAGAAGTGCCAGAAACTAAGGCAGAGAGAGAGAGAGAGATAAGTGACGTGCCCAAGGTTAGGTAGGTATTGAACCTAAACAGAGGCATACATAGGAATTTAACTTTCACTGCTTTTGGAGGGGCACGATCTGTGCCCCCACTGTGGCCCCAGGGTTGGAGGAGCTCACTCTCCCAGCCACAGCCCTGGAGCTGGAGAAATTCGGTGCCCCCACCCATTATTGGGAGGGCCCAGAACTCTGCTTGGCCTCCCTTGTGAATGAACCTAGATCTCCCAATCCTAGCAAATGCCTTAACCATAATATCATTCTTTCTATCCTGTGTGGGAGTTCTTTCTCTTGCTATATCTGAAGCTTCTCAGAACAGGAGTCCAAATGTAATTGAAAAGAGGAATGAACAATCAGAGAGCACGCTAGCCAGCTGTCCTGGTTTGTCAGAATTGAATTTTGGCTTTGAGTTTCATCTTTCTGTATCACCTATAAGCTCACATATAAAGGGACCAGTTTGAATGAACGTGGCAGCCGAGAACTCGGGGGTTAAAAAATTCTTTGGATGAGAGATATTAAAATGTATTCTGCCCTTCTCTAGTCTATTGATATAAAATCTGAGCACTCCTTAATGGGCCCCTCTGGCAGGGTGAACATTTCCCTTATTTACTGCTAACACTGGTCATCAATGGAAGGAAACTAATCTGAAAATTGCTTTTAAATAAGAGAAGCAACTGAACACTGAAGCAGCTGGGTTAGCTTTTGTTAACCCTTTCTGTTTTCCTCCTTTTTCTATTCAGAATAGAAAGGAACACCATTCAGATCAAGCTGTAAACATCTTGAGTACAAGCATTTCTTCGTTAAGTGTTCAAGAGCAGAAAACTGAAGCTTTTATTGATATGTGTAAAGTAACAGTGGTGCAATATGATAAGTGCAGCATGCCAAACAGAATAATAGGCACCAGTCTAAGGTAAACAGCTATGAGAAAGACAGCTACAGAATAACATGAGAGCAGTGCAGCAGGGATGTTTCATGGAACAAGTACATCATCTCCCCACTGTCAGTTCTGCAAATCTGGTAGAGGATTTCAGAATAGGGGCTAATTGTCAGGGACCACATGTACACTAGTCTACTGGGCTCTTAGGAGCTAATAAGTCCCTACCTGATACAGAGGAGGGACCTGCTAACAGTTACTATAATAGAAACTAAACCCTGACAGAAGACTCCACTCCTGGAATCCAACTGGCAGAATGCTGGGGGTTTTGATTGATTCACAGCTTCTATATAAAACCAGCACAGGACTAGGAAGTTGTCCATGCAACTGGTTTCTCCCTGCTTCGCTCTGTTTCTCCTACGCTACTTGCTCTTGCTTCTGGCCTTCTGGTAACCTGACCTTGCCTGCATCATGACACCTGACTCCTGATTTTGCCCTCTAGCCTGTCTCTGCTTCTGATCTCTTGGTATCTGATCTTGAATGACTCCTGCTCTGACCACTAGCTAAGACTGCCCATGCCTTGGTCGTGATGTCCATGTGCTATTGCTTCTATGAAGCATGTAGCCTGAAGACTCTGGGGTTACCAATCTGAAACACATTTAAGTTGGTCTTACGTATTTTGGAGAAATATAATTGGCTGGCCATCAGCCTGCTAGCCGGCAAGCATGTCTCTTTCAAACATCAGACAAATGTCTGCTTTTTCTCTGATTATTAGACTGCCCTTTATTCACACAGTCTATATGCCCAGGACTCTGTGGGCTTGAAGACCAGAATAACCAGTATACATTTCAGTCTTTATTTTAAATAACAAATAAGCATTGTGGTTTGTGTGTGTGTGTGGGGGGGGGTTGCCTTCCTCTAAATCATCAGATACCGGACACTTTGGAAGGTGGGACAGCAGATCGAATGGTGCAAAGGGCCGTACTATTAAATTCATTCCTATGCTGATATGACCTTTACAAATGTTATGGAAGGTAGAATCTTTGGCAATAAAGATTCACTTTTCTTTATGGTTCTTCTGTTGGGTGGGAATCAGAGTCCCTGTTCTTTGTGAATTGATTGTTTCATGGTATAATACTTTATTTAAATAGCCAAAAACCTCAATGACCTTTTAGCATAAGGGTCTGAGGCTGGGTCTACACTGACGGCGGCAAATTCGCCACCGTCACATCAATTGCTCTGGATTGACTGAGCGGTCTGCATAGACACGCTCAGTCAATCCAGGAGGCGACGCAGGAAAACCACTCCCATAAGCGGAGTAGCGCTGCGTCGAAGGGAGCGCTGTTCCCTTCGACGCAGCGCAGCATGGACGCCGCGCGGAGGAGATGCTGCAAAGTCGACGGGAGATACGCAAGTGATTTACGTCACTTGCGTATCTCCCGTCGACTGCCGCCGAATCGCCAAGGTAAGTGTAGACCGGGCCTGATTTTGTGTGAGATGTTGTTTTACAAAGAAGGAAAGAATGCTCATGTAGTTAAAATAAGAAACCTGAAATTCTGTTCCTTGTTCTGCTTTTGCTCGGCTTCCTGCGTCACCTTGGACAAGTCACTGAAATTGGTCAGTTTCCTCCTTTGCAAACTGGATAATAATTCAGTACTTACCATCTTCCCAGGGTTTGTACTACTCAATGTGTTTGTGTAAGTAATGCTCTGAGAGCCTCAGGAGGGCAAAACTACATTCTTCATAACATCTCTAGAATAAATGTCACGGGAAGGGCTCTCTTATATCGTGTGGTAGTTCTTGACAGTATGTGCCCTAGCAGCTCGTGTAAGAACTGTCTGCGATTCAAGGGAGTGCATGCTCTGAGTGGTGTGGCAGGAGAACGAGAGCCTGAAACATGGGGCCTTTTATGAGGCCTAAGGCTTGATCTAAAGTCAGGGTCTGCCCTCCTTCATGTGCCGGGGAGCACATGCTGCTCTTTCTTTCAGGTTGAAGCAGCAGCCATGCCCCTTTTCTTTCTAGGAAAGTCTGGCGGGCACTGTGCACACAACAGAGCCTGCAGTCATCAATATAAATAGAGAAGAAAGCCAGTTGTTCTTACATTTGATTGGAGTGTGGAGATATCGGCTCCCTCCCAAACCAACTGAAACTCTTACTGGCTCTCTTGCCATGGGAACTCCTGCTTGCATCACTCAAGAGGTGCTTAGTACCTGGCATGGTCTGAGCCATTTTAATTATTTAGCTCTCATCCTCTCAGGGTACATCTACACTGCTATTTAAAACACACAGCTGGCCGGGGGCTACGGGGCCGTGGAACTGCAGTATGGACATTTTGAACTCAGACTGGAGCTGGACTCTAGGCCCTGCGAGGTGGGAGGGGCCCAGAGCCCAGGCTTCAGCCTGAACCTGAAGATCTACACGGCCATTCAACAGCTCCATAGCCAGAGCCCCGTGAGCCCAAGTCAGCTGGCACAGCCCTGCTGTGAGTGTTTAATTGCAGTGTAGACATACCCTGAGCCCTAATTGCTGATGAGACTGATTGATGTGGAGCCCTCAGGTAAGCGGCCAGGCCTCAGCCAATGCACACTTGCAGGCCTAACCAGGTGACCCCCTAGTCTCCCAATGAGATATAGGCCCCAGTGAGAGCAGCTCCCTTCTGCTTAACATCACTGCTGCACTGGGTGTATGCCCTGCTGCTTGGTGGTTCTGATGCAGTTTTTGTTCTGGCCCCAGCTTGTTTCTGCTTCTGCTCCAACCCTGTTCTTGATTTCTGCTCAGACCCCTGGCTCTTGTCCCCAACCTGACCACTCGGCCTGACTGCCACTGCTCCAACCGCTATTCTGGCCATCCACTTCAGTTTCTGACATTTGGTGCCAGAGGAATAAAAGTTCCTCCCTGTGCTGTAGCTGACACTGTTGTTGGAACTGTACTGATGAGGCATCATAGCTACAGAGTTTGCTTGTCAAAACAAGACCCTGGAAACTACTGACCTGTTGGATGTGGAGTCGTTGCTCTCAATTCCGCCTAGCTTTTTGGTGGGATAAATTGATCAGCAGTGAAGTTACTTTTAAAGCAAACTAATTACTTGTCAGTGATAAATGCTATCATTGCAATTAGAGCAGTCACTTAAAATTGAAATAAATGGAAAGACGTAAAAATGTATGTACTGCTCTCATGTCAGTATGGTCGCAGTTCATGGCAACTGTGCCTGGATTCCCTTCTCTGGTCCACCACTCAGGGCACCTAACTCAGGCTTTTGGCTCCCTAGGCATCACACCTCTTGGGTGCAGACAAGCCTCTCTCTCTCTCCCTCCTGGCTGTGCTGTTCTCTGCCTACGCTGTGAATTCCCCAGCAAATCAGACTGCCTAAGAAGGCCTGTTCTGCTTTACTCCTCAAAAGCTATAAATAGCGGAATTGCTCTAGGTTAAGTTACCACGTTTCTTTCTGAGCAAGCACACTTTTTCTTAAGATAAAAGCATTACAGGAACAACCTATTGAAAACCATAAAAGAACCTACTTGCATGTTAATAAGCTTCACAGAGAACCTCAACTCCAACAAAGGGTTGACCCACCAAAGAGGTTCTCTGTGATCGCAAGTTCATAACAGCTGTTAGCTCAGAACAAGCACACACATGAATTGGTGATTGTTCTCCTTTACGCAGTTTTGGTCTTGGATCCGTAGAGACCAAGATTAGGTAATCAGACAGTGGGTTTCTCCTCAAGGCACAGCTTCAAAAGATTGTGTCTGGAGGGGGAGAATTTTCATTCCCCCTCACTCCCAGTATTTCATAGGAAACCTACTTAACTTTAAAAGTTTACAAAGTTTCAGATAGCCTTTTGAAGCTTATAACATGTTGTAGAGTTTAAATTAGTCAGGTCTCCTTTCTAGAGATGTTGCATACAATCCCACAATAATACAGAAAAAAAATTCATTTTAATATAATTGAGTCCTAAAATACTTAAACTTAATTCAGTAAAGTTTGTGCAGGAAATTGCTGTACCTGTCTAAAGCGTCATAAACACCACAGTGACTAAAAGAATGTGTGTATTACTATAATAGTATAGCTAGCATTACTGAACAGCAGGACACTACTCCAGCGTTTGATGTATTTAACAAGACCTAATGAAATAAAGTATATTACTTTGCAACTTGTCAGACAGCTGTGTAAAATACTAATGGAATGGACTGTGTGTTTTCCTTTTTATCATCCAACAAAAGTGATTTAGAATATCTTCACGTTTATGCTAATAAAGCTCTGCTCACTTTCAGACAGGCTGGTAATACAGCTCAAGTTTTTATTTCTTTAGGATGTCAAAGATTAGCAGAGAAGCTATTTTCATAGAAGGGTCAGCAATCTGTTTTTAAAGTACATAAGCCATCTTTTATACTTGACTAACATTTAAAGCTGTCTCATGGAATTTGGTTCGTTCCTTGCTCTTAGCCATTTGAACTTTCCTGTTGTCAGTACAATCTATAAAAAATGATATGGAAATTCTGCTTCAAACAGAAGTGAACTTTGAGCTCTTCTGAGACAATAGTCACAAGTGAAATCTGAACGTCTTTGAATTAGTCTTCTATTTTAGAGAGCAATGATGTCTGGATATAGAGAAATTAACAGCCCTAGATATTGAACTCATCCAGCGGTGCAGCTGCACTGATATAAGTATTCTTCCATTGCTGCAGTCTTACCATAAAGTAACTGGTACCTAGTGAGGGACTTAGGGTATTTTTCATGCTTCTGCTGTATTAAGCCTGGAGTGTATTTTGAACCACAAACTGTTGAATACATCAACTGCAGTTGCTTTTTTGCTCTACAAAGAAATATATATTCTGTGCTTCATGCATACCAAATATCACAACCACTGTCTTCAATGGTTGAAAGTGTTAGAATAGTCTGATCAGAAGAAACATAAGCAAGTGATGACTTCAGCTTTGAAACATGGGAAAATTGTTTCTGCCTATTAGAATAGTGTTAGCAAGTTACTTTTAAAATCAGAATGTTTCGCATGGTTTTCAATACTACAGAATTGTGATTATTTTTCTTTGTCACTTATATTTTATGCAGTTTTCGGCTGTAAGATGGAAATTTTATGCATTTCTGGTATTTTTATTACATTATTCTCCTAGATAAACTAATGGAGATATCTGTTCCTTGAACTGGAGTATTATGAATGTCTAAATTATTACATAGAGGGCATAGGTCAAATCCTAGACATTATTGCATAACTGAGAAATTACTTTTAAAATTTGCCTATGACCAACAACCTGCAATTCTTAATAGTTTAGGAGGAGTTGACATCCAACAGTAGTTATATTCAGAATCATCAATTTCTGGCAATAACTTTACCTTCCTGAGTCTAGGATTTATATTATGGTAGACTAAAATGAGGGTTTGATGGATGTGCATCCATTTCTTTAAGGATTCTTTTCTAAGCTTGCACTGGTAATGTCTCGTCTGACAGCCTATAAGAATAACAAAAGGGACAAGCAAGGGATATTACTAATATGTTAATAATAACTAATGACCTGTTCAGAAATTACATTCAGGATGTTTTCCATGTTGACTAAATAGGCTACAACTTTCATTGCAAACCAAATGAGTGTTAAAGTAAAGGCTTGATATTATAGTAAAATTGTCAAACATTTTAATTATACTGTCTATTCCTATATTGTAATTTTATTTATTTGTCATAATTTAAAAGACACTTATTACCTTTTGTACCTAAGTAGTGAGTTAAGACATACATTTATTTCTTAATACAGAGACAATATTGACTAAAATTTTAGGTTGAAACTCTGGACTTATTGAAGGCAATGTCAAAATTCCTATTGACTTCAGTGAGGTCACTCAAAAAATACTTTTTCCTAGCAGGGTTGTGTGGGTTGCATTTAGCCTCCTGGCTCTTTGAATATTCTCTGAATGCTGTCTATCAAGCATTGACAAGTACTTGAAGGATGTGGCCTTTTTGGCTTCCCACCTAGACAGTGAACTAATATTGTTAATAGTTTATGTACTGGTTTGAGGAAATGCTGATGCTGGAAAACTGATCGAGTAGCAGAGGCCATGTTGCTCTATATACTGTTTGGTCATCCCCCCCCTTTTTTTTCATTCACAACATGCATACTGATACTAACACATAACGTTAACCCCTTTTGGAGTGCCATACCAACCTGTTCTTTTCAAAGCAAGGGATTTAACATATATAAGGTCATAAAAATGATGCTTTGATAGATATAAAATGTACATTTGGTAGCACTAAGGAATTAAGAATGCCATAATGTGATTTAAATCATATGTATTGTCTTTGAAGAAAGAATTGTAAAGCTTTCGCTCTGTTGTATCCTGGTTGACACTAAATCTCCAATCAACTTTTAAAGTGCCAAACTCCTCTTTACAAAGTGATTTGTTTAAAAGTTTAAAAAAATAATTACATATTTTTTGTTTTGATGACTTGATTAATTGTATCTTTCCTTTCATGTCAGTGCTCAAGAAGTAAAAAATCCATTGCTGGATTTGTTTTTTATTTTGTTTTTTCTTTTCACATAAAAAATCGGACAACTTCAATTATAAAAAACATCAACAGTTCAGTAAGATAGAAAAGACTTTCTTTTAAGCACCTGAGCTGATATCCATCCCAAATGTAGTTCAGTGAAGACAAATGTAGAATACTAAGCCAGAGAGAGAAAAACAATAAAAAGAAAGATCTGCTAACCCATGAGCTGCTGCAGGTTAATAAAAAAGAAAGATTTAAGAGCATTGTAAAGGAAAAGCCTTTAAATCTTAATCCCAGTGTGGAACTGCAATGAAGACGACAAACTGGTTGCTGATATGTACAATATTGCTGGAATAGTAAAATATATATTTATGTAGAGTAGTTATTGCCATTACGAAGAATTATACCTAACCTACCATATAATACGGATTAGGGATTTGATGTGGTGGGTAAATCTGGTTTGTGGAACCACTTGTTCAAATTTGGTTACTCTGATGTATGTGGGAAGCTTCTCTATTTGCTTTGAGTGACTGCACTGTAGAGTAAGTGCTATTGGTGCTTATATATAATTGGCACTAGATGCATAATTGTTCCAACTTTCTTTGTAATACTACTTAGTGCAACAAGAGCTGAGAGTAGCTATTTAGACTCTTTGTAGGAGACTGGAAAACTTTTCAACTTGAACATACTGTCAGCTTTAACAAAGGTCAATGAGGATGTCCTCTTGTTTGTAAATGTGGCCTGCTATCTCCTGTCTATAGGTACAAGCTTGAGAGGACTGGCAGCTCCTTACTCACAGACCGTTCCTCTTCCCGCCCCATTTACTGCTTTATCAGTCTTACAGTTAGCTGGATGAAACAGAGTCAGTCCCAGGAACTCAATCTGAAGCCAGATATCATTGCAGACAATGCTGAAGGAAGTGTTGTCAGACTGACTGTTTATCGGGGTAGTACATCATCTCGTGATTTCCATGTAGATGTTAGTGGTTTTAGTATCAGGGAGAACAGCTCTGCTTTTTGGATTATTATTATTTTTTAAATATGTAGTCAGCATGGGATCCAGAGTAACACTAAACTGAAAATGTAAAGTAAGAAAACAATGGTAGTGAGTTAGGCCACAAGAACATATCAAAGTTAGTCAGTCTTTCCTCATTCTCTACTGCTCAAACATGCAAAGCAGTTCAGGCTTGCCATGGATTGTCCTGACCACCTAACCATATATATATTTTTATTGAATTTGACCAGTGGGTGGGACAGAATAAAGCAGACAGGATATGTAAATGTCGAAACTGATGGTCAGTAAAAAAATGCAGAGAGACTGAATTGGGCTTATTCCTACAGAGGAAAGGGGAAGAGAAGGAATTTTTTTTAAATGATAAAAGTGATCTGAATAAATTACAACAAAAGAACCCTCCCATAATATTATGATTTTAAAAAACAGATAACTGATTGTTTTGGTTGGGGATTTTTAGAGCGAAGTTGAAACCAAGCCACACAGAAAACTGAGAAACATTTTGCTGGAACGACAATATCTGAAAGTGTGTTCAGAGTAAGTAAATTAATCATAGAAGAATTAGATACGCTCCTGAACAAAGGTAAGGGAGAGATGTCAATATGGGATTTAAAGTGAGGGAAACAGTAGGAAAAAAAGTTCTAATACACAGAACCTTCACCAAACTCACCACAGAAATTTCTATGCATCTAGTACAACTTACAGGGATCTTTATCAACTCAAGAAGGGGATGTGGGCATCACTGTAGACCGCTCAGTAAACACCTTTGCTCAGTGTACAGTTGCTGTCGCAAAAAGCTGGCTAGTTTAGATTGTATAAGGAGTAGATTGTTAGTAACATGGAGATTATTGTAGTATCTTTATATAAACAATGGCACTGCCTTACCTGGAACGCTGTGTTACTGGTCACCTTATCTCAAAAAGGATTTTGCAGAATTAGAGGGGGTTCAAAGAAGGGCAAAGAGATTGATTAGGGGCATGGAAAAAAATAATATGAAGACAGATTTGAAAAGACTGGAGTTTGTTGATACACTGTATAGTCAATTGCTTGGCCACATCTTGGTTCATTATGAAATATACTCGAGACTAAATAATAGTCATTATCAGTCAAATTTATTGCTATACGCCAATAATAATGTAGTATGAATTCTATATGAGATCAGACTCTGGATAGCCATCTTGTGCAGCGTTGTTACACTCACCTTACGGAGAAGGTGTCCTTCCAAAGTTACATGCCAAAGCCATCTTTTTACACCCTATTTGTTAACATGTAAAAGGTACTATGTACATCATCTGAAACTAAATTTAACCTATCAACATTTTACCTTGTTTCTCTGGCACCAGTGGTGTACCCTTATTTCTTTATTATGAATGCATGCATTCCTGGTTTCAAGGGGCATCAAATCACCTCTTAGATTTCTACTAGGGTAGAACAATCATGCCTTGTCCTTTTCCTTTGGGATATTCCTGTACTGGCTTTTAAGAATAATTCCCTTTCTGTTGCTATAGTAAAGTACTCATCAGTCTTGTTCTTGACAGCTTTCTATTTGCTTAAACCAAAAACTGACATCAGTAAATGCAAGGGGTTATGGGATACTTCGTATAAATGAGCAGGGTTATAAAAAAAAAAAGCATAGGCCAATTTAGGCAATAATAATATTTATTATATGTGTGTGTGGATAATACATATTAATATGATCTGATAGCCAGCATCTATTGATCAACAAGCCCTTGCTTGTCCCCTTATTGTTATCACCAAGGTGACACCTTTGCCAAATTGACATATGAAGCAATGGTGAGAGCCTTTTTATGTGATTTAAAATGTTTTAACAAACTCTGTAAGTAGCAATACATAATTAACACATCTAGAACTAATAGACCTTGTAGCACAAGCAAAACTTAAAATGCAGCTTATATCTAAATGTGAAAAAGCAACATTCCAAGATCTGGATCATGGAAAAGATTGTGTAACTCTTGTTCTGCCTTGTGCATGGCATTGCTAATTTGAATAACGTGGGTCTTTCAGGTCTAGTAATGTTTTTAAATTTAAAATGTGTGGAATAGTGTCACATTAAAAAATGGTAGATACGTTTCAATTTCATCCTGGTATTGGGGCTCATTTTGGATAATACATTCATTTTGAAAAACTGGGAAAGATGTTATTACAGTGTCGTCCCCCCCAGCGGACTATTAGTCATCTGGATTGAATGACTGTTAGTCATCTGGAACATAGTATAGGAAGTCCTTAGGTTATCACAGAGGAATGAAGGTTAAAGCACAGTCCTTTCTGGTTAGCACAGGGCCGAGGCATGTTTTCGTGAACTCCAGTGTTAAAGGTCAATGTCTTTTGTCCATCTGATTTACTTTGTCAGACTCCTAGGTGTGCCCCAACTGCTTCCTGAAGTCCACACTTAACTTCCACCTTATACCCTTGTTCTTCAGCTGGGAAAATGCTCTTCAGCCTCCCTGCTGAAAGGTAGGACCATCCATATCCTTCTGGGTGATTGCTTACTAGGTGTCAGTGCCTGAGGAATTGGATCTGCCATTGAATACTCAAGAGCTCCATTGATATGGGGATTAAGACCCATACAGCTCACCCCATACCTATGTCTCTTTTCTTGCCCTGACAGCAAACACTCCCTTTTCAGCCAGGAGGTAAAAATGCATCACATAGGGGAAACTGAGGCATAAACAAGTCTCAGAAAATATTACAAAAATTCCCATTTGGTCACTCAATTGTCCAAATATGGTAGTTTGAAGTGCAGTTGAACACTGTTAGTTATTTATAGAACAGTTTGTTGTTTATAAAACACTTTCTTTTCTTCTGGTGCCTGGGGATTTCTTCATTGTGTACTGATACCTTTTGGTGTCTCCAGACTTTGAGATGTGCCATTAAACAGTTGAAAACAGTTAACATGATTAACTTTTTGTTTTGTTTTACTTTTCTCTTGTTTTCACTAATCCAAATTTATACATAGGTGAATTTAGATTATTTACAGTGTAACAGTGACCAAGTCAATTATAACAAGCTATGTTTTGGTACAACATATGACAGAAGAATGAACTGGGTTTTTTACTCTTCAGTGTTTTTTTTCCTTTGTTAAAATACGTTTTGCTTTTTGTTCTGATTTTTTTCCAATTTCTTTAGCACATATATACATATTTTAGATGCTTTTGTAGTTTTTGCATACAGACATTCATTTGTCCTTCCTTAACATGTGCATTACTAGTTTTCCTTAATATAGTGCTTGACTGCTAAAATAGATGCTCACTGTCAATTCTGAGAGAAGTTGTATTATTCTCCCCTCCTAAGCATTCTGTTTTAGCAAGAGAATTAGCAACAGAATTTTTACCCAAGCTTTTTGAGAACGAATCTACTTGTGATAGAAATTAAACTTCTGTGAAATATTTGGCAGCACAAACTTTAATTAACCTATACATTTTCCTTTCTATAGCACAAAAGAAATTAGTATAAAAATTAAACCACAATTAAGTTTAAATGCGGGTTTATGCACGCACTTTGAGGGTAATTAACTTTCATGACATTTGCTTGTGCTTGGGAGAGGTTTGTTAAGATTTGTTTGGTTAGCTTTAAAATTTTGCAGCATAAGTAGTCCTAGTATACATTGTTTTTAAGCATTTGGGCTATAATACATTGGTAACTATATTTTAATATTTAATAAAGGCATAAACAAGTTTATAGAAACCTCAAAAAGTTATTTTATTTCCATTAACTTTTCATTCATGTTGAGGTATTTCCTCTATGCTTTTTTCCTTTTAGCAAAAAGCCTTTGATTAATAATAAAAAAGATCTTTTTTGTTTGCAATCACATTATTTATTGAGGAGAAATATATGTATATATATATCAATAACTGCAGCCTTTTGAACTTAGTGAAGTTGAGTATTATGATAGTTAGGATCCAACCATAATATTAGAATTGCACTTATTTTAAAAATATTTTCATTGAGTGTAAAGCTGACTTGTTGTGACAAAATAAAAACAAAAATTAGTGACAAGATATACACAGTTTACAACTGCTACTTATGCTTAATTCATACTATTATATGTAATGTGTTGTGGATAATACATATTATTATTATGATATATGTGCTAGCCAGCATATGTTGGTCAACAGGATTGTTAGAGACTTAGAAAGGAGATGAACAATAGAGGTGTAACAGGTATGTAAAGTAAAGCATGTCTAGGGAAAGTGATCAGGAATCCTTGTTCTCTGTTTAATATTGGAAGAACAAAGCAACATTTAGTGAAATTAGAAGGTGGTGAAATTCAAAATCAATAAAAGGAACTAATTCTTCACATAATGTGTAATTAAACTGTGGAACTCACTGCCGCAGAAAGTTATTGAAGCCAATGATTTCAGAAGATTCAAAAAGGGATTGGATCTTTATATGAGTATCCAGAAAACCCAAAGTTTTGATTAATTACACTAAAATTGTGTAGAATAATATTAAAACTCATGTTTCAGATCTTAATCAAATCTTTAACTGTAAACTGCTGGCCACTGTCAGAGACAAAATACTGGATTAAATGAAGCTAGTCTGAACCACTATGGAAATTCCTTTGTTCTTAATAAGTCAGCATGCCCCCGTCCCTGTCTAAGTGGAAATAATCTATTCCAGTATATAGTTTGTGTTGCTTTATATCCCCACTCATAAAACAATTATCCTAAAACTTTTTTTAAAAGCCCTCCTTTACTCCATCATGGTGTGTGTGCTTACCATATCTGAGTAATTGTATAATCTTTTTGCTGTTTCTTCTTCCCCCAGCTTCATTACTAACAGTCATGGTAGGGAATTATCTAATAAAGCACTTTTCAATCAATTGGCATTTTCTGACAGACCAGTAGCATTCATGGGAAGTGGTTGGTTTTGACAAATTTCCCCATTAAAAAAAAAATTGTTGAAATTTGCTAAATGAGAAGTGTCATTTTTCCAGTTTTGAAACAAGTTTTTTATTTGAAATTTTAATTAATTTATTTTGTATGTGTTTTGTGTGTTTTAAGGAGAAGGTTGAAATTGAAATGTTTCAGTTGACTCAATTTTGAATTGTTTTCAAACTATTGATTTGCAAAATTTTCAAGATTTTGACATTCTTCTCAATTCAAAGACGGGAAAAAATAAACCAAAATCTCAAACATTCTTCAGAGATGGGAGAACTGTTTCCCACCCAGTTCTGTTTGATATTCCCTTATTATGTCATGTCTGAACTTATTCACAGTATCATAGAAGATTAGGGTTGGAAGTGACTTCAGTAGGTCATCTAGTCCAGCACCCTGCTCAAACAGGGGGTTTGTTGTTGTTGTTGTTGAAATTCCACCTGGTCCTGACAGAAAGTAAGTCTTTATATGTGCACAATATAATTTAATATGGAGAGGGGGGTGTGTGTGTGTGTGTGTGTGTGTGTGTGTGTGGACACGTACGGATGTGCGCATATGCAATATAATTCAGTGGAAATGGCCCTACTGGGGAGGTGCACTTTTAAGCCTCCACTACAGTCCTGTGTAAGCTCTTCAGGGAAGGGATATGCTTTTCCTTTTTCTGTGTTGTGGGGCAGCCAATGCTTATCGCTGCAATAGGAAAGAATAGTAATGGGTTTTTGAATTTTAACAGCCTTTTTAGCTTTCAATTTTGAAATTGCCATTTCATTTTTTGTAATCACAAAATACTAAGACTAAAGTCACTACATGCATCTTCTCCAATCTCATCCATGCATCACAGGGGTTTTCAGATCATAAAGGATAGATGACCTGACAGCTCAACAGGAGACATTTCAATTTCAGTTGAAAGTCTGAAGGTTATTAAAAATAAATAGAAAATATACATGTGCAAATTACTTTTCCAAGGAGTAAAAGACAGATTCTCAGCATCTGCCTGTCTGCTGATCTTTTGCTTTCTTTTCATTACCTATTGTATTGCCTTATGTAAGATCTATTTCACATCTAAGGAATATATTTTAAAGGCATATGAAAGAGAAGAATGTGCCCTGAAGAAAAATACTGATGCTGTATTTAAAAAGTCAGATAATTATGAAGTACCTTTATGTAATGAAGTTATGGCTTTACTCAGTTCAGTTTGGCATAGACTTTAAAATTAAACAGTTTTCTTTTATTTAGAAACTTTTATCCTGAAGCATCCTACAGTGCTCTAGAAAAAAGATTAACTGATCCACCACTAAAATATAGCAGCTGTTGGAACCGTGTACAGTAACACTACACAACAGTACAGGAAGGGAGTAAAAATCCCACATCCAAAATTATAATTTGTCCAGGACACTGGGATAATGCCCTTATTCTTGTCTCTTGCTAGTTTGGGACCCTTGCCAAATTTAGGTCCAGCAGGAGAAGTGAAGACTGTAAAAGTCAGCTTTCAATTTTGTCTTGACATTCTGGTTTTTTTTTTAGTACTTTTTACATTCTATTTTCTCATATATGTTTTCCTTGATTGCATAGCAGGGTGTGAACGGGATGCTTGACACATGAGTTAGTGTGTTGAACTTGTTTAAAGGTAGATGAATATTGTTTATCATAGAAAACATTTTATAAATGGGCAAAGGGGATTGTTTGGTCCTGCACATAGGTGTCAAAGTGGATGTATCCATGTCATGAAATAAACCAAACCAATGGCTCCCAACCTTTCTGGACTGCTGTACCATTTTCAGGAGTCTGATTTATCTTGCATTTTTTACCTCACTTAAAAACTACAAAATCAGACATAAATATACGTCACAGCACACTTCTATTGAAAAATTGCTTACTTTCATATAATTAGAAATATTGTACTTACTTTGGTGTGATGCTTGAGCACGTTTTTCACTTGACTCCTGTCTGAGGCCTGAGCCCCAGGCAGCAGGGCGGAAGCATGATGATTTAGTTTCATGGGACCCCCTGTGGAGTGGGGGCCTGGGCAGCTGCCCTGTTTGCCACCTCTTAATGGTGGGCCTAAACTTGCAATCCCTCTAAACCCATCCCGTGAGCCCCCTAGGGGCTGCAAACCCCAGGCTGAGAAACACTGAAGAGTTGAGTACCTCCTGGAAGTCCTCTGTGTAACCCCAGAGACACACATACCCCTGGTTGATAACCAAACAATAAGAGAATGTCAGTAGGCATAAGGATAATGTGTAGGAATACTTGGTTGTGTGTATTTCTCAAAACGCACTAAAGATGATGATGGAGCTTTCAAATATCAGTATGATAAATGTATATTGTAACAATCATTTTATTTACTAATCACTTTTCATGAGATTTGAACAAGAATATGCTGAGTTATAATAGTAAATATTTTTAAAAGAAGTTTTTGAATGGATCGTAAAATTCAGTGCTTAAGCCAGTATCTATTAGGGGTTAGGAAGGGACATTCCTGGGCGTCAGGTGATTTCATAATTGCCTTCTGATGGATTTCTTACACATTCCTTTGAAACCTCTGGTTGTAGCCACTGTTGGAAGTGGGATACTGGACAAGGTGGATCATCAGTGTGATTCAGTATAGCAATTCCGTGGTAGGTTTTGCTTTTACATATATGAAACCTAGAGTTAAACATTCACAAACAATATTCCTTTTCTTAGTATGTATTATTATTTGTACTGTGGTAGCTCCAGAGAGTCCCAGTAACTGACCAGGACCCTATTGTGGTAGGTGCTGTACAAACACAGAATAGAAAGATGGTCTCTCCCTCAATAAAATTACAATCTGAGTTTGTTTCTTTGCTTTACCAGAAGACATTCTTAATTTATTGAAATAGAAGTAACCTTTGTGGCAGAAAGGATTGTTTTCACTTAAATAATGTTTTGATAACTGTGGCATTTTATTAATACTTTTGAATATACAAATTACCATTATTTTATTAGGCCACAGTTTTCAAATTTTCAAAACCGAGGCACACATGACACAATGCTCTTTGTCCTTATAAAAAATCAGATCACTCACTTAAGGCACTCAAATTTGAAAAAAATTGGCCTTAAGAACATAAGAACAGCCAACTGGGTCAGACCAATGATCCATCTAGCCCAGTATCCTGTCTTCTGACAGTGGCCAATGTCAGGTGCTTCAGAGAGAATGAACAGAACAAGTAATCATCAAGTGATCCATCCCCTCTTGCCCATTCCCAGCTTCTGCCCAACAGAGACTAGGGACACTTCAGAGCATGATTTTGCATCCCTGCCAATCCTGGCTAATAACCCTTGATGGACCTACACCCATGAATTTATCTAGTTAATTTTTTAACCCTGTTACAGTCTTAGCCTTCACAACATCCTCTAGCAAGGAGTTCCACAAGTTGACTGTATGTTGTGTGAAGAAATATTTCCTTTTGTCAGTTTTAAACCTGCTTATTAATTTCATTTGATGACCCCTAGTTCTTATGTTATGAAAAGGAGTAAATAACACTTCCTTATTCACTCGCTCCACACCAGTCATGATTGTATAGACCTCTGTGGAATCTCCCATTATTCATCTCTTTTCTGAGCTGAAGTTCCAGTTTCATTAATCTCTCCTCATATGGAAGCTGTTCCATACTGTTCATTTTTGTTACCTTTTTCTGCACCGTTTCTTTTTTGAGATATGATCAGAGGGGTGATCAGCTCTGCAAACAGTATTCAGGATATGGACATACCATGGATTTATAAAGAGGCAATACAATATTTCCTGTCTTAGTATCCATCCCTTTTGTAATGATTCCTAACATTCTGCTATCTTCTTTGACTGCCACTGGATTTTGAGTGGATGTTTTCAGAGAACTATCCACAATGATTCCAAGGTCTCTTTCTTGAATGGTAACAGTTAATTTACACCCCATCATTTTATATCTATAGTTGGGATTATGTTTTCCAATGTGCATTAATCAACATTGAATTTCATCAGCCATTCTGTTGCCTAGTCACCTACTTTTTGTGAGATCCTTTTGTAACTCTTCGCCGTCTGCTTTGGATTTAATTATCTTGAGTAGTTTTGTATCATCTCTAAATTTTGCCATCTGCCTGTTTTCTCCCCTTTTTACAGATCATTTATGAATATGTTGAACTTTGGTCCTAAAACAGACCCCAGGGAGACACAACTATTTACCTGTCTGCATTCTGAAAACTGACCATTTAGTCCTACTCTTTGTTTCCTATCTTTTAACCAGTTACTGATCCAACAGAGGACCTTCCCCCTTATCCTATAAAGCTGACTTTGCTTAAGAGCCTTTGGTGAGGGACTGTGTTAAAAGCTCTCTGAAAATCTAAATGCACTATATCCACTGGATCACCTTTGTCCACATGCTTTTTGACCCCCTCAAAGAATTCTAGTAGATTGTTGAGGTATGATTTCCCTTTACAGAAACCATGTTGACTCATCCCCAACAAATCGTGTTCATCTATATGTCTGAAAATTCTGTTCTTTACTATAGTTTCAACCTATTTGCCTGGCACTGAAGTTAGGCTTACTGGCCTGTGATTGCTTGGTTTGCCTCTGGAGCCTTCTTTTTTTTTTTTTTTAATTGGCATTACATTAGGTATTCTCCATTCTTCTGGTACAGAAGCTGATTTGAATGACAGGTGACATACCGCAGTTAGTAGTTCTGCAATTTCACATTTGAGCTCTTTCAGAACTCTTGAGTGAATACCATCTGATCCTGGTAACTTATTACTGTTTAATTTATCAATTTATTCCAAAACCTTCTCTAACACCACCTGAATCTGGGACAGCTCCTCAGATGTCACCCAATAAAATGGCTCAGGTTGGGAATCTCCTTCTCATCCTCAACTGTGAAGATCGATGCAAAGAAATCATTTAGTCTCTGCAATAGCCTTGTCTTCCTTAAGTGCTGTCTTCGTATCTCTATTGTCTAGTCACCCCACTGGTTGTTTAGCCAGTTTTCTGCTTCTGATGTACCTAAAAATGGTTTTGCTGTTACTTTTTGAGTCTTTGGCTAGTTGCTTTTCAAAATTCTTTTTGGCCTTCCTAATTAAATTTTTACACTTAATGCTTCTTTGTATTTTCCTCAATTGGATTTCACTTCCATTTTTTAAAGGACGCCTTTTTGCTTCAAACTGCTTCTTTTACTTCTTTCTAATTTACATCCCATCATATTATATCTATAGTTGGGATTATGTTTTCCAATGTGCATTAATCAACATTGAATTTAATCTCCCATTTCGTTGCCCAGTCACCTACTTTTTGTGAGATCCTTTTGTAACTTTTTGCAGTCTGCTTTGGAAGGCCACAATCTTTTGATCCTCTTACTATGTTTTTTTAATATGGGGTATACATTTAAATTGAGCCTCTATTATGGTGTCTTTAAAAATTTTCCCTGCAGCTTGCAGGGATTTCACTTTTGGCACTGTGCCTTTTAATTTCTGTTTAACTAACTTCCTCATTTTTGTGTAGTTCCCCTTTCTGAAATTAAATTCTACCATGGTGTGCTGCTTTGGTGTCCTCCCCGACCAGGATATTAAATTTTATTATGTTATGGTCACTATGACCAAGTGGGCAAGTCACCTCTTGGATCAGATTATGCACTCCATTTAAGACTAAATCAAGAATTGCCTCTTCTCTTGTGGGTTCCCGAACTAGCTGCTGCAAGATGCAGTTTTTAAGGTGTCTAGAAACGTTATCTCTGCATCCCGTCGTGAAGTGACATGTACCCAGTCAATATGGGGAGAGTTGAAATCCTGCATTATTATTGAGGTTTTTATTTTTTATAGTCTAATTTTCCTGAGCATTTCACAGTTACCATAGCACCATCCTGGTCAGGTGGTCGGTAGTATATCCCTACTGCTATATTCTTATTATTCAAGCATTATTATCCATAGAAATTCTGAGGTACACTTTGGTTCATTTAAGATTTTTACCTCATTTGATCCTATGCTTTCTTTCACATATAGTGCCACTCCCCCAGTACGATCTATTCCGTCCTTCTGATATATTTTGTACCCTAGTGTTACTGTGTTTCTATGATGCCTGTTATATTAATAGCCTCGTTTACTATGAGGCACTCAAATACTTACAAAAATTATCACTTTTTAGCTGTATGCCATTACATGACACAATTGAATGGGACTCTTTTTTTCATTTGACTGTTTATCAGATCCTACTCGTATTTTATCATCATCCTTGATTTATAGGGACTTATGGGCTGCATAGATCTTTGTAACCATGGTTAAGATGGAAACTCTGAACTGTTATATCGTATTAGCAGGTTTTACAAGACAGAAAAAGATGATTTTTCACATTGGTTGGAGAGCTATCAAGGCAAACACAGATCTTATAACTTACTAAGTCATACTCAAGGATACTATTGGCTGTCTAGTGGACTTTAACTATGGTTAGCTTTATTGCCTACTGGTGAAATATTTTGCCAGACTTCAGAAAATGAATGCCTAATTCATATTAAACATCGTATTCCAACAGAAATGTAGAAAATAAAGCAGTTTAAATACAAAAAAGAACATTCTGAAAAAGCGATATTTTAATAAAATTCTTTTAATGAAACAGGTCAGCATTTTATTTTATTTATTTTTTCTATCGGTAAAGGACATTGACAAAATGTAGTCTATAATTCAAGTAAAAAAAATCTGTGTTGATAGAAGAAAGATTAAAATATATCATCAAATGTATCCTTAGCATTGACAGGATCCTACACCCCAGTCTCTGGAATATATAATTAAACACACTACCACATTAATGTTTTAGAAAATTGGGCCAAATCTTTATTTACATTCCGAAAGCACCATTAAGCTTCATTATTACATGAGTCCCACAGTAATGCTGTGCTACATCCTGAAATCCTTTCTGAGTCAGTATTCTGACAAATATTGTAAGGTATTGTGTTCTAAAGAAATTTATTAGCAAAGAATAAATTATCAAAGAGTCCTTCAGAGAACTTGAGCTCATCTCATTAAGAAAATAGGGCAAGATATACACAAGCTTCTGTGCTTTGCTGCATCACTCTTGTGCAATGTGCAAGTTCCAGTTTCAGACTCCAGCCCTTTTTGATGTAACTGTGTTCAATAGTCTTTTTTCCAATGGGAGAAATGTATCACCATGATTCTCTCATAAGTCCAAATTGGGTTAAGTATGTGTGCTCAAACTTGCCAGCAGGGAGGCTTCAGGATGAACTGCAAAGATTGCAAATGGTAAGCAGTGTAATAGAAGTCACTGCACTCCTGAAATGCAGCTGTGTCTGGTGTAGAGTCAGGTGCCAAACAGCATATTGAGTAGTGCACACAACTGGGGAACAGAAAAAGCCTGAGATATATCAATACTGTTGCATATTTTCCTTTGTTTTAATGTCCTTGGAGAGCAGATAGGACAGTAGATCCCATCACAGCAAATTGCAGTGAGCTCAGTGTTTTCTTCAGGGGCTATGGCTGAGAACCTTGCCTAGCTCTGAACTGGTTGCATGGAGTCTTAAGTATTTCAGAGCTGATGGACGCTTCACTCAGATGACCCCAGAGGTCATTAGACCAGTGGTCCCCAACCTTTTTTGCACCAGGGACCGGCTTCAAGCAACACTATTTTTCCATGGCCCGGCAGGGCGGGGTGGGGGTGGGGCAGGCACCCCAGCAGGCAGCACTTCACACCACTCTCCGCCGAGAAATTGACTCGCCCTTGTCAATTTCGGCAGCGGAGCTGGAATCGCAGGGTACAGTCTCCACCGTGAAATTGACTCGCCCTTGTCAATTTCGGCAGCGGAGCTGGAGAGTGGGGCCCACAACGCAGAATTTCCTTTTTAAGGACCGGGTCGCGTCCTTTTTAAGAACCGGTTGGATGTGAAGAAGAGCCGCATAGCCGCGGCTGAAGAGCCGCATGCGGATCGGGAGCCGCGGGTTGCCGACCCCTGGCCTACCAGATAGCTGAAGAGCCGCATAGCCGCGGCGCCGCGGACCGGCAAAAAAACCTCAACGGCCCGGTCCTGGTCCGCGGACCGGTGGTTGGGGACCCCTGCATTAGACTTTACACCATGAGAACTGTCTTGGTGGGATTGTCATTTGAGGTCAAATTAAAACCATCCAGAGCCATGAATACCCAATCTACACATCCTTTTGCCTGTCCTATCTCTTCAGATTTTCTGAGCAGCTGCTTAAAGTTGCAGCAATTATGTACTTCTACTGCATTATGCTGTCAAGGACAGAATCTAAATGCAGTTTGTCTACCCTATTATGGCTAGTCCACAGCTGAGATTTCAACCCTTCCCTTTGTTGCATCTCTGATGTTTGATGTATAATTATGATTTCCTAATTGCATTTTAAAACCAATTGGTTTTCTCTTCAGCATCCTCTTTCTCGGTATGCTTCATTCATGTTCAAGAACAGTGTGGTATGTATTGTTCTTACATCTCTGTAAATTGGTCATTTTCTTTTATGTTAAAAAAAAAAATCTCCTGGTTAATCATCCATAATAGTCTTGACAGTGCCTTTAAAAACATCCATCTGGTTGTTTTGTTTCTGATAGGCTTCATCTACCTCTATAGTTTATAAGGTTGGGGGTTATTTGTGATGTGACATCACTTGCCTATAAGTCACACATTTGGAGCAAACCTCTGTAAAACTCCAGAAGAAAATAATCACAAATTCCTAATATTAAACTGCAACTATATTAAAAAACCCAGCTTGAAATTGATTTGCTTCCATACCACGTGCTGCTGCCAGGAAATATAGTAATAAAATCCAAACTACTGGAAGGCCCTGGTGTCAGCCTCATTACAACTGTTGAGAAAATGACTATAAAAAAATCGATCCCTCATATCCCAGCCACATCATCAACCCATGAGATAATTCTTCACAATCCTAGATGTCTCTTAAGTTTTCGTGCTCAGAGATGTGGTCCCACACACTAGGCAATATTTATGTACTCAAATTCCCATCTCCAATAAATGTCACAATTGTGCAATATTGTTGACTTCAATGAAGCTTATTTTTGATTCACATCAGGGCGAGAGCAGGGAAAGCTAATGTCATGGATGTGAAGAATTCCATCCTGCAAATGTGTGCCTGTGCCGGAATTTAGATGAGGTCTCTTCAGTCCTGGCAGTACGTTCTCAGCAAGTTGTCGTCCTCTCCTATGTAGTGAGGGATTCTGTTAAGTGATCGTCAAATGCGGTGAAGGGGATGCCAATTGCTCAGCATCACTGATAACTGGGACAGAAAAATCCAGCACTGGGTTTGGGGTGCTCATCTAGGTCATTAGTTTGTTGCCTTTGGACTCAAAAGAAGGATGGTTGCATATCAATGGACTGAATCTGAGAGCAGTAGAACTAGCTCAAGGTCATTCTTCCTTCTTATCAAGAAGAAATCAGTACAAAAATGAATGGACAATAGGACATTCCTTACCACATAGGACCACTCTTAACATTGGTGTTTTAAATCTAGAGGTGGTGGTGGGCAATTTCCCTACCTCCTTCTCTCTCTTGGGAGACAATTATTTGTGGGAATGGAACTAGCCCCCTAGCAATTTATCTAGCAGTGAAGAAGAATCATTTGGCTGGTGGCTGTGGTTGAGGGGCCAAGAGAATCAACCTGTGGTGTCTACAAATCTTGATAGTTTAGTCTATCCTCCTTTAGCAGGAGCTACCCTTGATTAGATATGTTTGCAACCCCAGAACACAAATTTGCTCCAAGGTAGGCAAGGACCGGTAACCCAAGCTCAGACTCTTTCTTCTATAGTGGGAGAAATGCTTTCCCTTCCTGACTCCAAAAGTATGGAGAAGGATGCATCAGGACAGAGCTTAAGTGATTGTACTTGCTCCAGCATAATTCGGAGACACATGGCACCAGTATGTGCTAGCCTTTTTCAAGGAAATCTCTGTCTTTATGCCACTGATGCCTGATCTCATATTGTCCATCTGGGTCTGAAATCCCCTCACCTCTATAGTAGTGTAGCTTCTGAGTCTCTAGGGGAAGATAGGACCCACTGGGAGGGGTGGGTGGGGGAGAGAGAGGAGCCACTTCTCTCTCACACTATTCCATGTGCCTGAGTTGCAGTTGGGGGTGCTCAGCACTGCTGAAAATGAGACCCCAGGTATCAAAAGTTGAGCACCCAGAAATGCATGCCTCAGTTTTGTGGTCTCTGTAAAATTTCTTGCCCCTCAGCAATCTTGTGGGGCAATTATTGCAGATTTTGTTGCCTCAGAGGCACTTTTGGAGTATACGGTTCTTATTTATTGCTACTGGACAAATGAGGAATATGGAAGAGTGAGAGTGGGGGAGGGGGCAGAGGAGAATGGATATTAGTAAAATGACATGGTGAAATGTTGCACTTCCTCCAAAACTTCCATTCCTTTCTTCTATGGATGTGATGGTTTCATTCAGGGCTTGAGAGGCATGAGAGCTACCATAACCTTTCTATGTCCAGAGAAAAGATTAAGAAGATAAACTAATTTAACCCATTGAAAAAAAAATGTGCTAAACTCTAATCCCTCTATTTTTATGGAGTTGAGTCTGAGATTGTAAAACGATTGCTTGGAAGAAAATCAGAGATGGTAAATATTGAAAAAGCCTATTACAAAGAATTCTGAGGCTTTGCTTAGAATTTTGATAACATCTAAAAAAGGTCTTTCTGCAGCAACAGGATAATTTTCCTTTTGTTAGACTATAGCATTGCAGCTGAGACTTGGGAATGTAAAGACACTATCCACATATGCGCCACATCAGAGACATTCCTTGCAGGAAAACACAGGTTATGCAAGCAGAGTGGCAGATTATGTGTAACATTTGATCATTTTGGGTCAGTTTGTAACAGTGCAATTTCCAAACTAACTAAATCTAACACTTGTATGGTCTGAGCTGTCATTTCATAAAAATGCTCTTTTTACAAATTGCTTTTAAATGGTAGCTTTAGATTCAGAGGTTGGTGAATTATCTAGTCTTACAGCATCTCAGCAGGAATACATTAGACAGCACAAGAGATGCATACTTAAGTTGTCTGCATTATATAGAAAGAAAGATAGTTTTATCCTTGTTGACCTTCAGTGTATAAAATATAGACATGTTTTTTTCCCCACCTGTTCTGTTTGCAGAGCCAGAGGATGGAGAATTGGAGACTATATTATTTTTATTTTACTCACGACTCCCTAACATTTGTAGGTTAGTCAAAAATGAAGTATTGGTCTTTTTATAGCTTTTGCTTCTACCAGTTGTTATAAGTTCACTCTCGCAGAGAAAAGTCATTGATACAACTGCAAGATGAAGAAAGTGCCATTGATTTTCCTGGCATCTTGTGCTCACCGCTAATGCACTCACTAGCAGAACAGGTAGGGCTATCTCCTATAAAAGATCTGGCTGTGTCCACAAAATACTTTATTTAAATAGTTGTTTTGAGCATCTGCCATCAGCTTCAGCACTGCCACATGTGAAACATTGGTTATTTACAAGAAACTAGTTAATTGCAAATAGTCCTTTATTAACTTTTCTCTTTTTTAATGAGAATGTGTAAAATAGAGAACATGCTTTAGGAAGACTGATCCTTCTGTTGTGGAAGGAATATGTGGTAACGCAACATGGAATGGAAGATCCTTAATAAATCACAATGCCTTCTTATGCCATATTTAGATTATATTTAAGCCTTCAAAATAACTTGCATAGCATAGCAGGTTCTTTTTTATATAGTATTAAAAATTAGGCAGCCATTGTTGCTTTAGATAGCTACAACTCTTTCTTGGGGGATTTCAAATAAAATGTCAGGAATGATGTACGGTGTTTTCTTTCCTAATACCAATAGTGTCAAGAAGCAAAAAGGCCTTCCAGAATGAGAATTAGGAGGGTTTTTTGACCCTGTGTTAGTTCTTTCCAAGGGAATTACTTTTTATACTTCCAAAAGGAATGACTAGCCTACAGCCATGTTTTTTTTCTTTAAAGTGGATGAAATCATTGGATGAAATTCCTTTTGTGGACTATCAGGCTCAGGGATGTAGATTTAAAAGTAACACCTGGGGCCAACAAGAGATGTTATCTGTTCATGAAGACCAGACCAAGACCCCTTGGAAATCAGTGGAGGTTTTGGATACCCAAGGAATGCAGGATCAGGCCCTTATCTGCAATGATAACTATTAAGAAGAAAATAAGGGTGCTAGATGTGAGGTCAGTACCACAAGTCAGAAAGGACTGCGTGTCAGATAATCACTGAGGATAGTGCCAACTGAGGGCTGATACACTACAGAGTTTTGTTGACAGAGTCAGCTTTTGTCAACAAAACAGTGGAGCTATACACACTGAAATGTTCCTCCCACCGATGCAGCTCCCCTGCAATGCTGGTATAATAAAACCACCTCAATGAGAGGTGTAGGGCTTGTGTCAGTGTAGTTAGGGTGAGGAAGTGTCAGTGTAGACACTGCATTATTTACATCAGCCATTGGCCATCATTCTTGTCAATTTTGGCTCCACTGGAACTGTGAAATTGACAAGAAAGCCGGACAGCTAGAACCCAGTTGACCTCCTCTCCCCTGAAGAGCTGAGCAGCTGGACCCTGCTCCCAGCTAGGAGTGGGACAAGAAGCCCCAGGTGGCTTCTCTGCCCACTCCCCTCTGGGAGCTGGGGCGGCAGTGTCAATTTCACAACTGAACCATGAAATTGACAAAGCTGCTCAGCTTTGGGCAGGGAGTGGGTCAGAAGCCGGAGCAGCTGGACCATGCTCCTTAGGGGCTAGAAGTCCTGGGTATTTTCCCCCAGGTCCTGGCAGGGAATGGAGAGGAGAGAAACCACCAGTGGCTTCCCCTGGCTCTTGGCTGAGAGTGGGCAGGGGGAGGAGTGAGAAGCCGAGGTAGCTGGACCCCATTCCCTGGGGGCGAGAAGCCCTGACCAGCTTCCCTTGGCTCCCAGCGGGGAACGGGAAGTGAGGGGTTGCGGTGACTCGCCGGATGCCCAGGATCCTGTGGGGCAGCTGGGCTCCTGGCAGGAATCTGAGAGATGGGGCTCTTAGCTCTCCACACTGCGCCTCTTAGGTTGGTGGAAGTGCTCTTGCTGATGATGCACTCCACTGACCCAAGGAGGGTAGTGTGGCCATCAGCCACCACCATCATTAATGCGGTTGCTGTAAGTCGACCTAACATAGGGGGACTTACCTTTGTAGTGTAGACAAGCCCTAGTGTTGCAAAAAGGTTAAAAAAAACACTTGAACTGGCTAGTTAGTGGTTTCTCTGGTGTGGGAATATATGCAAATAGTATAAAGCTGTCATAGTTGGTGTGTCTGTCACTCTAGTGTGGGAGTTATGGCCAGGGGGAGAGGTGTCACCAGGAGTGATTCCATCAGGAGTACCAATCTTTAAGGGTTATAGGTAGATGACATACTCTGGAGTAGTCCAGAGTCTGGGAAACTGCAAACAACAGTTTTGCACCTGCTACTTTCCCAACCGCACTCGATGCTTATTGGGTACAGCTCAGAATTATAGAATCATAGAAGATCAGTGTTGGAAGGGACCTCAGGAGGTCATCTAGTCCAACCCCCTGCTCAAAGCAGGGCCAACCTCAACTAAATCATCTCAGCCAGGGCTTTGTCAAGCTGTGCCTAAAAACCTCTAAAGATGGAGATTCTACCACCTCCCTAGGTAACCCATTCCAGTGCTTCACCACCTTCCTAGTGAAAAAGTTTTTCCAAATATTCAATCTAGACCTTCTCCATTGCAACTTGAGACCATTGCTCTTCGTTCTCTTATCTGCTACCACTGAGAACAGCCTAGCTCTATCCTCCCTGTAACCCCTCTTCAGGTAGTTGAAGGCTGCTATCAAATCCCCCCTCACTCTTCTCTTCTGCAGTCTAAACAAGCTTAGTTCCTTCAGCCTCTTCTCATAAGCCATATGCTTCAGCCCTCTAATTATTTTTGTTGCCCTCCTCTGGACTCTCTCCAGTTTGTACACATTGTTCCTGTAGTGGTGGTGGGGAGGGCACAAGACTCCAAATGTGGCTTCACCAGTGCGAAGAGAAGGGAGTAATCACTTCTCTCAATCTGCTGGCAATGCTCCTACTAATGCAGCCCAATATGCCATTAGCCTTCTTGGAAAGAAGGGCACACTGTTGACTCATATCCAGCTTCTTGTCCGCTGTAATTCCCACATCCTTTTATGGAGAGCTGCTGCTTAGCCAGTTGGTATCTAATCTTTAGCACCGCATGGGATTCTTTTGTCCTAAGTGCAGGACTCTGCAGTTGTCCTCCTTGAACCTCATCAGATTTCTTTTGGCCCAATTCTCCAATTTGTCTAGGTCACTTTGTATCCTATCCCTATCCTCCAGCATGTCACCTACTCCGCCCACTTAGCATCATCTGCAAATTTGCTGAGGGTGCAATCCACTCCATCCTTCAGATCATTAACGAAGGTGTTGAACAAAACAGGCCCCAGGACTGACCCCTGAGGCAATTCGCTTGTTACCAGCTGTGAACTAGACATCAGCTGTTGATCAGTACCTGTTGAGTCCGATAATCTAGCCAGCTTTTTATCCATTTTGTAGTCCGTTCATCCAACCCTTACTACTTTAACTTGCTGGAAAGAATACTGTGGAGACTATCAAAAGCTTTGCTAAAGTCAGGATGTATTACGTCCACTGCTTTCCCCACTTTCACAGAACCAACCTCTGATAAGGCAGGTTTTCCATTCCTCAGATCATCCTTGTAGCCCTTCTGTTCCAGTTTGAATTCATCTTTTTTAAATATGGAAGACCAGCACTGAACACGTTATTCCAGATGACATCTCACCAGTGCCTTGTATAACAGTATTAACACCTCCCTATCTCTATTGGAAGTACCTCACCGAATGCATCCAAGGACTGCACTAGCTTTTTTCACGGCCACGTCACATTGGTGGCTCATAGTCATACTGTAATCAACCTGTACACCTAGGCATTTCATTTTCCCTGTCACTTCCAACTAATGCGTCCCCAGCTTATAGCAAAAATTCTTATTAGTCCCAAAACGCATGACTTTGCACTTTCCACTATTAAATTTCATCATATTTCTATTACTCCAGGTTACAAGGTCATCTAGATCTTCTTGTATCATATCTCAGTCCTTCTCTGTATTGGCAATACCTCCCAACTTTGTGTCATCTGCAAATTTTATTAGCACACTTCCACTGTTTATGCCAAGGTCAGTAATAAAAAGGTAGAATAAGATTGGTCCCAAGACCGATCCCCAAGGAACTCCACTAGTAACCAACCTCCAGTCTGACAGTTCATCTTTCAGTATGACCTGTTGCAGTCTCCTCTATGATCAGTTCCTTATCCATCTTTCTATTTTCATATTAATCCCCGTCTTTTCCAATTTAACTAAGAATTCCCCATGTGGGATCGCATCAAATGCCTTATTGAAATCTAGGTAAATTAGATCCACTAAATTCTCTTTGTCTAAGAAAATCTGTTATCTTCTCAAAGAAGGAGATGAGGTTGGTGGGACACAATCTACCTTTTCTAAAACCATGTTATATTTTGTACCAATTCCATTAACCTTGATGTCCTTAACTCCTTGCTCTTTCAAAACCTTTTCCAAGATCAACTAACTGGCCTGTAGTTACCCAGCTCACTTTTATTTCCTTTCTTAAAAATAAGAATTATGTTAGCAATTCTCCAGTCATATGATACAACCCCCGAGTTTACAGATTCATTAAAAATTCTTGCTAATGGGTTTGCAATTTCATGTGCCAGTTCCTTTAATGTTCTTGGATGGAGATTATCTAAAATATTGAGTCAAATCCAGCTTCTTATCCATTGTAATTCCAGGTCCTTTTCTGCAGAACTGCTGCTTAGCCAATCAGTCCCCCGCCTGTAGCAATGCAAGGGATTCTTCTGTCCTAAGTGCAGGAATCTACACTTGTCCTTTTTGCACATCAGGTTTCTTTTGGCCCAGCCCTCCAATTTGTCTAGGTTATTCTGAATCCTATCCCTACCCTCCAGCGTATCTACCATTCCGCCCAGTTTAGTGTTATCCGCAGACTTGCTGAGGGTGCAATCTATAGAATCATCTAGATTATTAATGAAGATGTTGAACAAAACTGACACTGGGACTAACCCCTGGGGCACTCCGCTTGATGATGGCTGCCAACTAGACATCGAGCCATTGATTACTACCTGTTGAGCCTGATCTAGCTAGTTTTCTATCCACCTTGTAGTCCATTCGTCCAACTCTAGAATGTGGGTGAGTGCATATTGAATAGGAAGGTTGGCTTTCATAAAGAACTCATTCATTATTAGGCAGTTTAAACAGGTTGTGTGTGTTCGGGGGGAGACGGTTAACGTCTTTCAAAATTTTGGAGAGAAAGAAACTGAAAACTATGAATTCCAAGTGCCAGATTTTCAAAGGTGTACACAACTATGCTGTTGTAAGAATGAATGCACACTGTTAGCATGCACCAAACTTTGCAATTGGAAGTGCAAACATGAACTTGGCTGTACAAATTGAGGAATTTCATGCCTATAAGCCCTGGGAATACAGTTGGAGTAAATGAAGCTCAATACAAATTTTGCTTATGTAAAAACTGCAGGTTTGCACCCAGGAAGGAAGAGTTGCCTCCAAATAATGACCTGAAATAGTCCTGACTGCCCCAGAATAAGAATATAAAGCTGCTAAGTTTCATGTCATCCAGACATTGCTCCAAGAGATGATTTATGAGCGTGGTGAGCTGACAAGGTCCATGGGGCACAGACGTACAGTTGTGTGCTTACAGATGTTCTTTGTCATGCCAGGTAATGATCCAAAGTTTACATTTATCCTTGTTCTCAAGAGCATGCAGTGTGAGGACCCGAAGTATAGCAGAACACTGCAATAATATTAACGTGTTGGCAATTCAACCTTCCTCATGAATCCAAGCCACTTCTAACCACTGTCCATGGGTGGAGATTGGTGCCTGAATACCATCTAATGGCTATACAACACTGCAGGATTTGTTGTTTCCATATGCAATATAGTTTTAAATTCAAGGTCATCATGAGCTCAGTTCTTCCACTAAAATTAATGGTGAAACTCCCATTAACTTGAATGGAGCAGGGTCAGGTTCTAAGTTTCTATTTCGGGATTGTGAGAAGCAGAGGAGGGGAGCAGCCATCAGCTAGATCTCACATGGTGAGTGAAATGCATTTTGGTTAAGTACGAACTCATCAACAGCCTGTTTAATTTGGCATCTACTGCTGGCCATGGGCAGTGCTTTCCTTTGGACAAAGTGCAAAGTCTCCACTTGCTGTATTGCAAATCTGTAGTAAAAGAGATACACTATCAAATAAATTGAGCTTTTATTAAAGGAAGGTATGAATTAAGTACCTCATATAATCGTTTTAACTCAGAATATTTTTTTTCATCTTCTTATGGTGTATGTTAAATGGATTTGCAATTTTCAGGAAAGATAATTTTTTTTAGCTTGACAGTGTTGTTATTCTGTGTGTCATCTAAGTGGAAATGCATATCTGGCCAAACACATGTAACAATGAATCGAACTATCTGAATGTGCTCTTTAAAGAAGAGCTGGCTACAGTGACACTCACTTTAGCAAAAAAGTGTATAACAATACATTCCATAAATAAATATATATATATTCTATAAATATAAGGAAAATGTTAATGTTGCAAGGTGAAGCACTCAGAAGTGAGGAAATGCCAGTTAAGGTTGAATATGCAGTCTTAATTCTGTCACTTTGTGCAGATACAGAATGATAATCTATTTACATAATCACATGCAGTTTCTCACTTAGTACAATATAATACCATACATTATTGTGCATCTTTGGCATCTTCTGCTACCAGGTATGTCTGACAAACAGCCTATGAAAGTCATTTATATACAAAGTGTTAGCTTCTCCATTGCCCTGTATGTTGTATAATTTTACACATTACAAAATGAATATGAAGTGGATGTAAAATGCTGCCGAACCAGAATGGTAACATTTCACATTCCAATTTGGTTTAGTTTAAATGACTATAAAAGGTACAGGTCAATGGATAATCAGGTTCAGAGTGTTCTGAGAATGGTGAAAGGACTGATTCTCTACCGAATTCCAACTTTGTTTTCTCTTCCTCAGATTTTTTTTTATGAGAGAACTTTTTTTAAAAAGTCTCAAGCTTTTTATTTAAAAAAAATGAGGGAAGGTTTATTTCCCCCCCCATCTCCTCCCACCTTCCCCCCCAACTCTTTATACTTCCAAATGATTAAGAAACTTTGGCTCATATTTCCAAAGAACTTCACTTCCAGACAGAGATCAATACCTGGAAGACTGTAGCCAAATAAGTGAAAGTTGTGGAAATATATGAGCACCTGGAAACCAGAGCTGTTATGGAAATACTTATGTAAATTTACTAGAATTGGTGGTCCAGCTATAGTATATGAAATATTGTTTTCAATATATAGGAGAAAATAGATCACCTGCAGTCCCTATTTATATAAAATGTCCTAATCTGTGTTTCATGGCCACTAGTTTCGAACACATCTGAATATTTTCTTTTGACCAATTTCACCTGTCCTGTTCACCCTGTAATTCTCTAACTTGAACATCCTCCTCTTGGATATCCCATCACTATTTCAGACTCATACCTTGTAAAAGTGGCTTCTCTCGTTTCTTCTTGACCTTCTTCCCTTTCTTCTTTCTCTAGCACTGTTAACTATTCCATTATTATACCTATTTTCCACTGTCACAATTTCAATTCCATTTTTTCTGCTGTCATTTTTGTACTCTACTATATTCCAGCTCTCACTAAGTCCTGTCATTTCTTCCTATATAATATTGCTGAAATCTCCCCCTTCCTCTTCAGCCCTCATCCTGCTCCCATTGACCTCAGTGTTCCAGGATCAAACCCTTTATCTCCTTGCTAGTACATGTTTTCTCCTTAAAGACCTCAGCACCACTTAAATATTTCCTCTCTTTTCTTCCTACTCCCTTGTTGCTCACTACCCTGTTCCCAATGCTTGCTACTTTGTTTCCTTCATCTTATCCCACTCTTAGTTTCATGTTTTATATTATGCAGTCCCATGGCGGCCTAATTCTTTTCTCTTTTCCCTCAGATACCTCCTGGGAACCCATTTCTGCGGGAAGCACTTAGCACACTGTTTCTGATAAAGAATCTTAAATTGTTCCTTCCTAGTTATCTGTATCTATAATTTCTCTACTTTCTCTTTTATCTAAACAGTTGTCTTGTGTCTTGTCTTTGCTTCTCTTGTGTCTGTTAGACTGTAAGACCTTCAGGGCATGGAGTGAATCTTACTCCATTTTGTAAAGCACTTCGTAAACTTTGTGTTATATAAATAGTGTCCCAAAATTGGGATTTGTGAAAGCACTCTGGGTTGGTTTAATTCACCTCCCATTGAAGAAGAAAATGCATTGGCTTCAGTGGCAGAGTTAGGTTGGCACTGAACACTTCTGGGCAAATCAAGACTGGCATACTGCATACAGTTCTGGTGTCCACATTTTTAAAAGGGCATAGAAAAATTGGAAAGAGTGCCAAAGAAATAATTTGGAGGGAGAAAATGCATCACAGTGAGAGATTTAAAGAGCCCAATCTCTTTATTTTACCAAAAAGGAGTTTTAGAGGTGACTTTATTTACAGTGTGTAAGTATCTCCACATGAAGAAAATACCAGTACTAAAGAGCTCTTTAACATGGCAGAGAAAGGAATAGCAAGAACCAATGGCTGGATGCTGAAACCAGACAAATTCAAGCTAGAAATTAGGTATACGTTTTTAACAGTGAGGATGATTAACTACTGGAACAAACTCACCAGGGAAGTGATGGATTGTCCGTCCATTGATCTCGTCAAATAAAAGTGGATGTATTTCTGGGAGATACTTTTAATCATAAGTTATTGGGCTCAGTACAGGAATAATTAGATGAAATTTAATGGCCTGTGATATGCAGAAGGTCAGACTAGCTGTTTTGATGGTCTTTTCTGGGCCTAATTAAACTATGAATTTCGAAAATCTCACTGTATATTTTTCTGTTTATTTGCAGTGATTTGTGTGACCATTTCAAACCCATAATAAATTCTCTGTGTAGTATTTCTATTCTCCCTGTATTCGTATTGTGGAAAAGCAGAATGCAAGCTTTTATCTACTTACAAAAGAAAAAGAAAAAACAGAAAAGAAAGAACCTCAGAACCCAATAATGTTGGATGAATTTAACATGTTTAGTCGAATTTACAGAAGTGCAAATTGCTCAATGGCATTTTTCTAATAGTGGGTGTTGGTAGTGGGGATATTTTAAATTTAAACTCTAAATAAATTATATACAAAGCCCAGTATTTTTCAGTGTACAGTGTGTAACATTTGGCTGATATGCCAAAATAAAACTTTTTTTCTGGCAATATCTTATTCTCGCTTAAAATTGATTCATGGATGAATAAAAAGTAGACAGTAGTGTTGAGTATCTCTTCAGCTGATTGTTAAATCTCCCAATAATCTTTGTAAAACAGCAAGAGTCCTGTGGCACCTTAAAGACTAACAAATTTATTCTGGCATAAACTTTCATGTAGAAACCCACTTCGTCAGATAATCTTTGTGTGGCTGTAAAACAAAAGAAGAGGAGAGAGGGATATCTTGGCATAGGATAAAAAGACAGAATTGGTAACAAAAGAAGAAAACCACATGCAGTGAGAAACTGGTTTTATTTTAGTGCTATAGCAATTCACTTTAAAAGTAATTGCCAATCATTCTGATGGATAGGGATTTATTCTTAGTACAGATGAACCAAATTCAAAGAAACATTATCATCTAAATTCCTATCTGCTTACTGGAATTTAATTAAAATTAAATTTTCAGCAATTGCTTTTCCACCATTCTCAAGGTCATATATAATTAAGCTCACCTGAAAACTTTTTCTTCCTGGAAGACTAGTGACTTTCAGTTTTCTCATCTTCTTAGTTAAAATGAGAGGGGCATTAAACTCTGGTACTACTTCCTCTGAAGAACATTTTTTATCTTTTTTCCTATACCGAGCAACCATTGAATTCAGGATCTGAATTAAAACTAACAGACAAAACCCATTGTAGCCTACATTAATACTGCTGAAAGATCATTTTGATCATAAAATAGACTCTTAAAGTGGACATTTATGACCTTCTTTAATTGTGAGCAAAGCAAATGTTTCATCAGCATTATTCAGCTTTTAGATCTTTAAGACTAGTTTTGACCTAATTCACTGTATTATACTCATGTATCCCTCTTAAGGAGACACACACAGCATTTTTCTCCTGTCGAATTTTCTGAGCCTTATTAAGATTGTTGCATGAAGCAGATACATGAGGGGTATTTTTAGGTTCACCTATCGCTCATGTAATCTTAATTGTTTTTCTTGGCACTGAAGCATTTGGCATTTCCTCTTGTTAATCAACAGGAGAAAGCATCACTTCCATAAGTGTTGATTCAATGTAGCTGGTTAGTGGGAGTGTGGCTTAGCCTATTGCTCTCATTATGTGGCAGCAGATGCAGGCTTCCCAACTGGGCAGGTAAGCAGTAGGGAGATAACAAAACAAACAACAAAAAAGATGCTAGAGAGGAGAGAGGTTCGGTTTGAAGGTGGTGGCAGGGAAAGAAGGGAACTGAAGGAAAGATAGGAAAAGGAGAAACAAGGGAAGGATATTGAGAAACAGGAAATGGAAGAGGATAGAGAGCAAAGAAAATACGTGCAATGCCAAAAAAAAAAAAGTGGAGTTGTGTACTGTTTACAATTTGGGGGTGAATTTGGTTCTTGTGAATTACTCTGAGATTTAAATTACCTCACTTAAATCTTCTGAGACATACAGCAAGAGCAGTGGCGATCCAATTTTCAATATAGCACGCCACCTGGTGTGCGTCTACTTCCTTTCAGTTCAGTTCCCTTGTCCGTTCAATTGTTGGCTGATCTGATGGACAGCTCTCCATTAAGCACTAGAACCTCCAAGAGGCCACCAAATAGCTATAAATTGGAAACCTCTCCTATTACCGGTCCCTGAACCAGAGTTTTCCTAAATGTCTGTATAGCCAGAACTTTCTGAGAAGTTCGTGGCTGGAAGGGTCCATTGTGATCATTTAATCTGACCTGTGGAGCATATTGGTTGTTTTTCTAAAACAATCTTGATTTAAAAATGGCCAGTGCTGGAATATCTGCCACCACCCTTTGTACGTTATTTGAATGGTTAATTACCCTTTGTTTAAAAACATACACCTTCCCAGCCTGAATTTATCTAGCTTTGTCTTCCAGCCACTGGATCACATGTACCTTTCTCTGCTAAACTGAAGAGCCCGATTCGTTCCTCAAGTAGATATCTACAGACTGTAATCAAGTCACCTCCTAACCACCTCATTGTTAACCTAAATATATTGAGCTCTTTCAGTCTATGACTTGAGTTTGTCTGAAGAATAACTGCGTAATGACCTGAGGTTCTGGCCCTTTGTTGTTTTAGTCTTTTTCCTGGCTTATAATAACTTCCTGGAAGCATGAAACTTAAACCTGCTTCCTCCTCTAAAATATACACTCCTCCATTACACATGCACACTGATTCGATATTGTCAATTCAAATGCTGGGCTACTGGCATTTCCACAATGGAAAAGCTTTTGGTGGGTGTGGGTGAGGGTAAGGGAAAAGGAGGTGCGGATGTATCTGCAATGTTTTCTAGGCTGCACACCCAAATCTAAGAAAAGAAACTCAGGTGAAATTGCAAGCAGCCATCCTCTTTGACAGTATTTATGTTTTAATCTATACAGATAAAGAAGGAAATGTGTAGCTATTCATCCTTGCTTCACCGGCTTGCCAAATATCTTTGACCCATGGGTCTACTCCCTAGTTTGCTGTTTATAACTAAGAAAAACTGTGATAATATCATAAATTCTTTATTAGAGAGACAAGGTGAGTGAGGTAATATCTTTTATTGGACCAACTTCTGTTGGTGAGAGAGACAAACTTTCGTGCTTACACTGAGGTCTGGCTTCTGTGTAGTGCAAAAGCTTGTCTTTCTCACCACCAGAAGTTGGTCCAATAAAAGATATTACCTCACTCACTTTGTCTCTCTCATATCCTGGGACTGACATGGCTACAACACCACCCATTTGTAAATTATTTGACATGAGTAGGAATATTTATGAACTCCAATCTGTATTGATTTCATTCCAATAGATTGTAGCCACAGGTACCATAGGCCTGAAAAGTAAAAAGTAAACCTAAAACTCTGTCATCTCATTGTTGTTGCCTGTTGTGACACCTTCCTGCTCCTAGGGATGGAGAATGAGCGCCTCTTTTCAGCTGCAATCCCTAGTGGATCAGTGAGCAGGGGTATTACAAAAGTGCAGCTGCAGGCCCTTCCCTAGAAGTTGAGGGAATCATTTCTTTGTAGATGAAGAGCGTGATCTTTCTGAACTCTCCACCATCTACGTGCCAAGAGCTGATGGGAACATGACCATTTTATTTCTTTGTTGAAACATGTTATGTCACTGTATGCGTTTTGCATAACATACAAACCATTTTGGTCATTACATTTCCCAAGAAATTATAATTAGATCAACACAAGAGACCTGCAATAACCATCATGGTCCCAAAATATAGGAACTTCTTGCTGCACTAAATGTCTACTATAGCACTGGAAAACCAGCTGCTGCTTATGTTCTAAGTACAGTATTGTAGATGATGCAACCAAGCATGCCCAACCACATCACAAGACTGGATGATCTTTGTGTTGTGTGATTGAGTGGGTTGGTTGATCAGCACTGTGGTGTAAAATATGTAAAATACTTTTGTAGATATTTGTTAATGAATTATGTAAAGCTCCCTCACATCTTTGGAGTCTGATTTCTGCCATTGTTCTTAATGGGTATGGGTCTGTGCATTCAGTACCCTATGTGTGGGCGGTGTGAGAAACCCCCGTTCAGGGAGGCTAGCCCATGGCTTTGTCCCTTCTGCCTGAGGTCAAGCACTTTCCATCCACTACCTTGCTGGATCCAATGCTCTAACTGTTTCATTTGATTTTTGTACTGAAACACAACTCGACATTTCACTGAAGTTCACACTGTTTTGATTGTACTTTGCACATCTCAAGCTTGACTAGTATGACTGATTATGCCAGAAAACAATTTAAATTAGTTTTGTATTGTAACAGAAACCATCTGTCTTGATGTATTGCTACAATAGCTAGTAACTTTGCCATGATAAAACATAGTCATTAAGAAATTAGTCTTTTTTTAAACTTACCTTTGACCCCCCCAAAAAATATCTTGTTATTCCTGGTTTTGTTTTTGGAGCTGTGTTAATGAGAATACTCCAAACAACAAGCTGGAAATAGGCTTGGCAGAATTCATTTTTTTTAAAATTTTGATTAAACATGTACATCAATATTAGTCAAGCATTCTTTTAGATTTTTATCAGTTTATGTTCAAAGTTGCACAAAAGTATGGATTCTAAGCATTTTTTCAATTTTTATTAATTTTCAATTTTCAGTTGTGGAAAACTTGAGGATCAGACAATAATTATTTAATAACAATAGACAGTGTGACAATATCTTTAATAACCATTAAAACAAACTGTTAACATTATATGTCAAAATATACACAGTATATATCACTAAATCAAACTCTAAGTTCTCAAGCAACATTTTTATTATTTTGCCTGTCTGTAAATTTCGATTATCTATAGAAATATTTTGTTGATGTTTACTGATAAAAATCCAACCTTTCCAAGCCTACTTGTGAGGAGTCACCTGTCCTCAAGAAAGAATTAATTGGATTACCTGTGTCATGTTTTACAATTAATTAAAGTTACTGCTGATTTGGAAAATAAGTTTTCTATAAAGAAAGACAGCCTCTGTGTTACAGAAATTTCTAGCTATCTAGTGGTTTCCTCCATTTAAATAATGTAAATATCAGTATTAGTTTTATCTTATGGCGGGGGCCGGGAGGAAGGGAGGGAGAGAGAGAGAGAGAGTTTAAAAATATATAATTTCACATGGTCATTTTAAACCATCTAACTAAATGTCCCATGGCTTTTAGGATGTATACATCCACAGGAAAAAAATAATAAAAACCATTTTGTTCCCAATAAAGTGCAAAACGAAAACCTTAGTAACACTTAGCTTTTTGAAGTTGTGTGCTACAGTACCAGTAGGGTTAACACACACAGAATGAGAGAGAGTTAGCTCTGACTATTATATCCTTGCCTGGCTATGATTCCATGAGCCAATTGGTTTCTTTTAACCCAGAAACGACACCTTGAAATAGCCAGAAAATAATGCTTGGGGATGGTGATTCTATATATTAGGCTCAGATTTAGGGCCTCAAATGTTAGGCCCCTTTCAAGATCCCAGCCTAAGTTTTATTTTATAATTGCTGTTAAAATTAACGCTATAGAAACCTAAATTTCATTTTCTATTTTCTTTCATAGATTGTATGATTTTTGTTCTCTCCAGATTAATCTTGTTCTTTCTGCTGAATGTCATCAAATGAAGCCAGGTCTATTGAAACAGCAGTCTTATTTCCTGAAGTGAGAAGAAGAATTCTCTAACTCCAGCAGTTAAAATTGTGCAATAATAATTCAGACTTAATTTATCTCAAATGATTCAAATTTGGGAAAACTATGATGCTTTACTCATATCTGGATTTTCATATTTTATTCAAACGATTGCCAAGCCCAAGTTATACTGCACACTGTCTTTTAGAAAAGAGTATTAATAAATGTGCTAGAGGGAAAACAGCATTGCCCTTAGTAAGAGTTGCTGTCTACATTTAAAATGCAGTTGCTGTCTACATTTAAAATGATAAAGAGATGTAAAATAAGAAAAGTCAATGCTTGTCCCAATATGAAACACTTTCAACAAATCCTCAGGAAACCTTGTTTTTGCCTATTTTGTATTCAAAGGGGTAGAGTCAGATTACACTTAAACTGACTTCTTCCTGAGTAACACCCCTCCACCCCCCTGCCCTCTGCACAAGCTCCTAACAGCAGGAAGTCCATTGAGGGAAGATTACAGCAATGCAAAGTAGTTGTCAAGGAACCTTATGGGAGCCAACCTCGCCCAAAAAGTAGGTGCTCTGGGCAAGGAAGAGATGTAGCTAGTTCAGCCAAGGGAGGTACTGGTTCAGCATTTCCTCTCGGTAGGTGTTGAGGTGCCCTGGACAATTCTGCTGCTCCCCACCAGAGGAGAAGCCCAAGAGAAGGAAGGCAGCTGTGTCTCCATTTGCTGACTCACTCCTACAACAGACAGTCACAATGAGGAGTAATTTGAATCTCTCTCTGTACTAGCCACAGTGAATGTGGCCTTAAAGAGAGACAGTGTTGGTGAGGTAATATCTTTTATTGGACCAGCTTCTGTAGGTGAGAGAGATGAGTTTTTGAGCAATAAGGCCTCATCTTCATCTCTCTCACCTACAGAAATTGGTCCAATAAAAGATATTACCTCACCCACCTTGTCTCTCTAGTGTACTGAAACCGACATGGCTACAACTACACTGCCTACTATTAATATTTGTCAGTATACCTTTGAGTCAACAGATATGGAACTCTGGGGTGGTCTAGACAATGCTGGGGGTCTGGACTAAAAAACCTCTCAAGGTTCTTCCAGTCCTATGATTCTATGATTTATTAACTTCCTAATGCCTGTCATTCAGCCTCACACAATTAGAAGCAGTATTTGTTTGCCCCACAAGTTTGTCTGAAGTACAGATATTTTAATCTGATTTGATGGCATACTAAAGATTTTTAAATCTTCTGGACTTTCTCCTTCCTTTATCAATGAGCCCATTTCGACACTTGTGGCTATTATGCCTTTGCTGGAAATATGCCCACTTTCTACTGGAATCTTTGAAGTTGGTGCTGCCATATTGGCTTTATCCAAACTTTATTAGGCAGGGTGTACTCTAGCATTTATGAACCGTAAATGATGCATTTTCAGACTTACGTGCCATCAATTTTTGAAGAACTCGGATGATTTCTTAAAACAAGTCACTGAGGGTTTTTCCATTATTTCCTTTGAGTTTTGATTACTATGAGTATTATATCATAAAAACTGGTTGCCCCAACCAGATTGGCACACCATTTTGCTACACACTGCTCAAAGATGGGAGAAAATCTGTCATCTGAATGGCTGAATTATAATCACGCACTGCTTAATTTTTTTAAAGCGAAGACCTATTTGCAGTAGGGCCTCAATAAGTCCTTTTACAACTCCAGGTGAAAACTAAAGGCTTTTCTTCCTAGTTTCTAGCTAGCTTTGTGTCCTGACATAGTTACTTTATAACTAGGATTATGTCTCTTTACAATTTACTATTTGTCAATAAAAGCATTCTGTAGAGGTAATTATTTCCCTTGTAATAAGTCTTGTAGGAACAATTACCGTCCTTTTTAAATATCTCAGTCACAATCATTAATGTTTATGTTTTAAGTTATCAGTCAAATTAATGGTGTGCTGGAGAAAACTACAAATAGCTCTAAGCCCTAATTAGAAAGTTCATGTTTATTGAAGTTTAAAACTAGGGTAGGAAACAATTTCCTGAAAGCTTTTGTTGAGAGAGAGAACAGCAGCAATAGTGCAATGAAAATAATGTTTGACCTTCAGTTATGCTTCTGTAACCTAGTATTTACTTTTTTTAGCACTATCTTCTGAACAGAGATTGAGCCAAATTTCCCTCTGTTGCATAATGTAATTTTTATGTTATTTAATATTGCTGTATTATAGTTCTTAGAGACTAGTATTGGCGTTGGGGCCCCACTGTGCTGGGCAATCCACTAAATAAAGTAAATGACAGCTCCTGACCCAAAGAGATGACAATCCAAATGACAGTGAGTTCAGTAGAGATGCATAGGTGTATGTGACATTGTTGGACTTATAGTTGACATCCCCGTGAGTTTAATAAGGAACAAAGGAGTTTGCATCTCTGAGTCAATGTCTCAAGCTGCCTGCAGTCTCAAGAAGACGTTACTGCATTGATTCACTTTTGGAGGATTTTCATCATAACCATGACAGCTCAAAACTTTACTTTTTTAAATGAAAGCTGAGATTCCACTAACTGGAACATATCCTTCAGGTAAATGCAACAAGGATGGCTGGATCTGCCTATGGGTCATATGTAAGACACCTTTGCTGTACGCAGTCTTTCAGCACTACCAGAGGCTGTTTCTCTCACAGACACACACCCCACCCCACCGTGGGCTGTGGCTTAAATCCACCATCTAGCCTTTATTAAGGTACAGCTATTCTTTTTGATTTATTCTATTACAGCTATTCTTGATTTTTTTTTGGCTAAAATTTAGCTTTACAAAGGCCAACATTGTAACATCTTACATGTTAAACAATAGAGGGAGGGAGAAATCGAGGTGTAACCAAGCAGAGAAATTTGAAGAGATGGAGAGTCAATGAGGCAGACAGAAACGGTAAAGACTGTTATGAAAAGTGCTGTAGAGGAGAAAGCTGTTTCATCATGAGCAGCAGGGTTCCCTCAAATGATTCTCATTTTCTGGCGCATCACTTCTATTAGGGCGGTCTACACTAGAAAATAAGATCAACCGAGCTATATTGCTCAGGGGTTTGAAAAATCCACACCATGAGCAACATAGGTAGTTAAACCAATGTGAGTCCCCATGTAGACAGCGCTAGATCAATGGAAGAATTCTTTCATTGATCTAGCTACCACCCCTCGCGGAAGTAGGTTACCTATGCCAACGGGAGACCTCCTCCATTAGGAATAGGTGGTTTCAACATAGAAGAACTACAGCAGTGCCACTATAGCGTTTCAAGTGTAGACAAGACCTTAGTCCCAAAAGTTACCTATGTTCCAAACACCTTGTTGTTGAAAATTACTTACATCATCAATAAAGAATAATGAAGCAAAGGTTACAGGAAAAGTTATTTACATTGAAGGAATGAATCCTACAGCATTTTAAGTTTCCTGCATAACTATTTTTGTCTCTGTCACACTTTAAATTGTTCCAGATGCTAGAGAGTTTAGGAGGGCCATAAAAGTATCTGTATAGATTGATCACCTCTTACATTTAGGCCTTGTTAAGTCTAATGGTGCAATTACTGAGACAGGTAGTGGTAGATGGGCAAATGAGGACTAGAGAGAGAGAAACGAAAAATGTATGCATAATGGAGGGTTTTTAAAACAAAGAACATGGTTTTGAAGTAGATCCTGAAGTTTATAAAATGTTTATTACAAAGTTTTTAAGGATTTGTCAAGCAGCTTTCAGCATGTTCTTATAGCGATTATATATTCTAGATAGAATCCTCAAGTAACTTCTGGTGTTGAATATGCCCAATATAAAATGATCAATGAATTGCCAACATTTTATGTCTTTTTGCTCCTCTGAGTATTAAATATGTTTGTTGGGAATCATTGCCTTTGAACAATGTGCTTTGCTGTAGGCTGTATTTTAATAATAAATCCTTCTAAAAGCAAGGGAGAGTTTTGATGCTACTTTAGAATTTCTACATTCTATTTTAAAAACCGAATTGTCAGTACTCTTGTTAGCTAAGAAAGGTATTAAAGGATTAGGATAAACACATACTGCTTTCAAAATGTTAACTGCATGCTGCAGCCTTTATTATGGAAACTATGGTATAACATAATATTTGTTTAACAGATATTGTTTGACACAAACTAACATTGTAGACTAACAATGGTGCCATTCATAAACCACTTTTTAGCCTATATTTCACTACGGTTACAATTTTTTTAGCTTGAATATATTGCATTGAAATATAGCTAGGCCCATGGCAAATACATATACGTATATGTTAAATATCAGCTGTCCTTGACTGCTGCTCAACCTAGGTTGGCTGATTTCTTGCAGGTGCCCACTACAGATGGCTCTTGAGGAGAGATTTGAAGGAGGAGTAGGTAGTGGCATTATATATTAGTTCAGGGCATAAATTCTGTGCCTCAGAGTCAGCACAGAAGAAGGTGGGTTAAGAGGTGTTTATGGGCAAATATGTATTAAAGACTAGACTAATTAGGCAAATGGAGGGTGAGAGGGAATTGTGGTGGGGGGGGCATGTGATAATTTGCTGTTTCTTATGTGACAGTTTCTAGAAATTTAGAAATTTGTTTATTTACACAGCCAAATTCTTGCATTGTTCACTACATCCTGATTATTTATAGTCCACTGAAAAGTTTAGAGAAAATTTCTGTAGGCAGGCTACTTATGTGTGGACAATAGATTTTTTTCCACCTCCTGCATGGAGAAAGGAGTTAATGAAACAGAACTTTCTGACATTACAATTGGAGCAGTAAGCATATCCCCATGCAATCTGATGATTGATAGGCTACTGAGATCATTGCTGATTCATCTTCTGAATAAAGAAAAGGGAAGACAATGAATGGCCTGCACCAAATTATGTCTTCCATCAACATGCTTCATAATAAATTTTCACTACTCTAAGTGGCCCATAAAATGATGGTATAGTGGTTATATTAGTTATAAACATTTTCATATAGTATCATAGATTAAATACGTAGGGGCAGATCCTCAGCTGGTGTAAATTGGCATTGCTCTATTGACATCAATGGAAGCCAATTTAAATAAATTGAATCTGGCCAATAGCATCTGCTCTGATGACTTTTGATGTAGGTTAGACATATACAACGACAGAGAGAGAGATGGAATTAGGTAACTGGAATGATAAAATAAAATACATAAAATAAGGTTGAGTCTGTTTTCACAAGGTACATGTCTTAGGGAATTTACCTGTTACTTTTCTAAGGCATGTAGGTCATGTAAAGATGCAAATTTAGACATGAGACTTGCTTGCTCATAGACTTCTCTTACAAAGGGTATTAATAGAATCCAGATAAATGGAAATGTTTTTTATTCTAATCCCAATAAATAAAATATCCAAGGCAATTGTTCATGGTTAAGATGCCGCTGATTACACTGTTAAAATACAAATAACATCTACCATACCAGGTCCTCCCAAGTTACTTCTCTGAAAAGTTGTGACATAGGATGAGAAAGAAGTAATTCATGAACATTCTGAAAAATAGTTACAAGGAAGCTAAAACTGGAAAAATTGTATTTGGGTAAGAAATAAAATATTTAAAGCTAACAATTTGAAATGCAGGAGGAATGTTCCCACTTTGCAACTAGCCCTTCTCTGAAAAAGTAAAAACAATAACATTCCATCCACAACATCTCTGGCTTTCAAAATGGGAAACAATGAAAAGCCACTAACAACATTCAGGGTGGGGAAAACTATAAACCTCCTTATAAATCTCTGGCATTTTGTCAGGAATGGCAGTTATCCTCTCCAATCCTGAATTTTTAAATCAGCTACAAACTGTTTAAATCCTTTTGTATATTTGTATTGTGTTTCTTTACAAAATGGGCTGCACTACTAGCTTTTGAGAGGAGAAAGAAACTAGAAACAAAAATATATTAAAACACTATAAAAGGATATATTTTGCTCATTAAATTCATGAATGAAACATGCAAAGACAGCCGTTTTTAGTTCAACCAGGTGTATCTAAGTTTATAATCTGTGGGACCAAGTTCATTCATGATTACAAGTTTTCCATCATGATTGGTAGCTGCATCTAAAACAGACATATAATCACAAAAATTTAGGGCTGGAAGGGACCTCAAGAGGTCGGAGCTGAAGCAGAAACAAGTAAACCTAGACCATCCCTGATACGTGTTTGTCCAACCAATTCTTAAAAACCTCCCGTGATGGAGATTCTACAACCACCCGTGGAAATGCATTTCAGAACTTAACTATCCTTATAGTAAGGAAGTTTTTCCTGATGTGTAACCTAAATCTCCCTTGCTACAGATTTAGCTTGTTGCTTCTTAAGAACATAAGAATGGCCATAATGGTCTAGACCATTGGTCCACCTAGCCCAATATCTTGTCTTCTGTCAGTGGCCAATGCCAGATGGTTCAGAAGGAATGAACAGAACAAATTTTAAGTGATCCATCCCCTGTCATCCAATCCCTGCTTCTGGCAGCCAGAGGTTTGGGGACCTCCTGACCATCTTGGCTAATAGCCATTGGTGGACATTCTCTCTAGGAACTTATCTAATTATTTTAACACAGTTATTCTTTTTGGTTTACACAAGATCCCCTGGCAATAAGTTTCACTGGTTGATTGATTCAGAGGGGTAGCTGTGTTAGTCTGTATACAGCAAAAAAATACCAAAAAAAAAAAAAGACGAGTCCTGTAGCACCTTAAAAACTAGCACGTTTCTGCGGGCATAAGCTTTTGTTGGCTGCAACCCATTTCGTCGGGCTGCGACCCACTTCATGGCTGACTGTAGTGTGAAGAAGTACATCCTTTTGTTTATCTTAAATCTTAAATCAGTATTGACTTTTATCTGCCATTTTGTTGCCCAGTCACCCAGATTAGTGAGATCACTTTGTAACTCTTTACAATCAGCTTTAGACTTAACTATACTAAGTAATTTTGTGTTTTCTGGAAATTTTGCCACCTCACCCCCTTTTGTAGAACATTTATGAATATGTTGAAGAGCACAGGTCCCAGTACAGATCCTTCGGGGACCCTGCTAGTTGCTTCTTTCCATTGTGAAAACAGACCATTCTTATCCCATCTTCAAGGGACATGGAGAATAATTGATTACTGTTTTCTTTTTAACATCCCTTAACATTATTTGAAGACTATTATCAAGTCTTCCCTCAGGCTTCTTTTCTCAAGACTAAATGTGCACAGGTTTTTAACCTTTCCTCATAGGTCATGTTTTCTAAACTTTTTATAACTTTCGTTGCTCTTCTCTGGATTCTCCGCAGTTTGTTCACTACTTTCCTAAAATGTGGTGCCCTGAACTGGACATAATACTCCAGTCTCACCAGTGCTGAATAGAGTGGGACAATTACTTCACGTGTCTTACGACACTCCTTTTAATATACCCCAGAACATCAATCTTTTTGACACTGCATCACATTTTTTATTCAGATTCAATTTGTCATTTTGGCAATACTACCACCTAGTCAGTTATTCTCTATTTTTGAATCTGTGCATTTGATTTTTCCTTCCTAAGTTTATTATTTTGCTTTTTTTTTTTTTTTTTTGGTTTTACATCCAGTAATGGACTCTTTCATAATGTATTTAATTAAAGTCCTATATTTCCCAGCTAGTAAAGCAATGGGATTCATTGAAATGAAATTAAACTGAAACACAGCATAGGCCTCAAGCCGGGGAAAATAAGACCCAACATGGTTGCTAACACATGGATGCTCTATGGCATATTTGTCTGACTCAGCCTGTGGAGAAGACCAAATTAATTTTTTAATTATGATTTGTGGGATGAATTTAGGAAGCCAGTGTCATCTAGTCTCCTTCATTCACAGTAACTTTTCCACTTGCTCCAATGGGAGATTTGTAGAATGTGGCCTAACACAGAAACTTATAGGACTCTGTCCTGCAAGCTGTTCTGTTTGGCTTTAGGGGGACTCCACACTGGCACAGGTATCAACCCATGTTGAATAGCTTGTGAAATTCACTCCTCAGTTAGTAAAGTAAATATTACATTAATCATCTACCAGAGAGGAGCAATTTTAGGACCACAGTTATTTGGGCTTTTGTTTATTTGGCCATTTCTACGTACATTTACCTGCCTTGCACACACATTTGCAACACACACAGCCTAACCTACTGACCTCAGAAATGCAGTCTTCGGTCTATGGTACAAATCACATCTTTCTGAGAGCTATCCTGTCAGGCTGCCAGCAAGCTCAGGGAAAATGTGTTGGCGTATGCCTCTGAAAAGTTGCAATGTGTACAGTAAGTTCATCTGTCCCAGAAGCCAGAAAAATCTCAGGTGGGTTGCTTATTTAATTGTATGTTTCTACTTCTCCACAAAAACAGAGGCTACTTCTCATTCAATGCTCTTTTCCCAAGGTATCATCCCTCAGGTTAAGTACCCTTAGCTCTCACATATAGCGCTAACGGTGCTTTCCCTTTCCTTCTAAAATAAGCTAAATGTATACTTTTGCTGCCCCTTACTACAGCTCTTTAAAGAGCACGTTGTTTTTGTATTCTTCCTCTTATGATGTTGCTCTTAATTTTTGTATTAGAACATTTGAAATCTAATTCATTTCTGTTAAATGAAGGCTCTTTTCCCATCATGGAGACTCATGAATGTTCCCTGCAGAAAGTCTGAGCGCAGTACTGCTCCTATTCATGTCCCTGGGTGTTCTTCCTTTGATTTCAGTGGCAGAAAGATCAGGCTACTAAAAGCCTGCTTGCCAACACTTTTAAAGATATAGTAGGCACCAACGGAGAGAAAAGTGGGGAATGCCTTTAAAGAATATTGAAATGAATTAGAGTAGCTGAGCATTTTTGAGGGAAAGAGATGGGAAAATGAAAATTTTTTGCTTAAATAAAGTCTCTTTCAATAGGAGTATTTGTCATGCATGTGAAATCAAATATTATACAGTTTCAGCCTTCTAAAATGTAAAAGTAATTGTTCTATCATAGTCACAAAATATCATCATGTATCCAAAGGTCAGTTGATGCTGGAAACAGAATGATTTTTTGAAAGGGAAATGTACAGTCTTTCTGTGATTTGTTTGACTGCTCTTTAGATCAGATCTTTAAAACAAACATTTTTTCCATGCTACAGTATGTGCAGAGTACAATTTTGATAGTTGCACTTTCGCTTGGAGATTGGCAGTTCTTTTCCTGAAGGGTTTGACTATTAGAGCTGATCTTACTTTCACTTATTGAATCTGTGCATAAAAAACCAGAAGGTTATGGACATAATTGATTGTTTTATATATGTATAAAACATTTGAAATGTACATTTTGACCAAAGTATCAGGTGACTCTCCTCCTGTAGTGTTCTAAGGATTTGTGGTGCACTTATTGACATAAGGTGAAATTAAATGGTTGTTTTGAGGTGAGTGTAAACCGACTGCATTTCTAGCGTCGTACACTACTAAATGAACTGATGTTAATGATGTTTCCATAACGTGAATGATTCTAGCTTATGTCAGTAGGCAGACTACATCTGTTGTTCTATAACTGGCATTTTCCCAGGCTGCCAGAAAGCATATGCATCAGTGGGTATGTTCCATGCATTAGAGAGAACAGGGAGAGCAAGAGCTGCAGGACCTTTACTCTTTACAGCCAATCAGAAAGGATGGTTAATTCCTGTCAGTAGCAGAATGTTTTTCTGAGCTTCCCTTTAGCCCTCACTTCTCTGTATTCTTGTAATAAACTAGCAGGGGTAGGGATGGTCTGGTCTTACACATAAAGCCTATGGTTTGAACAGAGTTTAGTAGCGCTGAAATAATGGACTGAGTAGCTCAGCTTCGATAATTGCAGAGCAGAGACCTGTATGGAAGTCCTGACCATCTGGGAAACCGGCACATAGGTACTTTGCATCTCTTGATAGGATTTTGTGTGTGTGTGTGTGTGTGTGTGTGTGTGTGTGTGTGTGTGTAGAAATCAGTTGTTTTTGATTTTTATCTAAAACTTACAATTTATTTATAAGTTTTGTGGAATTGAAACAAAAAAGTTTTAAAGTGGGTGAAAACCAGTGGGGGTAAAAAAAAAACTATTGACTTGCTATTGGCAGGGAAGTAGGAATAATTTTAGGGAGAAAAGTGTTTTATTTTATAGTCATTTGCTGTTTGAATTGAATGTGATGGGGATAATTGGAATGGGGAGAATATTTGCTCATGGTTGCACTGTTCTGTACACCGGGTCAAAGTACTTTTGTGAGAGAGTTCAGCTTCAACTTTTATTTTGCATGCTTCGAGGCTGAATGTGTGATGCAACAAGTTAGAAATCAATCTGTGATATTTCATCTTGGGGAAAATATCTGTGAATGGCATGTTAATGATTTTCTATATTACCCCTCCCCCAGTTTAATTGTGTTTTGGGGAAATAGGAAATGTAGCTGTTTGCAGACTTTTGCCTCTAGTAACAAAACATGGTCTATCACTTAATGAATGGAGATAAAGGGAAATATTTCTGGAAATCTTTATTACATAAATTAGATTAGGTTTCTGTATCTTTTTTTTAATAATGGAATATGATGCATACCATAAGTAGCTGAACAGTGCTACGGTGTCTGAGCTGTTTAATCTGAAGTAATGGTGAAATTGGCAGAGAAAGTCTGTTCAACCTTATTCCCTCCTCCTCCATGAAAGTTTGTAAGTTATTTTGAGATGCTATCATCCTACTATTGATTGCTTTCAGTGGTGGAAATATGAAATAAGCACACTTGATGGCTTTTACATGTTTTCCACATGCAAGGATGATTTATGGTGCATGTGTTGATTATTCATTATTTTTCTCAGCATTAAGGACATTTGAGAGCATTTTAGTTATTCTGTCTGCCTTTGGACTTAAAGCTTTTCACATGTTATACAGGGACAGTTTGGAGAAGGGAATTATCTTTTAATAAGTTGATGGGCAGTGGCTAAGGAATCACATAGAGCATAATACATGTTATCTGCTTGTGCAGTAAAGTGCTTTGACATCTTTGTCTGGTTCTCTTGTTTCAAAAATGTCTATTTTTATTAACTTTGTGGATGTTACTAGTCAGTTGTCATTAAGTGTTTTCATTCTTAAAAATAATTGTTTATCAGTGAGAAATTATATTATTATACTGAGTGTATTTCTGTAGCTAAAAGCTGTACTGTGTCATGGCAGTAGCAAAACAGAAAGTGATTCGTACAGTAGCAGAGCCTGCAAATGACTGATTCTATTGCCAATAGGTGGTGATGATTTTTTTTTTCAAAAATGCTAAAATCTGTGCCTAGTTTGGTTTTATCTTTTATTCAGTGGCCTCTTGTCACTTTTATAGGAGGCATCGTTGATAAGGACCTTCGTCACTACCTCAATTTGCGGTTCCAGAAAGGTTCGGTGGACCACGAGCTCCAGCAGATCATACGAGACAATCTCTACCTCCGCACAGTGCCATGTGAGTATGGGGAAAATTACATGCCCTTTTTCTGTATGAGGGAACCACTTCCCTAAATGACTGTGGATGAAAGTTAAAAATCACAAAAGCATCAAAATACTAAGAGGTGGGTGGGGAGAAGGGGAAGGGTTGATAGAGCATCTTCTTTCTGATTGATTAGTGGCTTGGTGTGGACTGATTTATTGTTTAGACACTAATCTGAATAATTCAGAGGCAATTTCTTGTTCTGCTAGCTGTGTTGGAAGGTATAGCTGTGGCAAAGAGGGTATTTCCAAGTTCAGAGGCTTCTTCTGTAGTTGGTCTGGTTATAAAATAATTAAAATAAAAAATGATTTGACCACTTTGCAAGACAGTTAGATGATGACTGATAGTAGGAATTTTATTTGCACCAGATGGAATCCCTAGGGGTTTTATCATTTATGGAATATGTTGGAGGAGATGGAAGTGCAATAGGAGGAGAAAGAAAGAAAAACAAATGAAGAGACAATATAGTTTAGCTGCAGCAGATATGGTCTCAAGAGTTTTAACCTATTTTGAGACTGCATAAAGTTTTTGGTGAGATACAAGTCAACTATATTTAGATCTAGAGCCTTATATAACCTTTTTGATAATATTTTTAGTAGTGAAACAGTTGATATATTCGTATATTAGCCATATGAAGAGTAGTAACATAAGAAATGCCAGATTAGCAATACCAGGTGTTTCAGAGTAGAGCTGTTTGCTGACTAACAACATATCAATCAAAATCGATACCTCTGTCATACTGTAATAGCTTGGTAAATGTAATCCAAAACTGCTGCATTTAAATCAGGACGTGCAGAGGGTGCACCCTTCAACTTGCAGATTTGACATTAGAATGATGGGCTGAGGAAGATGGATTAAAGTGAGTGAGTGTACTATTTACATGGTAACGGGTGAATGCACTTTGAAAGCTGTGATGTTGTTAATGTTCCTATGTGAATTTTATCTTTTATGACATAAAAGAAATGCAATTTGAAGCACTAAAAATGAGGCACAATCATTTTTACTGTTTTTGAGGATGAAGGTAAATAAATACAGTATCTGACTTTCAGGTGTACAACCTGTCCCTAATAGGACTATAAACAGAGTAAGATTAAAAGATACTCATCTATTACCTAGATGATCAGAAACATTTTTGTGTAAGATTTATGATTAACTGGGTGTGCTTTAAATGCATTGTGAAGAAGAAGAATGGATCCAAGCAGAGGTGAAAATGCAAAGATGTTTTGAGACCAGGGCCTAGCACAATATGGTATTGTTAGAAGTTATCTAATAACAGAGATATCTGGAGGGCCATCGATGCACGCCCCTCTTCAATTAGAATATCAATGAAAATGGATGGATTGTCACTAAGATGTTATTTCTGGAGACATGGATTTTAAAAGACAGCAACTCTATGACCAGTGTGAAAACATATGTCAGTTCCCACTACATGGCATCCTATGATTAGGTTTGATGGGGGCAAAATATCTGAGTGGCAGGTGTTTCTATTGTCAACCATTTCTCATGTAGTGAGTGATCTAGAGCTATATCGTGCTCTCAATCCACATCAGTGGAAGTTACGAGGGCATGATATGACCTAAAAATATGTCTAAATCAAGAAATTAACTAATCCAGTTAATTAACTAATCCAGCATTATATACTGTAGTATATACAAGAGATGGATGTTACCAAGCTGGAGCAAATGTGTCAGTGAAAAAGAGATGGGTGCAGTAGGACCATACAGAAGGAAAGTACACTCACTTACAGGTTGGCTCTCAGAGAGGATAGAATTTGAATTGAATTGATATGAACTAGAGGTAAAAGTGTAAAGAACGATCACAAGAAACTGTTATAGACCCACTTAGATAGGATAAGAAAGCTGACCAGGAAATACTTATACTGATAAGGAAACCTGGAAAATCCAAGAACATCAATCAGAAGAGATTTCAATTACTCTGATAGTGACATGGATGACAATTGTTGAATTACCAAGTAACCGGGCATGTTCTTGGAGACGGTGTAAAACCAGTTTCCTTCACAATTTGCAGGTGGTAGGAAAAAAACCATGGTCTGGTGATCATGATATGTTATTCAAAATGTTCTTTAAAATGTTAGGACGATAGCATCCCGAAAATATGGGAATTTTAAAATAAAATAATTAATAGAACACACAATCAGTTTACCTTTAATTTTTGTTTAAGGATTACTTGCACCAAATAATAAATATTTAAAAGGACATCATCATGTATGAGGGACCCCAGTTTGTCCACTTGTTTTTTAAAACTGTCATCATTTAGTAGACCACAATATATCTTTCCTGTGGGTTTATTCTGCTTCCAGTGTTCATGTGACAGTCCAGTCAATGTTAATGACATATACACCTGCACATTTAGAGGAGAATGCACTCCTAAACTATTTTCTGTTTTTAATATACCTTATTAACTTATTTTTTAAATGATCAAGGGTGTGATTTTTCAACAAGGCTGAGCACTCACAACTCCAATTGACTTAAATTGGTGCTTCGGGCAGTCAACACTTCTGAAACTCTTTATTAGAAGGTAAAAGTCATGGTTGACAATGCAAAGCTATTTCTTTCTAAACAGCAAAGGGATGACTTGAGAGGTATATAGCTAGTATATTAAATAAACTATTCCATTGCCGGTAGATTTAAGAAAGACAATGATAACTGTAGCCCATGCATGTGCTTACCACAAACCCTGCCAAACGACATAGCAGTAGACAAATCATTCCCCCTGTATGATGCCATATAGAAGAGAACACAAGACTTTGGTCTTTGGAAATGTGGGGGGAATCAAGGAAAAACTAAATTAATGGTCGTAATACATTGCAAATATGATGTAAAGATGGAAAAGATGGAAAGATGGAAAGAAACACAAAGTTACTGCTACTCATGCAGCCACACGAGCAATGTGGTGTTAGTAGCCATCTTCAATGTGGCCTTCATCTCACATATTAAGAGACTGGGGGGAATAAGGCTTGCCTCTCTCCACTTGCAAACACATATGAGACAGGACAACACTATGAATTGTCTGTTATAAATCAAGGTAGCCCCATAAAAGAGAGTGGAGTTGGGCAAACTTATACCAGCTGTCAGTTTGGTCCACTGAATTATAATTTTCCTTTTGTGGGCAAAGAGGCAGAAGGGGCAGAAATGCATAAAGATATGCAAAAATAAAGGAACTGGGTCAAATTCCTTGGTCATAATCCAAGGGGTTCCATGGGTGTCACTAAGATCAGACTTGGGACTGTTGAGCTTACTTTCATTGTATTTTTTTTTTCATGTATTATTGCCCTTGCAATGCTGTTTTCATCAAAGGGAAACTGGCCATATGCCCCAATGCTTCCTTCAGTATGTTTATGCAGTAGTCATTGACATAGGAAATAGATTTTTTTTCTACGCTCTTGATGGAAAATACATGCACATATACAAGGACAGAATTTCAGATTATATTTGCAAGGCTTTTGCAGCAAAGCAGCAGTTAACTAATTCTATCCCCAGAGCTGTGTTGACAGCACTAATGGAGCTGATGCACAAACAAGGAAATGAAGAAAAAGGCATGTTAATTTGAAGCTATATTAGAAAACATAAAAATAGCAAGGGACACAATCAACATGTTGAAGCTTTTGAAAGCTTCAACTATTACCAACAGTGGAGAGCAAAACAATGCCTATTTAAAACCGAGTGGCTCTTCGAACCCTCCAGGGGACACAGCTATCTCATCACAGCAGTGTGGAGGTCCTTCCTGAAGACCACCAGACAAAGAGTTAACTCCATGAATAGCTTACCCATGAGTATACAGATGAAGCAGGACTCTGGGTAGTCAGACACTCAAAGGAAAGCCAGGGAACTCTATAGGTAGTTGGAGGGGAGAGGAGCCTGCAGGAACACAAATCTCCATGCCTGTTGTTACTAGTTGAACTGTCCTTTTTTTGTTTGTTTGTTTCTTATTATGGACAGTTCACCCTCAGCATAAGCTTATGGCAGAGGCTTATTGAGGCACAAAGGAAGCAGTGAGGAGCAATGGCCAAGGAGATACTGTGCTGCACAATATCAGTGAGGTACCTGTTGAGATACAGAACTTGCTAAACCATAGAAAAGTTATAGCAAGCATTCGCCCCACTGTAGCAGTCCTGGTTCTAGGTGGGATGGAGGAGGGACCATAGACACTTTTCTGAGGCCATAAGTACTAGGGCCAGCATTAGTCATGTTTATGCTACATAGCGCTTGTAATCAAATTGCAGATGCCACTTGTAAAGCACGAAAGAGGAAGTGGCTGTCCATTCTTCCATATTCCCACCTGTGTCTCAGGGCAGTTTGGCCTGGTGGCCCGAGTCAGTATGGCTGCCCTTGCAGTGTGGGTTGTGTGTCCTAGTGGTCAGAATCCATAGGGTGGCCCTGGTTTGCAGGCAACAAGGCCTAATGGTCGGAATCAATCAAGGGCCCTTTCGGTCAAGGCAGCGCGGCCTAATGGCCAGTGTCAGTAGAATGGATGTTTAGTCAGGGCAGCGCAGCCCAATGGCTGGGGTCAGTAGAGCAGCCCTTTCAGCCAAGGTAGTGAGGCCTAATAGCCAGAGTCAATAAAGCAGCCCCTTTATTCAGGGCAGCATGGCCTAATGGCCAGAGCCTATAAAGAGGCCCTCTCCGTGGCTTAACGTGGCTTATTGGTACGTTGGGGAAGTGGGGCACCACCTAGGGGTGTATGGCACCTGGGATAAGGAAGGTTGGTCCCTCCCTGCCCAGGGCCCCAGCCCAGGGCCCTGGAAGCAGTGGGGCCCTCCTGAAACGCGCTGACTGATTCCCCGCTTTACCTCCCTGAAGCAAAGTTTAAGTCCCCTGAGCGACTTTCCACTCTTTTCCCCAGCAATGAAGTCCGCAGTTCTACTGGGTCTCTGGGGTTGTCAGCTGCTGCTGCTGCTCCTGGCGACTCTGTTCCCTCTGTCTCCTTCAGGCATTGAGGCGGCCGCCGGGGTTGCAGTGCTCTCAGCCTGTACAGTCTAGGGCTCTGGCCGTTTCTGGGCTGGAGCCTGCAAGGTGCATCCTCTCTCCTCAGTGGTCTACCCCAGCTGAGCTGGGTTGTTCTCTTTTGTACGTGGGCTGCAGGTGGAGCATGCCCAGTAGAGCCAAGGGGACGTAACCTCCTCAGCCCACAGAGTGGGATTAACCCTGGCCAGACCAGTATGGGGCTTGTACACCCCATCACACCTCAATTTCAATTTAGGCACTGAAATAAGGGTCAAAAGTGTTCAGCACTAGCAGTCCCTTTGAGAGCATATGGGAACTGAAATCTGTTGGAAATCTGGTACTGTGTGTACTTTAATATCATGAGGCAATGATGCCTGATTAGACTCTGTGGGCACTAGGAAGATAGAAATGATGTATTATTTATTTATTATAACATGTAATGAATAATAAGAGCATATGAAGGTGAAAGGACAGCTAATACTGGAGATAAGACTACCTCGGTCACATACCAAAGCTAACAGCTGGATGGAAGCTGGGTTTATTTCTGAGCTGGGCAAGGAAGGGTGATCTAACAATTATAATAAATAAGTAGCAGTTGTTTCTCGTTCTTCTGTGGAAACAACAAGAATGAAGATTCATCTGACCTAGGGATTGTGTGCACATGCGGACATCACACTGTATGATGTTGGTAGAAATAGTAAAATATTTGGGATTTATAATCAGTATGGTTCCTTGTCTAAAACATATACCTCTAAGACTGTTCAAAGGAATATGTACAGAGGAGACAATTCTTTCTCACAAGTTTAACTCAGTGTCAAAAATATCTTTGAAGAGTGACAAATGACTGCATGACTCTGCTCTAAAATAAACAAATTAAAAAGGCCGGATATTGGCAGTTAAGAGTTGACAGTTTGATGTCACTCTTCTTAGAATAAACTAACCTGTGCTTAGCACACAAAAAAAGCAAAGAAGAGTCTGAATCAGTGAAAATCACAGCTACCAGCTTTAATGACTGTTTTATTCTTGCACACAGAAGTAAGTGTTACTTATTGCACTGAGTTGACTTCGATGGCTCAGAACAAACCAATGCAGGACCCTTGGGGGAATGTTCTTGTTATTATCTAATGGGGGCACACCTCAAAGTTGAAAATTAGTGTATTTAAAGTTGTCGTTCGCAACTGTGTTCAGTCCTGATGTATCTTGAGCAAAAATAAAACAAATCATGTAAAAGTGGTGTTGGTAAGATTTAGTTTCATTGTTGTTTTTACTTAAATTATGGTAACGCCTAAAGTCACCACTGAGATTATGGCCCCATTGGTGAGGTGCTGGGGACATATTACGAGACAGTCACTGCCCCAGATAACTCACAGTGTAAACAGACCAGACAAAGAAAGGGCTGGAGTGAAACCAAGGCACAAAAAGGTGAAGTGACTTGCTCAGGGTCATAGAGGCGGTCGGTGACTGAGCTGTGAACAGAATGCAGGTCTCCGACTCCCAGTCCAGTGTCTTACCCACTGGGCCATTCTGCCTCTCCAATTATACGTACCATAACATCTAGTTATATTAAATGATATTGGGAAATATAAATATCCACAATACTTGCTAGAGTTATCCAGTGAAATCAATGTTAAAATGATAATGTATTGGTTTTAGGTAACCTTTATATGGACTTTTCATTCTCATCTGGTGGTTTTGGTTTCTTGTTGTGAAATGGTGTGTCCTAATCTTTTATTATTATATAAGGCTCTGATCTTATGATGCCCATTTGAGTCCACGGACAGAGCCCCACTGACTTCAGGGGGTACTGGCTCAGGCTCAGGATGCTTTTGCATGGGAACTTTTTGATGTAGTTGGTTTGAGAAAGTGGATAATGATCACGAAGAATTTGGAGATTTTACTTTTGAATAAATCAAGATTTTGGCTTAATTAATATCCAGGGCAAACATATGTCAAAATGGAGTGTGCAAATAAGGAAGAGGCTAGGTGGAAGCCTTGTACAGTTGATAGTCTTCAGGAGGCAAAAGACAGAATTTCTGTAAACCTTTCTCAGGTAGCTTGTAATGGGTGCCCAGCCTCAGCTCATTAGTCATTTATTCTATTTTGTGCATGTGTGTTAAATATTTCTCTTAAAACCATAGATGCCAAAGAAAAACAAATGGTACACAAGGGAAGAAAATTGTGTGTGATTGATGTGGTATAAGAATTGTAGTGTGAACTTTTGATATAATAAAGGTAGCGGTAGGGTTTTATACATTGTGTCTCCTTAAGACAGTAATATGAAGACTTTGTGGTACTGTATTTGCACTGACCCTGCAGCTGTTTTTGCTTATAGAAGCCTCTGCTTTTCTTGCATCCTTTATCCCATAAACCAAAGTTCTTGAGACCACAAGTCACTTTTGAATATCAAGAACCAATTCATTTAACTCACACTGGGTAACGTGCTCCACTGATCTCAAAGGATTTGATCCTTTATCCCTAAAATCAATGGGTGTTTTAGTAATGACTTTAATAGAAGCAGGAGCAAGCTCTAAAAGCTTTAACAGTGTGTAGCCCTATCTTTCTTTAGCAGTTGCCCTAACAAGATATATCACATAACTAGCTTAAGGGATGTAGGTTGTTGTATCTTTGCAGCCATTTGGAGGTTTTAAGACACGGCCACCTGCAAGCCACTTGGCTTGCTGATGATGCCTGAATGTATGCAGCCAGAAACTTGCTGCAGCATAATATGTTTTGTGTTCAGAATTCAGAATTTTTGAGACAATATTTGTTAATTGCTCTAAAAAATTGTTTCAGACCATTTCATTTTTGCTGAGATTCCTGGCGATATGAACATTCTAAGTCAACCAGCTCCCACTTTCTCATTACGTCTTTGCAATGTATTGTGCTTTTTCTGCATAGATCCTTTCATATTTGTGAGCTACTGAGAACAAGTGGTATCTGTGATTTAAGTCTAACTTTGAGGCTTTCATATAGTTTTGCAACATGAGTTCTCTAATTCACATACTATCAAATGTATCAAAGACAGTGACAGTTTTAAATGGATCTTAATTTTGTTGATTACTTTGAGATCTGTATAGAAACATTTAAGGATGATATAAAATCTGATAAAGTGCCAGTCTCTACGGAACAAGAACAGCAGGTATTAAAATAGATCACAATTAACTTATATTGCAAGCTAGGTATGAGTAAAGGCTCTGAGGTGGAACTCAGGGTGTTGGCTTTAACCTATAAAGTCCAAAATGGTTTCAGTTATCTGCAGGATGATATTTCTCTCTGTGGCACACAGCCACATTGAGTATAGCCAACCCACAGCAGCCAAAAAATCTTGTCACACGCCCAAAAATCGTAAGATTGGGTTAGAAATCAAAAGATTTTTTAAAAAATAAATAAATTATTGGCCCTTCCTATTAACCTTCTAGGTTTTTTTTAACCTTTCGGGTGCATGTAGTTAACATTTTCAAGCTTTTATACACAATCATGAAGGATACAAATTTACTTTTTTAATGAAAGCTGAGATTCTTGTGGCATCACGAATCCAGGAGCTAGTGCTTTCAGAAAATCACCAAATACTGTGAGACTTGTGCTAAATCAAAAGAGCTGGCAATGCAGAACAGAGCTGAGAATGGCAGAGATGCTTGAGCTGAAGTTCCCTAGATATAAACAAGATGAAGATGCTGGCAGGCTGTTTTCTGTGAGGGGTCCTTTATTTTGGAACTTGTCCCCTGCCTTAGTTCACCAGAGCCCAGATTTGATAGCTTTCTGGGCATGCTGCAAAGCCCATCTTTTTTATTCTCTTCTTTTAGCCTGTTGAAGATGAAGTGGGCTGAAGTAGATATATTCATGGACATCCTTTGCTTATTTGGTGATTTTAGTTAATAGAATAGGTGCTCAAAACACAGGCTGGTGTTGATAGAATAGGTGCACAGAACACCTGTAATTACATTTCTGACATTCAGAATGATAACGAGAGAGAGAATGGGAGTGGTTTTAAAATATACGGTCAATTTTCGTGCCTAAAATTAGGCTACTAAATCCATATCCAGCATTATTCTACAACTGTCTCTTGCCATGAGATACCTGGCTACATCAAAGCACATGACATTCCTTCCTCATGAGAATAATGGGTCTTCTACGGAAAGAAGGGGTTTCAAACACTCTCTGTGCACCATACGCCAAAATCTATAGCAAGCCCCGAAGTGGCAGGAAGTTTTAAATAGAAAAGCAGAGATTGAGTGGAGTTTTTTAGGAAGGAATGGGCAACATACCCAAGGGAAATGCTTAAACAGAGAGTAAAGTTTTGGTTCAGTTAATGGGAATGGGTTTAATGTGGAGCCTATTACTGAAATACTGGTTATGAAGAGACCTTATGTCTGCAAATCCTTCTTTTAGTGCCCCATTTCATCTTGCTTTGCCTGACATCACCACACTCACATTCGCCTGGCTTTCATCCAGTGATTGTTGTTTCTGGGTTCAACTGTGTTTCCAGGGTCTGTTACTCTCAGTTCTACCCGTCTGCTTTGAGCTCTGCTTTCACGTTTTCAATCCTCCATCACTAGCAAACCACCCACAGTAATAACCATTTACATCAGCTTCTTGGACTTGCTTTCAGTTCAGTTTGCTTTCGCTCACATCAATTTATCAATTTTGTTTAAAATGTTCCAAACAGGGAAATATTCTCAACATGGAGCAGGTGGAAACTTGTTTGTGGAAAAACTGCAGAAGTGCCAGACTGTACTTCAAATAAATATAAAGAGCAGGATTTAATTAATTGCAGTCTTGAAGAAGAGTAACCACTGCAGTCATTTTCTTGGATCTCTATTAATGCCAAGGGCAGGATGTCTTTACAATGCTAGTTTGGGGAGCTCTGGGGAAATTTCTTATCTTGGGAATTTTGTGGGGATGTCAAAGTAGCAAAAGCTTTGAAAATTCTCACCCTTCCTGATAGGGGTCAATTGGGCTTCAGCACATTTGCTATAGTAAGTGTTTTTAATGCTAGAGGATATGTTCATACATAGATAGAAGTGTTTTTGCAGGGGGAGTATTACTTGATATCCATTACGATATAAAAATGTATTTGCACAATGTTCGGTAATAGAAATGAGTCATTTATATAAAAATAAGAATTAAATTCATCCACATCCAGTTACTGATTACGTAGTTTCCAGTAACCCTCAAATGCTATCTTGCTAATGATAAAAAATAGAAGGCAGCTGAATACTGAAATGTGTCTTGTTCAATCTTTTCTTTTTCATTGGCCAGTCAGCATTTCTCTTCAAACACTCACTTAGCGTAAGAACAGTTGTATAGGTGCCAGAGCCAGCATTTGTGGTCAATGAAACCCAGAGGTACAGTAACCCCTGAAGTGGAAAACAGAACTGTTAGGGGAAAATGTGTTTTTCTTCAATTAAGGCTGTAAGAGCCATAGCCCCTTTCATGCAGAGATAGCCTTGAGAATGTAAACTGAGTGCAGAGAATGAATGTTTGCCATTGATTATACCCCAGCACAAGCACCTGGGTTCTACTTTTTCAACAGCAACAGAATAAGGAAGGCCATTCTATCAAGAATTTGACCCTTTATGTGACAGAGACCACATACTAGAAAACCATCCTGCCAAACTTTAATAGCTTCAGATAAGATCTTCAGGGTTATTTAGATGACAACAAATACATACATATCACAGCAATTCTTGGAGGATTTTTTGGGATACAAGGAATTTTGTTTTATATATTGACCTGTAATTCTTTTAGAAGTCTCATCTATATTGAACTTGAGAGGAGCTGAAAACCATGCTACAGCAAACTTTCATTTGAAATACGTTACCTAAGACTGAATGGTATAAATAGCACCTGTGACTGTCTTGTTCCTTTATAAATTATCTGGCCTACATTCTTTCACTTTGAAAACACTAGGCCAAATCTAGAACGATGCTGAGCATCTGCAAATCCCTCTCTCTTCAATGGGAGCAGCAGGTTCTCTACATCTCTCAAATTTTGGTCAATGGAATTTGTTGGGACTATCCCTCCCTCCCCACTATGTGGCATTCTTAATTGTTGAGCCTTGATATTGGGCCCTGTTGTATGTGCTAATCATCCCTAAGCCCATGTCCAGATCCTGGGGGATCTGCCAGGCATAAGGCAAGTCTCAGGAAATGTAGAGGTTTCCATACCATTGTCCCACATGGGGAAAAGAGCTGATGTCTGGTTGTTAAAATAGCCTCTTAGGGTCATTGACAACCAACACAATTTAGAGAAGTTTGGTCCGAAGCACCCCAGTTTTGAGTTTTGTGCCCCATCTCCAGCTGCAACAAACATTCCCCAATTGCAGCTGATAATCTGGGTCCATGATTCCTTTGTCTGGCTCTACATTTTTTGGAACTATGCTATTTTCAGACATCAAAAAATTTAAATAATTTTTTTTTTAAAGAAAAGGATGGCAAAAATACTCCACATATAAGCATGGCTGGTAGTTTAAAACATTATGGAAAGATTTGGACTCTTCCAGTTTCTTTAAGGCTTTTGGCAAAGGAATAAAATTGCACTAATTGGACTGTCATTTGTTGTACAAGAGTGTGGAATGAATGTTTTATCATTCCTCATTAAACCCATACACCTACATATTACCAACATCAGTACCTAATCATTCTTATTTTCATATTATGAATAGCTTCAAATAATTTCAAGAGTGTTACAGAAGATTATTCTTTGTTTATTAATTTAAGTTCACAGTTATCTCATCAGGAAGCACAAATGTAATAATATAGACTATGGCTTGTGATTAGTTTTTTCACAAGAAAATAAAAAATACAGAAATTGCTTTCCAAAAATATTTTTGAATTAGGGACAACAAAGAGAATCTTAATTAAAAGAAATCATGTGACTATATTATTATAGCTGGAGAGGTGACACAGTAAATTAATAACAGGTTGAAATCATTCAGATGCCTTGAGTTTGAATTGGCACAGCATAGTACAGTAATGGCCAACTCTGGCAAAGTACCACTGTGAAGAAATTGGCAGCATTGTGGCAGCTGTAATACCATTTTGGTTGTATCTAAAGCCTTAAACAGAAGTTCCAAGTATTCATGTGTTTGCAGTAAGGGACTGTCTTTTTGTTATGTTTGTACAGTGCCTAGCACAATGGGCTCCTAGGCATTATTTGAGTATTGTCAACTGAAAACATTATTTGAGTATTGCAGTAGCCTGAGGAGGGAGGTAACTATTCTTATACCTCTTTTATGGCACGGAAAGGTTAAATGACTTTCTGAGGCCTCATAAGGAGTTGCTGACAGAGCCTGGCATAGAACTATAGATCCTGACTCACATTCTTCTGCTCCATGAGGCAACACCTTCTCTTTTCAGTTACTTTACCAAAGTTTCCTCAACAGATCTCCTGGTTACTCCTGATCACTCCTGCTCTCTCCTGTCTCTGTGATCAGTTGTGTAGGGCTCAGTGCAGATTTTCTAGGGACAAAGATCTGGTAAGGACTATTCCTGGCTTGTGCTGTTGTAAGATCTAACTGTTCCCAAAGGGGGTTGGGAGCAGGGATAGCCATGGCACTTCCCCATTCTCCATTGGCCAGCTGAGCTGGTGACCCACAGAAAGATTCAACAGTGGGCTTAATCCCTTAACAGTCTAGGTGCTCTGTGAGGTATTGTAGCTCCCTGAGGCGCAATGCTTCTTCATTGTCCAGTGCCTTAAAGACATATCTGTATCCTATGTTTGTAAAGAATCTATTCTATTAGGTAGTTTATTTTACAAAAGTTCTTTAAAAAAAATTAAAAATAAATAAAGCTTAGGGGGAAAAAAAAAAGAGAAGGCTCCTGTAAGATGCGATTATAGTGTCTCTCTTCTCCCCTCTTTGCGGGATGTGGAAGACTCAAACAACAATAAAAAACATAAGAAAATGTTACTGGCCACATACCTTCATTTGCGTAATAAAAAAGGATTCAGAATAAATATTAAAGGCTTCTTTTAAAAAGGTTACAGATTTGCATGCTCTCCTCTACAAAAGAGGGAATCGTAAAAGAAGATGAATGTACAGAAAAGGAGAAGAGATATAGTTGAAGGATTTGTTACAAGAACTTCATCTTCTTTGCCTTTTGGTACACTGCAGTCTCTTGAAATGAAGGTAGGTTGTGAGTTCAACTTATCCTTTTTTGGTGGCCCATTACAGATGCTGGAAGTGACATCATTTTTCAGTTAGAGTTTCATGCAGTGAACAAACTGCACACATATCAATACTTCCAGAGCACTCTGGCACTGAGAGAGATCTTTTGGTAAAATGAGGTGAAGTTAACATAGTGGTGATATGGAAATTTAAAATGTTGCCCCTGAAATTGTGGACATAAGGTTACAGTGTTTTGTGGTAAAGTAATATGAAGTACACAGTCTTCTGCTGAAGTCATAAAAAATCTCAGAAAAAAGATGTACAACATAGCTTACTTTTATTTTTTTTTAAATAAAACTTGCCTTTTGTTGCCTGCCTCAAAAAAAAAAAAAAAAAGGGTGGGAGGGAGGCAACCTAATATTGCAAACTTCTTATGTTGTTTCTCACTGAATTTGAAAACATGGAGAAATAGCTGAGGGCACTCAACTAAACGCATCCTGGGTAAAGGCCTGATCCAGAGATCACTGAAGTCAGTAGCAAAACTCTCATTGACTACAGTGAGGGCTAGATAAAGCTCAAAGTCTTGCGACCATCATTAAGAATTGATTGTGTGGCATGGGTCACACAGTGCAAAACAGGGTATGTCTGCGCTTGGAGCTGGGGATGAGATTCGCAGCTCACAGAAACATACTTGCACTAGGCATCGTGGTGCTAGCACACTAAAAATAGAACGTAGCTGTGGCAACATGAGCTGCAGGATGGGCTACGTGCCCTGAGTATCTGTCCCTCAGGGACCCTGGGCATGTACCTATGGTGGCTATCCTGTCCCACAGCTCATGCTGCCATGCCACATTTGGTTTTTTGCCTGCTAGTTTGGTGAGAGCTGGGATGAATACATCTCCTCCAGCTGGGAATCACACCCCAGTAGACATACCCAGAGAATTCTGCTTCTGAACTGTTCACATGAGTCAACTAACAAAGACAATGAGAGTCCTGTAAGTCAGCCTCTGTCCTATCTTCTAACACACTGGTTCTCAACGAGGGGTATGCGTACCCCTGGGGGCACACAGAGGTTTTCCAGGGGGGGGGTGCATCAACTCATCTAGATATTTTGCCAAGTTTTACAACAGGCTACATCAAAAGCACTAGCAAAGTCAGTACAAACTAAAATTTCATACAGATAGTGACTTGTTTATATTGCTTTATATACTATACTCTGAAATGTAAGTACAATATTTATATTCCAGCTGATTTATTTTATAATTATAAAGTAAAAATGAAAAAGCATACACTTTTTCAGTAATAGTGTGCTGTGACACTTTTTTGTATTTTTATGCCTGATTTTGTAAGGAAATAGTTTTTAAGTTAGGTGAAATGTGTGGGGTACGCAAGAGCAATCGGACTCCTGAAAGGGATATAGTAGTCTGGAAAGGTCGAGAGCCCCTGTTCTATCCAATAATGTTTAAAAAAAGCTAAGTTAAGACAGAGGCACATTCAGGCAAGTTTAAATTAGGTTTTTTATAACCTGGAGACTGACTGATTTGGAAGCTGAACACTGTGCACTCAAATCTGTAAAAACCTTGCTAACTTCCTATTTCCTTCACTACAAACATTACAGCTCGTTTCCAGAATTGTAGGTGTAAGCTTTCCATTTGAATATGACTATGTAATTTAATAGAATACTACCAAAAATTCTCAATGTTCTCAATAGTCATCTGTCAATGGAAATTTTGTGCTGGAGTTAGGACTTAGGCAATGGACTTGACATGTATTTCAGCCCTGGCCAAAGCTTGGAGGTTGGGACTTCAAAAAAGAACAACACTAAATCCTGGACCAAATAACATCAGGGGCAAAACTTCCATTGATCACTGTGAGCCCCGGATCTCACCTTTTCCTCCCCCACTTCTGTTTGTTCTCTAAAATATTTACATGACCATTAAAAACCTTTGTTACTAGAAACCCTTGGGTGCCAATCATGCAAACGTTCATGCCTGTTTATAACTTCACACACCTAAATCAATCCGTGGAACTACTGACAGTACTCACATGCATTAACTTAAGTATGTAAGTTAGTGTTTGCAGAATTGGAGTGTAGGTTTGTCAGAAATGTTGTCATGAGATGGTGAAGAAGAAAATAAGTTGGTAAAGGTGTTTTGTATTTTAGGGCAGGTTCAAAAGTGGCAGGTAGAGAGGACTTGATTTTTGTGGTTCTTTAATTTTGAAAGCTGCACACTTTTTAATTTAGACTTTTTATGTTTGAGGAACATATGTGATTTCAAAATGCATGGCAGAGTGTATGTTTTGTGTTTCATTTCATAAAACTTTAGTTGGGCTTTTCACTGTTTGCCTTTTTCTCCCAGTGAGCCTTTTCAGGTTGAGGAAAATCACAGGTATCTTTCCTGGGTTAAACATAAAAATATTGCTTGAGTAGTAATTTTCACAGATCAGACAGTAATATTTAGCAAGTTGCTTAGGAAACATGCAAAGGAATAATCATAGCTCAAGGAGTGCAATATTTATTTCCCATGTCAAATATCATGAGCTTTCATTGAATACGACTAAATGGCTTCAGTAAGTTCAGTGGAGTTGAAACAGGACTTAATTTGGTCTGGTATGTCTCTGCGTGTATTAAGTTAAAATATTACATGACCTAAGTTTCTATGTCCTGAAAAATGGTACACAATTCCTCTGGACAATAATGTAATGTTTACAGCGGCCTACTTTCCTTTCATTATATAATTCCTTGTAGTGTCTTTAAGGATTTGCTGTACACAAAAGCAGCAATTTTTCAAAGTTAAAACTCCAACAGATCATTGTAAACAGGTCCATTAAACTAGCAGCATACAGCACTTCATGCTGCTGGCCAGGAGGATTAATAAATAAAAGAACAAGAGTTGTACAGAAGTAAGAAAAATATGAATAATTTTTGTAAGTAGACTCCGTCTTACTATTTCAGGAGAAATTTATAGAAATATCCATCTGCCTCAGATGTTTCCAAGGCACCTGTCACCACGTCCTTATCTTTTAAGCGCTGATTCTGCACCAACCTGTGTATGGAGGCCCAATAACTTCAGGAAGTCTGATTCACACCTTGTGTGTGAGCTCATCAGGGCAGAGACTGACCTTTATTTGTGTCTTGTACAACACTGAGCATGTCACTGGTCCTTAACAAGTAATGAGAACTTTTAGTACATTCATTGTGGCTATTGCGTATTCCTTTGTAGACAATCCATTGTAATTCAATGCTTTAAGAATTGCAGGGATTTATTATGCAGTGAATTACTAAAATGTGATCAGTATCTGTTTAGGGCCACCTTCTGTACAGTCCTATTTATAGGGTAAAGCAGAACTCCCCTGCCCCTAGAGGAAGTTCTCCCAGAATTTCCTTGCACAATTAGAGTGATTCTTTTGGCTGGTGATTAACATGTGCCTGGTCCAAAGGGGTCATAGTCCAGGCAAATACAGTTTCCATGAGGGTCACTGAGGGCTGCACATTTCATCCAGGCTCGGGAGGGAAAATCCTCTGATTGTCTGCTTCCCCACTTCCTTGCCTCCTGGGGTGTAAGCAGCCAATCAGAGCTGTTGCAGAAAACAATTAGAACTCTCTTCAGCTCCTATCAAGAGTTGAAGCCCTTCTCATAGGAGTGGAGGAGGGACCCCAGCAGGTAAAGCAGCCCTGCTTCTCCCCCTCAACTGCACCCACCCCCCCAGCAATTTGACAGCTCCCCTGCTCTCCCTGCTGCAGCACCCACCTTGGAAAGGGAGAGGGAGGACCCTGTAGCAACCTCTTCCCCCTGGCCTGTAAGAAAGGGATGGAGACCCCCTGGAACAGGGAGACGGCCAGAATTGGTAGGGGAGCAGGGGGAAGAGAACAGATGTGGGGGGCACAATTAATTGCACAGGTGGGGAAAGGGGAACAGAGCAGATATAACGTTGTTTTTATTTCTATAGAAAATGATAGATTCCTACACATTTTCAGACCTCTTTAAGCACTGGTTGGGATGGTCGGAGGTCCCATCCTCTTTCCCACCCCAGGCCACAGTCTATATCCTTTTACCTCTACATTAAAATAGATTAAATGATTAAAATCTTCCTATTATTTTTGCTTCTATTACTCTATGCATCTTAAAGACACACTTTTAAGCTGTTTCCCAGTAATGTGTACTCTCAGGTGATGAGCTCAATCATTGTGAAGAATATAGTTTCACTTTCATTTTAAGATGCTGCCTTTTATAAACGGAGGAAGATCACACAATCCTAGCAAATATTAAATATTAATTTGCAACTATTACAACATAATACAATAAAACTACATTGGCTGTACTTCTAAAGTAACTATTATTAGTGGTTGGCAGGAAATACTTTTCTCCTCCCACAACAAATATTTCTGTTCTGAATCAGGTCAAAAAATCCAAAATCTTGGAGAAGGAGTGGGGGAAATTGTGCAAACCAAAAATCTGAAAAAATTCAGATTGGGTCAATGAAAATTTGTTGGTTAGATTTCAGCCATGTTTAATTTTGTAATTGTTTATTGCTATAATTAGCTCAACTTTCAAAACAGAAAGTCATTTTGAACCTGAAAACCAGAATTTTTTATTTAGAAAATGATGAAAGGGAATCACATATTTGTACAATCTCATCCAAATTATGTTTTCCATTATTATATTTTTAAAAGGAAGATTCCAAATCACACTATGTAGTAGTTCCGCAGCTTTCTCAGAGTGTTAGTTTGTATCCTCAGATACTTCAATATGAATAAATATTACATTAATTGCCATATTTTCTTTTGGCTGTCCATCCACACAGTCAGGACCCCCACTTGGGGGGGAAGGGTACACTTTACCAGGGCCCGGCTCAGGCTGCAATCCCCATTACCAGGAGTAAAAAATTGAGGCTAAATTGTAGATCATGCCTGAGGATAGTTATAGAAACTTACTTTCCTGTATCTATGTATCTATTGTGCAGATCTTGTGAGATTTGCTGGAGCAATCAGAAGCAGTGTTAGAGCAGAATCAAGCAATGTTCTGAACAATGAGTTGCTGGGCCTGCTGCCTAGACCAGGCCCTTCTCTAGAATAGAGTGTGTGTGCTTGTGCAGTTGAACTAGGACTTGTAGTTTGAGACTGAGAGGCAGAAGGAGTTGTGCTCCTCTCTGTGACATGGTCTGGCATAACAAGATCAAGAACTACCAGTCCCAGAGTTCCTTGTGCATAGGCAGGAGGGAGGGACAGCTTGAGGGAGGAGCAAAGCAAAGCACCATAAGACAGTGGGAGCCAGAGCTGCTGCTTCTTCTGGTGGGATTTGCAGGACCAAAATATACCTGAGTAAGTGTCTAATTCACTCACAGTCACACACACACTCCCCAGACTGCCGTGTCTGGTGGTGGCTACGAATACAAATCAGGCAGCCAGAAACATAAGGAGGTAAAAGAAAGGGAACTGAAAGAAGCTAAAGGACCCCAATCTGTCCTCCAGTTTTTCAAATCAGACAAGGCCTTTCTGCAGTCAGTCAATATAGTAAGTAGGGAAACAGATGAACAAAATCAAGATGAAAATAGATTTCAGTACAGAGACTCTGTCTGTGGCACTGGCAATTGATGGCAAAGAAAAGCTGCCAGGACATGCATCCTGTGGCTCTTATCTAATGATTGAAGATAGTCAGGCAGTATCACCATTTGAACCACCACATTCAGAAGGTTTACAAGAAGCAGGAGAGAGTAGTGCTACACTATCTGATTCTTGTCTTTTAGAAGATCCAGGCTTGTGGCCTGAAAAGAACGGTTATGCCGCCTAACTATCTCATCTACTGAGTGTGAACTTGCAAGAGAAATTGACTTTGGGAGAGCTAATTCAGGATTTTGCAATGAGAAAGGCCACAAAAATAAAGCTTTAAAGTTAATTGGCCTAATTATAAAGTGTTTGCTGTCACATTGGTCCATTATAATACCTTTAAAATGCCCCAAAAGTTACAAAACAGTCAGCAAACTTGTGGGACTTTCAGGCTGGGTATTATTTTAAAAATAGCGAAGGGGGGCATTTTTCAGAAATGTAAAATATGTAACAGTAACTTCAGAAATCAAACTTTTTCATGGCTCGTGAGATTGTATGTATGGGATAAAGGATTCTGGTATGTGTGTAGGAGGGGGCCTGTGTTACAAATTTGTACTGGGTCTGAAAATATTATGATTGGGCCCAGCATATGGTGCTTTAGCCTTCCTAATACATCCTTGTAGGTGAAACCATATGCTTGATTGGAGCCCCCAGCATCCGGGTGCTGGGAACCAACCATGCAAATGCATTTACAGGATTTGGTTTAAGTCCCAGCATTCTGAGAGATCTTAATTCAGCAAATGCTTCCAAGCAAATGCTAAATCAGGTCCAGAGTTACTATTTCTTACCCTTATCAGCCGTTGTTCTGTAGACTTGTTTTTCTATGGGTGTTTTTTATAAATTCTTATTCTAAGAATACATTATGAGCCAGATTCTCAGATGGTGTAAATCAGCATAATTCCATTGACTTCAGCAGAGCTATGCTGACTAACACCAACTCAGGATCTAGCCCTGTAATTGTAACCCAGGAAACATAAAATTCCATTTCTAAAGCAATATATAGTGATACAAGTTCTGATTTTACTGGTAAGAATTGACATGTATTAGCTTTGATTACTGCAGAGCTAAATGTTGTTGAAATATCAAATTAAGTTTCTTATGTTTCTGCAGATTTGCAGAGTTCTGTGTAGACATTTGTAAAGTGTTTATACTTTAGTTACAAAAATGACATAAAAGAGCATTTTTAATAGCAAGCTGTATAAAAGCTGGAGCCTTTATTGGTGTCTTTAGATAAATAAATTGTTGTCGTTTTCATAGGCATAGACACCCAACCCAGTCAAAGTTAAGAAAACTGGATTTTTGTCTTTCTTTTTAATTTTAAAGGAATTTGCTTTTGCAAGCTAAATTTGCAGCCCAGAAGGTCAACTAAATGCTTAGTGCTATAACTGCTGTCTGAGAAGGAATACCTGTCTCACTTTTTTTACTCTTACCACTATAAAGGGAAGCCATGTTGTAGCTAAAACTCTGAGTATATATAATGAGTATTATTTTGATGTTGTGCTGCAGATGAATGACCCTGTAATTAAGGTTCTGTCAATATTTTCATTATGTGCCTCCTTTGGAAGGGTGTGTCCCTTTGTTAACCTCTTTTCCAGGACTACGATAAATCTTTTACAAAGTATTCCTTGTGAGGTATCATTTGAAAACTCATAACTTGATGATCATTATTGTCCTGGTAAAATGTGTGTGGCAACACCGTATGTAAAGTTATATGATTCCTCTGTATGGTATCACTAGTCATGTTCCAAGTCAGGGGAGAGCAGCCCCAAACCAGTTCCCCGGAGACAAAAGGTTAACTGGCGCCTTAGCAAGGTGTCAGCAAAATCAAATGGACTATCACCTGTTGGCAGGAGAGAGGATGTGGGTGAAAATCTACCTCTTTGGCAAAGGAACAGCTGATCTTTCACATCCACACAGACTTTGTTTCCTGAACCTCAGCTGGACATGATTCTCAAAGAAGAAAAAGGACTAAAAGAGAAGAGAGGAGGTGCTCCAAAGCATTCCTCTTTTCTCTCTACCCATGGAATCCACAGCACCTGAAGAACAAAGGAAACAGCTTTGGAGTGGAGGAGGGATCCTAACTGAAAGATTCAGCCAGTAAGACTGCTAAAACGTGATGAGAGAGACCTTTGCTTTGAATTCACTCTAGCTTATTAAGTTAGGCATTAGTTGTGATTTCCTTGTATTTTCTTGTAACCAGTGCTGACTTTTATGCTTTGTTACTTGTAATCACTTAAAATCTATCTTTCCGTAGTTAATAAACTTGTTTTACTGTTTTATCTAGACCAGTGCAGTGTTTGGGAAGCTTCAGTTGGGGTAACAGGATTTGTGCATATCATTTTCTATGAATAAATGACGGACTTTAGCTGAGCTTGAATTGTCCAGAAGAGCTGGGCAGTGCAAAATGCACATTTCTAGGGGGAATGTCTGGGACTGGGAATTTGCTTATGTTGTGCTGCAGTATAATTGTGGCTGGCCATAGCACTCATATAATATAACTGGGAGTAACTTACATACTGGAGGCTGTGTGTGATGAGACCAGGAGGAGTAACTTGCACAGTGAAGCAGTATAAAAGACACCCCAGGTTGGAGAACTGAGGGGAGACAGCTGTTCATCAGTGCTGGCTAATGCCACAGTACCTACCTCTTTTGTGGCGGGTTAAATCAAACCCTTTTAAAAAAAAATGTTCTAGGCATACATTTGGTTGCTATGCCCAGATAAACTGATGCAAGTCAAAAATAGAGTGAGAAATTGCAGCTCTGTATTTCCTGGCTTTTGTAAGTGTAATTTTGACAGAATATTTTAGGGCCAAATCCTGTGCAGAGGCAGAATAACAAATAGGTCTATTTGTGATTCACAGGGGTTTAGAGGAAGGAAAGGAATGTCTCATAACAAGGCTGACCAGTTTCTGTAAGCAATTTACTTGTAAGTATTTCAACCAACTAAACTCAGAAAATTATGAACTCCTACATTCATGTCAGTGAGGTATTAACTCGGATGCCCTGAAGTGTTGTTATTAACTATTTTCATTCCCTAGTTATGAAAAGAGAGGCAGGGTCACAGATCTTCCCAATTTTCTGTGGGCACTGTCTCATTTTGGTGCCAAATGTAGGTGCCATTTGGAAGTGTATCACCTGTATTTTTTTCCCCAATCAAGAAATCCAAGTTGAAGCAGACCGGTGCAACTCAGCATGCATAGAGTCATATTTTGAACATCTGCACAACCTATTGAGAACAGTGTTTTATACTGGCAACTCACATGGGAAGAGCTTGGAAGGGTTATCACTTCTACCCCCCATTTAATTCAACCCCAACTATTCTCAGTGTTAATTAAGTAATAATGATTAATACCTATCTCTTGTAAAGGTCATTTATCAGTAGATCTCAAAGCACTTCACAATCTTTAACGTATTTATTCACACATCACTGTGAGATGGGAAAGTGCTGTTATCCCCATTTTACAGATGGGGGAAACTGAAGCATAGAAGGGCTAAATTACCTGTCCAAGGTCACACAGGAAGTCTGTGGCACAGCAGGAAATTGAACTCAGGCTTCCCAGGTCCTAGGCTAGTGCCCTAACCACTTAAACATTTGAGAAAATTGTTCACATGTGACTGTCAAGTGGTAAACAGAAAAGGAGTCTGAAATAACTGAATACAGTTTTAACTAAACTGAATGAGGAAGTGGTCCTTTGCAAAAAAAAAAAAAAAAGAAGAAGAAGAAAGAAAGATGTGATCATATAACTGTGCTATAATGCAAAAAATAAAAGAGCAGAATTGAGGCAACCTTTATTCTGGTGTTTCCTAACTTTTGACTGATCCAGTTTGCAACTTTTATAACGCTCTTTTAACATAATTTGCATAGTAGAGGTGATCCAAAACTTTTTTCCCTACAGAAAATGTTTACTTTTAATTAGAAACAAACACAAACAAATAAAACCCAAACCGTGATTTTGTTTGTTTGTTTTGTTTTTAGTAATTTTCAGCACTGACAACCAAAAATGTGTGGCCAAAAGCTGCTGAAAATTGAAAAAAATTCAGCTTTAGGTTTTCACTTTCCAATTAAATATCAGAATTCTCAAAGAATGCAGACAATTTGCTGCAAAATTTTTTGTTCACTTGAAAACCCAATTTTTCATTGGAAAAAAATTTAGATGGAAAACTTTAACAGCTTTACTATGCAGTTTACCTCTGCACAGGTGCCTTTTTTCAAGCTCTGTATATCATGGATTTTCTGGGATCATGCTCATGTAGCTGGAATGATGGTTAGTAGTAATAGGAGGTTAGTGATTTGGAACAAGGATCTCTACTGTGGTCCAGAATGGGGAACTAAGAGAAGATTCTGGAAAGAAATACCTCACTTGCTAAGGGCAGACCCAGCGCAATGGTAATAAAATTGAAATTATGTTGTTTAGTTACAGTAATAGCAACAAGTAGCTTTTAGGTAGTGCTTTTCATCAGTAGAGCTCAATGAACTTTACAAAGGTCAGTATCCATCTCCATTACAGATGGGGAAACTGACACGCAGAAGTGAAGTGACTTGCCTAAGTTGATCCAGGCCAGTGGCAGACCCCCAGTCTGAGTTCTAGTCCAGTGTTGCATCCACTAAACCACGCTGTCTGTAGCTGTTTAGGCCTCATGTTAGTCATGAAATATTTAATGGAATGTGAGAGGATTAGTCTGCAGTCTTGGTACCAAATAGGCGTTCATATCCTGGCTGGTAGGGTAAACTGATAAGGTCTTTTTAAAAAGACAAAGTAATACAGCTGTGGTTTAGGAAAGGAATAATAATCATATTACTTATGTATCTTTTGCCCTCTTCATCTCACAGGATCCCAAGATTTCTCACAAAAATATAGAGAGAGAAAGCACTTCTTGCACCACTGAAATGCACAGTGGACACTGCAGGTGCTTAACAACAAACAACAATGCTATACAAGTTTAGAACAAGGCAAGATGGCCTTATCCATTTGAAACTAAAGTCAGAATTGAGAGTATAGCTTCCCACGATAGAATTTTCTCAGAACAGGAGCATAACTACATATCACTATTTCTTTCTGGAAATACCATGGGATCCTTAATAATTCTTAAGTACTCAGAACACAAAATCAGTCCAAAGCTCACTAATAATAAATCAGTAATGGCTCAAAGGATAGAGTACCAACTAATGAATCACTAGTAGCACCTAGCTATTCCTTAGCGATATCCCATCCAAATATAGACCTAGGCTGACACTACTTCCCTTGTGAGATCAAGCACAAAGTAGCATAGCCATAGGTAGGAGAAAAGAGAACAAATAACGAGCTGGTAGAAGGAAATTTTTAAAATTGTAATTTAGGTTCTGGAGGAAAAAGTAAAGATACCACTGAAATGTAGCTGAAAAGTGAGGTTAAGAAGAACGGCAACCCACACATATGTGAAGATTAGTTTTTAGAATTTGTAAACAGGTGATGTTGCTTAAGATAGCAGAGCAAGTTGGAAAAGGGAGGGTACTAACTAGAAGCTGAATAAGCTAAAAAGAAAAGCAGAAAGAGAGGAGCCTTCAGGTTTATGTGAAATTGCTTTAAAAAGTTTGAGGACTGAGGTGATGAAAGAATTTGACTGTCATCTGTGCTGTGTGGGGACATGAGATGCCTCCGTTTGAATTCTGACAGCAATATACCCACTCCACAGAAAAAGAGAAGGAATATAAGAGCTAACAAAATACTAAATCTCCAGATGAAGGTGTGAATGAGAAAATGCTTGTGTTACACAGCTCCCAAACAGAATGCAGACAAGACACTTGAGGGAAGATTGAATGGGAAATTAATATGGATTCGGGAAAAGGCATGGAGTTTCTGACCAAATAACTCTCGCTAAGGGAGACAATTACACTGCTAGAACAGAAATGATCTGTTGCTTTATTTTACCTTTGGAGGGTTGAGGCCTTTTGACTCAGCTGAATGTTTATGCTAAGCCAGTGTTGAAACTTCAGCTCTGTTTGTAATTCTACATTCACCTTTCCATTTTTTTCAATTTTTAGCATTTGAGTAGAATAAATAAAGACTCGATGGAACAGTATTCTTATTGATTTGAGTTCTTATCACAATACTCTTAGAGAACTTTTATTTTTATTAAGCTATCACAAGTCAAAAGCATGAACTAGAACATTATTTCCCATTGTTCAGATGTCAAAAGTTCTTAAGCATCAACATCAGTGAGGAAGTATTTGATGTTGTAACAGGGTGGCTTGGCTTACCTTTTAAGGGCTAGGTCCTGAGGTTTCACAACCCTAATTTCTAAGGAGACACACCTGAACAGGGATCACCTGTTTCCTCTACAAAGGGCAGCAGACAGCTGCATAGATGAAAGGAGAAACAAGGAGAGAGTCAATCACTGCTGGGAGCCAGTAGGCTTGGCAGGAGATCCTGCATTGTCAGGGAAGGCTGCAAAGTCCCCAGCAGGAATTGTGGAAGTAGAGACTTGATGGAGATTAGAGAATTTCTATTTGGAAATGTTGCTATGTTAAGAAATTCAGCCCCAGGAAGGAATGTTGCTGGACTTAAGAAGAGTTTGAGTGTGGAGCGTTTAAGATGTCCCTTGAAAAGATAAACTGAGGTAGGGTGCCTGCCAAGTGACCTCATGAGGCATGAGGGCATGAGGGAGCCATGGGGACGCAGCTGGCCTGTTGACACACATGCATTAATAAGCACAGAATAACCTGTACATACCAAGGGGCTTGAGTTAAATGACTAATGAAATAGTTTATGTTTGAAAAGTCTAAAGCTTGAAATAATCAATGATCATGAATCTGAAGTTTTCTGATGTAGACGATGCAAAATGAATGTTCTTGTAAAAATGGGTAGATCTAAGTCTTGTGTAGATTTTAAATCGGCTTTCACCCACCGAATTTTAGAAGCATGATCACACAATGCTTTTTGCACCAGGTTCTTGCGTCCCCACTCGCCACACGTGGGTCAACATTCAAAGCAGTGCACAGTGGATAGCTATCCCACAGTATAACTAGCCACAGAGGCTTTTGGGAAGCTTGTCGTCCTCCCATGATGCAACGTGCTCCCTCCCCTTCCCTTCTTTTCCCAAAAAACTGCATACACTTTTTCACACCATTTTTCTGTGCCATGCACACTCCGGAGCGACATGGAGCCTGCTTAGCTATGCACTATCATTGTGAGCATCACAAATACGTCATGGCTTATCCAGCAGTATTTTCAAAGGTGAGAGAGGAGCCGCAGCTCAGAAAATAGAGTTGTTACTGAGGCTGCCCTGCTACAAGCCATAGAGGAGAACAATTCCCGTTTGCTGCAGGCTGTCAAGCATCATCTTCAGTCCATGGAGCAGTGGTTCTGATCCTTGGAAACAAGCACAGATTGGTGCAATCACATTGTTATGAAGGTGTGGGATGATGAGCTGTGGCTCAGAACTTTTGTATGTGAAAGGCCAATTTCCTTGTAGTTTGCACAGAGCTGTCCCCAGCCCAGAAGCGCATGAATACTTGCTTGAGACCTGCTCTGACAGTGGAGAAGTGAGTGCTATCGCTCTGTGGAAGCCAGAAACCCCAGACTGCTACCGGTCAGCTGGGAATCAATTCAGAGTCGGTAAATCCACCGTTAGCTGCTGTGATGCAAGTGTGCAGAGCCATCAATAGGCCTCTGCTAAGAAGGGTAGTGACTTTGGGAAGCATGCATGACATAGTGGACGGGTTTGCTGCAATAGGATTCCCCAACTGGGGGGGGAGGGTTGGTGGGCAACAGATGGAACACATGTCCCTATCCTAGCACTTGACTACCTTGCCACAGAATACATAAACCAGAAGGGATATTTCTCAATGTTGTTGCAGGTGCCTGTGGATCGCAGGGGATATTTTACCGACATCAGTGTGGGGTGGTCTGGAAAGGTGCATGATACACACATATTTAGGAACTTGGGTCTGTTAAAAAAGATGCAGATGGGCACTTTCTTCCTGGACCGAAAAATGAACATTGGGGATGTGGAAATACTAGTACTGATCCTGGGGTATCCTGCCTACCCCTTGCTCCCTTGGCTAATAAAGCCCTACACCAGTCACCTGGACAAGAAGAAGGAGCGTTTCAATAACAGGCTCAGCAAGTGCAGAATGGTGGTGGAATGTGCATTTGGCTGATTAAATGCCAGATGGAGATGTCTGCTTACTAGGCTTAACATCAGTGAAAAGAACATCCTATCAGTTATATCTGCGTGCTGTGTGCTCCATAATTTGAGTGAAATGAAGGGGGAAAAGGCTCCCAGGGTGGAGCCGTGGAGGCTGATAGGCTGGCTGCAAATTTTGAGCAGCCAGATTCCAGCGCTACGCTCATAGCCAACTGTGGAGCATTTTGGCTTTCAGGAAGCATTGAAAAACCTCATAAAAGTGGCATGTTTTGGGCAAGGAGCCAGAATGGCTATTAGCTTCCCTTGTTTTCTGATAAGCCTGCCTCAGCTCTTTGATCTTAACATGGCTCTGCTGCACGTCCCTGTTGTGCCCCTTCTCTAATATGCTGCGAGATATCTTCTTAATATATATCTAAATTTCTTTTGCTGGCTCAGTGCTGAGCCAGAACACACTCTTCATCCCACAGACCAATGAGATCCAAGATCTCTGGTTTAAGCTGAACGGGTTTGGGCCATGCAGTTGCCATGAGCATTTCAGCTACAAAGCTCTCTCCATGCTGTCTAAACCGAAAATGGACATTCAAAATTTCTCAGGTCTTGAGGGGAGGAGCTATTTCCTGTATATGTGGGCATGTTACAGCAGAGCGTGAATGTCCAGAGCGGTCAAAATTGGACATTATGGGATACCTCCTGGAGGCTCTGGTGTCGATTTATGTTGTGCTTTGTCTACAGTGAAGGAAATTCAACCCATGGAATTCGAATACAGCACCATGCCACTAGCAGAGGTGATTTTATTAGGTCGACTTTTACTGCACTTTAAATCAACAGGACTTATGTGGCAGTGGAGACGCATACTTAAGGGGGTTGACGTAAGTGGCGTTATGTTGACCTCCATTGCCAGTGTAGACCAGGCCTCAGATCATATATTTGCTGACCAAAATACCCAAATATGAATTATGGGCCTGATCCAACTCCCATTGATTTCAACAAGCTTTGGATCAGGCCCAGTATCCTTAGAGAAACAAGTGGAAAAAAAAATCTTGTATTGTATTCTAGCCTCTAACTCTCACTTGCTTTGTGACTTTGGACAAGTCATTTAGCTTTGTTGTGTGTTCAGTTGACTCATCCATGAAATGAGTGAAATACCTATGCACCTCTTATGGGCTTTGTGAGGAGAGCTTAATTACAATTTGTGACGTGCTTTCAATCCTCCAATGAAATATCAATTGCCAAATTTTGTTGTTTAGATACAATTTTATCAGTATTGCTAACCCCAAATATTAAAAAATCATGAGTCAGGTGCCCCAAATTCATGAGATTGACTTATAAATAACTAAATAAAAGAAAAATGTGGGTTTGTATTTTTTTGCCTTCTGGGTTTTGAGCCTTTTCAATGCACATGCTTCAAGCTTTTTTCCGCAACCATAGGAGTGAGAAACTTCCTCTCTCTTATGAAATCTGAAGGATTGCAGTCACCTGACTGCAGGAGCTGGCGCATTTAGTAAAGCATTGAATATTGTGAGACTCACAAGAAAACCGTGAGAGTTGGCAACATTGTTTTATGGGGTTTTTTGCCTCTGAGATCATCATGATCTTATGTTTTTGAATTAGTGACAATGCTTCTTATGTGCCTTCAAACGTATTTTCTCTGCCTATGAAATATCTGGATGGACCATTCCCGCCCAAAAAATTCAAAAGTAGACTTTACTCACATGTATATTCATTAACTTGCATCAATAAGGATTAATCTCCTGGATGAGGGTTTGCAGGATTGACTGTTCATAAACCAAGAGAAAAGAAAGCAAAATATACACCAAAATTTACAGAGCTAATGCCTAAAGATTGATTATTGAGGTGCCTAAATAAGGGCCTATCTATGGTTTAAATAAGAATTTCAGCTAACCAGGGTTCAGTTAAATGGATATTCTGCAGTAATTTTGACTGAGCTTCTGTAATCCAGTAGCTCAGTTTTCTCCTCAATAACAGTTAAAGATTCATGTAAGTCTTTCCCAGCATTTGGGGTCTTCTGTGTCTCTGCTATAACTGGGAGGATTTCTTCATACTCATTTCATTTTTGTTTATGATTTTATTTATTTACATAGATGTGTTGAGATGCATATAGAAATGATGTGTTATGTCCTATTCTGTTCATGAATCCTGTGGTGTAGTAGGCTGGAGGGGGGCGCAATCAGATTATTCAGGAAAGTGAGTGGTAAAGTAAATTTTCTCCAAGCCTGTAGGTGTGGACATACTCATGGATTTATACATTCTCCAGCACAAATCTCTCCAGCACATCTCCTTCCCCAAAAACATAAAATGAATTCAAAACTTGGTAATATACATTGTTTAAAAGACTGGGTTATACAGTATTTACAATACGCAATAGAAGAGACCTATTACCTTCATTGCAAAATGAGGCATAAAATCTTATGGCACAGATAGTGATTCAAACAATGATGTCAGCTCTTGCGGAAGAAAAGGCATTTTACGGTGTGCTTGATGACTTCAAATGTATACATGGTGTAATGGTAAACTGCAGACAGTAAAAATTAAATGTAACTGCAGTCACCACATTAATAATATGAATATGCCAAGGTCCCAAACGGTATCATCTACACAAATATTATCAGGACAAATTTTGAACTATGGTATTTGAACAAATAGCAGCAGGAAAACACATGGACACTCTGACAATGGAAAACAAACAAACAAACGACACTTCACTGAACTACACAGAGGAAGAGCTTTGCCCTGAGAGTAATGAGCATATGGCTTTCACTGCCCAAGGAGGTCTCAATAGAACCCACTCTACCCAGGATTCAAGGAAAATACCAAGCTGGGATACAAGGAATATTTCAGTGTGCAGGTAAAATTAGATGTTTAACCATGGTGATTCATACTCAGATGCACTAGTGTGGAATGGTTACAAACTTTGAGGCACAGGAAATGATTACAAACTTTGAGGCACAATAGCATCAGATATTGGTAAGAGCTATAGGGTTTTTTAAATGTCTCTGGAGCAATGATTATCCTTTAGATAGGCATAGCCACACAATCATTTTCTTGGGAATGACCATGGCTGCACCATATTCATTTCCATCTTACATCTTACATTGTACAGTGGCACAAGGTACCTTCCTCCTGCCAGTGGGGACTGCCATTGTAGCCCAACAGTTGAGTAGATGTGGCCGGAAGGGGTGCATGGCCAGAAAAGCGAAGGTGTTTTCAGCACCACCCCTCGATGAAGCTGCATAGTGGTCCCTGTGGAACATTAAGGTCATCAGAGGGACAATACCAGCACTGGCTGTAAATTTTACTTGAAGAAATTAAAACAAACAGTAATCTAACTATAAAAGAAATCAAATAGATTGCATCATTGATGTTACTAGAGACAATCAGTCTAGAAAATCAGTGATGTTGCATGGATTTCTGTTATTATCCTCATTTATACTTTAATGTTGATTGGCTTTTTGTACATGCTGTGTTTGTCTGACATGAAACAGAGTTGCTCAAGAATTACAAAATGTTCTCAATAATAACAAAATGATTTCTGATGGCTTTTTATAGGAAAAGATTCTAAAATGCTTCACAGGGTGCACTTTAACAAGCCCTAGAATGCAGCCATGTCTTAGATGGAATGTTACAGTTACTTAATAACATACAACAATATTCCTGAATGCTTTAGGCAGGAAAATAAAGATTGTTGTATGTAATTGTCACTGCATGAGGAATATAAACAGGCAGAAATTTATTAAAATGATACAGTTTGAATTTGGCCAGGGCTCCAGTACTACGACCAATATTCTTGTAAAATGTGCCATGTGTACAAGCGTCTGGCGTTTGCTGTTTCTAGCAGTAGTTTCCCCAGTTACCATCTGGGGTTTTGATTCCATTGGGACTCAGAAAGATGAACTATTTACTGAATCACCAGTACTGTTTTGTTAACTTTTATTTGTCCGTGTCCCCTTCTGGGTGTATGGCTGCACTGTTACTGTGGTGTTTGTTCTAAAATAGTAGAAATGACTCTTAGACTTCTCTGGCCGTTTTCCATACATTGGATTGGTTTGGGTACTAACTTGTCATTTTCATAGTAGACTAAATTCTAAGTGGTTTGGAGCAGCTGCAACTCCATCTGAAGTCCATGTGATTTGCAGATGATCAGCACCTATGAGGGCATGGCCAGCTGCAGATGTCTTTGGGTAGATGTGGGTCTCTCATCCCCATGGGATATAGTCAAGTGAGTGTATTAAACCATCATTTGTGTTGCTTATTCTCGGCACAACTCTGGAGATTCTCCTGCTTTTCAGATCTCTGGGCAGACTTGGACGGGATCTGTATTGTGTTTACATTTGCACAGGGCACCTATTCCCTTATCTCAGTACTGTATGTTCAGCCGTTACGTGGTCTTAATTCCAGCAAGAACGTTTTAAATTGCTTGGCTGTCCAGAGTGTCAGGAATGCCCTTGACAAGGAGGTTCGGTTCCTCCCTGTTCCATCAAGTTATCAGGGTAGCTTAATCCATTTTCAAGTAAGCAGGAATAAAAGCAGTACTGAAAAGGTGCTCATTGAGGGTCTGTACCTCTTTCCCTTTAAAATAAGTCCAGACAGGTCAAGGATTTCTGCATTAATGAATGGATTTGAATTAATCCCTACTGGCTCTACGTGGAAATCTCTAAGAAATAAATAAATACTACTTAATGCAGTGACAGTAGCAGAGTAAGCTATTCTGCTGGAGATTCATTTCTATATGGATCCACAGACCGTTGCCCCCTTGAGAACCGAGGTGTAGGAATTATGGCAACTTTTTAGTTCTGAGAAAGGAGCAACATCTGTGGAGTAATTTTTTATCTGATCCTATTTGATCTGCAGGATGCCTTGTCTCTCATTCTCTGAAGAGTTCCCACATTGCACAGCTCAGCTTCATAGAAAAGATTTGGGGTTAAATTCACAGGGAAACCTTCTACCATAACATGCCTTTCTTTTCTTCAACCCATTTCAGTCTCTTGCAAGATGACATTATATTCATATAGTCTTCATGGAGTAGCTCTGCAGCGTCTGATAAAGATTCCTCTTCCTCATATCTGTCCTGCTCCCAAACACACATGAAGCTGTGGATTTCACCCTATAGAAGTGAGACTCTAGAACGTCAGTAAAACTTCCACCCACATAAAGCCAGCAGAATATCAGATTCAAGATGGGTACCAGATGGAAATGTTTTCCTAAATCTTCACTGTGCTTTGATTCATAGAAGCCAAGGTCAGAAGGAACCACTGTGATCATGGAGTCTGACATCCTGTATAACATGGGCTATAGACACTAACAAAAATAATTTCTCTTTGAACTACAGCATATTTTTTAGAAATAAATCCAGTCTTGATTTTAAAATTGAGAACATTAGGGATTTATTATCATGAATGAAGGCTTGGAATGTAGCCTTTACTATTTTACTATGGGTATCTATTAGCATGGATAGCTCATGATTAGCCTAATGTTTAAGCATGGCAATACACTTTTGTTCCAAAATAATTATATAAAGAGAACTTTTATTTCTGCGACAATGCTGGTACACTGTTCTCTGTGAGACAAATATTCTTCGTAACTGATTCAATAATGAATAAAATTGAATTGCAGAAGTCAGCTTTGAATTCTTAAATTCAGTATTTGTATTCTTAAAGAGAAAAAACTGTACTTCATTAGTTCAATTTATATATTGGTAAAGAGGAATAAATCATTTCTTTCATTTATAGTAGTGTGAGTATTTATATATAACATAATATATATATAGTGTGTGTGTACGCACACATATACACACACAGATTTCTGTGCATGTCAAATATTTAGAATCTAATCTCATGCCTACTGAGGTCAGTAACAAAGCTCCCATTGGTTTAATTTGAGTAGGATCTGGGCCTATGATACTGTATTTTCTATGGCCTGAAATTGGGGACTTTTCAATGAGACAGAATCAATGGATTTTTCTTGTGCTAGTTAGACAATAAAATACAGATAACAGATGTGCAATGTGCACCTTTATATGGGAAGTGAGTAGGAAAATATGATGGATAAAGGGACATGGTGGGACCTGTTTATGGGGAAAGCATGAAGTCTGCTGTATGCTCCCTCCTTGACATCACACACGATGGAAGCGTCTCCGCTTCAGCAGCATGCCATCATGACACCTTTTGACTGAGAGACTGGAGCTGGGAAACAGGTGCGTTCCACAGCATGCTGCCTCTGTGGGTGCAGGCAGCTGAAGCAGCAGTAATCCATCCATCCACCTGCCCTCTACTTTACCCATAGAAGGGTTTTTTGGCGTGCCATGGGTAAGAAGTGAATAGGCAGCTAGACACCTTCTCTATTGTCTCTGGCCTCTGAGCTCAAGATCCACATGCTCAAAGTATCAAACTTGGTGCCTGTTCCACAGTGTAAGCAGCTGGAGGGCCCCCCCTGCTCTGAACAGAATTTACATGTACTCTGTAGTCCACAGTTATCCACCAACTTGATAACTCAAAAAACCAACACAAAATTATAAACCTCAGCCTAAGCGAGCTCCCTAAACTTGGCCTGTCCTAGAGGGTCCTGGCAGAGACGCTTACCCTGAATCCCACCTGCCTTTGCCCCAAAGCACTCTCTACTCTCTGATATCTAGGGGTGGAGAAGACAAAAACTGCCTGCCATGAGTCCTTATGTATGTCAACATGTCCCTGCCACTGTTCTACATACACCCTTGCAACAGAATGATGAGGAAGAAATACTAAAAGGTGAATGTACAAGTGACCCAAGATTGATGAGATAAAAGTATCCAAGATGTAAATACTTTATTTTATAACTGAGATGTTTTAAGTGGATATTGTTTACGAAGAAAGAAGTCAAGCAAACGTACATTTGTTTAGGTAAGGACGGTCTCTTCATCTGTTTGTACAGCTCCAGAATAATGGGGCACTCCATGAGTGCTATTGTAATATAAATAAATAGAAAAGTACTTTTAATGTACTGAATTAAAAGTCTGAATGCACGGTGTGACTTAACACTACAGTTTAATAGTTAAAATAAAAGCAAAAATGCTTGATGTAACCTAAACTACTTAGTCATTTACATTCTTTTATTTTTTTTATTTTTATGGGGGTTTTTTTTGTGCTTGCCAGCCGGAATAATGATCTGCCTTATTTGGTATGTCATAATAATGCTGTCATAGAACGTATACACTATGATTATATGAGTTGGTAACCAAGGAAACAAAATTGGTATCGTACTGGTATCCTCTATGACATCTATAATTAAGGGCCTGTCAGCTTTTCTTCAGTTCAGCTTCAGTTTTTACAGGGCTTGCAATTTGTTCTGTAAAACTTCACTGTACAGACTGAAACTTAACATACAGTACAAGATGAGAGAGAGAAATTGTATCAAGTTTGATGTACATTTCTTTGACCGTGGCAGTGCGGTGTAGCAAAGTAGATGTGTGGTGTCTGATGCTTGTGGAGGCTGCTATTAATATGACATTTTGATGTCTGCTTGCCTGTCCATAATGAGAAATAATAGCTTTGGAAAATAATATCCATAGTTCAAATTCTGCCGTTAGTTGTGCTGAAATCATGGAGTATGAAGGGTGCTCAGCATCTTCCAGTAGGTGCCCAGAACTTTGCCGGGTTGAATCCCTTTTAGATGTGCGTTATTACTTTTGAGGAGAGGTGGCTGATCTGTGCATGATCCTCCTGACTACTAGAGTCAAAATTTGTTATTCAGATTTTTGAAATTGTGTATGTAATTTGCAAATAATTTTGCACGTACACTTACCGTGATTGCATGTGTGATAGCAGTGATTATGTATGTGAACTGTGCGGTATGTTTCTATGCACATACACAGTCTAAAAATATTGGGGCCTTAGTTTTATGGCCTCTTTGTAGCATTCGTTTTTCTGCAGTGTGCAACATGAGCAACCACACACTGACGTTACAGTTTAAAATAATGGTTTAGCTCTTCCTTCAGATCAAGTGAAAACTTCATGGTTTTACTGTTAATTTAAAAAAGCCCATATTGTATGTTAAGATTAGTTTTCTGGGGGCCATAAATAAAATATTGATTAAATGTACTCGTAATAAGAAGACTCGGGATATCATTTTTTCCTTGGCTGTCAGACACAGATCTATCTGTTAATCTACAGCAGTGGGTAGAGTCAGTGGAAAGAAATTTCAGGAGCACGCAAAACATTTCTCAGGCCTTTGAGTATAATGCTTGACATCTGAGCCATTCCATTGATCAAATGTGACAGTTTAAGAGAAGACTTCACAAAGGAGAAAAATAAAATACAGCATTTTTGAAGGTATTCGTTTGGTTTTAGGGAAGAAATGGTTCGTTCTCTGATGTTTGAAATGAGTGAAAATGAGACCCAGGTAGTGGACACCTAAAAATCCAAAAGTCTTTGCCCCTCTGAGGTCTAACTGAACGTCACCTGAAATGTTCTGAATATCCTCAACTGTCATTTAGGTAGGAAATGTTTATAAGACTGTATTTTCCCTGTACTTAGAACTGGAATTGCAGTTCTTGAGACAAGTGTAAATGGAATTTGTTATAGCAGCCAAAGAAAACAAAATAGTGTGTCATGATCAGGATCCTCTGAGTAGCAACATAAGGAAATAGTTTGGCCTTGTCGTACATGGAACTTTCCTATTTCCTGAACCTTTTATCAACTTGTTCTTAAACCTACCTATGTTGTAACAAAACCTATTTGTTTTTAATAGCTTTTAAACAGTTGAGCCTTTTGTGAGCTTTCCTATCCACTCATTATGTTATGCACCCAGAACCGAAGGCTAGGGTACAAAATAGAATCAAGTTATTTACTGCAGGCAGCAACAAAAGAGGATGATTGTTATTGTAACTTGTCACAAAATAAAGGTGCAGACACTTTTAATTTTTCTTTGTTACACATTCTACAGTTGCAGCAAAATATGGTAAACATAAAACCTGTGTAGTTAAATTATTTCTGGAAAAAAAAATCCCACAAGTGTGTCATGGAAATCTATGCTTTTAATACAATAGTGTTTTAGGGGACCTTAAAATGTGAGTTAGACCCCGCTAGAAATTGTTCATGCACAATTATAGGTCCCTGCTTGTTTCTGTCTTGTCTCTGTGAGCTAATATATTTTAGATTTTGTTCTTCAAAGTAAGGTCCCTACTAGGAACATGGATGGCTATGATCTTTCTCCTTAGGACATCTGCCAGAGATAATTGCTCAACAAGTTGCGGTGTAAAAATGGTGAGGAGGAAATCACTCCACTGTTACCCCCAGCCCTCATTTAATGTGTAGAAAATGTCACCATTCATGAATTCCTGTTCCTCAGATTTCTGAACTGAAAAGCATAACAATTATCCTCATTTGGAAACTTTACAGCTCAACTGAAGCAATCTCAATTTGTGTACGGTTATGATTTCAATTTAGGAGTAATCTGAAAATCACCTCTTTGGAGAAACCTGACAATAACATTTATATTTCTCCACATATTTCACTATTTCCAAGGAAGAAAACAAAAGACAAGTGGTCTCTGTTTAGGTTAGCGGCTGGACTGTCTCCATTCAGTGATGTTTAGGGATCAGATTTATTATGTGAGCTTTTCCAAAGCAGGGATGACATTCATTAGTTTTCTCCTTTGTACTGAAAGTAACCAAAAAACACATTTTCAGTGTCTGAAAAAGCTAATTCAAGATCCAGGTGCTGGTAGCTGAAGTTAGAGAAATTTAGCTTGGAAATAAGATATTATTATTTTACAGGGAAAGCAATTAACCATTGGAACAACTTACAGGAAAATGGTACATTTGTCTTTCCTTGAAGTCTTTAAATCAAGACTGGATGTCTTTTGAAAGGAAACACTAGTTCAGTTACACATTATTGCCTTTATAGAGCTCTGTTACGGAGCAGGGAGAACAGAGTAGAACTTCAGAGTTATGAACACCAGAGTTAGGAACTGACCAGTCAGCCACACACCTCATTTGGAACCAGAGCTATGCAATCAGGCAGCAGCAGAGATAAAGAAACAAACAAAAAAGCAGCAAAAACAGTACGGCGCTGTGTTAAACTACTAAAAAATAAAGGGAAAGCAACGTTTTTCTTCTGCATAGTAAAGTGTCAAAGCTGTATTAAGTCAATGTTCAGTTGTAAACTTCTGAATGAACAACTGTAACGTTTTGTTCAGACTTACACATTTCACAGTAACGAACAGCCTCTAGTCCCAAGGTGTTCGTAACTCTGAAGTTCTGTTGTAATTCCCTCAGTCAATGGCTTGTGTTATGCAGGTCATATAAGAAAACCATATTGGTTCCCTGTGGCATTAAAATCTCTGGCCTAATTTTTGAAAGTGACAAATAATTTTGGTTGCCTCCCTGTTTGGATACTCACCAGGAAGGGGCCTGATTTTCAGAAAGTGCAGAGCTACCTACCTTCTGACCATTGGGTCCCTTTATGGTGTATGTGGCACCCCAAATCACAAACAACTTTTGAAATTTGAAGCAGTGATTTCGATTTAGCTTGTAATGGTAAGAAGTTTGGGACAGAACTAAAGTTAACCTAACTTGTTAATATTGCAACACTGTTGATGGCAGATGACCCCCATATACACCAGTAAGGGTTAAGGAACATCTGTGGTTGCAATGAGCCCCAACCTGCTATACCTGTAAGGTTCAATGCAGTTGGAAAGGGACTCAGAAGCAAGTAGGGCCAAGTCTCAGAGCTCACAGACTGGAGCCCTGAGACACTAGTTGGCCTATGGCTTTCACATACCACCGCTCAAACTTTCTGAGGAAGAAGATGGGCTCGGCTGATCTTTGTTGAAATTCCCCCAGGATTAAGTCCTGACCTTTTACTCGCAGTGAGGAATGGGAACTGAAGTTAAACCCACTTTATTTTTCTTCCTTTTCCTTTTTTTTAATGTCAGCTCTGATTTATGATATTTATCCATCAGGCAGCAATGAAAAGATTTGCTATTCTGTCATTTTATTTTCAGTACTCTAAAAATGGTGATAAGTAAGCAAAGCTGCTTATTGTGAAACAAATGTTGGTGATTTCCATGTGGCTTCCATGTAGCAAGCACTAGCCAACTGATTTGTAATAAAAAGGCAAAAAATTAGAATGATAAAACAAGAAATGGATAAAACTACCATAGATACTATTTATTGACAACCACTGCAAATACAGGTAGTTACAAGAAAGGTAAGTTGTATTTTCATAAGTCTAGAATTTTGCCTTATCCAAAGTGGAAGCAGACTGCTGGCATAGTAAATTGACAGGGTTGTCGGAGCTTATTTAACATAGGAGCAGGAGAAAGCTGACAGGTGCGAAGGAGCACTCAGGTCAGATGAAGACACCTGCTAGAGATGTCAGTAATACAAAGACAACTGTGTCTCTAGCGAAAGAGAGGACAGATATTCCAACTGAACTAGAAGTGGGATGGGTTGACACTACAGAGGTACATTCCAGGAAAGTAACAACATGTCAGATAAAGGAGTTAGGAAAGAAAGAAAGAAAGACATATACAAATAAAAACAGTACCTGATTTCATAACAGTGCAAGAAACTTAACAACATGCCTAAGGCCTTGTGTACCCAAAGCATGTTAGACAGTTCTCCCACTTTTGGTGCTGCCTGGTACATCTCCACTTGGGCTGACAAAAGTGGGAGCATTTCTTCCACTGGGCCATTTTAGAGCTTGTCGGGGAAGAATCAGGTGAAGTAAAATGCCTGACAGTAGAAGAGGAACTTGATAAAATAAGCATTCCTGAAAATATAGTAGAATGACAAAAATCCATGAGCGGCTTAATACCTGGCTCTAAACTATACAGGGGGACAGAATAGATTGTAGAGGTAGGGAGAACTGTATCTAAAAGATTCCATCAAATCTAATGACACAACATTTCTGAGTGGAGAAGACCATGTAATAGTACCTGTGTGGATAAGAAAATCCAAGTCCTAAGAACACAAAAGTGTTTGTAGGGTTATACCGCCAGTGTCCTGGGAAATTCGAGCTGGAAGTATAATTTCCAGCTCAAGGACACATACCCATGTTAGCTTTGACAAAGCTAGTGCATTAAAAATAGTGTAGCTGTGGCGTCACAAGCAGTGGGAGGGTCTAGCCATGCTGAATATGTAGTCATCCAAGCTTCTGGGTACATACTCAGGCCAGCTAGCCCCTCCCACTACTGCTGCTGCTGCACCTACAGTCTATTTTTAGCACACTAGCTCAATCAGAGCTAACATGGGTGTCTCCTTTCTGGCTGAAAAATTAAACAAGTAATTACAGCCAAGAAACTAAGAATAGTGACCACAATGGAATGAAAATGGAGGATGTATCCATTCCATTTGATATTGTGGATAGGAATAGGAAGTTGGCCATCTGTGACAAAGGAAGATGTGAGGCAGGGTCTGCTAAAATTAAACATTTTCATATCGACAGGCCTGTGTAAGTCCCACCCAAAAGTTTTAAAGCTGCAGAGCTGTCTGAACCATTAATATTAATTGTTAATGAATCTTGGAAAACTGGAAAAATTCCAAAGGGTTGGAGGACTGCCCTTGTAGTTCCAATATGTTACAAGGGTAAAATGGATGGTCAAGTGAGCTATAGACCTGGTAGCCTGATGTTGATCATGGGTGAAATAATGGAACAGTTAATTTGGGACTCTATCAGCAGAGAATTAGAGGATAAAAATATAACTAATGCCAGTATGATTTCATGGAAGGTAGATCTTGTCATATAAACCAGTTGTCTTTTTTTTTTTTTTTTTTTGGACAGATCTGGTTGATAAAGGCAACTATGCAGATATTGTACTTGGATTTCTTTAAAGCTTTTGCCTTAGCACCTTATCACATTTTAATAAAAAAAAATTCCTGTACTTCATGGAACTAACGGGACACACATTAAATAGCTTCAAAGCTAGCTCAATGACACATCTTTAGCAAGTATTTAAATGCTGATGTAAAATCTTTGCTGGCAAAGTTTGCAGTGACACAGAGATTGGTGGGAGAGCAAATAACGAGGAGGACCCGTCACTGTTACAGACTAATCTGAATTACCTGGTTAAATGATCACACTCCAAAAACAATTGTTTGAGTACCGCTAAATACATGGTTGTTGTTCTGGGAACTAAGAATGCAGGTTATACCTACAAGATGTAAGTGTAAGATATGTAAGGTGTTCAGGCCTCAGACTCAAAAGGAGAGAGAAATCTGCCTGAAGGAGACTGATGGAGGCAGCGCTGAGACCAGCCTCTGATTAATCCTGCTGTACCTCGGTGCCAAGCATCACATTGGTGCAGAGCGTCCCGTTGGCACTGGACACGCAATGCCACTGGGCCTCTTCTTCTTCTCGTTCGAGGAGGAAGCAGCGATCTGACAGGGGCCACTCCCCTGCACCGAAGAAGACCAGGGATGCAAGTTTGTGCATGGGAGCCATACTGGACTGACTGGCTGAATGACAGCAGGAGAGGAGCTTGCCAACCAGGGGTGCGAGCCCTCTGAGAAAGCCACCCCTGACTACTGGGAGCAGCAGGAAGCCTCTTCAGCTCGCAGTGCTATCAACGCCAGAGGTGTTTCAGACAGTGAGGAACCTGATGACCCTGCCTTTGCCTCCTACTCTTAAGCCTCTCCCAGTGCCGGCAAAAGAGTAGCCTTCAGTCTCAAGGGAGAAGTCCACTATGGGTCTTCCTCAATGCCTGCACCTCTCCCCCGAGCAGCGGCATTCATCTCCTTGGACCAAGTCACCATGCAGGGAGTCTTCATCATGGCACAGATCCCTGGTGGTGCGTTCCCAGGTCCCTGTCTCCGTGGCTTTCCACAATGGCCGAGCATCATCGACAGAGATGGTCTCCATTGCCATCGCTGCAACAGTCTCGGTCTCCAGCACCAAGGGCTTTGCATTCCCAGGGGCAGCACCGATCCATCTCTTGATTGCACAGGCACTCACCGGATGGGAGCTGGCCCTGTTCCGACTCTCTGGCACTGAGGAATTCGCCCGTGCCCACGTGGCACAGAATCTGGAGCTGGTGTGGGAACTCTCACCTAGAGAGGATCAGCTATGCCATAGATCCCTGTCACTGAGGCTCCTATTTTCAAAATAGCACTGGTCCCACTCTTCTCTGGGTGCAGACCCTCAGTTACCCAGCACTGGTCGCAGGAACAGCACCGCTGGTCACCATCATCTCACTCCCCAACATTGAGACAGCGTTCGTAGGGACACCACAGGACGCAGGTGCCAAGGCACCAGTCCCCCTCTCCAAGGCACTGAAGCACAGATACTGCCCCCCCACCACACCCCGTGGTCATAGGGCAGTGAGTCATTTTCCTCAGGGGAGGACAGACAGGCTACCACCTGCTCTGGGCAGTGCCACCTCCCAAAGACACAGGAGCAAGGTCTCTTCCTTTCAGCTTCTGGTTGGCCTCAGGACTAATGGCTTGTGCAGTGGCTGTATTGGGGACCCTGGGGGTTTCCGAAGGCCCCAGGACCATACCTCACCTGTCGCTGTCTGGGTCTCTTAATAAATTAATTCATTGGAGCGGTTCTCGACTCTACTCAGGCCAAGGCTTTTCTTCCCCAGCCTTGCTTTGAAGCCATGGCCTGCATTGTTATACACCTCTACCAGAGTCCCCTTGCAACAGCCAGAACTTGCCTGCAGCTGCTGGACCATATGGGGCTTGTATGTACATACATGGTGAAGTTCACACACTTAGGGCTCAGACCGTTCCAGGTGTGACTGGCTGACACTCCCTGGACCGAGTGGTCATGATTCCTCCCCACATCCTGTCCTCACTGGAATGGTGGCAAGACCCCCACTTAGTACTGCAGGGTGTGCTGTTTGAGAAATTAGCCCCCTCGATCACTTTGGTGTCAGATGCTTTAGATTTGGGGTGGAGGGCCCATATTAGCCCCAACTGCAGTACTCGGTGGATTTGGTTGCAGGAAGAGTGAAAGATGCATATAAATGAAAGAGAGCTATGGGCAAAACACCTAGTTTGCAGGGTGTTCCTTCCTTTAATCTCGGGCAAGGTAGTACGGGTTCTGATGGACAATACTGCTACAGTGTACTATATCATCAGGCGGGGGGAAGGCTTGTTCACCAGCCCTTTGCCAGGAGGCAGTGTGTCTATGGAACCTTGCAGTGAGCTATGACTTTCACCTCATAGCCTCCCACCTCCTAGGCATCAAGAACCATGCAGCGGACCGCGTCAGCAGATCCTTCTTACCCCACTACGAGTGACCGCTCCACCTGACGGTGGTCACTATGATCTTCCAGAGGTGGGGTTATCCCCAAGTGGACCTTTTTGGAACTATGTTGAACAAGAAATGTCACCAGTTCTGTTCAATTCACGAGCTCGATGCTTTTCTCTTACAGTGGATGGGAGTTCTGAGGTACGCATTCCTGCCCATTCCATTAATACACAGAGTCCTGCTGAAGATCAAGGGGGACAGGGCAAATATCATCCTGATCACACCGGTGTGGCCCCACCAGCATTGTTTCAGCATGCTGCTGGAGCTCTCGATCGCCCCCCCTCAGAGTTGCCTTAGTGGCACAATCTCTTCTCTCATGACCAGGGTCAACTCCTGTACCCAGATCTGGAGTCTCTGCATCTGATGATGTGGAGACTGCATGGCTGAACCCTGAAGAACATGCCTGTTCATCACAGGTTCAGCAGATTCTGGTGGGCAGCAGAAAGCCTTCCACTCGGGCATCATACCTTGCAAAGTGGAGAAGGTTCACTGCTGGGTAGCGTCCCAAGGAATTTCACCTCAATGGTCATCAGGTCAGGCTATTCTAGACTGCTTACTGTATCTTAAGCTCTAAGGCCTACCTGTTGCTTCACTGAAGGTTCACCTGGGAGCCATCTCAGCATTTCAGTCTCTGATAGACGGGAAATCATATTTTCCCCACTCTATGACAGTTAGGCTCCTGAGAGGACTGGAAGAGCTCTACCCTGAACTTCAAGACCTCCTACTCCCTTGGGATCTGACTGTAGTTCTGTCCAGGCTCATGAGGTCCCGCTTTCGAGCTTTTGGCTACCTGTCCATTACTGTTGCTTTCCTGGAAGGTATCCTTTCTAGTAGTGATTACCTCAGTGAGAAGAGTTTCTCAGATTAGGGCATTTACTTCGGGACCACCTACACGATTTTCTATAAGAACAAGGTACAATTGCGGCCTCATCGTGCTTTCTTACCCAAGATAGTGTCTCAATTTCACTACAACCAGAATATAGTTCTTCCAGTGTTCTTTCCCAAGCTGCATGGCTTGGAAGAGGAATGGAGATGGCACGCTCTTAATTTAGACATGCCTTAGCATTCTACATTGAACACACTAAGTCATTCTGGAAGACCACGCAACTTTTTGTTGTGATGGTGGATAGGATGAAAAGCTTACCTGTCTCCTCCCAGTGAATTTCCCCTTGGATAACTTCCTGAATCAAGTTTTGTTACGTGCAGGCAAATGTGCCTCTGCCGGGGGTTGTCACAGCCTATTCCACTAGAGCGCAAGCTTCCTCAGTGGCTTTTCTGATGCAGGTACCTGTGCAGGACGTCTGGAGGGCCACTACTTGGTCATCAGTGCACACCTTCACATCCAACTATGCCATTGTTCAACAGACGCTTTGGCAGAGTAGTGCTGCGAATGGCTCATCTGTGAACTCCAAACCCGCTTCCATGGTACTGCTTGTGAGTCACCTAGAATGGAACCGACAAGAGCAAGCACTCAAAAGAAGAAAAGTCAATTACTTATCTTGTAACTGTTGTACTTCAAGATGTGTTGCTTGTGTCCATTCCATTATCCCTGCTGTTGGAGTTGACGGCAAGAAGGAACTGAGGGGGCATAGGGCCAGTGGCGCCTGATATACTGTGGCATGTGTGCAGGACTCCAGAGGGCAGCAGAGCCCACCCTCCGGATACGGCTAAGGGGAAAAAAATTCTGGTAACCATGCACGGAGGTGCACACACATCTAGAATGGAATAGACATGAGCAATACATCTCAAAGAACAAAAGTTATAAGGTAAGTAACCGTCTTTTATGTGACCTCAGATATATAAAAAAGGGGGAGGGGGAATATCAAGTAGAAGTAGGAAAGTGATTTTGCGTCTGTATGCAGCACACTTCAAAAAGGATGTGGAAAATACCTGAAAGATTTCAAAGGAGAGCCTACAAAAATGAGCCAGGTGCCGAAGATAACCCTTTCTAGGAAAGCTTAATGAACTCAACTAATTCAGTTCATTGAAGAGAAGGTTGAGAGGTGTCTTGCTCACTGTGTTTGGGTTCTTACACGTGGAGAAGAGACTTGATAATAGGGCTTTTCAACCCTGCTGACAAAGGCATATCGGTGTCCAACATCTGGAAGCTGAGGTTAGATAAATTAAACCTTGAAATAAGACACAATTTCCTAGTTGTGAAGGTAATTAAACACTGGAACAGCTTTTCAGGGGAGATAGTGTATTCTACATTGCTTGGAGTCTTTTAGGTGAAATGAAGTATCTTTAAAAAGTCATGCATTAATCCCATTTCTGAGAGAAATTCTGTGGCCTGGGGGAGGGGGATAAGGGGTCATACTAGATGGTTATAGTGGTCCTTTCTGGCATTGGAATCTATGACTGAGTTCATCACATTACTTCATGGGCTATGGGGAATGTGGAACTGTCTGCGGTGCCCTTAGCATGCTTGTAACCGTTGCAGCTCTGTTTTAAGATGATGGCTATGATCAAATCTCATGCTTCAGGATTTCAGCCAGTTCCAATGGCCATGAAGGATTTTTTCTTCCCAACGCACAGTCATATGTATTCTTGGTTTTTTTCACCTTCTTCTGAAGCATCAGAGATTGGCCACAGCTGGAGATGGGACCCCAGACAGGGAGAACTGGTGCTCTGAGGTGGTACAAAGAATTCTGTCTAGATGCCTAGTTGGTATGCCTTAGGGTCACGTGGCTCACTAGGTTTAGGGTCGGGAAGGAATTTTCCTCCACATGAAATTGGCTGGGACCTTGGGGTTTTTCACCTTGCTGTGCAACATATGGAGTGATTATCTGGGCATATTTACCTAATGAATTCCTTGCCATTGCAGGGGACTTTGGCATTGGTGGGACCTTGGTCTCTCCTATTCTCTGCCAGTGGTACACAGTTTAGTCTCCTGAGGACTGAAATACTCTACTTTACCTGAACTCTTGGGGTTAATATAAGCATATGTGGGTGAAAATGAATGGCCTGATATACACAAGGTGAAATTAGATGTTGTTATGGTCTTTTCTAGTGTTAAACCCCTTTGAAATACAATTAAATTGAACTTCCCTGTGGGATGGATCATACTGAAAACTAACTCTGTGGCACTAAACTTTGAAAGATAGTGATGTCAAGAAAACAGGAATATTTAACCAAAGAAGGAGGCAAGGAAAAACAGGTGAAAAGGGGATGAGCATTGGGCACTATTTTGGTGGGTGCAAAGTTCCTAGGAGATAAAGAAAAGGAGTAGTCACGTTAAGTAGCATGCTTCCCTAAGGGCTTGTCTACATGGGGACACTTAAGTGAATTAATCCAAATTAATTAAAGCGGTGAATTTAAAGTGGATTAGTTAAATCAGATTAAATTCAGAAAGTGAAGTAAAGTAAATCAAATTAAGGCTACTTTAATTCTGATTAAGAGTTTCTACACAGAGATTTAATGCACCTTACCTAATCAATTTAAGAAGTTAATTCTGATTAATTTTCCCCATGTAGACAAGCCCTGAGATACTGGCTCCTTTCAGAAATATGCTGGAAATACAGCTGGTTTAGACATCTCACATTTTAAAATTTCAATGAAATTCAGAAGTTTTGTAATGAAACAAATGGATTTTTTTGGACATTTTTGCAAATTGTTGGCCCTGACTTGGATGAGCTGTTGAGTTAGCTTAATTTTTTTTTCAAATTTTCAAAATTAAAAAAAAGGGGGGAGGGGAAATTTCACTAACATTTTCAAGGTTTTCTAACCTATTCTTTCCAGCGAGCTCTGCTGGGCAGTAATGTCGAGGTTTATTCTACTAAGGGCTTGTCTATGCAAACATTTAGGTTACAGCAGGTTGGGGTATAACTATATTGCTTGCTAGCCTGCTGCCCATGGTGGGGACCCTGCTGTCATGCACTAAAATCTCCCTAGTGCTCTGTGAGCTACCCTGGTTTGAAATGGGAGTAGATTAAGTAGTAATGGGAAAAGATCAGTAGTGAACTTTTAGTGCACAGCAGCAGGATCCAAGCAAACACTCAGGATATGTCTATACTGCAATTAAAAACCTGT
>ML675616.1:18897715-18961281 GCA_007922155.1 Mesoclemmys tuberculata
ACCACAATTAAACAGTTCCTTAGTCAGGACCCTGTAAGTCTGATTCACTTGGCATGGGCCAGCCATGGATTTTTACTTGCAGTGTAGACATACTCTTAGTGCACAAAAGGCTAGTGCAGATGGGTTAGATTTATACCCTAGCTTGTTGCAAACTAAGTGTTCATGTAGACAAGCTCTTAGAGAAGCATTAGCCTCTTGGGGAATGTCTGTGTTACAATTAAAAACCCGCAGCTGGCCTACGCTGGCTGATTCGGGCTCGTGTGGGGGTAGGCAAGCCTGAACATCTATAATGCAATTAAACTGCCCCTTAGTCCGAGCCCAAGTAAGCTGGGACAGGCCAGCTGCGAGTTTTTAATTGCAGTGTAGACGTACTCACATTTCCCTTCCTTTGATGAGGAGGATGTGTGAATCTGAGAGCAGCATGATCACTGAACCACTATGCTACAAGAGAGAGAGGATTTGCAAGGAGCAATAGACATGGATGCCTTATGATTTGCAGGATTGGGCCAGGCTGTCTTTAATACATTAATACAGTCTCCTCATTAATACAAGAGCTCTCCTTTCACTCTGCCACTAATCCCCCACCCACCAAAAAGGAAGATTGCAGTGGATTTCTGCCTGTGTAGATGCATGCTATCTTTGGAAGAGTTTGACCCTTTCCATGACGTTTTGTGCAGAAGTGGATGGTATGTTTTTTTAAAATGTTTTGCCTTTGCTCTTCAATTGTATTACTAGTAGATTGCTAGATAGACCTTAGTGGGTGAAATTCTGCCCTCGGCTACCATAATGCAGCCCCATTCAGAGATGTGATTGCACGGGTACTGTTCTGGAAGTTATAGATCTTTCCTCTTTGCTTGTTAATACTTTAAGATAAAAATTGAAAAGCAAAAGCATCTCATATGTGTAGTAGAGCTAGCTAACTCTATTTTTAGGATAATTGTAATATCTGAAGCAATTCTTCACTCAAGTTGTTGTTTTCTAAACTCTTCTAGAATGTAGAATTGCACATTTTCATGTTTTTTTTTAATGCCTCTGAAATTTCAAGCGTTTTTAGTTGCAAAATATGTTCCCATGGTTAACCTGAAGTCAGACCTAACTAGAAAGGTACAAAATGGATAATTCTTTTGTAGCTAAATCTGGTACTGTTGTCTTTCTTTCTTTTTTTTTCATCTTGATGGAACATAGCAGAGTATCTACCCAATGGACAATTTGCAGCTGTTGGCTTCTTTCTTTCATCTGCAAAATAACTTAAACAATGCAAACCAATACCTAATGTCCTTGATAGAACTTGAGGGAACCTAGAATAGAGCATCTCCAATATTATTCTACAGAAACAAGCTGTGTTTAAAGGAATACAAACTGTGACTGAGGAGAAAATCCCAATTTCGAGTGAATAGTGAATAGAATGAAATATATTGAATCAAACGAGACCTTGATGTAATTCCAGTGACGAGAATGGAGTTACCCCAGGAGAATATTTTTTTTTAACATTTATTTTTTTGTGTATAAAATATACAATAGTAAAGAAAAGGTCACAAACTTATCTATGTCCATTTTATTTGTTTTTAATCTGTCAAAACCTGCAGATTCTTAGTGACCACAAATAAAACATAAAATGAGCTATTTCACTAAAATGTTATCTTTTGAAGTGTTCACTTTGGGGCTAGACTGCAATCTGTTAAAAAGGGTGATCCTTCCAAAACTGTCAGAACAGATCATGTGGACATTTGAAAGATGTAGAATATTTACTTAAGAGGAAATGGCTTGAGAACTTAATGTTAATTTTGGTTAATTTTTTGCTCACCCAAATGGTTTGCCAGTGCTGGAGAACTTTTGAAACCATTTGTTTTCTATGTTGTAAGTTGCTTCTTGCCATTTATTGTACGTCCTGGTAACGGATGCACAAAGTCTCTTTGTAAATTTACACTTCAAAATGCAATTTAAAAGAGATTTAAAAAGATACAACAAAATATTCAGGGCAGCAAAAAAGATCTGTTTGGTGAGAAAATGAGGAAGTTTTCTTTGAACACTGTAGAAGTGATTTAATAATATTTAATGCCAGCAATCCATGTTTACTATGATGATTGTTCCTGTAGTGATCATCTCTCCTTTCATTATGTAGGGTAAATAGAATCAATTGTTACATCCTTAAAGTTCTTCATTTGATGCTTGCATGTTTTTCTTGTGTATATACAAGATATACAGGACTGAAATATGTGGTGATTTCCTCACACAGTACCATGGAAGTCAGTTACTTCCATAGGATTTTATGAGACATGAGTTGGTTCAGAATTTGCATAATATTTAGACAGTAAGTTTATCATAGCTTTTAATGTGGTCTGCTTAAAAATTCTGGGTCTGATTTCTTTTTCCTGCATTACACCATTACATTCCATTACCTTCAGTGGAATTACTTGTACACTTATAGACTTTAAGGTCAGAAGGGACCAGTATGATCATCTAGTCTGACCTCTTGCACAGTGCAGGCCACAGAATCCCACCCACTCCCACTACACTTGATTTACATTAAGGTAACTGAGGAAAACAAAGTCCATTTTATCTGTCTTCTGAGATTATTTTGTGTTCTTGTTTTTAAAATATTCCAAAAACAAAAAAAAAAGTTTAATTCCTCAAAATGTTCTCAGTAAAGTGAATAAGGACTTCTGCTCTCCCCCTCCATCATCCACTATTCCTGTATCCCACCCAAATATAACTTCTTTGTCGGCTTCACCACCTCTCTACATTTCCTAAAGCCTGCAGGTGAGGCTCCCTGCTTTGATAGGCTTCAGTGCTCATTCAAAAAAATGGAAAATTCATGAAAAAAACCAGATTTAATTATAAAGGATACGTTTGAAAGCTGTTTCGGTGGAGTCCAACTGACCTTCAGATATAATATTATTACACTTCCTTTACAAAAAGTCTACTCCTTTTATAGATCTCAAATCTTGAAATGCCTGGAATGGACAGATAAAGAATCCAACCTATTCCTCACTTCCCTTTGAGCCTGCATCTCATACCACTTTGATCTTAGTGATATGCAGATTTGTACACAAAAGTCAAAATAACAACTAGGGCAGGGATGGGAGAATGGCAGTATTATCTTCCCCATTATACATATGGGAAACTAAGACACGGAGAGATTAAGTGACTTGCCAAGGTCACACAGGAAATCTGTGGCAGATCTCAAGCCAGATCATACAAGATTTTAGGATTCCATTGTCTTTTCTATTGACACCATTTCAGTTGTATAATTCAACAGTTGACTGTATATGTGGTTTTCTTAATTAGATTCCCATCAGACAAAACGTACCTAATTGATCTCTACAGGAGTTCTAATCACTTCCAGTTTGGCAAGAACCAACTTTCTGAAATCATCAGTTCCCATTCACCATTTCCTATCCTGACAGCCATTTTGTTCAATATTCTCTACCTGATGAGATGAGACAGTGAACGTAGCTTGGAAGAGCCTAAAATTCAGCAGCCATAAATAAATCTCCCTCTTGCAGACATTCCACATCTGTAAGCCAGTTTAGAGTGTTACCAGTCACATAGTAGTTTTTAACAGCTAGGCCATAAGGAGGTTACTGTCTTGACAATTACCAGTTCTCTCTCCTAGTGAGATGCTATTTTGTTATACTTCGATCTCAACATGAAGTGAAAGACACTTCAGTGAAGACAAGAAGAGACAGTAATGTACACATGTGGTATGTTTCCCTCTAATTTTTCTACTCTTTCCTCTTCTCCATCATCTCAGCTGGGCAAACTACTTTAGCTTCTAAGAGACTTTTCACCTGCATCTCCAAAACGCTTTCACATCAGATTTGTGATTTTTTTGGCATGTTGTTTTGTTTGATTGTCATCCTCTCTCACCCCCTTATTTCCCTTTACCCTCTCCTAGTTCACAGCTGCAGAAATCTCTCTCGGGGAGGAAGAGAGGGTCGACGATCAGATCCCAGCAATTTCCATATGGCAGATGACTCAGTTTCCTTGTCTGACCTCAGCTGGCTACCTCCACTGAATTAATCTTATGACTACTGTATAAGGTATTTGTAGGGGAATGAATGTAGTCCTTGACTCTTGCCCTGTGAAGATGGCAATGATTGGCAGTTGGTTAGGCATGCTCTAAAGAAGGTCCTGCCCCAGATCAGTTGAAATATCCATGACCATGGAGCCCAAGTAACCTTCACGGCTCCTGGAGTTTCCATTATTTGATCCTTAATGTACAGTTGTAAACCTGGCTATATGCTACCTGGCTCCTTACACTCACGTGCCTTCCTGTGTGGACTAGATGCACACTGCCAGAACCACTATCCATCTGCTACATCCTGTCCCACACCCGTGAGTGGACAGCAAAGCACAGCAAGATTTCTTCTCCCTGGAAAAAAGGGGAAAGCAGTGACCAGGCTGATTGTTAGTGTTGCAGTCTTGTTCTCACCAGGGTCCTGGAGTTGCACAGCTGCATGTCGCCCCTTCCACAGGCTGGTTGTGAGGTGGCAAGTTAGCTACGGTTCTTGATTCTTCATTTTCCGATTCTACATACTGAAGGACATGAAGCCTTTGAGTAACAAGTTAGATCACCTGAAAGCTCAGTTTTCTGTCATTACTTCTAAATTGTGTGGAACTTTAAACCAAGCATCTGGCTTGACATGAGAGAGCTCAATACAACTAAAATTAGCATCTGAGAAATGTACTCATGTTTCCAAAGCACCTAAGGGTCAAGTTGCCGTTTCTTTGCCTTGACATCTGGGTTGAAAAATGCCAGCACCTATCAAAGAGGTGAAGTCAGCAGCGTCTGAGGGAGAAAAACAGCAGCGAATTGTATGAAAACTTTCCTTGAGACAATCTCTGTCAGTCATGAGCATCAGTGTGTTGGTACCATCCATTATACACATAGTAAGGGCACCCGTCATTTAAGTGAGTTAAAAACCCTCCACAAAATATAGAGGTAATTTTTTCTCTCCAAACAGATTTTCAGTATGATTTAGTAACATCATTCAATTTGTTGGGTTTTTTTTTCCTGAGAGGGATCAATTCAAGCTCTTCATTCCAGACAAAGGAGAGGGGGAGAAAGCAGTTTTTAGCCTAAGATAATTACTCATTATCATAGTCTGAACAAGAACCTCCTTAGACGGACATAAATGTACCTGGGGATCTCCAATCGGCTTGAATGGATATTCTCTTCTTGCTAATTAAGGTTAGGCAGCTTAGTGTGAAACAAATTAACAAAACCTGGCTATTCCATAAAATGATAAGACAATTCTTTATGAATACATCTGTATCTAATTGAAATCCAATATATCCTTTGTTAGGATGGTACTCCAGAAATGTCTATTGAAAAAGAACGGCTTTGTGAGGACTGTAAAATATTAGATTTAGAAGCTGGAATGTAACTGTTAATAATATTGCTGAAAGTCATAAATCCCTGCTTGTTTGAGAGACAGATTTTAAAATGAATCAATGTAAGTTTCATACAGTACTTAAAAATGCCATTTAAAATATGTTTTCTCTCGGCTATTGTAACAAGGCTTTCCCTCATAATTTAAAATAAGTTTTCTTACTGGATACATTTGTTACACACACTTAACACATTCCAAGTTTTCACAGTAGTTAAATGTTCAGAGTAATATTTAAAAAGCAATATGCTTCGCTTTTCCTTCTGATTCTTTTTGCAGCACCCATTGGCCTTAGGCTGTCATTCCTTTTGGCAAACCCAAGCACCAGGATGAATTAGGCAATAAGATATTTGGGTTTTATCATACAGGAAATGTTTATTTGAAATGGGTAGCCTTGTGAACAAGAATATACTTTCAAAGGTGGCCATTGCTGAACAAAATTCGCTCAAGATTAGCGTTATGTGTAATTCATTTCATGCTATCCTGATATTATGGTCAGATGAAGGCAGTCTTCTTATGCCTTGCCAGTATTATCTTAAAGCTGTCTGGGCACTTAGTTCTCTTTTCCCTGAAATCACTTGGCATTCCATAACACTCCATAGACCTAGAGTGTGGACCACGATTCTGTTTTGACCACTGTCATGTTACTAAATGCTCAGGTCAGCAGCTTTTCCCTTATTCTGTTTGGATAGCTGAAACCTTGCATTTCTTACATCTGCAATTGACAAGGAGCGTGAGGCTGAGGCTGCAAGAACATTATTCCTAGAGAGTGTGTGTTGACTGGATAAGAGAGAAAATTTAGCATCCTCTGCAAAATTTCAAGCCCATTTATGGGACATTCTGATATACTAATACGTTTTAAGAGGTAGGGAGATGGCAGTTTTTTGCCACTCTGTTTTTTTAATTTTAAAATGGCTGGATGATTTTACTAATTTCTGTTTTCTAGGGAAGAACAGAATTAATTTTATAATGTGTAGGTCATTCCACCCTCTTGGACTCTTCCACTTCCAGTGCAGATCATTCGGAGCATCTAGTGTAGTGATCTGAATAACAAAAGGCTAGACTGTGGAGTGAATGCTTTCTTGAAGTCTTTGCTAAATTGGTCCCTATTCTCTGCTCTCCTCCCCCACAGCCTAATGTTTTCCTTTCACTGTCTGCTTTCCTCCTGCCATTCCATAATGATATCTTTTATATACTCCAGCTCACTACGCCTTCTGTCCTCTCAGTTCATTTAGGAATAGGTTTCCATGGCACAAGCCAAACAACTCTTTTTGTTTAGTGAGGATAACAATCTGTTTACCTTTGTGTCTATTTAAAAAAGGTAAAATATGTGAAAACCTTGTGTCAATTTTTATAAACAATTTAGGTGCTTATGAAACTTATTGCATTGACACTACTGGAAAATGTCAGACCCTTATGTACCCAGTAAGGTCCATATCTAACAAAGCACTTGAGCGGATGCTTAGGTTTAAGCTTGTGAGTAGTCCCATTAAGTTGTACAGTGTGGATGTGAAAGTTGGAAATCCACCAAAGGTACAGACAAACATATAAATTCCCTTAAAAGCAAAATACTAAATGGAGTGAATTGATAGCAAATGCCGAAATTTATCAGAGAACTCAACAACCCTGTACCTCTAAAGATATCTAGAAAATAAGATGGAAACATAGGGGTCATATGTTAGCAATGAAGCCAGGGCAAGCATGTCATTGGGCAGCTAGAGGAACAAACAACAAGACCAACCAAAAGAATCCCACTATCAAACACTACCAAGGGAGGGAAAATTTATGACACATAGCAAAAGCCATGCAAAGAGCAACCCAAGATAGACAGAGGGCAGAGCCTTATTCTTGTCTTAAGCAATGTCTTACAGTATGGGAACGATTCAGATAAGTGTGTTACTTGAGCAACGCCTGAGTGTTCTATCATGAGTCGAGCCACCATGACCATCAACAAGGATTGAACCAGGGACTTTAGGAGCACAAGACCCGACCACTAGGAGCTAAAGGAGTATCTGTGTTAAGTTGCAGGCTCTCATCCTTGATGTAGTCAGCCAGTTCAGAGTGGCATGATTACAATAACCAAACCAGTATATTACATTTGTGGTGTTTGCACGTCTAAAACTCCCATTGACTTTGAGGGTCTTTAGTACGCAAGTAGAGTGAAATACACCCCAGTGCAGTAGGTGTCTGAGAGCCCCCGTGTACAACTTAATCCTTAATGTGGAAGATATGCAAGGAGGAGTGAGTTTCACTTAAAAGGTTCAGTCCAGGGCAAAGCAAGTGGGTCTGCTGCTATGTAGATTTTCCCCTTTTCTTCATTAAGGCAGTAGGAAATATTTAGCCTCAAGATTGCAGTAATGGCTGTGGAGCAGTTTCCCAGCAGCTCTGTAGTTTGTCTGGTGATCCCTTTTCCTCAGTATGCCACCATGGAAATATTTGATATCCAAGCTCTGTGCCGCATGGAAAATAATGGATATAAAAGTATACATGGTACTCAACTAAAGTGAAGATATTGGAGCTCATAAATAATATATAATATATCTTAAATAGTATAGAAAATGGAACTTCAGTCTGGTTACGGCTTTATTGTGGTTTCATTGCTGTGTGATACATTATTATCTGAATGAAACTAGGAAAGACCTTCTGACAACTTGGCATTTGACAATTTTCTAGTGATTAATATTCAGAAGAGAATTTGGTTTGTCACAGTTCAATAGATGGATTTTTGCTGCTGGGTTGGTGACAAGCCCCATCTGCATTTTAGAATTATAAATATATTCATGTAATTCCTCTCTGTCAAGAGTCAGACTTCAGATGATATTCGGAGTATTTTGATAACCCAACGTAGAAATATAGTGATTGTTATCCATTATAGAATGATTTCCTGTAAAAGAAGAGTAGCATTTAACTCGGTCTTTGGCTTTTATTTTGAAATATAAGTAATAATCATGACAGAATGGACTGAATATAGCTAGTTGCCACTGTAGATAAATTAGATGAATTACAACAGAAGAACTGAAAACATAATCTATAGCTGCAAATTAGTATGGCCAAGAATTACTACTGCTATAATTCCAGTGTAGATTTTGGCAAGTTCAAGCCTAGTTAGACTTGTAAAGTTAACTCAGGAAGCCAAAACTTTTAAGACCTCTAGAACTGGGTTGAAGCTCACTGGATTGTCATGCACTAGAAATAATGTAATACTTTGCTAAACTGCTTATTAATAACATGTTACTCTGTACGTATAAATTTAGGTACCTACTTTAAAATTATTAACATTTCCATTTGGAAGTCCACATACATGTTTTAAACTACCAGGTTAATTGTTTCTTTTAGACTACTACTGTTAAATGAATAAATTTTTAGATGCACCACAGACTTGTTCGTATGCCACACTGCATTAGATTTACACATCATAATGAATGCAACAATATTTACAAGATCCCTTTCCAAAATTCCGCATCTTTGGAAGTCTCCTGCTGGCACACACGTGTGCTGGTTTATTGGCTATATACAACATCAAGAGGAGGCTTCAGGATTTGAACTTCGGAACTTCAGCTCCATCAGCAGAGAAAGTCTTCATAAAGAAAATTTAAGGAACAGCTTCTCTAGCTCAGCCAGCAGAGGGAGCTACAATACAATAAATGACTGGAGGTCTGTGATTCCAGGGTAGGGCAGTAGCCCAAGCAGGTGAAAGCAAGTACAAAATAGTCATATATCTTTTGTAGGGTTTGTAGGGTGATGTTTATCAAGTGCCACCTTTCTATTGATTTAGTACCTAAGGGTAGGCTGCCATCCTTTGCCTGCTCAGTCTGCTAACACTAATTTCTATTTTTTAAATGTTTGTGTGCGTTATTTAAAGGGTGGAGATTATGTTGTCAATGATATAATAATGATTCAATGAAATCATAAATCGTACATCTCACATTGCAAGTGGCTGTTAAGCTGCAATGTGACCAGATTTAAATATTAGATTTTTCTCCTTTTCTGCACTCCATGTAGAGTCCCAGGTATGTGAAGTAACCATAGAAATGTGATGAGACAGCAACCCATGTTGAGAATGATTGGTGCATACCCTTTGGAAACCCGTGGCACTGCTTACAGAGGCAGAGATTGCTAATTCTAGCTAAGAAATACTGTCCACAAAATAAGGACTCATTAAGACACTGTTTCATTCTCAGGGTAAAGGTTACAAACACACAGAACACGAGAGAGACAGTATCTCATAGAACCCATTGAATGCCCCAAGATTTTTTCCTGGATACCAATGTCTTTGCTTCTTCCTGTTCCAAAATCCTACATGTTTGTCCATGTTCTGGCATTTGATTTGCTCCTATGTCATCTCTGAGGAGAAGTGATGTCACTGAGAAGCTATATTCTCTAAGTAGGATTTTTAAAGGGAGAGGTTTTTTGTTTGTATAGAATTGTTACAATTACCCTGGGGTGGACAGTGTATTTGGTCCACTAGAAAGATCGTATCACATCTCATTGGTGAACTGGCCAACACTCTGAATGTAGTTAGTTACCATTAAAGCTCTTCCCAGGATCCCTCTTTGTCAAAAACTCCCATTGCTGCATAGGACCTTCTTAAGGTGATGGTAGTGGTGGTGGTTTTCAGGCTTGGGCATGTCACAGACTTAGACTCTTCTTCTGCAGGAATCATAAAATACCTCCTACATTACTGAAGAATATTTTTAAGTTATTTGTATAAATGTTTGTGCATTGGTAGGGATTTGTGTTATGCAACCCTCATAGAATAGGTGCTGAATAACAATACTCTGTCTTGGAGAAAGGAACAGTATCCTTGCTTGTCTTTGTCTTGTTTTCAGTTGTTTCTAATGGGTGGATTTCAGATCCCTTGCACCAGAAGTGAAGGCAGAGCCAGAGCCTGTACCACATTCCAATAGAGCCTTGGCAGTTGAATGTGCCATGACAGGTGGAGCATGTTGAAGAGCCAAACACGAGATTCTCTCAACATTGTTTGTGAGCATTTCTAGCTGTATGGTTGTAAAAGGGGTGGGGTATTAATTAGCTAATCCTGCTTTTTCATGGACTGCTGTACTGTGAATTCTGTCTCAACAGGACCCAGTTAGCTTAGCTTACTATTGCAATTAAGTAGGTGGCTTCTTTTTAAGAAAGCATTCCTAAATCATTCACAATTGGTTACAGCAAAGAATGTTTCAGAGAACAGAGCATATTAAATCTGAGCCTGCACCCATTCAAGTCTTTGTAAAGTTACCTTTCATTCCAGTGTCTGTAGGATCAATCCCTGTATTGGGATAAAAGGGGTGAGATTTTGTAGTATTTCTACTTATAATATTTTGATGTTACAGTTGGGAGCTTATTGCTTGCATTGGATGAACTGACTCAAGCAAATTAAGTACAGACATGAAACCTGGCCCTTCCCTTTAATCAAATGCAAAGCTTTTCTCAGGTTTGGGTGAGTCAGACATCATATTTCCAATGGGCTCCTCTGAAGCCCCAGAGCATTTCCGATCTTGTGTGCGTAACTCTTCAGACATAGCACAGATTCTGAGACAGAGCTAAATGGGGAAGTTCCAGAAAGCAAAAAGTGGGATCCTGTTGGCACTTGCAGCCACCACCGCCAGAAAGTGAGATGCAGTGAGCTGCATCAGGCCACTTGTGTCTTAGATATTGAAAATCTGTCTTGAGTTGTATCTTGAGTCTATATTTGACCCAATGATATGAAGACGGCTACTACATATATATATATATACACACTCATATAGAGAGAGTGTGTGTGTGCGCGTGCGTGTGTGTGTGCGCGCACACACACATATTAAAAGGGCCCAATTTTCCACTGTTATCAAGATGGGGTGGAATGTACTCCATATTTCACTGGGACTACTCTGGAGTAGGAGTAGCAAAATGAGACCCTTACAATGCTTTGCATCTGTACACAGCCTTTTATTTGAGGGTGATTGAGTCATTTACAGACTAGAAGCCTCCCAGACACAAATATGAAGTAGTTCTAAAGATTAATAAAACGGAGACGCAAAGGTTACACTTTTCATAGGATTACATAGTGAATAGAATTACATAGTGAACAGAACCGGAAGCAAAGCCAAGGGTCCTGAGTTCTCGTCCCTTGTTCTGATCACTTGAGAATGCTGCCTTAAGATACAATTTTGATTCAGATTATTAAAACATAGTAAAAGAGAAAAAGGATAAGACCATTTAGCATCAACACTCACCTGGGCTTCTTTCATGTGCCAGCCAATGGCTGTGTCCACAACGTTAATCTGTTTATTCATACTCTTGGAACACTCTTTCCATTGTAGGGTGAAGCCAATTTTATAAAGGCTGTTTTAAATAGATTAAAAACCTTAGGAATGTGTCTGACATTCATTGCATATAGGGGAGGTGCTGCAGATGGCTTGAGTAAACAGGTGATAAAGTAGATAGGCAGGTGGAAACATCTAGGCATTGGTAATATCTCATAGAAGCAGCGAGGTCAGGAGAAAACACAGGAAAAGATTCTACAGCTAGTGCTTAATATTTTTGTTTGTTTGTTTGGCTTTTAATGTCAAGGCTCTACAAAGCTCTGCTACCGGATACATCTCTGCTGTTCTTTCTTCATACTCCCATGCTCTGAGACAGATCTTTAGCAGAGCTGATTAACTTCACCACCGCTAATCCCAGCAATACCTGCTGAGGATCTGGCCATCTGTTTCTTTGTGTTGGTCACCTAGCCTTTCCACTCTGTTCTTTGTGTCTTCTATCTTGCTACTAGTTATACTTGGAGCAGTCTTTCTTTTCATATCCCAAGCTACTGTCGTTTTACCATACCAATTCCTGTGTAAAGCACACTTCCTCAGCAAAGATTGACAGTGTCAATCTGCCTCTGGTATCAGAAATGGTGAGTGCCCTGAGCAAGGAAATGCTGTGCTCTGAAACTGGACCTGGCATACCAGGTAATAGTAGCTTGATTTATGTATGCCATTTGCTGGGTGCCCATCCCTAGTTATTTAGGCCTAGTTATTCAGTTTTCAGAAATAGGAACCTAAAGATAGAAGTCTAAAGTTAGACTCCTAAGTGAGTATTTAAGCACCTACAGGTGCACCAAAAGCATATAAGTGAGTTAGGACCACAAATCTTATTCAATATGATAGAGGTTCCTAAGCCAGTTAGGCACATTTGAAAATCCCAGGGATAGGTGCCTCAGTGTGTGTGTTTAGAATTCTACCTTTAGATTCCTGTTTCTGAAAATTTTGGCCTTAATTTGGGGATTTGGACAACTGAGTTCCTTAGGATCCTTTTGAAAATTACAGAGTTAATCTCTATTGCCCAGCTCCCCGTTTGTATAGTATGCTCTGTTTGTCCTATCTATCTTATCTGTATAGATTCTAGGCTCTCTGAGGTAATGGGTCCTCTCTTACTATGTGAATGAGAGAACAGCCTTGGTTGGGAACTCTGGATGCTATTGGTATACAAACAATACATAACATCTGTGAACAATTAGTATTGTTTTGTGTGTCTGAATTGTATGATCTATACAACAGAATAGCAATGATTGTCTTCCTTCATGTGATATACAGTACAAAATGCAATGATGTTGTCAACAAAATAATAAATGTTAACTATTATATAAGATTAAGGCTAATTCAAAAGAGCTTTGTGTATGTGGCTATCTTGTCATTGCTGGGTAGAGCATGAACGAAGTTACAAAGTTATTCTGTATCATGATATGCCAGAGTTTCTACTCTCTTTGGGGAAGAGATGTAAGTGGAAGGGAACACTATAGACTATTTGTTACACTTTATGCTAAATTTAGCCGGAAAGAACCCTGACTGTCTTAGTTAGAGTGACTTAGTCCACCAATGAAGCCTGAGCTTTAGTATAAAAATCTAGGAAGATCAGTGTAATCACTATTCTCAGACATATTATGTACCATTAGTTTCATGTGGTGGCTTTGCCAGGTGTGAAAGGTAGCCCATAAACATGGCAGCAGAGCTGTGACTCGGTGAAGATAAAAAGAGAGTTAGTCAGTTTTCTGATACCCTGATCTAAATGATTAAAATATACACACCGAGTTCACCGACATTTACTTTATGAGTTTAGGGAAGGATGATGGATTCACTGGGGCTCAGTCTCAACTTTGCATCAGTAAGGAGACATAAAGGTAAAGATCTTGGTTCTTTTTTTAAGTTCTAAATCAGAAAAATGTCGACAGGCTGTTACTATGAAAAGGGACTCCCATTGGCAGGAAATGATGACCCTATGGTTTTCACTTTAAAAAAAAAATTACTAGTTTTGCCAACCAGACACATGTGTCCAGGGTACACTGAATGGGTGTGGAGGACACTCGTTGCACCTTTTGAGCAAACTAACTTAGACTGCAAACTGTGTGGGCTGTCTTTTTGTTCTGTGTTCGTTCAGCACCTAGCACAGCTGTGGGGCTCCTGGGCACTAATATAACGCTAATAATAATAATAATAATAATAATAAATAACTAATAACAATTAATAATAAAAAAGATCCAGAAAAGGATTGTTCTGCATGAGCAATGGCTTGATCCTGCAAAGTGCTGAGCACCATTGATTCAGACTGGCTTTGATAGGAGATGAAGAGGAGGAGAACAATAGGCAATTTAAAGGACTGGGCCCTAACATAGTAGAAAAGGTGTAAGGACTTGTCTTCATGAAGTATTCACCACCGATCTGCTCTCTGTAGAAGTACTGGTGGAATGAGGCAAAATTGCTTGGATGACCCATTTAATTTTCTGCACAGCCAAAAACCTTAGCCTTCTATTCATTTTTCTGCCATCATCAGGAAAGGCCTCTTTTGTGAGTGGTGAATAATTCCCTGTTGGTAGTGCAAAGTATGAGAAGAACTAAACTGTGCAGCAAAATATCCTGTACGTGCTGCTGCTCCTGCTGCTATCCAAAGTATTTGTCATTCAGTACATTAGCAATTGATGTTACTGTATCACTATAGGTCATGGAATGTGTGATAATTAATTGTTTGCTAAAGTAAACCGTAAAGCACTTCATACAATATTAAAGGAAATGTGTAAAGCACCACATGCACAAAACATGAAGTGGCAATGTGATCTGTGTTAAATTATTTAGAGCACACATCCATTTAAGCATAAACTAATGATAAGCACCTAGAATGAGCCTTTGTGCATTTGATTTATGGTCTTGTATTAATGACTTCACATGGTTACTTACTGTTGAGCATGCTTTAGGGTTCTCCACTGATTTACAGATGGAGTACCTTATACTTACATTTTGTATGCTGAAATCAGGAATAATACTGTTTGCTTGTACAGTTAATGTGACTATCTACAAATGGATTGACAGAAAGGGCAGATGCTGAAATAATGGATTTCTTTTTTGTTTATTACATCCCCAGTGTGTTGTGTTATCACTGGATTTCAGAAACGAAGCGCCGCTTTAATGCATTTATTTTACGCAGTATGTCAGTCCAGCATTTTTTAAGGAAAAGGTCAGGTTTTGCTAAAACCATTACTAAGTTTATTCTTTTGGACTGTTAGCAATAAGCAGTTCCCTTTTAGCTGGTATTAAACCAAATGTAAAGTTGGTCTCAGCCCTACAGATTGCTGGGTGGCTGACCCTGATTCACTAAGTGAGGTAAAATAAAACAAAAATTCAGCCATTCTAAAATTTGGGTATTCTTTAAGAACACTATCTTTAATGAGACTGTTGATTTGGTATCAGCAGAAACAGACTAAATCCAATGTAGTTATCAATAACATGGTTTTATATTAAAATATGGTTATGAATTTAAAGATAACAACAAAATGTAATTTAGGATATTGAACGACCATGGAAAAATACATCTTTTAGAAGTCACATTTTTAATCCATACGATGTTTGTTGCTGTTGTTCGGATACTGAGACATATTGGACAAAGAGGAACTGTAGAAGTCATGCCGTTTCTAAGTCCACAATGAAAAAGAAGCTGTGAGCATGTCTGGCATGGCATATTAACAGTAGTGGTTACTATACATAAATGTGATTCATGTATTAGAACATATATAAGTGTGTCTGGTCTGTGGCTTGTTGACCTCATGTAGGGAATTTAGAGTGGATTCTTGGACTAGCATTTAAGAGTAGCTCTTGGCCACTGGCATTCATTCCTTGGCACTCTTCATCTTCACTTCTCTCACTGCACCTCCTCTTAATCACAATCTGAGCCTACAATGTGTACTGAAAACTGTAAGGTAATTTTTAGGGGTTATGGTGCTCAGAACTAGGTTACCTACTCAGGTAGAAAATTCAGAATGGATGTCTCTTCTCTCCACACACATAAATAAACAAAATGGTTACAGTCACCGTAGCCCAGGGGTCGGCAACCCGCGGCTCTGGAGCCGCATGCGGCTCTTCAGCCGCGGTAAGCTATGTTTTGCGGCTCCAGACTAAGGCTCTTCTGATAGTAAAGGTTGCCGACCCCTGCCTTAGCCCCATGAATATGCAGATCCAGAGCTCTTGCAGGTCTTAGTATAATGCAAAAAGTATGAACATGATGTTTCAGATTCCAAACTAATGTTGTTAAGTATTACGTCCTTAGCCTTCTAGGTAAAAAACATAAATTTTACTTTTTGCCATATGGAATGAAATTATTAGATATATATATTTTGAATTAAAAACAGCAAAGAGAATTCTGTAACCCCTGCACACCACTAATAAGTCCAGCTGCATGAAAAGATGAGCAAAAATATGAATAATAGCAGAGGGAGAACTTCAGCTTATAATCAAGAAATCATAGAGGTCAAGAAAGAAAGAAACTATTAGATCATTTAGTCTATCTCCCTACCAAGTTTGGGGGGAGTATGTGGTGTAATATGTATATGTAGGTGAGTGTGTATTGTGCACACACATGGTCTCTGTTGGGAACAATCCTGGTTTGACTGGGAGAACTAAATGAACTAGAAGGCCTTTTTTAAGCATTTCTGATCTTTATTTGAGAGAGAGAGAGAGAGAGAGAATATAAATTTATTTATTATCATAAATTGAGAAAGAACCTGATGCTGTGATGGATGTTATTTCACTCAACGTTTAGGTCACTCAGCACCTTACAAGATTATATCCATGCTATGTTGTCATAGGTGATAGCCATCAGTCTGTGGTACTTATATGGCTCCCATTCCCAGAGTATTTGAGAACATCAGTCTTTGATAGCTGTATTTATGTTCACAAAAGACTTGTGAAGTAGGGATACGCTGTGATGCCCACTTGTAAAATTAAGACATAGAGAAGCTAAGTAACTTGTCCTGGTCACACAGGAAGTCTGCAGAAGAGCAGGGAATTGAAGCAAGGTCTCCCAAGATAACCAACTAACTATTGAACCATTTTTTGTCTTGATTGTTGGAAGAGGTTATTTCATTTTAGTTTATTCATTTACATAATCCTATTGTTGTACATAATGCTGTACCCTATATACCACACTCAAATCAGAGGTTCTGGAGTCTTCCTGCAAAGTAAAGAACACACAACTTCTGATCTCAACACCCTGTCAGAAGACCCTAAATTAGACAGATAGTAATTATGGGAAAGACTAATGATGGCTAGAGAGCGGGAGCTGCAGCAGCAACACCACAAATGGAGACCGCAAGGATCTAAGGAATTACTGCTTTTTCTCCATGTAGTACATGCAGCAGCAGAGGCAGCAGCACATATTAGGAAATTTAAGTGGTTTCAAATTTGATGAATACCAAAAAGTGGACTATGTTGGTTTGAAAAACAAAACAAAAACAAAAATAGAAAGAACACGCAACAAGAGTCCGGTAGCACTTTAAAGACTAACACGTTTACTTTCTGCAGGCATAAGCTTTTGTGAGCTTTTGTTGGTTTGGAATCTCTGTAAGCAAAAAATTTAAAAAAATGAATTTAGAACTTAAAAATCAAAATGATGAGATAATGAGACCCAAAATGAGTAATGAAGTTGCTGCATCATTTCTGTAAATCTCTCTACTGCTTTGAGGAAGGAGAACAGAGACTGCTTAATTGGGAGTTTTACAGCTGGGAAGATCCTGGGAGGCTACAGCTCCCAGAGGCATTGGGGGAAAAAAAAAAAGATTCTTCCCCTTCCAAGGGTTTAAAAGAAAAAAAGCATGTGGGAGACTCCACTTTGGTGCTGGGGTGGAGTGCAGCTGAGGCTGGAAGCTGCTGGCTGTCTGCTGCCCGTCCCAAAGCTGGTACTGCCTGCTGCTAGGGTTCCAAAGCTGCGGCTCAGAGCCTGCTGGAGTGTGATCAAGCAGGCAGCTTCACAGGTTGGTGACATTGCCCAAGCCAGGGCAGCGACTGAGGTTGGCGCTGACTGAGGTGGGCCTGCAGTGAAAGTGGTGTGAGTGTCCCCCCCTGTTGTTTGGGGCGGGGCTTGTAAAGGAAGGGGCACAGCCGAGAGAGACTGACTGGGGCTGAGAAGAGGCAGAGAGAGAGTCCCTTCAAGCAGGGCCAGGACTGCCAATCTCCAGTTTGATACCATGGCTGAACTGGTGCAGTGAACCCACAGAGTGCTGTCTCCTTCTCATCTTCCAGCGCGGCCACGCAAGCAAGGGGTCAGGGCTGTGAACTCTAGGGGAGTGCACGCTCCAGAGGTGGGGTAAATAATGGCAGGTAAATGCCTGGTAGACAAGTTTAATTTAATACTGTGTACTGTTTTGTATTCATTGATTTATTCAACTGCCCCTGTGGATTAGGATGTTTAATTTCAGTCTATTATGCCATATTTCTTTAATTTGTTAAGTAAAACTGTGGTAACTCTAATTTAAGTATATTGGATGTTTAGTTTGCATAATTGCAATTGTTAAGTTAGACCTATGTCTCAAATAATTATACTAGGCCTAGTCGTGGAAGCTCCCAAAGCCACTATTGAGCGTGTGTAGGGGCTGGCCAGGTGGAGGCATCGCCAATTTTAAAATCCTTTGGAAGTGAAGGGACTGCAGCAGCGGGGTGGACAGAGGATTCCCAACTATCCTACGTCAACACTGGGAAACTCAGGATCTCCTTTACTGTCAGCAACCTTAGGCGCTCTTGCACACCGGTGAATGTTGCCTGCTCCCAAATAACTCATTAAAGGAAGGGAGTTACATGTATGTTGATCATACACTATTCTTCCTTAGCAGCCTCACAGTATCTGTTGCAAATCTATTAAACCTCATAGCATAATATGGTTCTTCATCTACAACCAAGGTAACTATGCTAAAATCATCAGCTTCCCTGTTTCCCCGAAAATAAGACCTACCCCGAAAATAAGCCCTAGCATGATTTTTCAGGATTTTTGGAGTATGCTTGAAATATAAGCCCTACTCCAAAAATAAGCCCTAGTTACAGTTTACAAGCGGTTCACAAGTAAAGCTCCCCATACACTTTACACTCATGGAAAAAAATAAGACATCCCCTGACCCATAAGCCCTAACCCATCTTTCAGAGCAAAAAATAATATAAGACCCTGTCTTATTTTCGGAGAAACACGGTATGTTCCTCTGTCCTTATGATAAAATTTGGCACAAAATATATAGGGCCCTATGTACTCTGTGGCAAGGTTGGCCTAATGTCATCCTGGATTCTGCGGTACCAATGGTGTTTTCTGCTTGCCATGAAAACGGGACGGATTTTATTTCTGTTTGAAGAAGGAAGTGATCTGATCAAGTTAGATAAGTGGATCTTTTATTTCCCCATATCCGCATCAAGCCAAAGGATGCATCCAGGCTATTGCTGGCTGTGTGTGTGTGTGATTCTGCAGATGACCTGTGAGATCTGAGACAGGACATTTTGCTGTATTTTCTGAGGTCATCATCTGCATGGATGTTTAAGACTTAGCCCAAGTTCATTTTTTGTCTTAAGTGGATACACTTAAGGGATTTGGATTAAAGTGCTCCTTTCCTGCATTTGAGCACAGAAGAGAATAGAATGGTTTCTTAGTTTCCTGGTTTGTCATCCTTGGGTATGGGTCTTTGGTTTGTGCTTGTTTTATTGGGATTTGTTCCTGTTTCATTTCAGAATTATGTTTCTACCCTGTAGAGAACCTAAGAAAGAGTGTGTAAAATAAAAAGAAATGGAGTTAGGAAGATGTGATAGAAAGAAAATGGAATTGTTAAGCAAAGAACTGATTCTTTAACCTATGATTAGTAGTAGCTACTCATGCGAGTAATCCCATTGACACTACTCAATATAAAGCCTGCAGGATCAGATTAAAATTTTCTTTCTAGAACAGACAATATAATGAGATAAGTTTCAGCTACAATATCAATTCATGTAAAAAAAAAATCAGAGAATATCACCACAAGGAAAAACAGAAAAACGGAAGGTGTGAAAACGTTAAATAAAAATAAGAAAAGAGTTAACTTTGAAATACATGAGATAAAGAATGTTGCTGCATTTGCACATTTTGGAAATGAGCATAATGATATAAGTAGAAAAAATAGCAATTATATTAACATCAAACAAATAGTGAATTTGCTGAATACTCAGTTTTTCTACCTGTAAACCCACTGGTCCCCTGAAAAAACCCTCCCTTCTTTCTTTTGTGTACGTGTTTTAGTTTATTTACTTGTTAGGAGATTGAAAGCACCAGTAATTCAGGGCTGCCTCATTCTTCAGTGCTTCTGTTAACAAGATGCTAATGGGCATAAAACTAAAATAATTGTACCTATTTTTTTTTTTTGCATTCTTTGTGATGCAGGACGTACATTTCTTCTTATGTTTAAAAAACTGGGTGGGCAAGGCTGGATTTTGCTTTAATGTACAGTCCTTTATTAAAGTTGCTTTTCTTAAATAAGCCACTGACATTCTTTTAAGGTCTGGCTTGACAAAGCTCTGGCTAGGATGATTTAGTTGGGGTTTGCCCTCCTTTGAGCAGGAGGTTGGACTAGATGACCTCCTGAGATCCCTTGCAACCGTAATATTCTATGATTCTATAATCCTTTACCCAGGAAGGAGAGTTGACAGTGCATATACAATTCGAATGTATGATAATTTAAAAATATTTTTAATATCATGATGGATCTCAGGAACCCTAATCAGTCAAGTAGTCCCAATAAAGTCACTCAGAGGAGTATTTCAGGATCAGAACCGAAGTTGTGGAGGAGTTAAAATATCCACCACCAAATATCTACAGATGAACAGTACTAGCATCATCACATGGAAACATTTTCAGCACTGTAAAATTATTCTTTTAATTACAGTTTTCTAAACATGTTATTGTCAAATTCTGATACCCAGTTTAAGTGAGGGTAGCACTTTACTTGATTTCAGTGGGGCTACTTGTGGTATAAGTGACACTTCACTTCACTTGTGACACATGGCAGGATCAGGGCCTAAAGATCAGCTTATTTCACCAGTGAAGTGAAGACAAGAGTCCTAGCGATAACAAGATCAGCTTCTTATTCCAAATAAACTTGTAAAAATTAGACTTGGTTTAAATAAGAGTAAGGCTTTTATATTCCTAAAGCTAAGCAATCCATTTGATGATAAAATGAAGGTACTATATAGGACCCTGATGCTTTTCTTAATGAATTCAGTGGCAAACCCCCCTTGACTTCACTGGGAGCAGGAGCAGTCCCAGGTTTTCATTGTTACTATGGTAACTAACTCCCATTTTGTTTACCAGGCAGAGGAGATGCCTTATAATACATGCAATAAAGGGCTGACCCTTTAAACAATCTTATATGGGGTAGGTGGGCAGCAAAAGGATCCAGGCAGGATAACCAGGTAACCTTACTGCTCCAATAACAGCATTAAACAACAGCTGGTCAGTTTATTTTGCTGATTAAATGGTGGAGAAAAAGAGAAATATCAACTCTTGATTTAGAGGGGATGGATCTTAGGTATTTTGTGAAAGTGCATTTCAAAGATTCCTAAATTGTCTCCTATCTCTCACACAAAATTGCCACATATGAACATTGAAAAATATTGCTTTACTTCCAGATAAATGCACTTTAATAGTTTCTAGACAGCCTTAAAACTGTGTAGCTAGGATAATTCCTCAGACAGGGCATAGCATCAAATACATTTCTTGTTTATCCAAATCATTCTGATTTTATACAAATTTCCGATGCCTGACCCTGTTAGGTAAGAGATAGTTCTGGTAGGCAGCTTTCAATTAGTAGCTTTGAAACCTGTCTGTTACGATTGTGGGGATTCATCAATCTTTAGTAATCTTTATTTTAATACCCTACTCTCTCTGTTTTCAAAACAAGGTGAGTTGCTTTGATGAGTTAATTTCTTTACTCCCATTGACTGAGGGCCAAAATCAGATCTTTCCTACACCTGTTTGACCTGGTAACAGTAGTTAATGGATGAATATAAATGAGGGACCAAAATGTCTAGTGGTAAATAGCCGAACTAAGAAAAATATAGCAAGTGTGAAAATTCTAAAGAAATCCTTTTGCCATTGGGAAGTTCTTCAGAAAGCAATCAAGGAAACAAAGAAGTGCATTATCATTGTTCTGCCATTGTCACACACTGTCTGATTACCAGTGGTTCCACAAGAGGAGTAAAAACACCACCACCACCACAATATAAAATCTAACAAGATACCATTGTCCCGTGCCTGTTGTAACACTGCTGTATTTGGAGACAGGAGAGTGATGGTAATTAAGTGTACCGCTGTGCCCCCTGAAGAGCAAGTTGCAGGTTAGGGCCGCAAGACTTGCTGTTGGGTTTAGGCTTTGGTTTGCTTTGATAGGTTTACTACTTAGTCTTCCCTTTCTTAGTGGCTCAAGATAGTGATATAACATTTTATTACGAATGTTATGATGACACCACTCTGACATGTTTTAATCACTGCTACAAAATTATGAAAGATTAAATATTTTGTGTTAGCACTGTCCACTAACTAGTAACACTGCAGTAAAAATTGACTGGTGCTAATGTTGTCATTGGTTCATGTTTGATAAGACATGGTTCCTACTGCATGCCATTTTGAATTAGGTTTTATGGCGTGTCAAGGTAGAGGCAGGATCTAAGTGTAGTATTGTGCTGTACCAAATCATAACACCATGTGTGTCACATAATTCCCAATTAAAGATCATTCTAAATTCAAGTATAGGTATTAAGGAACTTACTTATAGCTTTACTCCTATAACTAAAGAAGCAGCCCTGACAATCTGTATAAGCCTGTTTTTCAGAAGCATTAAACACCCACTCTCCCATGGAAATCAGTGGGAACTGTGTATGAATGTGTGATCTGAAAAAGTGTAATGTGTTTTAGGGGAGAATCAGCTACAATAAATGCTAAATGATCACTACACCCAGTTCCAATACCATTAGTTATTCTGTAAGGACTCAATAATTAGATTTCATTTTCCAAGAAGAATTGTCTTATCTGACACATGAAAGATATTTCCTATAAATGTTACTGTCTTCATTCTTTATTATAGATTTAAAACACAGAGAAGGGACTGACAATTTTTACAGATAATTCTGCAGATCATTGTGCAAATCTATGTGATTTGAGAGACATGCTGTAAGAGGAACCTGTGCTAGGTAGGATTTATTTAGCTAACTTCCCCTAATTAAGAAAAATAAAATTTCTGCAATGAATACAAAGGAAATGAAGATTTCATAAATGCAGAAACTTTTTAGAACCAATCTTGGTCAGTAAATGGAAAGAGTTTTCCCATCTTGCAGGAGCTGTTAAGATTTAAAAAAAAAATAGTTCCTGTACCAAATTGGTACAAAAAGCCAATATCTCCAAAAGTTTTCAGAAACCAAAAATCAAATCAATAAATTTAAAAATCGAATCAGTTAACTTGAACCATTTGATTTTGAATTTGACATTTAAAAAAAAAAGACTTCTTTTAGCATATACCTTAACTGAAATGTTCCAATTGTCATTTCAGACAAGAAAATGAAACTTTGCATTTCAAATATGTCAAAATTTCAAAACATTTTTTCATAACATTTTTAATCATAAGATTTGTTGAAATCGGCCTTTCCTGCAAAAATATTGATGAAAAAATATTTAACCAGAAAATTCACAACCAGCTCTAGGTATTTATGTTGAGGGGCCCACGGTACAACTTGGTACTGTGGGCACACTGTGCCCTTTTAATTCTGCAGCCTGGGCAATCTCTTACATGCTTTGCTAGTGACAAACAGCAAAGCCCTCTAGGCATTTGTACTAGTTTGGGGTTGGCCCGGAGGGAGACTACACTGCTTCACTACAGGCAGGGAAACAGTCAGTAGCCCCGGCCCTTTCGACAGGGCAGGGTAGGCAAAACAACCCAGTCTACATGCCCAGGTCCTCAGACAGGGCAGTGGCAGACAAAACAAACAGAGCAACCAGCTACAGCCTACTAGTAAGATTTAGCAGGTCGAGGGGGTAGTCACCCAAGGCTGGGGTGGCTGGGGGAGAGATTGGATGCAGGCCCACCCGACTCCACTGCATCCCGGCCCATGGCCCTAGCAGTGGCAGGACACCCCACAACTGACTCAGTGGGGCTCCAACCAAAACATGCTTGACTGGTGCTCCTGGTGTGGGCACAGCCAGACCAAGGTGGGCTATCGTTGGGCCACTTCCTCCTCCCCTGTACCCAGGTACCTGTAGCACATGTCGTAGTCCAGCTTCTCTGGGTATATTGTAAGGGGCGGTCCCAGCAGGTCCTTGGTCTCACAGGTCGCAGGCAGCAGGCAGTTCCTCCAAATCATTCAGGGCAGGTGGCTCTGGCAAGTGGCAGGCGGCTCCTCTGCTTCATTGTCGGTGGGCCACTCTCCCCAGTCACCGGACACAGGCAGCTCTTCCCAATTACTGGGGCCCAGTAACTCGGGCAGGTCCTCTAGGTTCTCACCATTGGTAGCTTGGGGGGCCCTTTACTGCGGTCAGATTCAAGTTCCAGCCATGGGGGAGAGACCTCCTTCTCCTTTGGCAGCTTCCCCGTGACTGAGCTACAGGGCCTGGCTTTTATATTTCCTGTCTCGCCCCTGCACTTCTGGTCTGGAAGTGGTGTAGTACCTGGGCCTGCCCACTGGGTGGCATATGTCGGCCTCAGAAGGAGGCCACACTGCTTCGCTACAGCGTTGTTATCAGTAGCATGCAGAGGCACCCAGCTAAATTGCATGAAAGACATCAGGAAATTCCCCCAACCTTGCTCCCCAGAAATGTATGGTCTTACTCTGCTCAAGACCTGTTTTTGAACAATGTCAGCTCATTAATTAGTTCTCCACTTTGTCAAAAGACAGTGGACATGCACCAGTTTTTGTAATCTGAGCAGATTCCCCAAGCATTTTAGACAAACTTATTGGTAAGGATGAAACATTAAGATAAGTTTATATAGATAAGTGATTATAAGTGATAGGCATAAAGATCAGAGATAGTTACCTAAGAAAAAAAAAGGTAAATATGCATTCTAAATCCTAAACTTGAATCAAACAGCTTTTCTCACCCCACTGCATGTTGTAGGCAGGTTACAGTTCTTAACACACAGGCTGAATCTGCTTCCCAGCCTGGACAGGACTCCTCAGTTCAAAGTCTTTATCTTCCCACTGTTCTTGTTGCATTCAGCATAGGTGGGAGAGGAGAGAGGTGATCTCATGATTCCACTGTCCCTAATTTTATACTCTCCCAATTCATGTCCCTGAAAATATACTGGCCCAGACTTGTCCTGGTGGGCCTTGCTGAATCACAGAGTTGAGCAATCCCGATTGTGTGGTGCTTGTGCAACTCTCTCTCTCTTATGGAATTGTAAATCTCTTCTTTCTGGTCAATAGCTGGTGATGTTCATTTAACACCTGCCTGCATGTGGATCACCTTCTTTGTTGCCACTGGAGAACTAACAGTGGGTGACTCCCAGACTCAACGTATTTCAATAACAACCATTTAACATAACTCTGTATACAATACCTATTTTGATAGAACAATGACTTTTTCAAGTGCTTGCTCATGTCACTTCCAAATAGGTTTGTGTGTTCTGTGTGCACAGTCATTAGAAGGTTTTTCTGCTAGTGGTTCCTGTCAGGTCGGTGCAGGTGCCCCCTGGAGTGATGCCTCCATGGCATTGTATATAGGGCTCTGCTGACCCGCTGCCTCCAGTTTCTTTTTACCACCCGTGACTGTCATTGGAGCTTCAGTTACCTTGTTTCTGCAAGCATTCTTCCCCTGTTGTTTTCTGCAGTTCCTGTAAATAGTTAGAAATAAATACTCATTCTTAGTTAAAGTAGTTCTGTAGATAGGTGTGGGTTAGGGGGTGTTTCCCCCTCTTGGACTTTCCCCTCCTGGATGACCGGGGAATGCCTCAGGCCCAAGGCTTCAAGCCCTGTTGATCCTGCCAGCCCAAAGACACATGCCAAAAACAGGGAATGCAACCTCCACTGCCTGGATGTCAGACGTGTGTTAGTGTTCTATATAGAACAAACTAGACCTTTTCATAAAATCAAATCAGCTCTTCATTGCCATAGCAGAAAGGATGAAAGGTCATCTGGTATCATCTCAGAGGATTTCGTCATGGATTACCTCTTGTATCAGGACTTGCTATGACCTGGCCAAAATGCCGGCCCTAGCTCTGACAGCACACTTCATGAGGGCGTAGGCTTCCTTGGAGACTTTCTTGGCACACATCCCCATGCAGGAGATTTTCAGGGCTGCAACGTAGTCTTCCATCCACACATTTACATCACATTATGCCATCATCCAACGTGCCAGAGATGATGTGGCATTTGGCAGAGCAGTTCTCCAGTCAGCAATGTTATGATCTCTGACCATCCCCCTCCTGTGGTCAGCTTGGGAGTCACCTACTTGGAATCGACATGAGCAACCACTCAAAGAAGAAAAAACAGTTACCTACCTTTCGTAAGTGGTGTTCTTCGAGATGTGTTGCTCATTCCAAGACCCATGCACCTACCCCTCTTGTCAGAGCCAGCTGGCAAGAAAGAACTGGAGAGGTGGCGGTTTGGCAGGGCCCTATACACAATGCTATGGAGGTACTATGGAGGGACGCCTGTGCTACCCGATGGATACCACTAGGGGAAAAACCTTCCAATGACTGTGCACACGGCACGCGCACACCTACTTGGAATAGACATTAGCAACACATCTCAAAGAGCAACAGTTACGAAAGGTAGGTAACTGTTTTTTTTTAGCAGATCATAACCTTTCATATGATACCTTATATGGCATGCTTTGTAAGAAATATCACAGTCATATACAAATGATGAATATGGGGGTTACAGGGTGCTACTTTGAGGTTCAGTATGTCACAGTATTATTTCAAGAGGCATGATGTCTTGTAAATTGTTTTTGTTTATTTTTTTAGAGCCCCCATTTAAAATGACTGAATATAGTCACATAGTGGGAGCTCTAATAAACAAACAGAAATAGTTTAACAAGAAACAATGCCTTTTAAAATGTATTTTCATTGGAAAATACCAGTTCTATTAAACTGAAAGGCCTTAAACAGGATCAAGGATCCATTGTGCTAGGTTTTGTACAAATGCACACAATATCTATAGAGTATAAACGTAAGATGATTGCGTTAGCCTTAAAGCACCACCTTTCTACACCCACTCTCACTCTCTCTTTCCCATTTGATATTGAGATCATGATTCATTTATTTATTTTTGAGTCCACAGAGATATTAGCTGCTCAGCTGACTTCTGCACTGCAATCACTTCGAATTTTCTGGGGACTTGGCATTCATTAGAATTTTTTTTTTATTTCTCCATCATAAGTTCATCCTCAATAGATTCAGGATCATTCATGAGTGTGCTTGATTGGGTTTATTTTCTACCATGAGTCTTAGGGAAACACATTGTTGCAGTGTTTGCTCAGACTTGAATGTGTGATATCTAACATAAAACATGGGGGCATCCAAAAGAATGAGGTTTAGATAAACACTGAGAGTTTTTTTTTATTTGGCTGACTCATTCCAAGGCATTTGAAAGAATCTGTCATGACAGTTCTTTCTCTGACCAGTTTCCTAAGTAATCCCAAAGCCAATTACATTTTTTGTTAGGGTCAAGTACAGTTATATTACTCTGCATTCTAACCAGCTGACATTTTGTTACTTAAATGGAAAAGCATATAATCTTAGCTATTGTTCGGATCATGCCATTTTAAGAAAGCAAGATTAGATTTTGGTTTTAGGCAAAGAATTGGTTAATACTTCTACACCTTTTTATTTCTCTCAGCCTTCCACTTCAGCAGACATCTCTTCTTGATGCGTGGTGAATGCCCATTTGAAAACAAAATGGGGATTCATTTACTATAGTGACAGAGAAATGTATTAATACTGACTGTCTGTGCAAAAGGCAAAAAACTTTATACTGGAAGAAGAAGAAAAACACCACAAGACCAAGTATACTATTGTCTAACTGCCTTGAAATTTAATTGCTGCTGTGTATTAGTCATTGTCAATAAATCCTCTCATTGGTTTGTATTTCTTGTTGATTTTAAAAAAAATATAAAATCAATATGCAACCCAAGGACAACTGTTTTTTGTTGCAGACTTAAAAAATATATTGTTTGGAGTTAGAGCTAAATTTTAGTTTCAACTCCATGAAGGTCTGTAGATTTCAAGGAGATTAACAGGTGAAAGTGAAAGCAGAATTCAGCCATCAACAATCTAAATGTATGTAGTAAATTACATTCAGAACAATGCATGGAGTTTCCCTTCCCTTCTTGATGATTTCTACATTCTGGAATGTTATTTACTGTTGTTTTGACATTTGTTAAGTTTTAACATGTGCCTCTGCAAAAGGTCACTTTATGGTGACATTTTTTTTCTTTCCATAAAATTATGGAGAGGCCATTGAATGCTGGTTTACAGGATAATCTATTGTGGATTTTACAAACAAGCCTTTTTCAGATGGATTTTTTAACACCTGTGTTTAACAGTTTTGTTTTTAATGTTCCATCATATCCTTCTGCTCCAAAGGGTTACTAAAATAGTCCTTCTCATTTAACTCACTGTGTATGTCTTTCCTTCTCATGCAGGGTTAACTTGGCAAGAAAATGTAGTTAGATTGATTGATGGATTTATTTATTTTATGCCTGTATATGGTGCTCAAAAAGGATAGGATTTGTAATATCACTGACTTAGATCGAAGCTTGTACTGGTTATAGTTAAAGCTTTCCCATGCAATTCTATCATTGTACAGTACTTTAGACCACAGATATTTCTGTAAAGTCCGTTTTACACACAGGCTACTATTGAGTCTTTTACATCTCTGATATCTGTTCTGTGATTCTGTGAGTTATAACAAATTGAGTGGTGGGTTTTCCAAAGACAAATAATTAATTTCTGTTACTTTTGATGCTTCTGTGAACTATGCTATGAAGTGGTGATTTTGTTTTGGGGACAAAAGTCCACCTAAGAATAAAAAAAAAGTCACCAATCTTATTTTCATGTTTGACCCAAAGTAGGGAAAGTCTAGTGCATTCTCCCTCTGACATAGCTAGCGCACAAATTTCTTTTAGTAAATTCTTGAACTAGAAAGTAAAGTGGCAGGAATGTTGCTCTTGGTAAATGTATACAGTATTTACTGTAGTAGGATAAGAAATCATAAAAGGGTATGTTGGTAATAGTAGGGTATGAGTGTACACCTTATGTATCTGTGAACTTCGTACCTCTTACCACCCAAGATGTTCAGTGAGTATAGTAATAATAAGCTGTGCATTCATTAAAGTATGGCTTATTAACTTGATATTTAAGGCATTTTAGAGGAAATAGCCAATTGTTTTCAGTTTTTGCACAATGTATCCTTCCACTAAGTAGTTTGTAGTATAAGGATAAAAGAAAATAATAAGAAAATATTCACAAACATATTTTCCACACTGGAATAAGTTTTGCATATCTAAGAACCAAAGGATCTGGCTCTTAATCACCACAGAGTATACCTGTCTTTAATAGTAGAGTAACAGAGTGCTTAAACTGACCTTTTCCATGCATGCTTTGAAATGGAAGTACTTGAATTTTCAGTACTGTATATAACTCATTAAGAGCTGTCAAGTTACTTGTGCTCACTGATCTCATAGGATAATAGAATAGTAGTACTGTATGTTTATGTGGCTGAATGATAAAAATCCCATGAGTAAAATGTGTAAATGGCTCAGCTGAACTTAGAAGAAAGGACTAGCCAGGACATTTCAATGACAATTTTTAGTCAAACACTATATAGCCACTGTACTATCAGAAAGCAGAGAGATCTGATTAGACATACTTGGTGAATTTGACGGATGAGGATGATGAAAATCCCTAAAGGAACATTCTTCATTTCTTGAAAGCCAGCAGACATTCATTTGAATGTTCAGTTTTTCTCAGCTTTCTTGCTCTATTCTAGTGAATACCATACATTTCAGAAGGGATTTGGGCAATATCTTCTTAAAATTTGCTTATTTACTCAGCTCTTTGACTCTATTAAAGGGTAACAAATATTTTTAAAAGTGTTTATTTTGGTTTTTCCTGACCTACTTTGGCTGACAAGGCCATCACCAAATACAATATAAGATATATATTTGTCATTATACAGAAGCACACGATTACTGATGAGTTGCATTATAAGTAAGCTGGTGAGAAAGAACTCTATAAACCTTTTATGCATTAGAATGCTAGGTTGTGGTGGCCTACAATTTTTGATGCCTTGAACTGTTTGCAGACTGTACCCTGAATCCTGTACAGGAATATTATAGACATTCAATATTTCTTCCATTAATGGATACTTTATTCATGTAGCAAATTTGCATAACATTCATCTGCGTAATAAAACTTGTTTGCATTTTGGTCCCTCCTAACTTTCCAATTTGAAAACCTTAGATCTGCTACTGAAATTAAGAGGAAATGCAGCTGACATGCAGTCCAGGATAGGGGCCTGAATGTTTATTATTAATATTCAATTTTGCATCACTTCTGTAAATATATTATTTAACCAACCAACACATACGAGCTTAAAAGGGCTCTTCTTGAAACATTAGCCACATTTACAAAAAGCATAATTTATAAGATCTGTACTGTGTTGACCTAATTTGATTCAATATTGTTCATGGGTTTCTCTTGGTAACCTCTTCAACTATTATAATTTATTACCTTTTATCTTTGCGTTTTGAACAAATGAACAGCTTGCAAGAAGAATTACTGCTCCATACCAGTAGAATAATTCAATTAAATATGGCTCTTTTTTTCCTTCTTCAGCCCAGAACAGTGAAAACATCCCACACTTTTACCATTTAGGAGAAATCATTGAAGGTCTCTTTTAAAATTTTTGTTCTGTCCTATACCCCTGAGGATTCAGTAGCTTTAATAACATAAATTGCCAGCAGTCCAATACTCCATCTAATATGGTCTGTCCAAACAGAGCAATGACCTTCCTAGATTGGAACAGATCAGTGAACATCTGTGGCTCTTCTTCGATCGCTTGCACATGTGAATTCCACTCTTGGTGTGTGCACACCCATGCACAGTTGCCAGAATTTTTTCCCCTCAGTGGTACCCTTTTCGGTAGCTTGAGCACCCTTTGCTACTGCACACCACTAAGGCTGGTATAGAGCACCCAGCCAATCCTAGGCCCCCTCAGTTTCTTCTTACCACCACCTGTCGCAGTTGTTGGAACTGCTCTTTCTGCATTTGCAAGTTGGCTCAGTGTACATGGTTCTTTATACATGTGAATAGTTAGTTAGTAGTAATAAAATCACTAGTGGTTAGTTAGTTAGATTTTCTGTGTTTATCTGTTTTTCACTTGGTTCCTGGTGCCAAAGAGAGGCCTCAGTGATGTGGCTTCAAGCCCTGCTCTCCTGCAATAGTGCGATGCCCTGAACGACTCCTAAGGTTGCTTGAAATGCCTTGAGAAAGCTTGAAGTTGCTCTCATTACTCCTCTAGACATTTCTACCCTTCTGTGGATCTGGTCACAGGAATATCATTGTGTGTTTGACCAGGAGTTCCCTGGGGTCCTATCCCGGTCAGTGCCTTATGGAATCTGTGGGTTTTTCCCTCAGTTTCCAGGGCATATTACAAGTGCTGCTATTCAGTGGCCTGGGAAAGGTTTCCTGCACCTTCCCACTGGGCAGCACCCATTTCTGACTCCAGTACTGACCCAGTACTGGGCTTCAGAAGCAGGCTCAACAGGACCCCATAGACCTAGACAGGAAGGAAGAGCATCCACAACCAGTGCTGGCCTCCATGTCCTCTTCCCCTGACAAGGCAGTCTCAGGTGGGGGCATGTTGCCTCCCCCAGATAACTGTAAGGCTCACCAAGAGTTGTTAAAGAGGGTGGCCTTCAATCTGAGCATGCAGTTGGAAGTCGTAAGAGTGCTCCCATAATGAGCTTCATATTTTAGCTGATGCAAGTCTTTCTAAAGTAGCCCTGCCTCTCAGTGAAGGGGTCCTGATGTCCCTGCCTTTCTCTTTCATAGGTAGGGGATAATACTAGGGATCCCAGAGGGGAGGGGGAGAATGGGTGTAAAGGAACTCATGACCTTGGGCAGACAAATAGTACTTTCGCTCACGCCTTTTTAAAATGGGGGGAAGGGATATTAGTGTCTGCCACAGACCCTTAACTGGATCCCTAGTACTATCCCCTACCTATGAAAGAGAAAGGCAGGGACATCAGGACTCCAAATCAAAGGACTCAGAGAGGTTGGACGTCTCTGAGGAGGAAAGTTTGTTCTACCAGAGGTTTACATCTCAGGACTGCAAACCAGCAGGCACTGTTGGGCAGGTATGACCTCAATGTGGTGGATTCCATGCAGAAATTTAAACAATTGCTGCATAATATGCTAAGCAAGAGTTCTCCTTGCTAGTGGATGAGGGAAAATTGGTTTCAAGGGTCTCATTACAAGCTGCTCCAGATGCAGCTGATGTGGTTCCCAGGTCCATGGCTTTGGCAATGACCATGTGTAGAAGTTCCTGGTTACAGTCTTCTGCGCTCCTGCATGAGGTCCAACAGACTATTCAGGACCTGCCCTTTGAGGAATCCTCACTCTTTTTGAAGCAGACTGACACAAAGTTCCATGGGCTAAAGAACTCAAGGACAAACCTACAGTTCCTTGAGTAGTACATCCCAGCCCCTTCCAGGAAACAATGGAAACCTCAGCAACCCCTACAATACTCTGCCTCGGCTCCTCTTCAGGACCTGCAGAGAAAAACAAATAGGCATAGACCACCTCCCACTTCTACCTCTGCATCAATGCCCGCACCACCCTAGACATCCCGGAGGTTCTAAGTAGAAGTCTTGATGGGACATTCAAGGATGCCATGCCACCTTTCTCACTTCCTCAGCGGTTGGTCCCATATCACCATGAACCGTTTGGTGTTGAGCACTACAGAAGGATATACCCTCCAGTTTATTTCTACCCTATCCTCCATACCCATTCCTCTTCAGGGACCTCTCTCCTGAAGAACATCTAGTCCTGGAGGTTCAATCTCTCCTTTGGGTGGGAGCTGTAAAAGAGGTTCTGCAGAATTTGAGAGGGAAGGGTTTCTACTCCCATTATTTCCTAATTCAGAAAGCCAAGGGAAGTCTCAGCTCTATTTTGACCTGCTTCAACTCAACAACTAGCTCAAAAAGATAAAGTTCCACATGGTCACCCTAGCATCCATTATTCCCTTTCTGGAGCCCAGGGATAGGTATGCCACCCTTGATTTAAGAAATAGCTACTTCCATGTGTCTATATATTGAGGGCACAGAAGGTTCCTCAGGTTCGTAGTGAAGCATTTGCCTTATCAGTTCATTGTGCTTCTGTTTAGCCTGTCTGCTACTCTTCAGGTATTCACAAAATGTATGGCCATAGTGGCAGTGTTCCTGAGGAGATTAGGTGTGCAGGTCTACCCTTGGTATGACTGACTAGTCAAGGGCCGGTCCGTAGTGTGCATTACCTCAACATGTAGCCAATCCCTTAGTGTAATTTTTCTTTCTCACATACACCAGTTCTTCAGCACAGATGGTCACAAACATCATGCAGTCAATCTTGTCTTTCAGGAATTTCAACCAAGACACTAATGTCCAGCTCCCAGAGAGCAATTCTGCCCCCAAAATTGTGTAGTTAGAGAGAAAATTCTACTTCTGTTTGCAACAGCCTTCATCCTCCAAAAAGTCACAAAACTAACAACAATAAGCATTTTTTCCAAGAGTGAACAGTGTTCATGTGCTAAGAAAAATAACTGATAAGACACTGTGGAATAGTACCATCTGGTGAGTTCCAATACTTCACATTTTATATTGTAACTTTTAATCCAAAGGATCACAAAGTAGTTTACAAGCTGTGGCATATCCAGGAATCATTTCACACAGAATCTCAGATAGGAAAGACACAAGTTTAAAAGGATACAGCAAGACTACACAATAATTTAGGACAGGAAATGAAGACTATTATATCCATGTGAAATTGCAGGTAGAAATTCGGTAGGTAGGTAGGTAGGTAGCTACCCATAATGAATTTATGCAGAATTTCATGATTGTTATAGTTAATTCCTTTGTTTTATGTATCCTCCGAAAGATGCAGCTTCCACCTGCACTTTGTGTACAATGATTTTGATGATTTCCCCTGTATTGCTTTATCAGTGTTCCTTGTATGTGAGCATCTTTCTTATAGCAGAAGAGGAGAGAAAAAAACATAGGGCCACATTCTGCCACCCTTACTCATGGTAAATAGAACCCTCCTCATTTGACATCATCAGAGCAATTCAGGAGTAAAGGACTTGTCACTGTGGGTAAAAGTGGTGGAATCTCTTGCTTAAAGTGTAGGAAAATGAGTCCCATTTTGAAGCACTTACATTTGAGGCACTTACATGAATCCATGAAGAATTACATTTAAAGTCAATGGGACACTGCACGAGTAACTGCTCACTAATGTAAGTAAGAGGTTTATAATGTGGACCTCTGACTGCAAAATCACAGATACTTGCACGGGGAGTCAGCAATACCTGAAACTACTTTTAACTACTTTTTTTTAACTGATTGGATGTCAATTGTCAATATAGAGTCTAGTTCTGAGGATATTATCCATTTTATGTTTTTAGACTTTTAAAATGTAATGTTTTATGTAAATATTGACAGTGCCTAGCGGACCAGTAATACAAGCTGTTCTAAATTTGGTATTTTTACCCAAAGTCCATTTTATTCCAGATGATGATTTTAGGACATCCTTAAACCTATCCAAACATAACAAAATAATTTGATTTGAAAACAGCTCTGTTTAATGCTATTTGCCTTTCTTGTGCAGCACCCTGAGTAGACTTGTAGACTGATTTTTACACTAATAAAACCAAGTGGAAGAGATGATTGGGGACCATTAACCTTTAGAACACTAAGAGCTTAAGCTCAAGAAATATTTTTGAGCTGCCTAGCAGGGCTTTGAAGTCACTGCCTTCATCCTTCATCTAAATTGCCTGCATTCATTTCCAGGGCTGATAAACTGTCGAATGAATTATGAGATGTGGGCCTTGGGTTAATTTATAGAAATGCTCCTGCACAAATGCTGAGTAAATCCACCTTTCTTTCTTCTACTTATTGGCTTAAGCTCCTTCTAAAACTCTTATTTTTCCCCATTTCAAGCTCTCCATTATGCAGCCACTCTTCATTGTTGAAAAATAACTTTAGTAAACATTGTCCTAAAATTAGAATTAGCTACAGGGTGTATTTCTGACTCTTATGTATAGGTCCTCTAGCAGCCATTTCTTATGTAAAAGAGGTGATAAAGTTGATTTATTAGATGCCTTGAAAAGGAAGAGAAAAGGTAAGAAGGAATCCCCGAATCCCAGTATGATCTGCTACCTGTCAAAGCAAGAGTTCAAAGGAAGAATTAATGTTTTATATTCCATTTCTTTTTTGGCGACTACCCAGATTGTAATTTATGCTTGTCTGGCTAGTAGAATGAAGAAAAAATCTATTAGAAAAGCCTATATTAGGAAGTTAGTTTTGACCATTTAATACTGCTGTTTCCCCACATATTTGGTGTATGTAATCTGGGATAGGCAGCGGCTTGGCTGTCTCACTGAGAGATTGTTTATCATTGGATATATCTCAGGTCTCCATTGACTTTCTTCTTAAAATAATCCTAATAATAGGCACTCAGATACTATGGTGATGAACACATTATAATAAAATATATTGACAGAAAATAAACACTACACTGAGAGAGATGAAGGTGAAATGTGATTTTTGGCAGAAACTATTCTATTCCAATTCTGTTCCCTTCTATTTAGTTTCTTATGCTGCCCTAATCACCATTGTATCTTAATGCCTAATGTGTGCTGACAGTATCGTTGATTGGGGCTCAATCCCTGCATCACCAAGATCGCCTTTGTAGTTGTGTCAGATATATCATAAAGCCCCTCAGTGAATGCTTAGACACCTCTCAACGCGCTTAAGCATCTCAAAACACTCCTGAATTTTGTCCTCTGGGGTAAACTTGGGGTCACAAGGCCATCCTGAACCAAAGGAGAAGCTTTCCAGGACATGACAGCCTGGTAGTCAGTGGACCTCAGTCAGAAGAGGAATATTATTCTCTGACACTCTGTAACCACCAGCAGTCTCTCCATGACTCTAGTACATGGATTCAGATCAAAGCGTTATGCTGCGTACGGAGAGAGTGACCTGAGAAGGACTGAAAGAAGAGTCAGGCAACATGTATGCATGATCCCTTCCCAAAAGCTGCCAGACTGAAACTGAATAACCTGTGTACGTAAATGCTACTCAGAACACTTGTTAACTAACCACACATACTCAGGGTAAACACTTCTGCCAGTAAGGGAGCTTATGACAGCGTGGTACCATGCTGGAAGCTACCAGTCGTGGGAGAAAAAATGGAAGACCTGTGGAGACAAGGGGATTACTGCATATGGCCTGAAATTTGTAAGGTTGTTCCTATCTCATTTTGTGACTCTACAGCCACCTCCACGGAATTGCGGCCATGCCCCAAGCCTGTGCTGCCATGTGCCCCATTTGGGACCTGGAGGAACAATGCAGTGGAGCTGCTCATCCATAGACGCTGTGCATTGCTCATGGGTTGTCTTCTCCTTCTATGAGTTTTTGTTGTGAAAGGGGAACATATGGGCCAATGACTCAAGTATTTTAAGGCCAGAAGGGCCTATGAACAAATGGTCTGACCACCTGCATAACAGCCCATAGGATTTTACCCAGTAATTCTTGTACTGAAGGGTGTTATTCTTCCCTACTACATAAGATTACACCGTTGAGCCCAAAATAGCGTGGCTGTACTACAGTACAATTTTTTTGAGAAAGAAATGCAGTCTAATGATCTTTGAAAGTGTAACATCAATCCTTCATGCTTTTTGGCAAACAAAACAAAAATTAGCACAATGCTCAGGGTCAACTGTTGGTACTAGTCAGGCAGTATCTTATGCCTTAGTAGTTCGCTGATGGTGGTGGCATTAAGAAGCAAGTGTGTCGTCATGCTCCTATTTATTATTTCCTGTTGGCAAAGCTATGGCTGCCTTTATAGTGTGTTGTATAAATGATGATATTGTATTAAAAGTTCACTGCTACCAAACACAAATTGATATCTTCAGTTGCAACATGATGAAAATACAATGTGTGTTACTGTTGTTCAGCCACAAACAGATATTTGATATTCCTTCATCAGGGTATTCTGTCTCAAAGGGAAAGTTTGTCTAAAACCACTTCGTTACCGTCTTTAATAACTAGCACACAAAAATGGCAGGGGAAAGTTTTGCAGTATTGAGAGTTCTACTGGAAGTTTACCAGGAGCACAACAGCTACATCCAATTTGCAAATACAGATATAGTTATATAAACGTACGTTGATTTTTGTGTCAGTTAATTCCCCTTGCATGCATACTTGCTATATTTAAAATAAATGAAATATTTCACATGTATGAGTAATTGAAATGTTTTTAACCCTTAAAGAATTTTGCTTCCTTACCCTCTGTCTTTATTCCCTTCTCTTTTGTCATCTTCTCATTCTTTCTCCCTATCATTCTCCATATTTTCTTCATTTCATTTTCTCTCATTTTTATTTTTTCTCCTTTTCCCTCTGTATGTTCCCCGCCCCCTTCTTTTCCTGAGCTCCATTTAAGATGCCACCTAAATTAATATGGGGCTTGTTCCAGAATATCTTTCTTCCCAGGCTGTTGGGTACTGAAAAGGAAGGCCCTTAGAAATATGTACTTCCCCACCAAGAGAGACCTCATTACTCCCTCATAATATTTCTTCAGAAAAGTGTGGTTATGTTTAATCACTTTATATTTCTTTTATTTCAGTTTAAATTATAGTGAATAGGCATCATATGCGTGAAGCATTTTGAGATACTTGGATGGATGAAGCCATAATTATTATATTATTTTATTATGAACTCCACAGATATAGCTTCAGGAGTTTTTTAAACTATGTTTGCCAGACACCTTGGTGCAAAGAACCAAGAAGGTTGGCAAGGAGAAGGGATTGTCTTTCAGTTAAAGAACAAAACTGGAATTCAGAAAACCAGATTTGTTGGGGGATCTTTGGCAAGTCACTTGCTCTCCCTGAGTTTTAGTTTCCTAACCTGTTCAATAGGTTTGATAATACTTCCATATCTTGCAAGAGTACTCTGAAATTTAACTCAATAACGTCCATAAGTAGCATTGTAATCCTTGCATTGAAGGCTTGAAATACTAAATATTGTACTATTTATTTATGTCCCTGTCCTGCAAAGAGAACCACATGGACAGATCTCACACAGAGTCTTATTGACTTCAGTGTAGACATGTACCTGTGCAGAGCTCATTTCAGGATTAAGATTATAGGACCTATCTACATCAGAAACACTTGAACCAATGTAACTATAAATTACACCAGTGTAAAACCCTTAATGGAGGACCTCTGCACCAATATAAAGCAACGTTTATACTAATGCCACTTAATCTGGTAAATTTTTGGAATAAACCACACAACCTATCACTTCACATTGGTGCAGTAAATTGAAATTAGGGGGTTTACTACAGTATTTAGACTAGGGTAAACCACTGCTGCTTAATATAGACAGGATTTGAGCTTGTAAACGCCTTGCTGCAGGAGCTGCTTCTTCTCTGTATTTTGTACAGCCCTTAATGCCCTGTCAATTCTTAATAAATAATATAGAATAACAAAAATAATTACCAAATATAGCAGAACTGAGACTGACCACCCAGACACTGCTTATTATATTTATGTATTTCTTTGGACTTATGGAAGGTATATGATAGTTATAAAGAATGAATTAACTCAGCTTGCTAATTAAGAAGAAAATGAGGAAAGGGGCTGAATTTTTATGCTAGAGTTGCAGTATATTGTATTTAAAATGCATGCAAGGATAGAGCCTTGCTTCCTAATTACTTAGTTCCTAATTACTTAGTTCCTGTCACTTCTCATTAACTTATAAATCATGTTATACACATAGTAAAGGTGGAGTAAAATATGTCCTGAGGGGTGGAGGCATGCTGGAAAATTGCTTTGGGCAGTCTGGTGTTACAAATATTTCACTTGTAGCATATCTGTATTCCAGTCCTGTGGGAGTCTGCATGTGTGAGATTTAAGGCAATCATATTTTCCTTTTCCTAGGTTGGAGTGGTTATTACACTTAAACAAAATTGATCTTCAAGATTCAAATAATTTGTTAAGGAATTAGCATACAAAGTCTGTGCCTATCAAACAGATGGGAATGGGAGCTAAAATATGTCTGTGGAATTCATTATCTTTTTAAAAGCTGTTTAAAGTCTTAGATAATTGTCCTACAAATAAAATAATATAATTAATACTATGTTTTTAATTCACAGCAGTCCATCTTAAAAAAGCCTTTGGCCACCTCAATAAATATCAGTGGATTATATAAAAATAAGGCAACATGGCCTGATAAAATTGAGAGCATGAATAATTAATTCTGTTAGTGAAGTTATTTGTAAGCTGGAGATGCTGAATTCCATTCACTTGCCTGTCTTTTAATATCTTGCCTTAATATCTGTAAGAATATTTGTTTGGAAAACTGTATAATTGATGTCAGAATATTTAGCACTATTACACTTTGCAGTTTAAACACACTCTAGAGACATTAGTGTCATCAGGTTTGTACAATTGTCTTTAGATAATTGGTTTATAGATTTGCCTGTACTTTTAAATTACTTGCCCAACCGCGACTGTGTTGTGCACAGAAGGGCATGATATTTCTCTAGCTTCTGAATCTCTTCTCCAAGCTGGAAAAAAGCAGTCATATTGGTCACTGTTTTCCCTCTGCTGACAACTCCTTACCACTGTACCTGGACCAGAAGGGTGAAAATGAGAACTTCCTCCACTGTCAAGTGTTAATGGTGCTCCATGAATAGAAATGTCTGGGATGATGGAAATAATATATGGGGGTGGATGACCAACCAATATCTCTCCTACCTAGAATGATCAGAGTGCTTGATTCACTCAGATAATCATTGATTTTTGTGGTGCTTCTCTGGTGAATTATTAAAAAAATAAAGAAAAGCTAAGACATTTACCTGCTGAGCTCTTTCCCCCCCAAATCCACACCTTCTCTTCTGGAGTCAAGGATCCTTGGTGCATGAGTATAGTGCAAAATAATATTACTATATACACTATATGTGCTATAATGTCATGTACCTTTATAGCACTTTTAGCTGAGTTTGGCAGGAAAAATGAGAATATTTGGCCTGAGCTTGAATTTGACATGAGAGGAGTCAGAGATGTTGGTAAAATTGCAAGCTTGAGTCAGCAGGAGGATATTGGTGGATTCACTGGTGATGGTGAAAGGGAGGAATTGAAAGGTGAGGTTTTGGTATGTTTGTTTAAGAAAGCGTGAGGGCAGTCCTGAGGAGAGACAAGTCTGCTAACTCTCACGTTTCACGTGACTCATTCCCACAGCACAGACAGATCCCCATACATCTAGCTTAGCTGTGTGTTAGGGCTGTAGTTGCTCTTTTTGTCCACCAGGGGACTTTTGTTGCACCTGTGTTGTAGATTAAGTCCTCCAGGAACAGTAAAGATGATCCCGCCCACTAGGTCCTCAAAGAGACCCCAGGCAACAGACAGCTCACAGTCAACCCACCGAACCAAGAGATCCGCCAGAAGGCACCCACTTACTTATCCCAGCACCCTCCCTTAGCCCTTAGCCATAGCCTCACCTTCCAAATTATCAAGCTATGGCCCACCAGACAGCACCCAGGACTCCCAAACACCTATCCCAGACACCCGCTGACTGCACCGAGCTACTTCCCAGACAGCCTAACCCAGCTACCCATCAGAGAGCATCCCTCCCATAGTCACATCCAATACTGCTAAGTTTTGTGCGGATCCATATTCTATCTTGGGGTGCTATGAACTTAAATTGAAATTTATGGTTGTATGCAAATTAGCTAAAGAAATGTTTTGTCTAGAATGTCACAGGGCTGCATAAAACGTTGAAGAAGATACGAAAGTAACAGAGAGGCATGAAGTGATGCAAGGCAGTATGGGATAGAAAGACAGATTTAGCAGTCTTCAGCATAGAAATAAGAGACTATGGGAGCATACAACCAGTCAGAGAAAAGTGTAGAGGGAATAAAGGAGGGGGCCAAAAACAGATCTATGGGGAACTCCAGCTGAGAAGGGAAGGGAAGAGAATAACGTGGTTGGGTATTTGAATAACCTGCTGCAAATGTTGTGTCTGCATGCCAACTCCTCATTTTTCCCTTTGTCTTTTTTTAAAACCACCATTAAAAAATGCAATAAACTACCAAAAGATGTTAATGTTGTGGTGTCCAGATGCAGCTAACAAAAAGCCAGGAAGGTGGAGTTAAGGAGACAAGAACCACTTAGTGTAGTACTCTATTGACAACCAAAGATTGTGTAGCACGAGACTAAAACGATGGTTGAAAGATTAGGTGGGGGTCTTTTTTGCATATGAAAATTGGTTAAATTTGTACATGTGCATTCTGACCTGTTAAAATTTTCTGAGCCAGACAGAAAATTGAATGCAGACTGGGAGCAGTGCTCAATGACAGTGACATTTCCTGACAGAGCAATTCTTTGCATATCAGCTGTGCTAATTATATTCAAACTGACAGCAGCAGTTTAACCCATTCACCAGAGGAAGCTTATTTCTGCAAGACCAGTGATCTACCCTTTCATTTAGATGTCAGTCTAGCCTAGTACTGTACACTTTAAGTGTACAATTAATTTCAAGTGACTAATACAAGTATGGTAAACATTATCTCTCTTCAGTATATTGTAGAGCTGTGTAGAAAACTAATTTGCACCCACAGCAAAACTGGCAAATTCTTGTCTTGTTGCCCTTTTTGGAGGCAGGCTGAAAAATTTCGATTCTTGCCGGAGGCAGTTTTCTTCATTTTACCATAGGCGAAAATAGTTTGGACCATCAGAAAATTGCTTTTTGCCTCCCCAAAGAGCAAGGTGTGTATTATCCATGGGGAAGAGCTGAATTCAGCCTGCAGCTTCATTTGCTGTCATTCTGAATGTACCCAAACTTTGTATGTCACAGCTTGGAGACCTTGTCAGAGAATGAGGTTGGAAGAGGAATATGACAGAGGCTATCCATAGGTTGAATAACACATTATTTCATGATTTTCAAGACCCACCCACCACTTGTACCACTTTAGAATACTGAAACAAACACAGAAAATTAAGGTTCTACTCACCCACTTCCTATTTCCTAATGTAATTTATGGACAGCCCATAGGGATATCAAATGATTACATCATTTAATTATAAAAAACAAAGCAAACAATCAAAAACCCCACTTTGTGCATGTATGTGTGAATAGAGGAACAAGAAGACTAAAGATTGGGAGACAGTGTGAAGGGATGGAAAAATACATGACTAGCCAGCCTCAAAGAATTTGGAAGGGTGGTTTAAATGCTTATTTATTCATCCTTAAGGAATACCTCCAAGCCTTCTGTGAGGTTTCCAGGCCTTTATCCCTGCCATAGCAATCACCTAGCTCTAGCAGAAGATTTTGGCAAAGTAGATCTTCAGAGGATACGCTATGCCAGTTCCTGTTCGTATTGAAGTCAGTGGGAGCAGGCCTTAAGCATGCAGTTACAATAGCGCTCACTCTCTCTCTCTCTCTCTCTATGTGTGTGTGTGCGTGCGCGCGCGCGCGCCCAAAGGAAAAGAAAAGGACAAGTGTTTAGAAGCATGCTTTCTGGCCTTGGCTGCAGTTGTTAACAAAGTGTAGCTCTGTAACAAGATTACTGAGGAACCCTATCAGGATGTCATCTACTATAGCAGAGACTTCAGGAACTACTCACACATGGAAAAGGGTGGGACATGAACAGCAAAGCTATAGTGATCAGGTAGGAAGTTCTGGAATTAGGATTTTGTTGGAAGCTGAGAGCCTTAAAGAAAAGGAAATGATTTTCGTAGATTACTTCTGTTAGATGCAAGCAGGGCCGGCCCTAGACCAAATGACACCCCAGGCGAGGAGCATTTTTGCTGTCCCTCCACCCCCATTTGTTAAACTTTTGAATACCTTGTTTTTATTGCAGCTATAGTCCATTTCATGACTTTGCACGATTTGCATGCATGCTTTATCTCTGTTATATAAGATGATAAATTTGCATGCTAGGAACTGTAAATCTGAATTTATTCATGCCATATATAAGGAAATAAAAAAGAATTGCTGAAAAATGAATTCACACACACAATACCTGCAATACTTCAAACATTCTATTTTCCTGTTTGTCACTAGCAACAAAAACTGAACCCCAAACCCAGCACCCCCCAAGCCCGGCACCTCACATGGTTGCCTGCCCCTAAATCTGGCCTTGGTGCAAGTAATAGATGAGTAGCAATAGACGTTTCAGGAGCGGATGCTAAGAAAGCTATAAAAGCAGCTTAAGAAAAGAAGAAAAAGGGAGAAAGTAATTAACAGAGTTTGTGGCATTCGCTAATATTTAATACAATAAAAAGGTGTGTATTTAATTTTAATTTTGAACAAACTGTTTGACAAATAATTCCTCTGGTTTTATGAGCATTTTTGCAGGGCCAGTCTTTAGGGCGCACACAGGTTCCATAGCCTAGGCATACTCAGCAGTCTATAGATAACAATTTTTTCCCAAATATCTACAGGAAGACCATGCCTTACAGCCCCTTTTCTCTGTAGAAGTCTTCAGTAGGGAGGATGCAAAGGTAAGCAAGCTAGGGGCATAGGCAGCATGATGGCAAATATCTGTACATACGAAGTAATGCACAGTACATTTAAACTAGGCATACACATTTACAGGGTTCTAAATTAAATGTACCAATTTGTGAAAAGAAATTGGTGTGACTAAAACCGCAACTCAGTGTGCAGAAGTGATCACAAACCCAACAAAGTGTTAGGGTGTTGAATGATATGGAGAGTATTCTAATGTCATTGTATAAGTCAGTTGTGTGGCTTCATCTCAAATACTACATGGAGTTCTGACCATCCAATCTTAAAAATGAGAATTCTGGAATAGAGGAGGTCCAGAAATGAGATTAGGGGCATTGAAAAACTCTCGTGTAAAGAGAGGTTGAAAAGATTGGTCTTGCTTATATTAGAAAAGAGATGAATTAGCGGGGATGTGATCAAAGAATACAAAATAATAAATGGTCTAGAGAAGATGGATCAGGAAGTTCTGTTTCCTCTGTCTCCTAAAATGAGAACAAGAAGGCATTTAATGACACTTAAAGATGGGAAATTAACAACTGATAAAAGGAAACACTTTTTCACCCACCAGAGAATTAGGCTGTGGAACTCTTTGTAGGAAAGTCACGAAAATGAGGAACTTAGCAAGATTCCAAAAGAGACTGGGTGTGTATGTGGAGTACCAGAAGAACCAGAGTTTTCACAGTGAATGATAACAAAAATTTTGGAAGGGATATTAACCCTCATGCTTCAGGGCTTAAGCCATCTCTAACTGGATGTGTCAGGAATAAAGGGCCTGCAGCTGTGCCTGCTCAATCTCCTGACAATCTGATGAGCTGGGCTGCATCAGCTAGTCTGGCCGGTAGAACACTCTGCCTGATTGACTGAGAGAGCTGGCAGGCTTGCTCTTAAACCCAGCAGCAGCAGTTTGCTGTGGCTGTGCAAAGCAAGGCTGTGATAGTGCCTGTGCCCGCTTGATCCTAGCCTTGCTTCTGCTTTGTTCCGCCTTCCACTCCCACTCCTGCCTTGGACCCAGCCTTGCCTCTGCCTTGCCTCACTCCAGGCAACCAGGTTCTGACCCTGACTTTGGCTGTGGCCTCTGACCCTGGCTCCTATTCCTGGCTTTTGACCCCTGCTCCAACTACTAGGCCTGATGTTTGCTCTGACCACAAGGCATGACTGCCCACGTACCATTCAGTTGACAGCATGAGACCTGATGTGCGGGAAAGATGACTTTGCTTCTGCTTACTGTGAGATTCTTCACCTTCCTCGGAAGCATTTGGTGCCGGTCACTGTCAGAGACTGGATACAGGACTAGAGGGACCTCAGGTCTGAGTTGGTGTGGCAGTTCCTCCCGACCAGCAACAATTATCAGCTAGCTTCGTAGAGGAGTTTGATATCCTTCATCTTAGATTGTGGGGTGCCAGGATGTTTACTCCAAGACTTCCAGTTTAGTTATTCACCAGAGAGCCCTATGTTTCTGACAGGAAATCCCATGCACTATTACATTTCCTGGGAAGCCATACATTGTAGAGAACAGTGCACTGAGGTCCTACATGGAAAACCAGCCAATTGCAGGCAAAATCTGAAGCAATGAGGCGGAATGCCTTTGATAGGATGATCAAGGTTAAAATGGGTGGCAGTAGCTGTGGTTATAGACATGGAGAAGGGGAGGAAGGGGAGAGCAGAGCAGTTTGAGCATTCACTGGTGTGAGGCGGTGATATGGTTTTTTCCAATACAGCATTTTTATTGACAAAGGTTTCAGAAAGCAAGAGCATAGTCTTGTGGTCTAAGTACAGGGTTATAAACCAGTAAATCTCTGTTTTTGTAAAGCATTTATCTTCTCTGCCTCAATTTCACCGTTTATCTGTGGCAAATACTACTGTATGCCTCAAGGGTGTTCTGAGGCTAAGTTATCTCATGCAGTTTGTAAAGTGTTTTAAAGATGCTAAATGCAGTATTATTATTTTAAAATAATGCAAGTATTTTATGTGATGATTGGAATTTTCCACCTCTGAGCAGGTAAAGTATAAAATACCCTCTAGTGTGAATTGTGTAACAATCTAGTACCCTGATTTATATCTGAACATTCTATAAAAAATAATATTTAAAGTAACTGAATGCACAAACCCAGTACAGCCTTCTGTTTTGTATTTGCGTATCTATCTTGATAGATGACTTAGACAGTGCTTGTCCTTTGTGTTTACCAGCTGATCACTTTTAAAGATGTTATGCTTCGTCCTCATCCAGTTGTCCCTAAGGCTATTCTTTAGACACGCCTGCTACGTACGCCTCTTAAAACCACTGCACTGATGTTAAACTCACTCTTATGCTAAATTGGGCCGATGTGCATGTCGTGTTCGTGCATCTGGATTAAAATGTGGCCATTTCCAAACAACATACATTTTTGAAGAAAAAAAAAGACCCAAACCATTTGGGGCTTAGCTGCTGTGAAATGCCTTGTGTCACCAGCTGTTGTCTTCAGTGAATGCTGAGAGGGCTGGCAGGATGGAGCCCATTCTGAGTTGGCCTTCTTGCACATTGCATACAGTGTTGTGCAGTTGTGGTCTGACTACATGCACCAGTATGTAATTCACTGATTTCAAAGGAGGGTTTTTATTATTTAAATGTCATCCGTTTGTCATATGACATTTATCTCCTGTTTCAGCAGTTTGAAATACTAGATGCCTGCTGAAAGGAATATGTATGTAGTCTTTTGCTCTAGGATTGTGTTAGACTATTTAATGTAATGCCTTCCACAAATGTTACACCGCAGTAGTTTTCTACCAATGGTTATCATTATGCTGTTAAAGTCAGCAGGGGTCTGAAATGGCATCATAATGTATTTACTGAGTACAAGTGGCTCCGTTTTCTGGTGTTGAGATTTTGGCTTGCATTTTGGATGGCGGAAGAAGCCACAGCTCATCTGTTACACACCTTTTGGTGAATGAAGACTGTATTTAGAGTAATTGTTTCTTCCAGTAATGGAAGGTACAGAGCCCCTCTAAAGGTCCAGCTCTGATAAACAGCCTTTGAGTATCGAAGCACAGCACTCCCCTTTAAAACTCTCAGTGTTTCAATGACCTAGGCTGTCTTCTTGGGGAGTACCTAGCAATCTGCACCTCCCCTTCGGGTAGCTGTCCAACTCCAGCAGATCCAGTATAAGAAAGACCCAGTACCATATTTTAGCTAAAGGGCCTTTTCGGGGCAGAGAGACTTCTAGAAGAGGTGAGCCATGCAGTAAGATCTCCAAAGATACGTGAGACGTTGCAGAAAAGTTATGGGGATGAGCTGGAAGTTGTAGAATGCAGCTGGCATGACTTAAAGGGCGAGATGTGCTAATGGTAGGAGTAGGGTTTCTAACAGTCCCTTATTACAAGGGATGTCCCTTATTTTTTATCTCTGTACAACAAGATGGGGAGTTGCTGAGTGCTGCAAGAAATACCCTGGTGAATGTAGGTGAGTTCTTCTTTTGCTGCTTCTGCTCCTCCTCCACCACCACCAAAAACAGTCCTTTATTTCTGAAATACAGTGTTGGCAACCCTACGTAGGAGTGAGTGAGGAAGAGGTTCCATGTCCCATGATGTGCCATGTATTATTTCTGCTTGTAGAATATGACACAATGGTTAACTTCAGGGAGTAAAAGGGCTTAAAAGGTTTATTTCAAAGGACAAGTGAAAGTTGGATTTATCTAAGCCACTTCACCTACTTCTGTTCTACCTGGGATGACCCTATGAAATGATTCACTGTTCCTTCTCTAGTCTGTGAAGCATTTAAAAAACAACATTTCAGCTTTAGTAGTCAAGAAACAGTATAATAACCATATTGACTGGATCAAACTATAGACAAAAATAGTTTGGATAAAGCACCTGAGACTGTTAGTTGGTTTTTTGGTGATTAAATTCTAATTTAGTCTGAGCTGTGATCTGGAATGTTGTTTCCTTCTGAGGTCTGAATTTGAAGCTGATATGCATTCAAGCTAAGATATGTTAATTCATCATTGAATACAAGAGATCGGCTAATAGAAAACAGGTGAATAACTCTGGAGTTTAGGATTTCTTAGGGATGCTAGTGGTATCTTTCAAAGATATGAATTTCTTTCTCAGATCCCCAAGTGGATTGTACATGTCAGTCATGAAGGAAAGTCAGTGATATGCTGCCAACGTTTTAACAAGGACTTGAAGTTTTGGCTGTTGATACATGAAACTTTCCTGTGCAAAATATTCTCTCTGCCTCCCAGTCCCATCAAATTCTATGCTCCCACCTCTCTCAAGGCCGTTAGTTCTTCTCCTCCATTATTTTCTGCCGGCCATGCTTTGCTTCATCCTGACATCCTTCACATGCTTTCTTGACAGCTGTTCATCATGGCAGCAGAGGGGGGAGTGGGAATTTTGCCTGGCGGCCTCTGCTGGCACTGATAATGATGACAGGTGGGTTGTCCTTAGGTTGCTGGTGGTGTTGGTCAAGTGGAGAGCAGGTGTCTTCAGTTGTTGGTCTTGACAATTTCTTTGGAGTGATGCAAGGTTGGTTCTGGTGATAGGGGTTCCCCGCTTCTTGGTGGTGGAGAGCTGTGGTGGAGGGAGGAGTTTCCCTGGCTTTTGGTGAGAGTTGGGAGTTCATTTTCTATATGTTTATACAATGCTCAGCTCAATGGGGCACCTCAGCCTGGTTGACCTCAAAACACTACTACAATATTAATTAGTAATGCACATGATTAGCATAAGAATTCTTGAAATAGTCAGCAAGATGATTCTTTGAGGTACAGCCCAAACTTGAGAGTTATTTTACTCTGTGGGTGGGTGGGTCTTTAGATCTCCCCACGCCTCCTACTGAATAGCGGCATTAATCTGGTTGTTTCTTTGAGTGTAAGTAATCAGCTAACATCAGTTTTTTCAGGCTATCTTCACAAAGAATGGAGCTAGAACTTACTTATTTTAAAACTGAAAAAGGAAATAATTGAAGATGAAGGGCCACCTGTATATAATGTGGAGTTTGCTTTAGCCACCATAAACCTTCACCAGATTTTTCGTGGAAATTTAAATATTTCTAGCAAACATTTTGTAACAGAGATAAGAATTGTGGATACAAAATCTCCAACATGTAGGAGAATAATAGACATGTACACACATTGCAGAATATATCTATATAAAAATACTCGGGCATTTTGAAGGTTCTTTCTTCTGGACACCCATTTAGGCCAGTTCAAATCAAACTAAAAATTGAAACATGAGCTCACAGACAAAAGAGAATTTATTTTATTTTTTACAATATATGATGAATGAGTTTTTCTTAAGGGTATCAAAACAAAAAACCCCAGACCCGCAAAATATTCCACATTGTGCTTTCTGCTTTTTTTTTTTTTCTTTTTGGACAGTTTTAAGCTATGGAAGACTTTAACTCATTCCCATAGATGTTTCTTTTTAAGCTTATCTAACTTGGCATTGAAAGTCAGATGTTAAACAAATATAAGACAACTATGACACCCAAACAGCAGAAACTAAACTGCAGAAGGCTCAATAATTCTGAGCATGTTACTGTTGGTGAATGCCTTGCTCCTAAAATTTCTGCAGAAAACACAAAACAGATGAAAGGTTGAAATATACAGGACATTAAAAGATGTGCCATAGTGAGCCATCCACCATATTGGCCTACCAGTGGCATGAGAGACTAGAGGAAGAAGTCTTTCAGGCATTTTTCTGCCATCACCGTCAACAATAACTTGCAATCTTTACATAAAAGAAACACTGTTTAATTTCATGAGAGGAAATGCCATTCATAGTCAGGAGGAATCCAGTATCTTTTGAGCATAGATTGTCAGTTTATCTTAGTTTGTGATTAATTTGCGACTGACTGTTTAAAAAAAAAAAAAAAAAGCGGGCATGGGGACTGTCCCCAAATGTCCAAAAAAGGTCCATAACAGTATCAACCTAAGACCAACCTCCCTCTCTTTTTTTTCAATCACTTCAATAATAACTTTAATATTATAGCTAGGAAAAAAATCAAACAAAGTTTCCAGAGGAAAAAGCCATCAAGTAATCCACTCAACCATTAAATAATAAGAAAATGTATTTAGAATTATTTTGTGTAAATTTGATATTGCTTATATGACTGTACATCAGTAGTAGGATATTCAAAAGGAATACAAAAAAGGTTAACAAAGCCAAGATATCTGCATTGTTCTGTTTAGATAAGGGCATCACAATGTGGATTAAAGACATGAAAATTTCTGTATGTTAATTCAAAGTGTACAGGAAGCAAACAAGATCAAATTCTAGTAGCCAAAACGGGAACTTTATGGGTGGAATGTAAGAGGGAGGTAGTGAATGGTGCTGTGTAGCAAAGTTATTTACTCTGTTACTACAGAGAATGTAAAAGATACAAAAATGAAAAATAAAGGAGAAATTAGTAGAAGCGTCTGCTACTGACCATCAGCAGTGACTGAAAAAGGAGGGGGTAAATCCCCATTTCTGAGGTGGACTAAAACTCAAGATAGACAATTCAAAAGAAATGTTAATGACTTAGATGACTTTGAGGTAACACATACAGTCAAATATGTATCAAAAAGATTCCTTAATTATACAATAGACAGATTTGTGATCAAGAAATTAGAGATTCTGGCCAGAGGAGAAGACATTGCAGAGCAATTCATGATAGGAAAGTAATGACTGAAAAGGTAACAATATTAGAGAAGCTTGGTACAGGTAATCATGAAGTACATTTATTCAAATTTAGGAAGGAATAGTTGTATTGTGATTCTGTATGAAAGAAAATAGTGGGATTACACTGAATTCTTTATGTAACATAACTCACAAAATTAGCTTGTGGAAAAGTCTTCCAAGCAAGCTAGTGGCAACCCAGTTTGGACATTAAAATCCAGACTGGAGAAGACAATAGAAACCTGTTCATATCCCTTTGAAGTCTTCAGATGTCTTTCCATTGATTTCAGTGGGCTTTTATATCAAGCATGCAATGTAGTAGTTGAGGAAATTATGTTCCATTTCGTGGTTAATGGACTAGATTAGCTAAAATGTATTTTTCATTGTTTAACTTCTATATTTTCCAAGGGCAGGACAGCATTAGGAAAATTTACATTATGTTCCTCATATAACAAAATTAGGTCTGTAGTATTATTAGACTTCTACACTCTTCTGACATGGAATGTACATTTCTTAATGTTAACACAAAATATAAACAGTCCTCATTGCTTAAAATCCATAATCTTTCACTAACTGAGGTGCATAGAAAGCAGTAAATTTTCCAAGCAGAAAATTAGTGCCAGATTAAAATTTGCTAACTGAATTGAGAGTCGATAAGAAATGCAATTTCTCATTATTATTATTACTAATTAATTAGGTTGTGTAGAAAGTCTCAGTCTCTAATATGAAGCCTAACAGGGAGGAACTATCCACTTTTCCTAAGTTATTCATTAGGGATTTCAATATTTTAAAATGCAATTTTTAAGAAACCTTTTATATGAATTATTCCATTTTCACAAGGCTGCCATCCATAATGGAATTCTGCATTAAAAAAGAAGCAGAAGAAGGCAATAGTAAGTATAACCTGGTTTGCCAAAGTGTCTCTTTTCCTGTAACTTTTGCAAAGTCTGTTGTAAGTATCTCGTTTATGGATGTCAATAAATTTCAAAAGAGTAACAGCTATGCCATTCTTTGTGTGCAGGCACGTACGTGTGCTCCGATTTGGCACGTGCAAAATCCGAATAGGTGCATATGTACGCTCATTAGCCTTGAGAGCTCTGCAGAGCATAAGGATTAACATTTGCTTTTCAGATGCCCACTGGACTCAATGGGCTTTGTAGGTGTAAATTCTGACACTTGTGCACAGAGGTATTAAACTACTAAAGGTGTGCACAGAAGTGTGAGAGAATGCAGGTATTACAGGCATCCACACTTTGTAGACGTATCTAATGGAAGCTGGCCTTTGAAAATTTACTCCATAGCTTATCAAAACAGTGCATTAAATCAAACTCTTCTATTACAGACTCCCTTACTGTTTTTCTTCTTACTAAAGTTTCCCTGGTTTACCTTTTTCCATAACTCAGCAACTCAATCGCAAGTGTCCATGTGATCTAACAAATAATGTTAGCATATCTATTATTAAGGTACAAGTCTGTTTGAACAATAAAAATGGCATTGTGGAATGCTATGTTTAGTGTCTCAGATCGGACATAATCAGTAAAAAATATGTTTTTTCTATATGCCGGCAAGCATTGTTAACTAGTCAAGATGATTTCTCAGTTAGTTAATAATTCTGTTGATGATGTGCCATCCGGCTTGATCTCCCATAGCTGTGTTGGTTCTGCAGTACTAATCGGAATAAACAGGAGCCCAAACTTATTTTTGTCAGTACAGTAAGCAGATATTACTCTTAATACATGGAGGGAGTAGATCTGCTGAGTAAAACAGAATGATTTTAGCCATTTTTCAGATTAGAATGGCATTTTACCAATGCCCCTGTGAGAAGAAAGAAATTAAGCTCAAAAAAGACTTCCAAGATCTGTATCATTAAAATAAAAAATTTCCTCTAGTACTGCAAACAAAAGAACCTTTTATTTACACATTTTCAAATCCATCTTGTTACGAAATATCTGAAAATAGCACACTTTGGAAAAATAAAAGCATTGCTCCATTGAAGTATAAGTCCTATATTCGGTCCTGAAACTGCAAGTTTGAGTCTGAGATGCTTTACTGATTTACTGTATGTCTTTCTGTCACTGGAGCAAAACTGAACAAATGAAGCAGAGATGAAAAGCTGAGACAATGAATTCTTAAAAATATCTGTATGCATCATTACATTCTAATTGCAAAATTTTTCCTGTGTACATTTTATTACATCCCTATTTTTCAGCTGGGAATAAGCTATATCTGTTCTTCAGAGATTGATGATATTTCCCCAGATTGTTTGATCTGTTTAATTAATGTGTTCCATAAATGAAGCGTATAGAATTTATAACAGTGTTTCTCATTTTTAGTGTCATTATTTTATAATGTATTCATTGAACATAATTTTTTAATAGACAGTAATAAATTCTATAAGCTAAAATGTTACATTAGTACAACATGGTCCAACTGTAACCTTGGTTCTCTCCGAAATGGTGCTTTCCTTAACCTGATGTCATTATAAAATACAGTATTAAAAAAATTCCCTAGGTTATCAATGGGGGATATAAGAAAATATATTGAGATATTGGTTATTCTATTTCTAAAATACCTATTCACTCTGTATAGTTCAGGACAAAAAGAATGTCAGTTGCATTGCTATGCTTTTGAAAGAAGTTTCAGCAATATAGGTTTTGCAATAAAAATATTTGTGAAAAATATCATACTGGAGCTAGGACAAGACTGGTCAAAATCTTTCTGTTTTTTAGCTATAAACTGACACTGTGAATTGAGTTTGACATAAAATTTTGTAAGTGGTTTGGTTCATGTAAAAATAGCCATTGCAGACTAGACAGAATTGTCATGCTTTGCGCAAGAAAGGCTTAGGGCTGGATTCATTAGAAAAAAATATTATAGGCACTGCATGACTTTCGTGCAGATCTGTTACATGGAGGAAAGGATTCTTATTATACACATGATTCTAGCAGAAAATCTCAAGATTAATAGTACATGGACTGGCAGCATCCAGGCAGAGTTCAGACAAGCGCATAATTGAGGATTGACATCAAAGAAAGCCTGGTAAATATCCTCTCTTTGACCATTATAGGACAGATCACGTGGTCAGCTGCTGGGATTGATAAAGGATTCTTATACCAGAAAATATTAGTAGCTGGCAATTTTTGGTTACAGTACAGAATAGCATCAAAATTATTGTAAAGAGTAGGAAAAATACATTTCATGTACAGACCAGAACATTCCCAGACTAATACCTGCTTCCCTTAAATATTGGTTAATCTGTTTTTCTCTTATCTGTTGATAAGAATCCTTCAACATATACTTATATTGTGTGGCCAATATACTGAGAATTATTTCTGAAGCACTGTTTTCTTCCAGTGTATTTTATTTTACTAAAACTAATGTTCTAGTGAATAGATCTACTATTGTGGCAAATAATCACCCTGAAGCTAATCTTGGTAGATTACACATTAATAATTAATCTAGAATACACATTAATTTTAGCAAAACTTTTGCCATCAGAGCATTGGATATAAAACTATATCTAGGGATGATTTAGTTGGGGTTTGGCCCTGCATTGAGCAGGGGGGTTGGACTATATGACCCCCTAAGGTCCCTTCCAGTCATAAAATATTAGGATCATTAAGTCTAGTTCCCTGCCAATTGTAGGCAACTCTGCCAAATAATCCTGTTCATATATTTAGCAAGCTCCATCTTAAAACTAGTTGGGTGTTTTCCCCTTCCCCCGTGTCTCCTATTTGAAGGCTGTTCCTGAACCTCCCTCCTCTGATATATTAGAATCTATCTCTTCTGCCCTCTAATTACTGTGTTGTTAAGAGTAATCATTCTTAGCACTTAACATTTTCATCTGTAGATCTCAACACATTTTGCAGAGGAAGTTAAGAATCAGGATCCTATTTTAAAGATGCAAAACTGAAGTAAAAAGAGAACAAAGAAATGTTCCTAAAATAAAGCAAGTCAGGGTAGAACTGGGACTAGAACACAGGTTTCTTTCTTCTTCTTATCCCCCCTCTGTTATAATCACGTTGCATCCTCGCAGAGCTGAATTGCAAAAGCACATAGTTCATCATCAGATTGGAAAACTTAAATGAATTGGATTTAGCATTTGTCACATTTTTGTCATGTTTGAGACACATGGGGAGGCACATGGGGAATTTTTCATGGGAAACCAATTTTAATGAAAAAATGATGTGTCCAAAAGTTCCATTGACTTCTATGGGGGAGGCCCTCAGAAGCTTGCAGAAGTGTACTCAGGATCAAGCCCTGCAGAAACAGGACAAAAGTAATTTGTTTGCTTGCCTCTGAAAACAACCCTGAATTTTAGACAAGGTTTTGTATTATTGGAACAGTGGCTACTGTAACAGTTTACCAGGGCAGTAAATACAGTCTGTCTCACTGGTTAGACTTTCTTTTACTGACTGTGCTATCTTAGGAGTAGTAGTAATAATACCAAACATTTGTACTATGGTAGCTCCAAAAGACCCTATTGGGATTGGGTCCTGGTGTGCTGGGCCCTGTGCTAAAATAGATAAGAGACTGTAAGGTTTACCATCTAAAAGACAGAAAATAGAAGAGTAAACAGATGAATATAGGCACGAGTTAGCTCAGCTTTGTTACTTAGCTCCCTTACCATTTTAATTTCAATGTTCACTTCACTAGTTTAGCATGCGTTTTATGTGCAGGATATTAGCACATCCCTATTTCAGTTGGCTCCGCCCCTTCGTTATTCAGCCAATAGAAGAAAGTCAATGGAACTATGCTGATTTACACCAGCTGAGGATCTGGGCCTTGTATGTCTTAAGCCTTGAGATATTTATGCCCTATGTTTTGGCAGGCTTTCAAGTGGCATATTCATCAAATTTTCTTAAGCACACATACCTATACACACACACAAAGTATCACTTGTGCAAACTAAGTAGTTAGGTCATATATGTCCTGAGTTGTTTCCAAATGCCAATTTTTGTGAGCAAATTCAAATTGTGTGCATCCAAACAAATGGGTAGGCAAAATGTGCTTTATTTTTCATTGTTTAATTCCTGATCCCTTTTAAATACTAAGCAATTTCAAATGTAACAATTGTACACATTTGTGCTGCCTATGTTTTAATTCAAGTTGTCATAGATGATAAGGTTAGATGCCAAGGTGGTAGGCTCTGTAGACATACCCAAGATGTTGGCCGTAAAGATCAGTGCTCCTTTTTGGTCAAATAATGTACATGATGACTTTGGCTGCCGATAGTTTTATGATTTGATTTCATATGTGATTTATGCATAAAATGAAAATAATTTTAGATTGTATTAAGCATTTATTTTTCTAATCTTCAGCTTGCTATAGTTCTCTGCCAGTGGCAGTGGAATATTTAATTGCTTCAATGAGGGAATTTTTATATTAGCTGAGAGATAACTGAATATTTTGTGAGGTTGCAAAAATCATCATTAGTTCCAGTTGACATTTAATAAACAGTCTTAATAAATAAGGTGAGTGAAATGTAGATAATTAACACCACCAAGAAAGAATATCTTGGAGCACATGTAATTGGTCAGATGCTTCTAATGTTTCCCCTTCAGCAATGTAATGTTATCTGCAAAAAGCTATTTCTCTAGCATTAAACATTATCTCTGTGAAAATTAGTAGCTGATAAATTGGGTGCTGATGGGGAGCCAACTGAGTGCAGTCAACTGTGAGTGTGAAGATAGCACTATTTGCGTCCTATATTATTCATAAAAAGTTGCAGGATGCCCACGCATCTGACATGATTAGAACGCATGAACAGTAGATTAAAAATCACAGGGTATAAAACCTAAGAAATGAAGTGGAAATTGAGATAAATTTTGGCCATTTTAAGAAAGTAATATTTGTTCAACATTTCACAGCTCCTCTCCCAATTTTTGCCAGTTGTCTCTTTGAGAAAGTATCGGTTCCTTTTTCCTAGGATTTCTCTCCCTTTATATGTGGAATGACATTATTACCAAGTGCTCATGTTGTAGTGTTTTGCACACAGTAAATTAGACTTCAATTGATAAGAGATGAGAGGTATTTTGCATTTAGAGTATCTGTTACCTTCTGAGGTTTGCAACTTCAAATAATCCTTATTAATGCAAACTATTTTAATAATATAAAAGTTAACGTATTAATATTATTGGATGGTCAAGTGACTTTTATAGCCTGTGTCGTGCTGATCTGAATAGTAAAATGAGGTACTACAGGCCTGCCTCTAAGGACAATACAAATCCGAGTGTATGTACAATCATATCCTCCTCTTATGCACACCTACAGCCTGGTCCAAAATCTGTTGAAATCAATGGGAAGCTTCATATTGATGTAAATGGACTTTGGATCAGGCTCATGTTGTGGAAACCATGATATACATTTATGGGTGTTCTTCTTCTGTATAAAATAATGATCTGGATATCCCAGTAGACAGCTTTTTGAAAAACTCTGCTTTGTGCACCACAATCATCAAATCCAACAATACGTTAAGATGTATAAAAAATTGAATAGAAAAATAATACTGAAAATGTAACATGAATTAATGTTCTACTACCACCTAAAATACTAAGTTTAGTTCTAGTCAACTTATTTCAAAGAAGATATAATAGAAATAAAGGGGTCTGGAATCACGCAGCAAAAATAATTAGAAGTAGGAAAAGACTTCTGTATAAAGACAAATTGAAAAGATTGGGACAATTTAGTTTACAAAGTACACAAATAATACACAAATATAATAGAGGTATACAAAATAAATCGTGGTTTAGAGAAGCAAATCAGATACCCTTATTTACCCTATCTCATAATACAGACCAAGGAAATAGTCAATAATATTGAAAGGAAATTTAAAATTGATGATACAATTTTATTATATAACAAATAATTGACCTGTGGAACTCCCTGTCTGAAGATAACACTGGGATAATTTAAAAAGGCTTAGATATTCATGTGGGTAATAAAAACTTCTACAGTCACATTAGGCAGGGTATGTGTTGGCTAAAAGGGACATAAATCCACATCTTTCAGAACATAAGCAATCCACTAATGGGGTGATTTTTCCATAACTGTGAACTTATGAAATGTGGGGTGCAGGCCTCTGCCAGAGATGTGTTACTGGTCTAGATGGACAACTGGTCTGATTCATTGTGGCAATTCATATGTTCCAGTGTAAACATAGTATAAGAGGAATAATGTACCCCTATATTTTTATTAGGAAGCTGCACAATTGATGTATTCCTGATGGCAGGTTTGAATTGCTGCTGAATGTAAGCATCTTCTCACACGGTGATTCTTTGTGAGATGGGTATTTTGGTTTGGTATTTTAAACACTCAGATTTGTTAAGACCGAGACAAGATTGGTGAGGTAATATATTTTATTGGACCAACTTCTGTGTGTGAAAGAGCCGTGGTGTACCAAGGGTCTCCAGCGCCTGTGGGCCAAACCTACATTTGCACCCCCCCTCCAGGCAGGAGGGGTCCCGGTGCCGCTCCCCAGCTGAAGGGGGAGTCTGTACCTGTGGGGAGGGACTCAGGCTTGGGGGGGTGCCAATGCAGGTTTGGCTCCGCCATCCCCCTCCCTGCACTTACCGCTGCACGGAGCCTACCTCACTCACTTTAGCCCCACAGCCTGGCACCGGCTCAGACAAGGCAGCCACAACCCCGGTCTCGGAAGGGGGGCTGGACACATGGGGTGGAAGGCACTGAGGGGCACCCCTCAGAGCCTCTTGCATTCCCTGCCTCCTGTATGTCCTGAAGTGTCAGCGCAGCACCCCCCCATAGGCTGGTGCCTTGGAGCCTGCCCTCCCCCGTCCCCCTTCTCCTCTGGTACGCCACTGTGAAAGAGATAAGGACTGAGAGGTCAGACATGGAATGATCATTTTGTGAAAACTGTTTGCCTAGGAGTGAAAGTGATTTTTGTCGTATTATTTTTCTGTGTTAATTCATTCTAGAGTGTAAGGATTCTCGTTTTACCCCCACACGGTTGTTGTTGGGACATTTGATGTGCTGGATGAGGTACACCACATGTTGTGATAGGCATGTGAAAGACACAGGGATCTTGAAAGGTGTGATGTGGTGGGGGTGGGGGTTATCATAGCAGTGGAGATATATCTGAAGATTTTGCATTTGTTGTTGTGGCAGGGCCTTAAGCTGCTTTGACTTCGTGTTTCTTGGTCTGTGGCAGAAGAGCTGGCAAGATTTGGGGCAATTGTTTAACAACACCATCACTCCCTAGCTGACCTCTTGGTCCTTGTCCTCAAGAGACACCTTGCACAACACCTTCAACAGACAAGCTTAAATTCATTATTTTGCTAGAACCGAAAAATCCTGGACTCAGCAGAGACACTGGTTTTATGGCTCATTACAACAATCTCAAACTTAACTAACCTTTTTTTGTCCTGTGACAGCAGAGGTGTTAATTGCCCACTTCATCTTGAATGGTCCCTTGCAATGTGCTAACCCCTTATGCATAACAATCTATTCCACCTTGTATTTAGCTGTGATGCTCTGATGATCTTTCTCAGAAGGAAAAGGAATTCTGTGTAGCTCAAAAGCTTGTTTCTTTCAGAAATTGGTTCAATAAAAGATATTATCTTGCCTTCCCTTGTCTATCTCATATTCTAGAATCAGCACTGCTACAAAACTTATGCTGGGGACATTGATTATGGACAGTTTTAGCTTTTTTTGTCCACTAGATTGATGAAGAAGGTAATGACAGACTTAATCATCATGTAGATACTGGAAAATAATTAAGTCATCGTTTCATTACTGAAACATCAGCAGTAGAGCGTTTTGATTTTTCCATTAAGGGTGCATGGAAGAAAGAGTCCTTTCCCTCCTTGGTTTGGTTTTGTCTTTCCAAGACAATACACACAAGCAAACCCTGGTTTATATTTATCTCATTCTACAATAAACCTTTCTTCCGTGCAATCTCTGTTGCTTAATAAGTGCATCAACAAGGTGATAGAAACTGTGTTTTCCAACCTGTTTCTATTGCTTTTCTGTCCATTGTTACACTGTTTTGGACAGCAGTGATCACTGCAAGGACAAAAGGCTGATCACAAGACAAAGAAGATTACTGAGAGAGAGAGAGAGGGAGAGAGAGAAAGTGACTAAGTATTCAGGTGGGAAATGAAGAAAAAAAATAGATGAGCAAAAGGGATGTGCTGAAACATGCCAGAAGCAGCAGAACACTCTCTTTATAAAATGACTGCTTTATAGTGGACCCACTTACATTATGTTAGGTAGCCTAATTCCATTAACTTTCAACAGGAGTTAATGGGCACCTAACTCCATTACACCCCAGCATAAATCAATTAAAAATAGCCTATAACAATGCTTTCTTGGGAACAAAAATTTCTTACAGTTAAAGCAAAGGACAAGAGTCTATTGATACCAGGCCAAACTGTTCTCAGTTACTCTGGATGTACAGCAGTATAAATGTAAAGCAGCATTTGGCCCCTGCATTTCAATGCTGGACATCCAGTGTGACTCTGAGCAAGTCACAAACTTCCTGTGTCTGTTTCTCTAGCTGTAAAACAGTGTTTACACCACCATTCTCCCCAGAGGTCTGAGAAGGAAAGGACATCTTAAATCTGCCTCCAAAGCTCTGATAAGAGCCTTCTTAGCATATTTTGTCAGAGAGGACGCACTGAATCAATGCTTCACCTGTGTGCATTGGCCATGTGGCCAGTAATGATGCTTTGTTATGTAAAAACAAAATTCTAATACTGAGCCAACAGGAGCACTTTTTGGGGGTGTACAGTAATGTTAGCTATTAGGATTTATTCTTGTTTTTCAGTTATTTCCTATCATTACATCTGAACAAATAGACTTGTATAAATACTATGCCACCATATCATAAAAGGTGGCACTTCTTTATAAATAAAGAAAATTGTAGGCAATAGATGGAAGCAGTCTGCGTTGTATAGCTGAAGATATAACTTCCCACAGCACTCATAACAGATTATAAAAACAATTGGGTGCCAACAATCTAAACTGATTGAACCATCCTGCAACTAGCTGAACAATTTCTACAATATAAATATTTTTGTCTAGAATGTGTGTTCTTTTATTTTTCTTTTTTAATTAGTGCATCTAAAGCAGTTAAACATTTTACACAAAGTAGACCTGACGCATATAAGACAATTCATCGTGTTGGGATAGTTATTTATCTTGGACCAACTAGGTAAATAGTTACCACTAGTAGTTCATATTTATACAAAACCTTTTATGTAGAAAAATACAAGGTTTACCGATTTACCGATCACCGTAATACAGCCACCACAGTATCTCTTCTGCATCAGTTATACTTTACAGCAATGTTTAAAATAGATATGAAATCACTGGGGAAATCTAATTTAGCCACTAACTGAGATTTTTACATGATGTCCGTGGATATTTTAATAAGACAAAAGTCTAATGCTAATTCAGAAGATGTAATATCACCTCATTTGCCAGAGATACTTCATGCAACACCTGAATTTTCCTGAGAAGTTTTATAGACTCCCCTTTACTGTGTTTAGTTCATAAGGTCACAGTGCAAGTGGCTAGATTAATCACTGCACATTACAATCCATGCATAAGACTGAATATTTCTATGAAAATGAAGAAAATTCATGCAGGGGTTGAAACCCTTGTATAATTTGCATAAATCTAATATTTATAAATACAGATTACTTGCCATATAATTGGGTACTCCTCCAGAACACACTGAGAAGAGCAGAACTCTGGAACTGCCAGGATTTAGTTTTATACTAAATAAATGGATTTGACTCAAGAATGCAAATGCTAATATGAATCGGAAAAAGTCAAGTGTTTGTGTCAAAATTGATCCTGCAGAGCCTTACTCACTAACCAACGTAGTTTTGCAGGGTAAATGTTATATGAAGATTAATAGCCCATTTTCCAGCTTTACTGCTTTACATCTACTGAATTGTCAGGTGAAGTTCCCACTATATTAAATGCAAAAAACTATGCACAGTAAATGTATCATTTAAAGCTGCAGTGTTAACATCACTAAAGGTCATGAAATACCAAATTAAAATTTCAACAGCAGTGTTAACTCACTCACAATGCAAATTCAAGATGCTTTATATATATTAAGGAGTTCTAGAGGGGTAGCTCTGTTAGTCATTAAGGTGCCACAGAACTCTCCTTGTTTTGCTGAAAACAGACTAACAAATTTATTTGGGCATAAGCTTTCATGGGCATAAACCCATTTCGTCAGATGCAATATTAAGGAAAATAATTAACAACGAAAACAGCAATGAAAAATGCTATGTATATGCAGGGTCACCAGCTTGTCATGCAGCTAAGAAATACCTACTTTGCACAATTTCACGCTCTAAATTTCCTGGGTATTTTAAAAGGAAAAGGAGAAAAAAGCCTGTAAATGCTTCTCTTCACTTAGGTCCTTGCAGAATGGATACGGAGGATGGAGCATGTATGCAGTTCTCGTGCATGTCTCTATGCATGCCAACATTCAGTACGTTTTTCTCCTGCATGTGCACAACAGCCAATCTTAATTCTTTAATCATGGAGCATGTCAGCCTAAAAGATGAGTATTTTGGTAAAATTATGAGCATATGAAAACAGAAGAAGCAGTGCTCCTTGACCAGGAGGATGATAGAACAGAATGAGAAGACAATAAATTTAGAGTGGAGACTGTCTACATGGCAGCGGGATTTTTTCCGTGGTATTCAGCAGCACTGAAATAGGAAAGGAGAAGACTGATGTGCAGGGTGAAACAGAACTGGTTAATGGAATGGATTTTGCTGTGGAAGAGAAAGACAAAGAAAACTATCAATGGTGGAGCAAGTGGGGAGAAACAAGGGCTGAGAGTGACAGTGATGAACTGGAGATTTTGGAAGGGCAAGGGAGCAGATGGGCAAATCTGAAAGAGATGAGATCATGGCCAGAGTGAATATATCTACTGTGAGATCAAAAAGGAGCAATGATGACTGTTCCGAGCAAGTAGCTATACTGGTAAGCAGAAGAGTTGATATATGACTGCAGATCAGTCTAGGAAGAGGAAGCAAAGAGGCAAGTTAAGGACTTAGCTGGGATGTCATTGTGGAAGTTGAAGTCACCAAGGATAAGAGTGAAAGACAGTGAGGAATGGAGGAAACAGTCAGAATTTTCTGTTGGTAATTTTCCTTGTTCAATATAAGACTTAATGTATCACTGTCCATATTTAGGACAGTATTAGGTATTTAGGATTTGCATTGTGACCAACTTTATAGTGTAATACAAGTGTTACATTTTTGGAATTCTCTCATTTTCAAATGCTGAATTTCTCAACCTTGTTTCTGCCTTGATGCTGGGTTTTGCATTCAGTATGTATTTGTTTAAAGCTAAATGGAGAACATTGCAGTGCACTAGTTAGTAACTTATCTGAAAGTGAAATATGTTCAGATAAATTGGTAAACAGCGCACCACAATTTTGCTCCATTTATCTTTATAACAAAAAACCCCAACCCGTATTAAATGCAAAATCCAGAATTAATGTAGAGTCAAGGTGGAAGCATCATTGAGGAGGTTGGGATTGTCAGTGAGAACTAGGCAACTAACTCCCTTAGGCTCCTTTGAAGATCCCAGCCAAGAGCATTGACTATCTAAAGCAATCTTTATGGAGTTTTCTTTCAATGGCTCTTCATAACAAATGTAGCCTTAGCTGATGCAGTCTTTAACAGAGGCATCCTTAAAATGTCTAGAGGAGAAAAAGGAGCCAAAAATACTATGTATGTGTGAAATTGCTGTCTTTATATGTTCATACCTTTTAGACTACTGAATTTATTTTTTTGGACTGAACTTCTAACAAGCAAAGTTGGAAGTGTCCAGCCTCCGTTGTTTCTGAGCTGTGAGAGGAAAAAAATTGCATTTGGAAAATATGGAAAAATCACTTTTGAGCTGAGATTAAGCTAGAATTTCAACTCAGAAAAATATAAGGAACTTAAAAGTTTTTGGGTTTATAGTGGAAGTTAGAACACACCTAAATATATACCCTTGTACTGAGGTTGGGATGGAAATAGAAGACAGACTTGTTTGAAAATTTCTGGATAAAGTGAAAAGGAGTAAAAAACCAAGGATGATATTTTGGTAGGAGTCTACTACAGATCACCCAGTCAGGAAGAAGAAGTGGATGAGGCTTTTTATAAACTAACAAAATCATCTAAATCACATGACTTGGTGGCAAGGGGGACTTCAACTACCCAGATATCTGTTGGAAAAATAACATAGCAAGGCACAGATTATCCAGCAAGTTCTTGGAATGTATTGGAGACAATTTTTTATTTCAGAAGGTAGAGGAAGCTTCCTGTTCTAGATTTGATTTTTGACAGCTAGGGAGGAACTGGTTGAAAATTTGACGGTGGAAAGCAGCTTGGGTGGAAATGATCATGAAATGATAGTGTTCATGATTCTAAGGAAAGGTAGGAAGTAAAACAGCACAATAAAGACAATAGATTTCAAGAAGGCAGACTTTAGCAAACTCAGGGAGCTGGTAGGTAATGT